>JAOPSE010000017.1:16363027-16975527 GCA_029449295.1 Zea luxurians
TCCACATTGATAGCAAGCTTTTCTTGAAGTTATTTCTTGACTTCTTCCATGTTTCCTTTTTTGTTTCTTGGATCTGATGCGACCACGAGGCTGAAACTGTGTGCAAGTAATAGCCCATCCATCAATGTAACACTCATGTATTTCTTCTTGGGGCTGGGCATCCTTGTGATGTTTCCTTTTTGGAATACCTGACAATTCATCGTCTGATAGTGCATCTGCTATTAGTTGTTCTTGGGGAGACCATTGTTTTTTTATACCAGAAAACAAAATCCGGTTCTTCTGTTTTGTAGTTTCACTTTCGTTTGTACTGATCTGGCGACAAGGAATTCCATAGTACTCACAACAACAACATGTTCCAAGGTCACTTGTCTGTTAGTTTGGTTGTTCATCCTTTTGTGTCTTGAATGTCTGTTCACCAGCTGTTTTATTTATAGTGCTCTTTTGACTTGCCAACACACCGCATTCTTTGCATTTAGTGACATCACTTGTAGTTGACATTCCATGGTCTGACATCTGTATGGGTATGGAAGAATGGAAGGGACGAAAGGGTTGAGCAAAGACAGATTATAGAGAGCAGAGAAAACCCATCTATCTAAGGTTTTACCTAGCTAACTGATGCCATTGTGGACAAAAGTCACACAATACACCAACAATCATTTCAAAGAAGCAAATCAAACATGAACACAAAGGACAATGAACTCAAGCATACCAGCACAACACAATCCAATTCTACTCATTCAACCAAAACAAAAGGTGAGACAAGGTTTGGAATAAGAAAGATATTATAAAGTCAAGGAGTTGGGTAAGAATTATCAAGGAGTTAGACAAGACATATTTGTTGGTGGCCAAGAGTGAAATAAGATAACCATGAACTATTAAAGTGAGGATAAATGATATAACCAAGGATATGAGAAAGTTTTTTCCCTTTTTTTTAAGGATACAAAATACAAGGGCATTATCAAGTAGAGAGACAAAGGGTTCAATATCTCGAGGTAGATATTGTCCAAGGATGACAATACAATGGCAAGAAAACAAAAGTATAAGAATTCAATAGGGAGAAAGCATTATCAAGGAGAAAAGTAGAGAGGCAAAGGTTTAATATATCAAGGTAGATATTGCGCAAGGGTGGCAATACAATGGCAAGAAAACAAATGTATAAGAAGTCAAGGGTTATATAGCAATATTAGGGATTAGAAAACCACTATAATATAATATCGCCATTACCGATCTAGTCGAAAATCTTAATACTAAAGAACAATCCTATCAACCTAACCAAGAAGTCTGGTAATAGATCCAAAGGATCCATAGCAAAACTTCTTGCGGAGTGGGGATAAGACAGAGGATAGAGCATCGTCAATGGCTTCGAAAAGGTTTCTTCTGGCAAACTTCGCTTCAAGTTCCGCAATCCTAGGTTGATCATCTTGCAATGCTTCTCATTAGAATCTTCTGATAGACGAAGAATCAGACAAGAAGAGTTGAAAATAAAAGAGACAAGTCTTGATATAAAGTAAGTTTTTATGGAGGAAAATATATTAGGCGTTGAAAGACTGATTGGGCTTTCCATTTCTAACTAATCTAGCGACCTACGGTCACTTTGCTTTGATACCACTTCTGTCACACCCGTTTCTAAGGGACAGAGCCGGGTGCATAGCATATGTGTGCCAGGATCTATTTCCACACATATGTTGACGTCACAAGTGTAATATATCAAAAGAACAATGCATAAAAGCATAAATAACTATTACATTAACATATTACACTTTGAACAGACATAATGTCTTAACCTTTATTCATCAAAGTACAGCGAAACAAGGACATCCATCCACAGGAAGATGACCGGGGGTATCACTAGACTAGCATCCATGGAGCTCAGCATCATATCTTCATCTGCAACTTCTGATCAAAATTAAGCAAGGGTGAGCTCACTTATGGTCGGGGCTCAACAAGTGGGGGAAAAACTAATGCAGATATAACAAGGTGAGGCTGAGGTTGAGCAGTAAGCATTTTAGTTGGTCAACATTTTATTATCAACACCTGATTACTAATAAATGTGAATCCCAAGTATTCCCATTAAACAAAGGTATAAGAGTATATCAAAAACATTTAAGTGAAACCACTTAAGCAAACCATTGGTAGATCATCGGATCTCGATTTATTTCCATCTTCAAGTTCAATTATCATGTGAGGAGTCCAGGCCGCTCATAACCGTGAGCACGGCTGATATATCAGTTTTACACTCTGCAGAGGTGGCGCATCTTTACCCATGAGTCGCGATTCCCTTCTAGCCCGGGTTAGCTAGACCCGTATTCACTTCCGAGGTGAATGGCCAGGGTCTCACTATGAGGCTTCTCCCTAGAGTCCTCATTACGCAAATGCTGGAAATGGTCAAACTGCATAAGGCACACCTACCGTAACCAACTTATAGTCTGGACCACAGGGTAAAGCTTTGGGAACTATGCCCGTATCCAATCTGCCTGAGCCGGTACTACAAGCGCTTGCCAGATGCCCCCGTTCCGGTCGACCACGACCAACACCCAACATAAGACTTCCCTAGTTATTTAGCCAAGACCAGAGCCATGATAGTTCTCATGGTAGCACTGTTTTCCCAGGTGGTCACTCTATGTTCCAATTAATATGCAATAATCTTGTTTAACCATCGGGTTAACAACAATAAAGTAAACTTACCATTTGAAACATTAATATCATAAACGGGAGTGACTGCATAAAGTTAAGTTGTAGCAATAGCATAGCTACGAAAGTAAAGTATAATACCCAGTTTTGATCAAGGAATAAGGTTGGAAAGGTTATCTAAATAGGTAACCCGTCAAATTATGCACATATATCCAAAAGAATAAACTTTATTAAATGTATTGTTTGGGATCAAACAGAGTATGCAGAGGGAGAAGTCCACTTGCCTTGCTTATTGAAAACTTGAGACTCTTCCACGGATCTGAATAGATCTTGATTCTTAACTACTAGATCAACCACTGAATATCACACAAACAAACAAGAAGAAACAAACACCACTCAATAACATACAATATTCACCATACGTAAAGCTAAAAGAAAGCCTAACGAAAAGAGCGTTCGCTTTTAAAGAACATCGCAAGTAATGGTTATAATAAGAGGGTATTCTTTTCAAAAATGTGTGATCTATATTTTATAAAACAAGACATGAGCTTATAAATATCTTAATTAAATTATACCAATATTAGGTTCACCAATTTAATCTTTTATAAAACGACATACGTGATATGTCTAAGATAAAGGGTTTATAAGATGATAAAATACGTTATAACAATATTAAACCTTTTTAACCTTTTAGAACACATATAAGTTATATCTAAGGTTAATGTGTTATGAAATACATTGTTAATTTATGAAGCATTATGGAACATATAATTCATTGTTAAACCTATCACTTATGATAAATTAAGATATAAGTCTAAATAGATTTTATTTGAAAAGGTCATTATTATTAGACACCTATTTATGACGAGTTAGGTTATGGGTCTTAAATGAACTTTTATGTAGGAGAAAATCAACAAACAATTATATTTTATTTTTATTAGAAAGTACATGTCCTGTATTCTTTGTTAAGAAAGCTATATACAAACAAATATGTAAACTAACATTTAATTATAAAAAGGACATGAACACTAATTTTCTTTATTTTATCCTTTAGGGACCACTAAATGATATATATATAAATAATATGGATTCAATGTGATGAACGGATTAATCACGCCTACATTACTAGTTATGGACAAATTGAAACGTAAGTGTAATTATTAAATTGTGAGAAAATATAAATAATCTATTGATTATATTTAGTTTCAATTTAGGAACATATGACCTAAATCATTTCAAAGGAAAAAAGTATGAACTATCATTTTAGTTTATAAAAGCACTGACCTTGTTATCTTTTAATTAAGAAAATATAAATAATCTATTAATTGGACATATATTTATCTTTTATTTTTATTAGGAAACATATGTCTACATATTCATTTAAGTTTCTATTTAATACTGCTATACTTAAACATCTATAACAAATCTTATTAAATCAAAATCATGATGTCTATTAAAAAGGTCATTTTAAAGATATGAACACCAATTCTATTATTTTAGTATCTTTAGAAAACTCTATTCTTTCTGTTTTCTCCTTTCTTTTCTAAATATAATTTATACATATAACTAAAAATTGTTTATTTATAATTCTTCTAACAATAATATACTAAGAATTAATTGTAAATTACTAAATGGGACTTTTAATAACATATTCAAATTAAGTTGCAAAAGCATGGAAAATGGTGAAAATACTAATTAAAATTGTTTATGACATCGTTATAAAATTAATCAATCAAATTTCTATTTTATTTAGGCAGGAAAATATGGATGAAAATCACTGCAGGGATAGCTAATCTATTCACTACGTACATCAGATGTAGTCTAAAAAATGTCTTCTATACCTCACGTAAGGACACACCAGGAAGAAATTCGACGACGTCAAGCTTTGGTGAACGAGGTCAGCAACGTCACGGTGTTCGGCGCGGGATCGACGCTTGGCGCGGAGACGGGGAAGCAGCACAACAGCACGGATATAATGACGACGTCGAGCAAGCGCGACAATTGACCGATGAGCAGCAGGAGGGCGCGAGCTTTAGCGTAGAGAAGCTTGGCGAGGAGGCGGTGATGCCTGGTTGCGTCTGACAACCGCGGCGAACTGCACACACGGACAGTGGAGGTGACGCTCGGAGAGAGGCAAGCATATGAGCAGCATGGGAGAGTGAGCGGGGCAATGAGAACTACACAACGAGCAGTGGCTTTATAGGCCGAGCAGGGAGAAGATTTACGAGCAAATTAACGATATTGATGTTGCACAAACGGTTGTCTCTTGAAATCCATTAATGCCGGCGGCTCGCCATCAATTACAGTGCAATAGAGAAGTGAAACGCCAGAATTAATGGAGGGAAGGAGAGAGACGTCCGGCTGCGGCGTGATAAGCACGGATGTGGATGCAGTGCAGCACGGCAGTGCAAGCGCGAGTGCTGTGTGCGCGGCTGGCTGGCAGCGATACGTACGCGCGAGCAGATGATTTGGAGAAGAAGGAGCTCTTACACGCGGGCCCCACAAGGAATAAAAAGATACTGAAAAGGAGAGAAGGCCCACATGTAAGAGAGAGGGAGGCAATCGGATGAGCTTGAATCATAAATGGGCTGAACGCATATAGTTTTGTTTTATTTTTTTCAATCTTACACATATTCCATTAACGTATACATATATACTCCAAATATTAAGACAATTTCAAAGATAACATTAACACAAATAGAGTACGCATTTTTTCAGAAAAAATATTTAGTGATCCATTATATCATTATAAAATAAGTCCACACCGATGAATAAATCCAAATAAACATATTTATATTGGAATAACGACAAGGATATAATTAACATGTCCAACTATTTTTTAAAAAAATACTTTATTATAATTTTAGCAAATCAGGTTTTCTCATCGAATCAAATCCTAAAAATTGGAGTTGGAATTCAAGCCAAACAAAATTTATGCCTTAACATGAAAGGGCCAAAGACTTTGTAAAATTTTATCTAATCAAGAAATTGTTCCAATTATTTATATCACCATTTCATTATTTGAAAACATAAATATTTTCATTTCTACTTCCTACAGGAAATTAATAATATAAACTAAGTTATCTTTAATTGATGGATTTAGGGTGTTACACCTCCTCTATGCAAGCATCTCCACCAACCCAAAATGAGGACGAGGCTCAAGTTGATGAAGATGAAGAACACAATGATGAGCCACCTCAATACGACGGCAATGATCAAGGGGGAGATGCAAATGATGAAGACAAGGAGGATGAAGAACCAAGGCCGCCACACCCAAGAGTCCACCAAGCAATCCAACGAGACCACCCCATCGACACCATCCTCGGCGACATTCATAAGGGGGTAACCACTCGATCTCGTGTTGCACATTTTTGTGAGCATTACTCTTTTGTTTCCTCTATTGAGCCACACAGGGTAGAGGAAACACTCCAAGATTCGGATTGGGTGATGGCGATGCAAGAGGAGCTCAACAACTTCACGAGGAACGAGGTATGGCACTTAGTTCCACGTCCTAACCAAAATGTTGTAGGAACCAAGTGGGTCTTCCGCAACAAGCAAGATGAGCATGGTGTGGTGACAAGGAACAAAGCTCGACTTGTGACCAAGGGATACTCCCAAGTCGAAGGTTTGGATTTCGGTGAAACCTATGCACCCGTAGCTAGGCTTGAGTCAATTCACATATTATTAGCCTATGCTACTTACCATGGCTTCAAGCTTTATCAAATGGACGTGAAGAGTGCCTTCCTCAATGGACCAATCAAGGAGGAGGTCTACGTTGAGCAACCTCCCGGCATTGAAGATAGTGAGAACCCTAAACATGTCTATAGGCTCTCTAAGGCGCTTTATGGGCTCAAGCAAGCCCCAAGAGCATGGTATGAATGCCTTAGAGATTTCCTTATTGCTAATGGCTTCAAAGTCGGCAAGGCCGATCCTACTTTATTCACTAAAACTCTTGACAATGATTTGTTTGTATGCCAAATTTATGTTGATGATATCATATTTGGGTCTACTAACGAATCTACATGTGAAGAATTTAGTAGGATCATGACACAAAAGTTCGAGATGTCGATGATGGGGGAGTTGAAGTATTTTCTAGGATTCCAAGTCAAGCAACTCCAAGAGGGCACCTTCATTTGCCAAACGAAGTACACTCAAGACATTCTAACCAAGTTTGGAATGATGGATGCCAAACCCATCAAGACACCCATGGGAACAAATGGACATCTCGACCTCGACACGGGAGGTAAGTCCGTGGATCAAAAGGTATACCGGTCGATGATTGGTTCATTGCTCTATTTATGTGCATCTCGACCGGACATTATGCTTTCCGTATGCATGTGTGCAAGATTCCAAGCCGACCCTAAGGAATCACACCTTACGACCGTAAAACGAATCTTGAGATATTTGGCTTATACTCCTAAGTTTGGGCTTTGGTACCCTCGGGGATCCACATTTGATTTGATTGGTTATTCGGATGTCGATTGGGCGGGGTGTAAGATTAATAGAAAGAGCACATCGGGGACTTGCCAGTTCTTGGGAAGATCCTTGGTGTCTTGGGCTTCAAAGAAGCAAAATTCGGTCGCTCTTTCTACCGCCGAAGCTGAGTATATTGTCGCAGGCCATTGTTGCGCGCAATTGCTTTGGATGAAGCAAACCCTGCGGGACTATGGTTACAAATTAACCAAAGTTCCTCTTCTATGTGATAATGAGAGTGCAATCCGCATGGCGGATAATCCCGTTGAGCATAGCCGCACTAAACACATAGCCATTCGGTATCATTTTCTTCGGGATCACCAACAAAAGGGGGATATCGAGATTTCATACATTAACACTAAAGATCAATTAGCTGATATCTTTACCAAGCCTCTTGATGAACAAACTTTTACCAAACTTAGGCATGAGCTCAATATTCTTGATTCTAGGAACTTCTTTTGCTAAACTTGCACACATAGCTCATAAGTATACCTTTGATCATGTCTCTTTTATATATGCTATGACTAATGTGTTTTCAAGTGTATTTCAAACCAAGTCATAGGTATATTGAAAGGGAATTGGAGTCTTCGGCGAAGACAAAGGCTTCCACTCCACTCTACTACTCATCCTTCGCCGTCGCTCCGCATCACTCTCCGTCTTTGGTATAATCTTCACTCATATGTTTTATTTGCCAAAGGGGAGAAAGTAGTTAGGAAAGGGCTCTAATGATTCCGTTTTTGGCGATTCATGCCAAAGGGGGAGAAACTATGAGCCCAAAGCAAAAGGACCGCACCACCACCCTAATTTTAAAACTTAATGATTTTCAATTGGTAAATTTCAAATTGGTATCTCTTCGTGTTTTAAAGGGGGAGAAAGTAGTATTTTCAAAATTGATATCTTAAAACCCTCTTGAACACTAAGAGGAGAATTTATTTGAGGGGGAGTTTTGTTTCTAATCAAAGGAAAAAGCATTTGAAACAAGGGGTGAAAATTTCAAACTTGAAAATGCTTCGTAAAAATCTTATTCATCTACCTTTGACTATGTTGCAAAAGGTCTTTGAAAAGGATTTACAAAAAGAATTTTCAAAAACAAAACATGTGGTGCAAGCGCGGTCCAAAATGTTAAAAATAAAGAAACAATCCATGCACATCTAGTAAGTAACATTTATTGGCCAAATTCCAAGCAACCTTTGCACTTACATTATGCAAACTAGTTCATTTATGCACTTTTATATTTGCTTTGGTTTGTGTTGGCATCAATCACCAAAAAGGGGGAGATTGAAAGGGAATTAGGCTTACACCTAGTCCCTAATTAATTTTGGTGGTTGAATTGCCCAACACAAATATTTGGACTAACTAGTTTGCTCTAGTGTATAAGTTATACAGGTGCCAAAGGTTCACACTTAGCCAATAAAAAGACCAAGTATTGGGTTCAACAAAAGAGCAAAGGGACAACCGAAGGCACCTCTGGTCTGGCGCACCGGACTGTCCGGTGTGCCACCAGACATGTCCGGTGCACCAGAGAACTCCAACTCCAAACTCGTCACCTTCGGGAAATTCCAGAGGCAACTCCGCTATAATTCACCAGACTGTCCGGTGTACACCGGACATGTCCGGTGCTCCAAGGAAGAGCGGCCTCCGGAACTCGCCAGCCTCGGGAATTCATTTTAGCTGCTCCGCTATAATTCACCGGACATGTCCGGTGTACACCGGACTGTCCGGTGTAACAGCGGGGCAACGTCTACTTCTGGCGCCAACGGCTACCTGCGACGCATTAAATGCGCGCCAGCGCGCGCAGAGGTCGGGCACGCCCATGCTGGCGCACCGGACACTCAACAGTACATGTCCGGTGCGCCACCGGACATCCAGGCGGGCCCAGAAGTCAGAGCTCCAACGGTCGAAACCCAACGGCTTTGGTGACGTGGCTGTCGCACCGGACATGTCCGGTGTGCACCGGACTGTCCGGTGCACCATCGAACAGACAGCCTCACCAAACGGCTAGTTTGGTGGTTGGGGCTATAAATACCCCCAACCACCCCACATTCAAGTCATCCAAGTTTTCCACTTCTCAACTACTTACAAGAGCTCTAGCATTCAATTCTAGACACACCAAAGAGATCAAATCCTCTCCAAATTCCACACAACGCCCTAGTGATTAGAGAGAGAGATTTGCTTGTGTTCTTTCGAGCTCTTGCGCTTGGATTGCTTTCTTCTTTCTTGATTCTTTCTTGCGATCAAACTCACTTGTAATTGAGGCAAAAGACACCAATCTTGTGGTGGTCCTTGTAGGAACTTTGTATTCCAAGTGATTGAGAAGAGAAAGCTCACTCGGTCCGAGGGACCGTTTGAGAGAGGGTAAGGGTTGAAAGAGACCCGGCCTTTGTGGCCTCCTCAACGGGGAGTAGTTTTGCGAGAACCGAACCTCGGTAAAACAAATCCACGTGTCTCACTCTTTATTTCGCTTGCGATTTGTTTTGCACCCTCTCTCGCGGACTCTACTATATTACTAACGCTAACCCGGCTTGCAGTTGTGTTTATTTTTGAGAATTTCAGTTTCGCCCTATTCACCCCCCCTCTAGGCGACTTTCACCGTCGATCGTACCACAGGAGGTCGGCCGCCGCCACTGCTCGCACATCAGGCAGTCGTGGTCGTCATGGCGCTCGCGCCTCGAGCGATGCTCACTGACGTTGCCTGCCGCTCGCCAATGCCACCTGCCGCTCATCGACATCGCCCGCCGCACGATGTTGTCCCACCTCTGGCCGCCCCTCGCGTCTCACACTGATGCTCGCCGCTCGCGCCTCATGCGATCGCAATCGCTGCTAGAAATCGAAACCCTAATCCCTGGGGTCTGGGATGCTTTTATAGACGCCCGAGGCCTAGGTCGCTTGAGATGGTGCGGTTGAAGCGGATGACAGCAACGGGTCAGGGCTTTCGCCCAGCTATTGGAAGCCCAGGGCTCTAAATATCTAAACTATATATATATATAGTTTTTACTCTAATTTTTTTTTAAAATGTTATGTGTGTGTTAGTTTTTTACTCTAATCTTCTTTTTAAAAGAATGTCCTTTAGGTTGGTTCGATCAGCGCATAAAAAATAATATATATATATATATATTAGTTTCATTTGTTTATTTTTCTCTTCATCTAAAAAATGTAGTAAACATGTAATGAATCGAATATTATTGGTCCAATCTTACATTCCAACACACTGTGATAAATTAAAATTTGTCACCATATATTGACAATTCTTTGATGTTTATGCAATAGGATTATAACGATTTCAAGTATTCTGTCATAAATTACGGGCCCAGTAGCCCACCATTATAAGTCTATGACAAAAAACAATAATCATACTATGCTATTGAGCCTGAAGAAAGCCCCTTGATCATTGCCTCAATGACAATGTCATATGGTACACTTGGTGCTTGAGCCTAAAGCAGAAGGAACCTTTGGACATAAGCTTGAAGATATTCCTCCTGTTCTGAAATTCTGGAAGCTAGTAAGGACAATGTCTTTAAGCTTCTACCATGACAAACAACTTTACCATCACCACCGAGTTACCCCCATATGAAGAAATAATAGCTTCATAACTCTTTAAGAATTGCTTCAGATCTGCCAAACCATAATATATTGGAAGCTAGGGTGGTATGTGCAATGGTGGCCATGGATTGCTTGCAATTCTGCTGCTAAAGGGAAATTATCATCATATAAATTAACATGATGATTGTGTCCTTCGAGGTGAAGATTTTCTCTGATGATATGGATCTTCTAGCTGCTCTTCTTGTTGTGTCATGTGGCGCAATTCTTTTGATGCTTCATCGATTTATCGTTGTAGTTGAGAAACCATAAACATTTTTTCTTTTCTCTTTTCGACTTGTTGCTAAATAGATTCAAGGTTTTGGATCTCCTGGTCAAGGTCATCTTGTAGTGGAGGATCCACAGCCTTCCTCTTGTCCTTCCACAGCTCACATCCTTCGAGAAGATGTGCCTCTCCAATTTGATTCTGATATATGGGAACAAGAATAGAGCCAACATTTGCGCTTTTCTTCGAAGGCATGACGAAGGAGATTCTTTTCATCGTGGGTTCACCAGAGGTGGGCGCCAATGTTGGTCACCTGTTAAGATTCCTGTGGAGAACCAAAACAGGGCAACACAATTAAAGGTGTTAAACCTTCGTCCTTCAAGTCTAACTTATGAAAGTGAGGGGCTTGGATGTTCTCAATTTGAAGATTCAAAACACAACCCTCTTCCTCAAATACATTCACAAATTCTATGGCAGAGAAGACATACCTTGGGTAAATCTAATTTGGACCACTCACTACTCTAGGGGCAGGGTCCCCCATGGCTATCCTGAAACAGGCTCTTTCTAGTGAAAGGATGTTTTTAGGCTGGTTGACTATTTCAGAGGCCATACTATGCCCTAGGCTTGGAATGGTAGGATAATTCTACTGTGGCATGATGTTTGGAACAATAACTTTCCCAGATTCACTTTCCCTTGTCTCTTCTCTTTTGCCAAGAAAAAAAGAATGCTCAATTCAAGAATTTTTAGCCAACATGGATCTAGAGCACAATTTCCATACTCATTTATCTCCTCAGGCTGCTCAGGAATATCTTTCTTTCACGAGCTTGTGAGTAACATTTAGAACTCTATAGCTGCTAAAGACAAATGGACCTATCCATGGGGTAATTCTACTTTCAGCTCATCCGAGTTCTATAGCCTTACTTTTTAGTCAATCCAGCCTCTCGCTGCCTTCAATTGGATTTGGCAGTCCAAGGTTGGGAAGAAATTCAAGGTTTTTGTATGGCTGGTCTTCAGAGACAGAATCAACTCCAAGAACATTCTTAGAAGAAAGGTCTTTTTTCCACCGAACAGCAACCTTGACTGCACTCTGTGTGACCTGCACTACGAAGAGGAGACTTACCACCTGCTGTTTCGCTGTCCTTTCAGTACAGACTACTAGAGTTACGTGGGCCTCCATTGTAATCATGATATTGACTTTTTTCGATGATTCATGAGGCCAAGGGTGCCTTTGGCCACAGTTTCTTCATGGAAATTATGGCACTAGTGGTTTAGTGCATTTGGAAGTAGACGAATGACTTCATCTTCAGGAATGAGGCTCATTTTTCCTTCTTGGCGACGCTGCTTCAACGATATGTTGAAGTTACAAATGCTAAGATTTAACCCTTCTCTTAAAGCTAGTCTATTTCTTTGGCTAAACTCTCGATGGTTTCTTTCTTATCTTCTTTAATCCCTCTTGTAATTTTCTTTCCATTTCAAAAAAGTTTCAATAAAATCGCGCTGTAAGGGTTTCCCCTATAGCCTTTTTCCTACAAAAAACTTAAGAAATTCAGACTGAAGGAAGGTCTTTATAAATTTAAAGGACACAAAATAAACGAAGGTATTTAGGACCATTCATTGTTGATGCACTTTTCTTGTTATTCCTTCCTGGTTACAAGCCATTACAGTTGCTTTCGAAGGCTATGACGGCGATGCGAAGGTATTGGAACAGCGTACCTTCTGAGGCGGAATAGTTCCGTTCTAGAGCGTGTCCCTCGTGTATGGTATTGTGCCCCTATTTATAGTAACGGTTCGGTATATAACTTCGTATGAAATCACAGTCATGTACTCAATCCTATATATACAACCAAGGGCATCACCGTCTTTTTCCTTATAGACGCGCTGAACGAACTTCCATAATCTCTCTTCATCTGGTAGCCGAAGACCACTTTCATCCACCCAGATAAGAGCTTCGTGTTTGAATCATGAAGCCGAAGCTTCCAATTTCACCTTCGTGCGCGTTGACAGGACGAAGTTGATCCTGTCGTTAGATATAATTCTCTCTCCCTCTGAACAAAAGTGAAAGAACAAAAAGGATTGGAATGAATATATGCCATCAGAGCTATAAGCCCAAATGGTCTCATCTACATCATTACTGAAAATGATGCTCTGAGCTTTGTGGACAAGGCCCTCCCACGTATTAACCAAGACTCTGAGACACAACACTACTAATTAGAAGTAAATATGAGTCGCTCTGCATCCGAACAATATGATATAATACTGCCCAAACAAGTTATCTTCCCAAGGCACACCTCCCTACCATTACCAGAAGACTATCTCCAGTTCCTTGTGCACGGTGCAGTTGTTCAAAACACTAGCGGAGCGGAGTGTTTTGTTTCGTCAATTTCTCAAATTTAGTGGAACAGCCTCATTCAACGTACCTGTATGATAGATCAACTCATTCTATTTTATAAATCAAACAAAAAAAACTAGAACTAAAGAGTGAAATGATGATGACCACTTCGTTTCCATGGACCAGACATCTCGTGAGTGATGACAGCACAACAGATGTTGAACAGTAAGGGCGGTTTGTGGAGCTGAGCTGACTCTGTTCCATGGTACTCGTCTGCAGCTCAGCTGTAATGACCAGACTGTCTTGCTGCCACTGTTCCAGATAGTACCTCGTGCTTCCCTCCCTGTCTCTCTTCACCTCTCATTTCGGGGGCTGGACTCCTAATAATTCCGAAAATGCAGTTGTCGTGCGACCCGGGTGTTACCTGGAGACGAAAACCATCACTGTTGTTCAAATTTCTCTGGTGTCTCATTGGCGGACGGACAGGAAACGGCCATCGGTGCCCTTTTCTTCTTCCCTGACGACGAACAGCAGTGGTTTCCTCGTCGCCTTCGCAGGTCACTCTCGGAGTCGTGCTGCAGAACAGTTTCAGGTTTAGTTGTTTAGCATGAGATCACCACCATGAGTGTCAGGGCTATGTGGATGGTGTCAAGGCAGCAGCTACCGTGTCAATTCTTGGATCATAAAACGGTGCGAAAAAGAAACCTATGGCCATCGGTGCTCCAGCAGTGCTGTCTGGTGCAGTTCTTCCTTCGTGCAGACAAATTGGCAATTAGGTCCGTCTGTAGAATTTGTTATGATAGTATATTTTGTATGTAGTAGGAGTAGGAGTTTTCGTACATGAACAGTGCTGAAATTTATGTGTCCATATATTTTTATCTTCATTTTATTCTGGTGATGGTGTGTACTGTGGTGTCTATATAAGTGCGCCTATTCACAACATCTCCTTTTGTGTGTGTTGGTTGCGCGCGCCATGGAGATGGCGCGGCCGGGAAATGGTGGAGGAACCTTCGACGACGACGCCGTGACCTGGAGGCGCTGGAACGGCTTCCTGTCGTCGTACCCTGACATGGACCGGGACTCCGACGGTGGCCGCGCGGCGCTACGGCCGTTGCCGGCGCATGACGTGGGCAGCCGGCGGCGCACGTACGCCGACGGCGAGCTCGACGTGTTCTCTGCCGAGCGGTACTTCAGAGGCGCAATGGACTACGGCAACGGGGACCGCAAGGAAGGTGTCTTCGTCACCGCCCCCGCGGAAGCGGGGCAGGTGCCGCAGCCCTTGGTGGAGACAGCTGCTGCGAGGCCGGCGGCGGAGGCCGTGGTAATGGCTAAGCCGTCCTGGACTCGCGCGTCGACCCTGAGCTTCACCGCGAGCTCGGCGTACAGCGCCAACAGCCAGGCAGCGCTCTTCCGCGGCGGGCCCCGTCGACGGCGCAGCTCCTGCCGCGACAGCAAGTGCTGCGTGCGGGTTGGCGTGCTCATGCGCACGTGCTCCGGGAAGCGGTCGGTGAGCGTGGACTGCTGCGCGGCCAAGGAAGCCCCCGGCGCCGCCGAGGCAACGGCGACCGGGATCGACTGGTACAGGGAGCTGAGGATGCACAAGGCCGCCCTCGGACTCTCTGGGCATGGCAATAGGCATGACCTGGTGCCCGCCGGTCTCCCGCCAAGCTTGAATCTTGGGACGGCGAAAGTGGCAGCCATCGGGAGCGAGGTGACAGCAGGCGAGGAGTCTGCTGAGCTCGCCTTCTCAAGATCTATGAGAAGGAGAAGCAACTTTACTCTGGTGGCTCCGGTCAGAGCCAACGTGCCGGTGAGCGGCCGCGTCGGCGAGCCCGCCGGAGCCGGTAAAGGTGGCGGTGGCAAGCACGACGATGACGACGCCGGGAGCGAGTCGAGCTCCGACCTGTTCGAGATCAAGAGCCTGATGATCAGCGATTGCCCCTACGAGCCGAGCGAGGCGAGCATCCAGTGGAGCGTGGTGACCGCGAGCGCCGCGGACGCGTCGGAGCGCGGTGACCGCGTCCCCGCCAGCGGCGGCGGCGGGAGGGGTCCTGTCTCCGGAAGGCAGCTACGGGGGCACCGCCCGCGCCCGGCCGGGATTCTGGCTGGGTGCGCCAGCAACAGGGCCATAGATGTGTCCGCGGCGGCGATGCGGCGGCGCAGTGAAGCATTTGAGAAGGCTCGGAATGGCGCCTGAAGATTCTCTATTTTGTGGCCTCCTTGTGAATATTGGTTCATGCCATTGTAACTATCTTGGACGCTGTGTCAGATGAGAGTTTTATGGAATACACACAATAGCATATGGATATCGTTCAGAGTATCATAATAGATTTTTCTCAAGCAAAAAGTATCACAACAAAATAACTTAGGACCTATTTGCAAGCAAAGTATTTTTACAATTTTTTATATAATACCATAAATATGTTTGTTTGTATTTCTAAAAACTATATTTTTAAAACCATAATATTCTAGATATTATTGTATTTTTGGAGTATTAGGAACTACACTCTAGCCCAAAGTTTTTATGGTATACCTAATACTATTGCTTATAATATTTCTCAAAACTATAGTATTTTTGGGGTTGACCAAAACTATGATAATATTATAATAATTACAAAGTATAGTATTGTAAAATTATGATTTTAATAAACATTGTTGCTAAACAAACACTAAGATGATCGAGCGAGGTTTGAGACTCATATAACAGTATAAAACTCTTCAGATATAACGGAGGTAAAGTATGTCCTTCCATCTCTATATAGCTAGCGTTACATATTTGACGAGTATTTTTTAGCAGTCGCTCAAAACTAAAAAAGTACTCCATCCGTTCCCAAATGTAATTTTATTTTAGACTAAACATATTCATTAATTAATTTATAGATATACTTTATATGTACGTTTATATTTGTTATCGTTTATTCGAATATGAATGGAAAAAGAAGGCGAGAAAGAACTATATTTGAGATAGGCCTGCAAAAAGGACGGATATAAACAAGTATTTTGGATGAATTTTAAAAATGGATTTGTTTTTGATGAATTTTGATGGGTTTTAATTACCAGAGGATTGGTTGGGTCGGCTTATTTTATATTGGAGTTGAAACGGGTTCATGCCATGGGTTCGAATGGGTTTCCACAGCTGTCGCCTGCCATGGGTCTTCACCCATTCTCTCTCTCCGTGGCAGGTTGTCCGTAGTTGAGGACTCTATGCACTACACGATTTGAGATAGAGTAAAAAAATTCAGCTGCAGCAGAGACCTGGATGTAGTACTCTATTTTATCGTAGCAGCTCATAAACGGCACATTCAACGCATATACGGAAGCTACCCTATGCATTGTAGTGAGCAGCATGGGTATAAAAGAGATTTAAAAAAATAATATAATATATGGTATTTAATATAAGATTGAGATATAAAGTAAATATGACTACATATAATTATAATATAAAGTAAATAATTTTAATAATAAGAATACATCATTTTCTAAAGTAATAAATACAGATAGTCCGACCTTCCGAGTCGAGTCTCCCAGCGGCCCGCTAGCGTCGGCCACGATTAGAGATGGCAATGGGTACTCGTGACCCGATACCCGATGGGTATTTACTCCATTAGGGTATGTATGTAGGCTAAATATTCTATCCGTGGGTCTGTTATTAGGCAAAAATCTTCACCCAATGGATAAACTGGTATTAGAACATTTCGCCTTCATCCATACCCGTTAACCCGCGGGTATAAAATACCCAATATTAACTTAGCCCAAGCATGAACTTTGACTTTAGTCATCCATCTTTTTTACTATTTAACAACCTTTTAGACCATAATGTCATAGAAGACTTAACGACAATTAAATGACCATGTAATAAAACATGTAATGTGCTATGTAGTATTATCCTAGTGTTACTACTTTATCCAATTATCTTTGGTGTGTTGAATGGATGGTTAAATGATGCTAGAAATTTTGTAATGGTATTTAGATGGATATACTTGACATTTGTATCATATAATATTTTGACTAGATATGTGCCCGTGCGTTGCCACGAGAGTTAAAATTTCTAAGACATTAATAACCGCACGTAGATAGTTAAATTTCTAACTTGTCTTATGTTGCACAAGCTGAAGCACATATTCATGCACAAATCATATATCGTTTTATCACCAGTCATACCTTCAGCCTTCGGCTCCATCTAGTTGAATAAATTTGGCCGTGGCCGTGGTCGTATTCTACGACCGCGCCGGGGCGGGGAACGCGCACAGGCAGAGGAACAGCAGCAGCGCGCTCATCCTTAGTGCATGCACAGGCGGCCGCGCATCGTGTCTTTCACTGTGGATAGGTGTCGGCGTTTCGAGACCGGGGGGTCCCTAAGCCGACGAGTGAGTGTGCCGCGTGCCCCAGCCTAGATGGGTCGAGCGCGTGGGCGAGCGCGAAGGGGGGAAGCGAGGTGGCCGGAGACGGGCGTGAGAGAGGTGGAAATCCCGCGGCCTTCGTATTCGTCCCGCGCCCAGGTCGGGTGCGCTTGCAGTAGGGGGTTACAAGCGTCCACGCGGGTGAGGGAAGCGAGCGGCCCCAAGAGAGCGCCTGCCCCGTCCTCGTCCCCGCGCGGCCAACCTTCTCTAAGAAGGCCCTGGTCCTTCCTTTTATAGGCGTAAGGAGAGGATCCAGGTGTACAATGGGGGTGTAGCAGAGGGCTACGTGTCTAGCGGGGGAGAGCTAGCGCCCTAAGTACATGCCAATGTGGCAGCCGGAGAGATCTTGGCACCCAGCTGGTGTGGTGTCGTGGCTGTCGGAGGAGCAACGGAGCTTGGCGGAGGGACAGCTGTCGGAGCGGTTGGGTCCTTGCTGACGTCCCCCTGCTTACGTAAGGGAGCTGAGAGCCGCCGTCGTCACGGGGCTAGCGGGGCGCCATCATTGCCTATCTGGCGGAGCTAGCCAGATGGGACACCGGTCTTGTTCTCTGCGGCCCGAGTCGGCTCGGGGTAGGGTGATGATGGCGCTTCCTGTTGACGTGGCGGGCTTGTGCCCTAGGTCGGGCGACGTGGAGGCTCCTCCGAAGCCGAGGTCGAGTCTGTCTTTCATGGCCGAGGCCGAGCCCGAGCTCCTGGGGTGGGCGAGGCGGAGGTCGTTCGGCAGAGGCCAGGGCGGAGTCCGACCCCTGGAGTCGGGCGAAGCGGAGTTCGTCGTCTTTTGGGGCCTAGCCCGAGTCCGAGCCCTGGGTCGGGCGGAGCGGAGTTCGCCGTCTTCCGGGGCCTTAGCCCGAGTCCGAGCCCTGGGTCGGGCGGAGCAGAGTTCGCCGTCTTTCGGGGCCTTAGCCCGAGTCCGAGCCCTGGGTCGGGCCGAGCGGAGTTCGCCGTCTTCCGGGGCCTTAGCCCGAGTTCGAGCCCTGGGTCGGGCGGAGCGGAGTTCGCCGTCTTCCGGGGCCTTAGCCCGAGTCCGAGCCCTGGGTCGGGCGGAGCAGAGTTCACCGTCTTTCGGGGCCTTAGCCCGAGTCCGAGCCCTGGGTCGGGCGGAGCGGAGTTCGCCGTCTTCCGGGGCCTTAGCCCGAGTCCGAGCCCTGGGTCGGGCGGAGCTTCCTATGGCGCCTTTGGCAAGGCCTGACTGCCTGTCAGTCTCACTCTGTCAAGTGGCACTGCAGTCGGAATGGCGCAGGCGGCGCTGTCCTTCTGTCAGACCGGTCAGTGGAGCGGCGAAGTGACGGCGGTCGTACTTCGGCTCTGTCGGGGGGCGTGCGTCAGGATAAAGGTGTCAGGCTGCCTTTGCGTTAAATGCTCCTGCGACTCGGTCGGTCAGCGCGGCGATTTAGTCAGGGTTGCTTCTTAGCGAAGGCAAGGCCTCGGGCGAGCCGGTGATGTGTCCGCCGTTAAAAGGGGGCCTCGGGCGAGGCGGAAACCCCTCGGGGTCGGCTGCCCTTGCCCGAGGCTAGGCTCGGGCGAGGCGTGATCGAGTCGCTCGTATGGACTGATCCCTGACTTAATCGCACGCATCAGGCCTCTGCAGCTTTATGCTGATGGGGGTTATCAGCTGAGAATTAGGCGTCTTGAGGGTACCCCTAATTATGGTCCCCGACAGTAGCCCCCGAGCCTCGAAGGGAGTGTTAGCACTCGCTTGGAGGCTTTCGTCGCACTTTTTTGCAAGGGGACCAGCCTTTCTCGGTTGCATTTTGTTCCGGTGGGTGCGCGCGAGCGCACCCGCCGGGTGTAGCCCCCGAGGCCTCGGAGGAGTGGTTTCACTCCTTCGAGGTCTTAATGCCTTGCGTAATGCTTCGGCTGGTCTGGTGGTTCCCTCATGCGAACTGGCCGTAGCCCGGGTGCACGGTCGGGGCCCAAGTTCTCGGGCTGGTATGTTGACGCTGTCAACGGTTCGGCCGGAGCCGGGTTTGCGAGAGCAGCCCCCGAGCCTCCGCACAGGGCGAGAGGGCGATCAGGGACAGACTCGGCTTTTTTACATACGCCCCTACGTCGCCTTTCCGCAAGGAGGAGGGGGGAGAGCGCCATGTTACCCTCGATGGGCACCGAACATGGTGTCTCCGGTGAGCTGCAAGCGGGTAATCCGAGTGGACGTCCGTGCCCCGTTCGTTGGGGGTCGGCTAGGGGCCCAAAGGCACGCCCAAAAGTACCTGCGGGTGATCTACCGGACCCGGTCCCCTGGCGACGGGGTCCGAGGGCTCGATGCCTCCCTCCGATGGGATTCCGTTACAAGATCGCTCCCGCTGGTCTCGGAAATGTCCTAGGGTACCTCGAGAGCGCAGCCCGAGCCTTGGTTATGTATCGAACGTACCCCTGGTCATCCCTCGCTCGGCGTCTGAGGCGACTGTGAACCCTTCGGGGGCCAGCCTTCGAACCCCTGATCAGTAATGGGCGCGGAGCCCGAGTAGCCTGAGGCGGCCGTGGAACCCTTCGGGGGGCCGACCTTCGAACCTCTGACCAGTAGTGGGTGTAGGGCCCACGCGATCTGAGGCGGCTGTTGAACCCTTCGGGGGGCCAGCCTTCGAACCCCTGATCAGTAAGGAGGCTCAGAGCCTAGTTCCTTCACAGGGAAGGATCCCTTTCGGGGTATCCCCCTTTCCCGGTCCCTGTCGCAAGAGATAGAGAAAGAGGAAAAAAGGAAAAAGGATACGAAACCGAACGACGCGGCGTACCTTTTTTGGCGCGGTTGTTTCGGCGAAGGCGAAGCGTCGCCCGCTGCTCCTGCCAGAAGCGCCGCCTGTCCCGCCGCGGAGTTAATGCGACGGGGCGAGTAGTTGGCAGGGCGGCCGTTGCGCGTGCGCGAGCCGTTCGAGGAACGGATCACGGGCGTGTTGTCTTCACGCCGTGAGAGGGGGTTCTCTCGCTGCCTCCGGATGGGACGTGAGCTTGGCTGACGACGTGACCGCTGCTCCCGCGCGCCTGCCACCGTCATTACTGCCGGCCCACCTTTGGCTGCGTTGGCCGCCGCGTCAGGCTGGCGCTGCTGGGTCGCGCGCTGGGTCGCCTCGAGTCGCGGTATTGGTTCCGTAATCGAGGAGGCGCGGTGGTGGCACAGGCGGTACAGTTGCTTGCATGCAGCATCCGGCGCGCCGGTCGCGCGACGCGTGGGCCTGGGCCTCCATGCTGGCGTGTCGGGAGTCGGAGAAGCGCGTCCACTTGGCGCGGTTGCATGCCGCCTGTATGGCTGCCCGCCCCTTTCGCCCGTTGGTCTGGGCAAAAGTGGAGGGTCACTTGTAACCGCTGGGCGGTTGCGTGCACCACGCGCGGCAATTTGGCTTCTTCTGCTCGGAGCCGGTCTGCATGACGTGCGGGACCCAGCCCCCGCGCCACAGGGGAGGGCCTTGGAGCATGTTGGAGAAGACTCAGCCTGTGACGGTTGGGGGTGCAAGCAGGGAGAGTCGCCTTTAAAAGGAGGGCGACCCCTTTCGTAAGGCGACCATGTCTTCTTGCTCCCTTATGCACTGCATCTTTCCATCTTCCAAGCCCCCGGATGGGGGAAACCGCCGTCTTTTCGCCTCATCGTTGGAGGAACGCAACTCCGTGGGAGTTGGTACCTTTCAGCCATCGTTCGGCTTCAAGGATTTTCATCATGCAGCCCGGCTGCACCCCTCCACCGGCGGTCACCCAAGATGGTGACCTCCGGCTTGATGGTGGGGGAAAGCGAGCCGGGCTGCGGCCTCTGCCCCTCCCTCAGCCTCAAGGATTTTCATCACCAGGGCTGGGGAGGGGAGTGTGCCGAGTTGAGGTCGGCCCCCGCGTGGGCGGCGACCCGCTCCTTCACTCAGTGATCGGAGGGAGGAGCGGTTGTCGTCCATGGCGCTGGCATCTGCAGCGTGCCTGGCTTTCGGACACGAGTGGCTTCGGAGCCGCTCGCGGCGCCGGCGTCTGCCACGGCAGCTGGAAGAGGTTCTTCCGCCGGCGCGATAGCCAAGGCTGGCCATGGACCGACCTCCAACTCTACGGCCTTCTCCTCGTCCTTGCCTCTCGAGTTTGGGCATGGGCGGGGGCCTCCTGGCAGCAGCATCCGCCCTGAGGTCATCGCTGCTGCTGTTCGGCCCCCCGGGACAGAAGTCTTTATCGTCGCCGCTGCTGGGGCGGGCGATGACAAGCCGTTCGTCGGTCTTCTGTTGCTCCGCAGGTTCACCCCTATCGAGCGGGGTTGTTCGTACCTGCGGAGGGGGGAACCGGAGTTCCGTTTGTAATGGCACTTCGAATGCCAGGGTTTTTTGTTCATTGCGGCTGTCGAGGCCTGAACATGTATGTAACTTCGGCACGGAGCCGTGTTTTTTCCTCATTTTTGAGCACTAAGACTCGTCCGTTGATCATCTAAACCGCTTCACCAAGTATGAGTCGCCCCGTGTCAAGGTGACGAGTGAGGTATCCGTATCCTGGAGGCGTAGGAGTCCCTCGGCTCGGTCGGCCTTGCTGTCCGAGGTTCCTCTAGCTTAGTTAAAGAGACCCCTCGGCCGCTCTTCGACGAGCCGAAGCCAGGGGTAGCGATATCAGTATGAACAGAGGTGGAGTCGGCTCGAAAATGAAACCTGGTTGGCCGGAGCCTAGCCGGGTTATCCGTTGGCGGGATCGACGTCGGAGTTGATCAGCCGAGGCCTCAGGTCGGGCTGGCGCCCTTGGAAGATGGTTGGCTGAGGCCCCAGGGGTCACCGGCCGAGCCGCCTGCTCGGGCCGGATTCCCGAAGAAGTCCCTGGCAGCGATTGCCCGGGCGTGGTGATGACGTCGTCCCTCGGAGCGGAGACCCTCGGACCGCGTCGCCGTCCGAGGCTAGGTCGGGCCTCGCCGAAGGTGCCGTCGATGCCGAGGGTGTTGCTGCCCCCTTCCAGCGTCAAGACCCGAACCTTGATTGTTGGCCAGCTTGTACGTTCCGGGCTTCAAAACTTTGGCGATGACGAATGGCCCCTCCCAGGGGGGCGTGAGCTTGTGCCTCCCTCGGGCGTCTTGCCGAAGCACCAGGTCGCCCACCTGGAGGTCTCGGGGTCGGACCCCTCGGGCGTGGTAGCGTCGCAGGGACTGCTGATACCGCGTCGAGTGTAGTAAGGCCCTGTCCCGAGCCTCTTCCAGCTGGTCCAGCGAGTCTTCTCGGCTAGCTTGGTTGCTTTGATCGTCGTAGGCCCTCGTCCTCGGGGAGCCGTATTCCAGGTCAGTGGGCAAGATGGCCTCGGCCCCGTAGACCAGGAGGAACGGCGTGAAACCCGTGGCTCGGCTCGACGTTGTCCTCAGGCTCCAGACCACCGAGGGGAGTTCCTTCATCCATCGCTTGCCGAACTTGTTGAGGTCGTTGTAAATCCGAGGCTTGAGCCCTTGTAGAATCATGCCGTTGGCACGCTCTACTTGCCCATTCGACATGGGATGAGCTACGGCAGCCCAGTCCACCCGGATGTGGTGATCCTTGCAAAAATCCAAGAATTTTCTGCCGGTGAACTGGGTGCCGTTGTCGGTGACGATGGAGTTTGGGATCCCGAAGCGATGGATGATGTTGGTGAAGAACGCCACCGCCTGCTCGGACCTGATGCTGTTCAGGGGTCGGACCTCGATCCACTTGGAGAATTTGTCGACGGCGACCAGCAGGTGCGTGTAGCCCCCGGGCGCCTTCTGCAGAGGGCCGACGAGGTCCAGACCCCACACAGCGAAGGGCCAGGTGATGGGTATCGTCTGCAGAGCCTGAGCGGGCAGGTGGGTCTGCTTCGCGTAGAATTGACACCCTTCGCAGGTGCGGACAATTCTAGTGGCGTCAGCCACCGCCGTCGGCCAGTAGAAGCCTTGCCGGAAAGCGTTCCCGACGAGGGCTCGAGGCGCTGCATGATGGCCGCAAGCCCCCGAGTGTATCTCTTGCAGGAGTTCCTGACCTTCGGCGATGGAGATGCATCGCTGGAGGATGCCCGAGGGGCTGCGGTGGTAGAGCTCCTTCTCATCGCCCAGCAAGACGAACGACTTGGCGCGTCGCGCTACCCGCCGAGCCTCGGCTTGGTCGAGGGGTAGCTCTCCTTGGCGGAGATATTGCAGGTATGGGGTCTGCCAATCTCGATCAGGCGTGACCCCGCTCCGCTCCTCCTCGATGCGCAGCGCCTCGCCCTCGGGGGCCAAGGGTACCTCAGGCTGAACCGAGGACGCCTCGGGCTGGGCCGAGGGTACCTCGGACTCGGGCGTGCCGTTGATCTTGACGGAGGGTTGGTGCAGATCCCGGGAGAAGACGTCCGGGGGAACCGTCGTTCGCCCCGAGGCTATTTTTGCCAGCTCGTCTGCAGTCTCGTTGTAGCGCCGGGCGATGTGGTTAAGCTCGAGCCCGTAGAACTTGTCTTCCAGGCGCCGAACCTCATCGCAGTAGGCCTCCATCTTTGGGTCGCGGCAGTGGGAGTTCTTCATGACTTGGTCGATGACGAGCTGTGAGTCGCCGCGAGCGTCGAGGCGTCGGACCCCTAGCTCGATGGTGATTCGCAATCCGTTGATCAGAGCTTCGTACTCAGCCACATTGTTGGACGCCGAGAAATGGAGGCACAGCACGTAGCGTAGGTGTTTCCCGAGGGGCGAGATGAAGAGCAGGCCCGCGCCGGCTCCCGTCTTCATCAGCGACCCGTCGAAAAACATGGTCTAGAGCTCCGGTTGGATCGGAGTCGTCGGCAGCTGGGTGTCGACCCATTCGGCTACGAAGTCCGCCAATACCTGGGACTTGATGGCCTTCCGAGGGGCGAACGAGATTGTCTCGCCCATGATTTCCACCGCCCACTTTGCGATCCTGCCCGAGGCCTCTCGGCACTGGATGATCTCCCCCAGGGGGAAGGATGACACCACAGTTACCGGATGAGACTCGAAGTAATGTCGCAACTTTCGCCTCGTCAGGATCACTGCATACAGTAGCTTCTGAACTTGTGGGTAGCGGATCTTGGTTTCGGACAGCACCTCGCTGACGAAGTAAACTGGCCTCTGAACGGGCAATGCATGCCCCTCTTCTTGCCTTTCGACCACAATCGCGGCGCTAACCACCTGAGTGGTCACGGCGACGTAGACCAAGAGGGCTTCTCCATCAGCTGGGGGTACCAAGATAGGCGCCTTGGTGAGGAGCGCCTTCAGGTTCCCGAGAGCTTCCTTGGCCTCAGGGGTCCAAGTGAAGCACTCGGCCTTCCTTAAGAGGCGGTACAGAGGCAGGCCTCTTTCGCCGAGGCGTGAGATGAAACGACTCAAGGCCGCGAGACATCCCATGACCCTCTGTACACCTTTTAAGTCCTTGATGGGCCCCATGCTGGTGATGGCTGCGATCTTCTCTGGGTTGGCTTCGATGCCCCGCTCGGAGACGATGAACCCCAGGAGCATGCCTCGGGGCACCCCGAAGACACACTTCTCGGGATTGAGCTTGACGTCCTTTGCCTTGAGACACCGGAATGTCACTTCAAGGTCGGAGAGGAGGTCGGAGGCTTTCCTTGTCTTGACTACGATGTCATCGACGTAGGCCTCGGCCGTACGATCGATGTGTTCGCCGAACACATGGTTCATGCACCGCTGGTACGTCGCACCCGCGTTCCTCAAACCGAACGGCATGGTGACATAGTAGTACATGCCGAAGGGCGTGATGAAAGAAGTCGCGAGCTGGTCGGACTCTTTCATCTTGATTTGATGATACCCTGAGTAGGCATCGAGGAAAGACAGGGTTTCGCACCCAGCAGTGGAATCCACGATTTGATCGATGCGAGGTAGAGGGTAGGGAACCTTCGGACATGCTTTGTTGAGACCAGTGTAGTCTACACACATCCGCCATTTCCCCCCTTTCTTTCTCACAAGCACAGGGTTGGCAAGCCATTCGGGATGGAATACCTCTTTGATGAACCCTGCTGCCATTAGCTTGTGGATCTCCTTGCCTATCACTCTGCGCTTCTCCTCGTCGAATCGGTGTAGAGGCTGCCTGACCGGTCGGGCTCCGGCCCGAATATCCAGCGAGTGCTCGGCGACATCCCTCGGTATGCCGGGCATGTCCGAGGGACTCCACGCAAAGACGTCGGCGTTTGCGCGGAGAAAGTCGACGAGCACTGCTTCCTATTTGGGGTCGAGCCCGGAACCGATCCGGATCTGCTTGGAGGTGTCGCCACTGGGGTCGAGAGGGACGGCCTTAACCGTCTCCGCTGGCTCGAAGTTGCCAGCGTGTCGCTTCACGTCTGGCACCTCTCTGGAGAGGTTCTCCAGGTCGGCGATGAGGGCCTCGGCGTACTCCACGCACTCCACGTCGCATTCGAATGCGTGTTTGTACGTGGGGCCGACGGTGATGACCCCGTTGGGGCCCGACATCTTGAGCTTCAGGTAGGTGTAGTTGGGGACGGCCATGAACTTCGCGTAGCATGGCCTCCCCAATACCGCGTGGTAGGTTCCTCGGAACCCGACCACCTCGAACGTCAAAATCTCCCTTCGGAAGTTGGAGGGCGTTCCGAAGCAGACAGGAAGGTCGAGCCGTCCGAGGGGCTGGACGCGCTTCCCAGGAATGATCCCGTGGAAGGGCGCAGCGCCTGCTCGGACGGAGGACAGATCGACGCGCAGGAGCCTGAGGGTCTCGGCGTAGATGATGTTGAGGCAGCTGCCCCCATCCATCAGGACCTTGGTGAGCCTAACGTCGCCGATGATGGGGTCGACGACGAGCGGGTATTTCCCTGGGCTCGGCACGTGGCCGGGGTGGTCATCTTGGTCGAAGGTGATGGGCTTGTCAGACCAGTCTAGGTAGACTGGCGCCGCCACCTTCACCGAGCAGACCTCCCGACGCTCTCGCTTGCGATGCCGAGCCGAGGCATTCGCCGCATGCCCTCCGTAGATCATGAAGCAGTCGCGGACCTCGGGGAACTCTCCTGCTTGGTGATCTTCCTTTTTGTCGTCGTCGCGGGCCCTGCCACCCTCTGCGGGTGGCCAGGCCTTGTGGAAGTGGCGCCGAAGCATGACGCACTCCTCGAGGGTGTGCTTGACGGGCCCCTGATGATAGGGGCACGACTCCTTGAGCATCTTATCGAAGAGGTTAGCACCTCCGGGGGGCTTCCGAGGGTTCTTGTACTCGGCGGCGGCGACAAGGTCCGCGTCGGCGGCGTCGCGTTTCGCTTGCGACTTCTTCTTGCCTTTCTTCTTGGCACTGCGCGGAGTAGACGCCTCGGAGCCTCTTCCGACGGGCGGCCCTGGGGCTGCTTGTCCTTTCGGAAGATGGCCTCGACCGCCTCCTGGCCAGAGACGAACTTGGTGGCGATGTCCATCAGCTCGCTCGCCCTGGTGGGGGTCTTGCGACCCAACTTGCTCACCAGGTCGCGGCAGGTGGTGCCGGCAAGGAACGCGCCGATGACATCTGAGTCGGTGATGTTGGGCAGCTCGGTGCGCTGCTTCGAGAATCGCCGGATGTAGTCCTGAAGAGACTCTCCCGGCTGTTGCCGGCAGCTTCGGAGGTCCCAAGAATTCCCGGGGCGCACGTACGTGCCCTGGAAATTGCCGGCGAAGGCTTGGACCAAATCATCCCAGTTGGAGATCTGCCCCGGAGGCAGGTGCTCCAACCAGGCGCGAGCAGTGTCAGAGAGGAACAGGGGGAGGTTGCGGATGATGAGGTTGTCGTCGTCCGTTCCACCCAGTTGGCAGGCCAGGCGGTAGTCTGCGAGCCACAATTCCGGCCTCGTTTCCCCCGAGTACTTTATGATAGTAGTCGGGGGTCGGAAACGGGTCGGGAACGGCGCCCGCCGGATGGCCCGGCTGAAGGCCTGCGGACCGGGTGGTTCGGGCAAGGGACTCCGATCCTCCCCGCTGTCGTAGCGTCCCCCACGCCTGGGGTGGTAGCCTCGGCGCACCCTTTCGTCGAGGTGGGCCCGACGGTCGCGACGATGGTGCTCGTTGCCGAGGTGGCCCGGGGCCGCAGGCGCGGTGTTGCGCGTGCGCCCGGTGTAGACCGAGGCTTCCCGCATGAATCGGGAAGTCGCGGCATGAGGTTCCGAGGGGTACCCCTGCCTTCGGGAGGCAGAGCTCTCGGCCCGCCGGGCCGCAGCGCATTCCAGGAGATTCTTGAGCTCTCCCTGGATTCGCCGACCCTCGGTGGTTGATGGTTCTGGCATCGCGCGGAGGAACATCGCTGCGGCTGCCAGGTTCTGACCGACCCCGCTGGATGCGGGTGGCGGCCTGTCCCTGACATCGTTGGCGACGCGATGCTGGAAACCCTGGGGCAGGTGACGTATTTCTCCGGCCGGGGGTTGGCCCGCCCATACCTGCCCGACGTCCCGGCGGATCGACTCGAGCGCTCCTGCTCCCTCGTCGAGCCTGGCCTGCGCCCTGCGGACTTGCTCGAGCTGTGGGTCATGACCCCCCGCCGGAACGGGGACCACAGCTAGCTCCCGCGGGATGTCGGTGCGAGGCACCGGCCTAGGGAGATCACCGTCCTCCGGCATGCCGAGATGGTTGCCTTCGGATGGATCCCCTAGCTCGACGTGGAAACATTCGCGGCTTGGGCCACAGTCCTTGTCGTCAAGGCTGCGGCTGCCGTCGGAACAGTCGGAGAGGCAGTAGTCACATGCGGTCATAAAGTCCCGCATGGCACTGGGGTTGCCAAATCCAGAGAAATCCCAACAGACGCTGGGATCGTCATCTTCCCCGGACCCAGAGGGCCCGTAGGTCGAGACGTCCGTCAATCAGTCCCAAGGCGACCGCATACGAAACCCCAGAGGGGTTGCACTCGCCTCAACGAGAGCGCCCGCCAAAGCGAGGTCGCTAGGCGGGTTGAGGCCGAGTCGAAATGACGTAGGATGGGAATCAGTCGGTACCTTTTGGTCGACGAGGAGCGACATAGTCACGTCGGGGACTGATTGCGCCGTCGTCTTGGGTACGAGGGCGACGTCCTGCAGGCCCTCCGCGAGCGTGCTGGTGTCGTCCACTTGCTCGGGATTGGCGTGTCGCGGGGGGACGGCGCTCGCCTTCGTCTCAAACGCGAGGTCGACGCCCGACGCGCCCTCCGTTGGGGCGCTGGGGACGTCGATTCGCTCGACAGCCGACGGAGCGCGGCCTCCCGCTCGGCCTTGGTTGCCCCGCCTCCTCCTCCGATGGCGGGGGAGAGGACGGGGCGAGCTCGAATGTTGTTCTTCCACCACGCGGGGAAGACGTCGTCGATTCCGCCGCCGGCGGGCGGGCTGTCGGCCGCCATTGTCGTCGTCGCGCGGCGGTGGAAGGAGTATCATGTCGTAGCTGCTGTCGAGAGACATGAACTCGAGACTCCCGAAACGGAGCACCGTCCCGGGTTGGAGAGGTCGTTGGAGACTGCCCATCTGGAGCTTGACGGGAAACTGCTCGTCAACACGCAGCAGGCCCCTACCTGGCGCGCCAACTGTCGGCGTTTCGAGACCGGGGGGTCCCTAAGCCGACGAGTGAGTGTGCCGCGTGCCCCAGCCCAGATGGGTCGAGCGCGTGGGCGAGCGCGAAGGGGGGAAGCGAGGTGGCCGGAGACGGGCGTGAGAGAGGTGGAAATCCTGCGGCCTTCGTGTTCGTCCCGCGCCCAGGTCGGGTGCGCTTGCAGTAGGGGGTTACAAGCGTCCACGCGGGTGAGGGAAGCGAGCGGCCCCAATAGAGCGCCTGCCCCGTCCTCGTCCCCGCGCGGCCAACCTTCTCTAAGAAGGCCCTGGTCCTTCCTTTTATAGGCGTAAGGAGAGGATCCAGGTGTACAATGGGGGTGTAGCAGAGGGCTACGTGTCTAGCGGGGGAGAGCTAGCGCCCTAAGTACATGCCAATGTGGCAGCCGGAGAGATCTTGGCACCCAGCTGGTGTGGTGTCGTGGCTGTCGGAGGAGCAACGGAGCCTGGCGGAGGGACAGCTGTCGGAGCGGTTGGGTCCTTGCTGACGTCCCCCTGCTTCCGTAAGGGAGCTGAGAGCCGCCGTCGTCACGGGGCTAGCGGGGCGCCATCATTGCCTATCTGGCGGAGCTAGCCAGATGGGACACCGGTCTTGTTCTCTGCGGCCCGAGTCGGCTCGGGGTAGGGTGATGATGGCGCTTCCTGTTGACGTGGCGGGCTTGTGCCCTAGGTCGGGCGACGTGGAGGCTCCTCCGAAGCCGAGGTCGAGTCTGTCTTTCATGGCCGAGGCCGAGCCCGAGCTCCTGGGGTGGGCGAGGCGGAGGTCGTTCGGCAGAGGCCAGGGCGGAGTCCGACCCCTGGAGTCGGGTGAAGCGGAGTTCGTCGTCTTCTGGGGCCTAGCCCGAGTCCGAGCCCTGGGTCGGGCGGAGCGGAGTTCGCCGTCTTCCGGGGCCTTAGCCCGAGTCCGAGCCCTGGGTCGGGCGGAGCGGAGTTCGCCGTCTTCCGGGGCCTTAGCCCGAGTCCGAGCCCTGGGTCGGGCGAAGCGGAGTTCGCCGTCTTCCGGGGCCTTAGCCCGAGTCCGAGCCCTGGGTCGGGCGGAGCGGAGTTCGCCGTCTTCCGGGGCCTTAGCCCGAGTCCGAGCCCTGGGTCGGGCGGAGCGGAGTTCGCCGTCTTCCGGGGCCTTAGCCCGAGTCCGAGCCCTGGGTCGGGCGGAGCTTCCTATGGCGCCTTTGGCAAGGCCTGACTGCCTGTCAGTCTCACTCTGTCAAGTGGCACTGCAGTCGGAATGGCGCAGGCGGCGCTGTCCTTCTGTCAGACCGGTCAGTGGAGCGGCGAAGTGACGGCGGTCACTTCGGCTCTGCCGGGGGGCGTGCGTCAGGATAAAGGTGTCAGGCTGCCTTTGCGTTAAATGCTCCTGCGACTCGGTCGGTCAGCGCGGCGATTTAGTCAGGGTTGCTTCTTAGCGAAGGCAAGGCCTCGGGCGAGCCGGTGATGTGTCCGCCGTTAAAAGGGGGCCTCGGGCGAGGCGGAAACCCCTCGGGGTCGGCTGCCCTTGCCCGAGGCTAGGCTCGGGCGAGGCGTGATCGAGTCGCTCGTATGGACTGATCCCTGACTTAATCGCACCCATCAGGCCTCTGCAGCTTTATGCTGATGGGGGTTACCAGCTGAGAATTAGGCGTCTTGAGGGTACCCCTAATTATGGTCCCCGATAATAGGCGACGGAGAAGGCGGCGACAACGGACATGTACGTGTCCCCGGGTTGCATGGCGTAGGTGACGAGCGTCGTGGCGTTGTCGGCGGCGGCTGGGCACTGACAGAAGACGGGGAACGTGACCATGGTGCCAATGTCAAGGTCGGTGGGCACCAGCGTGGGGCTCACGCGCTCCACGGCCTGGTACTACGTGAGGTTCTGTAGCTTGGTGGTGGAGACGATCCAGTAGGTGTCCCCTGGGCCGATCTGGTACTGCATCGGCGCGTACGAGCTGGGGGACCAGGAGGGGCAGCCGCACTGGAGCGGCACGAGCAGCGGCTGCCCGTTGGCTGGCGCGAACGTCGTGGAGAGGTTGCTGGCGTGCGCGACCATAAAGCGACTGACGGCGAAGAGGTCGCCGATGGCCGCGAGATCGAGTGGCACACCTGCGAAGCCGGCGCGGTAGAGCGTGTACGCCTGGCATGGGTACGTGCGGTTGGCGGTGAAGTTGAACCCCTCGACGGACGCCGACGCGGCCGTGGCCATGGTCGTGTTCTGCGACCGCGCCGGGGCGGGGAACGCGCACATGCAGAGGAGCAGCAGCGCGTTCAGCCCCAGTGCATGCAACAAGACAACGACGATCGCAGAGCCTAAGAGGAAACACGATGGGTAGCGCCTCGCTAGATTCCTCCCGCCCAGCCCCGTCAGTGCTTGCATAGTGTTCCTTAGTGCATAGTGGTTGATGACCTAAATTAAAGAGTATATATGGCTAATTGTTTTTGTGCGAGTACATATTAGATTTTGTTGGATTTGTGGTTTTTGTCTAGGTGATTTTATTCTTGAACTGAAAATTATATAACCAGCGGCTGCGCCCAGCGGGTAAGAGTAAGATTGCGAACCGAGCCTCGAGTCCATAGGGCTAGCCGGCTAGCCCTGCTCGGGTAGGGGAACCAATCGAGCCGACAACAACTGAACAACACTGCAGGCTTGCAGCAGAGGGACAGGCGGACAACAGCCAGTCACCAGGCCAGCTCCCTCCATTTCCACGACGCTTCATGAGTGGAGGGAGACACGATGCTTGTATGCAGCAGGTTCTGCGACTTGCTTGCATGCAGCAGCTTGTGCGACGGCTTGCATGCTTGCATGCAGCAGCCATGCAGAGCTTGTGCGGCGGCTTGCATGCAGCAGCCATGCAGAGCTTGTGCGCGCTTGTGCGGCTTGCATACAGCAGCCATGCAGGTGCATGCGACCACGATAAGGGGAGGCGGGGCGGTCTACGTTAGCTTCTTAATAGTTAGTAGAGATAGATGTTTAGCTTTTGTGGTACGGGTGACCCGATGAGTGACTCATACCCACATGGGTATAGGTATGAGGGTAAATTCATACCCGTCAGCGTATATGGATGACCCGATGAGATTATTTTTGTGTTGTAGGTATCCATTACCATCTATAGCCACGGCACTGCCTTCCTCTCGTCCCCCGAATCCCCAAACGACGCTAGCGCCGCTAGCCCGCCCCGCCATGGCGCCACCTGCCTCGTCCCCAGCGCTGCCATCCTAGGAGTGCAAGGGTTCCTCATCAACATTGTCTTCGGTAAGAGCTGCCCAGGGCTGCTTGTCTTCGTCATAGAAGCCTTCGACGAGCTGGGGCTCAGCGTCCCACTCCCACAGGACACCACGTTCTGTGCCGTCTCCTTCTGCCTTGAGGTTGTGGTTCTGGATGGGAAGGTAAATACTACTAGCTAGTCCATTGTCAGATGCTCGTGGTTATATACCTTCATCGTGTCCGCCAAATCGTCTTGTGCTACATGCCGATACTTATTTTAATGTAGGTGATCTATCTACCTGCCGGTGCAAGACTTCTTGCAGAAAAGGAAGACGAGGGCCAAGTCTTGGTAATTAATCCTGACAGAAAGAGGAGATAAGGAAGAAGAGGGCCAAGTCTTGGTAATGAACCCCTTGCTGTTGGACCATTAATCTACTAAAAATGGTGTTTGATTTACTAAAAATAGTGTCGGACCATTAATATTAGGACTGTACTTTTATTTTTAAATTATGAAATTCAAGGAGTTTCCATTTCTGTTTTATGATTTATGATGTTGACAACACTGAAATTAGTGCAGTGAAGATGTTACCCGTATAGTTCTTATTTCAGTACTTACCATATCGTATTTGTGTTTAGCTTAACCAATATAATTTGAATAGATGTTGAACAGAACAAAAATTATATATGGGATGAACAAGAGCTGTATTGTTTAGACCCCATCATGTTAATTTTAATGATAAGCATCTAATTTTCTCCTGACCAGTGTGTGTTTGTGCTGGCAGCAAGGTTTTGTTGCTTCAAACATTCTGATTTCTTTTTTCCTAAATTTTGCAGCTTAGTTGGTCTAACTTGCTTCAAAGTTCAAACATGTTGAAGAGTATAGCTTGTTTCCTCCATTCAATTCCCCGAAGCCTGCTAGTTCTAACACTGAGCCAATTACAAGTATGGCTGGGCTGGGCAGCCTCCATATTCTTCATCACAAATTCACAACAGCAACAGCATGAAGTTGCCCATTCATTTTATGGCCAAGGCAATACAATATTGGTTCCTATACCACGTGATTGGTTTCCTGAGTGTGGAGCGCATGCCTCACGTCAGTCTAGGTTGCTGGAAACGCGGCGGAGCCGCATCTCCGCGCATGCAGACGAGCGAGCTAAACAAAGGTTATGTTGTACGCACCAGAGCCGGCTGCCGTCATCCTCTACAGCCAACCAATCACAAATTTTGCACGGTCCTGTACGGGGTGCGTCTGGCCGTGGCTGGCGGGGCAACCAATCACGTGGATAGCAAATCATAATGCTCAACATCAGCAACCACAATCAGTGCAGCTACACAGCCAGGGCCAGACAGTAGTTTTGCATCCTATGTTGTTCAAGAAAATGATCAGACCTACAGCTTCACATACAAGAACCCTTCTAATTGCCCTGCAACTATTGTAGCTCTTCTGCCTCAGCCTCCAGCTACTCCTTCCATGGCATGTTATCCCTTGGGACCTCAAGTCGTGCACAAACATCTATTTGGAAATATGGTTGAAACAACTACTGCCTCTATGGAGTATACTCCCGTGACTGCAGCACAACTTGTATTCCTGTAATGGTTGATAAGCTTAATGCTGGTAGCAATGTAACATGATAATTGGGTTGTGTGGTGACGAATTTAATTAAACCCATGGAAAACCCATTTTTTGGTTGGTTTGGGGTCAACAAACAAATTAAGGGCTTGTTCGTTTTGCTTTCAATCCATATGGATTGGGTGGATTTTAATCCCAAATAAGTTAAAATCTTTCATAATTTTTTCCTAACTTATCCAATCCACATAAGATAGGAATAACCGAACAAGCCCTAAATAAGTTGAGTTTAATTTACTTATTACGTTTTTAAGTGGATGTGGGGCGGGTGTAAGGTGTATAGCTATGGTTTGGGTTGGGTTTACTGTCATTAGCAGACCTGATTTTGGGATGGAGAGAGTAATATGTTATTTTTTATACTACTCTATTAAGAATCTAATGTGGGCACCTGATGCTACCACGGTTTTACCCTCCGCACTGATATTCTAGGCTCGCGCACCACACAACATAAAAAATAATACAAAGCGAGCATTCGAACTCACGCCTTTCTGTCTAGAAATTTAGAGCTAAACACTAGACCACATGTATCTTAGTGTTTAAAAATAAACAATAATTATATTTGAATAAATATCTAAGTACGTATTTATATGATATATAACAACCGAAATACGGTTAACTAGCTATTATCGGTTAAGCTCTGACAGTAAAAAATAAAAGATTTATTGTTTTCGGCCAACTCTAACCGCCATAAATTAACACTGTTTAACGGCTACGCTCACATCCGGTCTCTTCGCTCAGATATCCACACCGTCGCTCCAAGTGTCGCCCATTGCACGATTCTCCCCGCATGGAGCATGCTATGGGCGACACTTGGCCAAGCGCTGCCCTTGCGCCGGCTTTCCGTTGTCGTCGTGCCCGCCCCTGTGCCTGACAACAAAGAATATATTAGAAGGCTCTAGACCATGAGGAAAAGAAAATTTTTGGCAGGGGCGGACGCACAGGGGGGCAAAGTAGGCCACGGCCCCCCTCAATTTTATGACCTTTTATATATCATGCTTATTTACTGTTAAGTATATTTAAAAATAAAGATTTAGATAGGCTAAAACAGTTCTGTTATGGATCTCCTCGTCAAATTAGTCTAGTTCTATCGACTCTCGTCCTTTTACTTGGTCTAATCCTCACATCTATTCATCCAGTCTCATTCTTTCCGACGCTGTCGGAGCCATAGAAGGACTCCCTCAATTTTTTATAACCTCTTATACCTAATGTTAACCTACTGTAAAGTATATAAAAAAATAAGGTTTGGATAGGCTAAAATTGTCCTGAGCAGTTCTCTCAACTTCCACCCTCTTTGGTCTAGTTCTCGCATCTATGCATTAGGTCCCATTTCTTCTAACGTCCCGACTTGTCGAGGCCAATCCGCCCAGATGCTTCGTTCTTGACACCGCCGCCTCCTTCTTGACGCCTGACCCTGGCCCCTTCCCAACGTCCTTGTCCCGCTCGTTATCGTCATGACACCATCCCGCTCTTGGCAGACCCGACCTCGCTCGTCTCGACGATGCGACCCGTCCCTGACAACTGGCGAGCTTGACGAACCAGCGAGCCCTGGCTCTTAGCTAGAGACATCATCTGACCCCGCCTCTTTCTCGGTGTCCCACCCTTCGAGGAGATCGATATTTGACAACGTACACACGACTTGATTCGGTCAGTAAGAACTTAGTTGTATGTTTGTTTCTCTTCTTTAAACTTGTATGTTATATTGATAGATATGAAACTTGAATTTTATGTAACTATAGTTTTTACCGTCTTGCTTGATTTTGTAATGTAGTTTTTTGGCCCCCCATGAATTTTGGTCCTGCGTCCGCCACTGATTTTTGGTACGCCAAAAATACCTTCGAGCAATTTCTTGGTATATGTATTGGGTATGACAAAATCAACATTGTTCATACAGATTTTATATTTATATCACAGGCGGACTGAAAGTAGAAATGATATTCTCATCAAACTTGCTCCATATAGGTATCTAGACATTTAGCCTTTCTAGTGTAGAAAGCTTTGATCTTGCGGCTTCTGTCATACACCTTTCGAGGGGACAGTAATGCAAACAATTTGCTCTTTCTAGTGAAGAAAGCTTTGATCTTGCGGCTTCTATCTTGGCAATTCGGCTACCTTGGTTGCTTAAGTGGGTGTCAAATGGATGCTATACTTATTTTTGCCATATATAACAATAAGTAGGGGTGAATCTAGGTACAAAATAGGGGTGCATATGCAGCCACGAAAATTTATAAAACTGTAAGGAAAATGGACCCCGGGTCATTTGGCTAATTGAGTTTTGGTGTTTGATGAACAACACAATCCGTGAACTAATGTATTTCCCAAGTGTTTGTGTGTTGTAGTTCACATGATGCAAAATGGATTGCACTGAGGCTCTGAAGATGCAACACCTCAAAGAAGACATTATAAGACTCATAGAAGACATTACAAAGTAATATTGAAGACACTTTATATATGCTAAGAGTCCAACACATCAAGAAGTAAAAGTGAGATACAAAGCTACAAAACAAAAGTGAAGTTGATAAAGTTGAGAGGAAGGGCTGACTGAATTGGAAGTGTTTCACAACATCAAATCTGTTCAAACTGGCATGGCTTCAACTCTGAGATGTATACATTTTTATAAGCTTTCCAAAAAGTCCAAGATCATCAAAATCGGAGTTCGGAGCTAAAAGTTATGCCCACAATACGAAGTCAGAATTGCTGAAAAAAACTGCAGCTGTATATGGGATGTCCAGTGCACACCGGACTGTCCGGTGTGCCAAATTTGCTCAAACTGGTATGGCTTCAACTCTGGGATGTAGAGAATTTCATAAGCTTTCCAAAAAGTACAAGATCATCGAAATCGGAGTTCGGAGCTAAAAGTTATGGCCAAAATACGACAAGAGAACATGGGCTGTCCGGTGCACACCGGACCGTCCGGTGCGCCATGTCCGGTGCGCCATCTTCGGAAGCTCCAACGGCTACTTTTAACGGCTAGTACACGTGGCATGTCCGGTGCACCACCGGACAGTCCGGTGCACCTGTCCGGTGCGCCACAGAAAGCTGCAGAACTGCTTTCCAACGGCTATATTTGAGTTGGGGCCTATATATACTTCATCCAACCGGCCATTTGAAGGTGTGGGAGCCCAAGCAACATACCAAGACACATAGTGCATATTTCCAAGAGCTCAAACACCCAAGTGCTTAATAGAATCACTCGGTGATTAGCGTAGGTGCTTTGCGAAGTGCTTAGGTTAGTTAGACCGCTTTAGCGCTTGCTCTAGGTGAACCCTAGTTAGTTGAGTGAGTTTTGTAAAACCACACAACCCCTCGGCTCTTGCGTGAGTCGTTGTAATTGTATCGAGTGGGGCGAGAGTCTTGCGAGACCGTGACAACCGCGTTTGTGTCACGGCCGCCACCGTGTACCGGAGGGAACGAGGCCCGCGGCGTTTCGGCCGGAAGCTCGATAGTGGAGACGGCGGGGAGCGTCCGAGAGGAGCCGGAAGCGGAGCACCACTTGTGCGTGGAGAAGGCCCGCGGCTCTCTACGGAGTTACTCGACCGAGGTGCTTGGCCCTCGCGTGGGCTTCCCTTTGCGTAGGGGCACCAACGAGGATTAGTCGGGACCTTGCGTGGTTCCGGATACCTCGGTAAAAATACCGGCGTCATCCACGAGAGTTTGCTTCTCTACCTAGCTCTTTACTTTCCGCATTTATATTAAGCATTTAAGTTTCAATCTTGTAGTCATACTTGTTTAGTGTAGATTGAAACTTAACCTTTGCGGTAGAGATAGCAACACTTAGACAAAACCTAGTTTGCACACTCTAGTTTGATTACTTGCAAAGGTTTTGCTCTAGGGATTTAATTGTGGCCTAGTTTAGTAAAAGTTTTGGAAGTCCTAATTCACCCCCCCCCTCTTAGGCGTCACTCGTTTCCTACAAGTGGTATCAAAGGCCGGTTTGGCTCATTTGAAACGCTTTAGCTTCACCGCTAAAAGAGCCGACGCTTTTTAGAGGAAGGGATGGATACCCATAGGCCACCACACTTTGACGGCACTAACTTCCCATATTATAGTGCTAGAATGGCTTGTTACCTAGAGGCCGTTGATCTAGGTGTTTGGAGAGTCACTCGTGACGGGATGAAACCCCTCAAGAATCCCGAGAAACCCACCACGAGTGAGGAAAAAGAAATCCATTTAAATGCTAGAGCCAAAAATTGCTTGTATGAATCTCTTAGCATGGATATTTTCAATCAAGTATTTACCCTGAAAACTGCTAATGAGATTTGGCTAAAATTGCATGAGCTCCATGACGGCACATCCAATGTCCGTGAGCAAAAACATTGCCTAGTCTTAAATGAGTATAATTCTTTTGCTATGAAAGATGATGAGCTTGTTAGAGACATGTATTCTCGTTTGAATCTAATTATCAATGAGCTCAATTCGATTGGCATTAATAAGCTAGGTGATGCGGACATTGTGAGGAAGATTATCTCCCTGCTACCACAACAAAGATATGGGAGCATCATCACCATCCTTCACAACATGGAGGACTTGAGCAACATGACCCCGACCATCGTGATTGGGAAAATCACGGCTTTTGAGATGTCGCGAAAAATGAGTCGGGGAGATGAGCCAACTTCCTCAAGACCATATGCTTTTGCATGTGATGAAAGGAAGGGCAAAAAGAAGGCTCCCACTCCAAGTTCCTCAAGCGAAGAAGATGAAGAAGAAGAAGAAAGTGATGATGATGAAGATAATCAACCATGCACATCATCCTCCGAGGACGAAGAAACAATCCGACGCATCGGAAAGGTAATGAGGATGATCCGCAAGATTAATCTAATGGGTGTGCCCCTGCAGGTCGAGGATCTCCTCTTTAACATTGACAGGAAAAAGCAAAGGAAGAGAGGATGCTTCGCATGTGGGGAGAAGGGCCACTTCAGGGACAACTGTCCAAATATGGCCAAACCCAAAAAGGAGAGGAGCAAAGGCAAGGCGCTAACAAGTGTTAGAACGTGGGATGATTCTTCAAGTGAAGATGAACCTCCAAGGACGCGCAGCCACCGGTCCTCGTCACGATCATCACGGTCATCACACAAATGCCTCATGGCAAGAGGTAACAAAAGCACTCCATCCTCTAGTGATGAAAGTAGTAGTGATGATGAAGGTGAGGGAAAGGCCTCTCTAGATGAGCTTGCGGAAGCCGTAGAATTTTTCCAGGATGTTTGCACTAAGCAAAAGGCTCAACTTAAAACTTTGAAAAATAAGTTGGTTAGCTCTCAAAATGATTACAAAGGTTTGCTAGAAAATTTTGAAACTTTTGCAAACTTAAATAGTGAGCTATCAACTAAAATTGAGCTATTAGAATCTAGTGCTCCATCCACTGCTACCGATGATGGCCTTATTAAAAAGAATGAAAAACTGAAAGCTAAGTTAGCTAGCTCCCAAGAAGCTATTGAAAATTTGCTAGAGAAAATGGAAATTCTTAGCATACACAATAATGAGCTAACTACTAAGCTAGAAAACATTGGTAGCACCCCAGCAGCATCTTTAGTTGAAATACCTGAAATAATTAAGAAAGATGTTTCTACTTCCTGCTTTGATTTAATTGATGATTCTAACCCCTGCAACCAAGTCATTGTTGAGAATATTATTGTAGAGACATGTTCGGATGAAGTTGCAAAGGAAAATGAACAATTAAAGCAAGAAGTGGCTCACCTTGGCAAGGCTTTGTATGACAAGAAAGGCAAAGCCAAACAAATCCAACCTCCACAGGATAACACCACTGCGGGAGTGAACAAGCCTATGGAGGGAGAAACTGTGATTTGTAGGCTATGCTACAAGGAAGGCCACAAGTCTTTCCAATGCAAGGCGATGACCGAGGATAAACAAAGGCAAAAGCTCAAGCAAAAGCCATCAAGCAAAATCTCCAACACCTACATCAAAAAGGTGAACAAAAAGGATGCTACACCATACTTGATCAAGAAGAAAAAGAATGGAAAGGTGATAGCAATCAAGGCCAACAAGCAAGCCAACAAAGGAAAGGGGGCCAAACGCATTTGGGTGCCAAAGGAAATAATTTCAACCATGAAAAGCACCAAAAAGGTTTGGATCCCGAAAGGGAAGTGAGTGGACCAAAGGTCCTCGGGAAATTTGGAGACTTGGCAAATTTGGATGTATATCATGGGATACATCATATTGGATCAAGTTTATTGCCAAGTGGGTTAGTGAAAATTTTTGACCCAAATTTCCCACCCATGACTAAGGTAACTAGTTGTATTATATTTCTCGTTTTTAGATATGCGTATCTATTTACCTTTTATCTAGTTTACCTTTCTTGCCTAGTATTACATTTGTTATGTACTTTTGTTCAAAATCATGCATACTACGTAAATCATATTGTAGGATTGCTTGTTTTTAAATTCATATACTTGAGCAAACCTACATGGCTTAAAATGTTTATTTAAGCACGGCACATAGCTTCTATATCTCTCCATAGTAAATGATGCATAAATTGAAAATTTTGATTCTTATAAGTTGTATCATTTAACTTATATGTGCCAAAGTTAGGATTATGGATAATTTACCCCTCTTGATATCAAATCAAAGTGCATGTCTCCTACAAGTATTCAAAACTTGTATGCACACCTTTAGGGGGAGGTTACTCTATAATCTAACACTTTGAGACTAACACCTTTTCAAGTCTATTTCTTGTGATAGTCTCATTGTAAGGAAAATAAGGTCCCCGGAGAAAGACAACAATCTTCCACTGCAAAATCTCCAAGAACTCTCATGTCTCTCAAGCTCGCCATTGATCTTCAATCGGTATCTTTTGAGACTACATTCAGTATCGTTTGCATGTCTTCTCCAATATTTGATTAGACTATATTTCATATCATATGCTTCCATGTTGCTAAAAATGCATAAGTAGTTAACTCATATTATGTTACCTATGCATAAGGGAAGTTAGTCTTTTCAAATCATGTCTTGCACCTCTAATTTTCACATGCTTTTTCCTAAGTAGAGGATCTCTGTCAGGGGGAGTATTTCTTCATCTCTAAAAAGGGGGAGAAACTTCTTTCTAAAGAAAACACTCATTTAGGGGGAGTTCCTTTCAACTGGTATCATTCATGTGGTTTAATTTAATATCCTTCTAAGTGATATCATTTGATAAGATTCTTGATGAGGGCAAGCCTTTTTTTTTACTTCCTACATGCTTTTAATGTCTTCCTTTTCGGTGGTTGATGCCAAAGGGGGAGAAGTTTAAGGACCAAAGCAATGAAAACTATATCAAACACCAAACACCACCAATTTTAAATTTTATATCTACAAATGGTTTTTCCAGTGGTTTTGGTTATTTGGTCCAAAATAGGAAGTAAGTGAATTATGGAGTTAGGGGGAGGCTTAAGTCCATAATATCACATTGTGGGGACAAACTTGCATCCTAGCAAGTAGATTGCATATTTTCATTCAAATACTTGTAATATTTGCTTGCTTTGGTTGTGTTGTCATCAATCACCAAAAAGGGGGAGATTGTAAGGAAAATGGACCCCGGGTCATTTGGCTAATTGAGTTTTGGTGTTTGATGAACAACACAATCCGTGAACTAATGTATTTCCCAAGTGTTTGTGTGTTGTAGTTCACATGATGCAAAATGGATTGCACTGAGGCTCTGAAGATGCAACACCTCAAAGAAGACATTATAAGACTCATAGAAGACATTACAAAGTAATATTGAAGACACTTTATATATGCTAAGAGTCCAACACATCAAGAAGTAAAAGTGAGATACAAAGCTACAAAACAAAAGTGAAGTTGATAAAGTTGAGAGGAAGGGCTGACTGAATTGGAAGTGTTTCACAACATCAAATCTGTTCAAACTGGCATGGCTTCAACTCTGAGATGTATACATTTTTATAAGCTTTCCAAAAAGTCCAAGATCATCAAAATCGGAGTTCGGAGCTAAAAGTTATGCCCACAATACGAAGTCAGAATTGCTGAAAAAAACTGCAGCTGTATATGGGATGTCCAGTGCACACCGGACTGTCCGGTGTGCCAAATTTGCTCAAACTGGTATGGCTTCAACTCTGGGATGTAGAGAATTTCATAAGCTTTCCAAAAAGTACAAGATCATCGAAATCGGAGTTCGGAGCTAAAAGTTATGGCCAAAATACGACAAGAGAACATGGGCTGTCCGGTGCACACCGGACCGTCCGGTGCGCCATGTCCGGTGCGCCATCTTCGGAAGCTCCAACGGCTACTTTTAACGGCTAGTACACGTGGCATGTCCGGTGCACCACCGGACAGTCCGGTGCACCTGTCCGGTGCGCCACAGAAAGCTGCAGAACTGCTTTCCAACGGCTATATTTGAGTTGGGGCCTATATATACTTCATCCAACCGGCCATTTGAAGGTGTGGGAGCCCAAGCAACATACCAAGACACATAGTGCATATTTCCAAGAGCTCAAACACCCAAGTGCTTAATAGAATCACTCGGTGATTAGCGTAGGTGCTTTGCGAAGTGCTTAGGTTAGTTAGACCGCTTTAGCGCTTGCTCTAGGTGAACCCTAGTTAGTTGAGTGAGTTTTGTAAAACCACACAACCCCTCGGCTCTTGCGTGAGTCGTTGTAATTGTATCGAGTGGGGCGAGAGTCTTGCGAGACCGTGACAACCGCGTTTGTGTCACGGCCGCCACCGTGTACCGGAGGGAACGAGGCCCGCGGCGTTTCGGCCGGAAGCTCGATAGTGGAGACGGCGGGGAGCGTCCGAGAGGAGCCGGAAGCGGAGCACCACTTGTGCGTGGAGAAGGCCCGCGGCTCTCTACGGAGTTACTCGACCGAGGTGCTTGGCCCTCGCGTGGGCTTCCCTTTGCGTAGGGGCACCAACGAGGATTAGTCGGGACCTTGCGTGGTTCCGGATACCTCGGTAAAAATACCGGCGTCATCCACGAGAGTTTGCTTCTCTACCTAGCTCTTTACTTTCCGCATTTATATTAAGCATTTAAGTTTCAATCTTGTAGTCATACTTGTTTAGTGTAGATTGAAACTTAACCTTTGCGGTAGAGATAGCAACACTTAGACAAAACCTAGTTTGCACACTCTAGTTTGATTACTTGCAAAGGTTTTGCTCTAGGGATTTAATTGTGGCCTAGTTTAGTAAAAGTTTTGGAAGTCCTAATTCACCCCCCCCTCTTAGGCGTCACTCGTTTCCTACAAAAACTAGTGGTTTAAACTAGTTTTTCACCATATATGTACCACCTACAAGTTATTATCATACACCTTTAAAGCATATATACACCCTCCTCTGATTCACTCTAGCTTTGCCATTTGCCACTGACGAGAAGCATAAACAATTCATTCGTCAATGTGTAACGGTTCTTGTTGGAATAAGTTTTGCCCACATCTTTTGATTAGTTTAAGCTTTTAGAATGAACTGGTTAGTGCATGAAACTTAATATGGTATCAAAACCAGAGAGCTTGATATCAAATCCTATATAACTGTTTTCCGCTCCTATTTCACTTTTGATGTTGAAGAGACCTTCGACATGAGGGGTCCACCACATCTTTCTATCAGCTTAAGGTTTTTGAACTGATTCAGTATGCTATGGACAAGAGAAATTATCGATATTTGTATTGGGCTAGTGACCGATGGCTTCACAATTTTTCAGTCAAACAGTTGCGTCCTACTCTTGTTGGTCTGTGTTTGATATTCCTTACAAATGCATAAAATATGAATTAATAGTCAAACTACACTACTAATAATTTGCATTTACAGTCAATATTGCAGCAACAACCTAGCCATACAAATGTCTTTCCACAGTTACAGTCGTCACTTTAGTTCAATTTATCTAATGTAGTTCGACTTAGGAGGTTGTAGACACATTTAGTGAATCTAAGTGAACTTGTTAAATTCTAGCTTTATGTGTACAAATTTAATGAATGGAAATATACTTGTTCTATTCTATCCTAGCTCAACATACTTAACTCTAGCTATTTAATCTATTTAAACTTGTATATTTTAGGGATTAGAAGTAAACATGGGTGTCTACCAAACCCCTCTTGTGGTAGCAGTATATAAAGATGAGGTTAGTTATTTAGATGTCAATAACTATATTGATTTCGTTACTTATAATGCAACAGCTCATAATTTATTCTCTAATGGTTGACCTTGCTCTTTATTATAAGATGGTCGGGGCTGGTGAATGTAACAATAACATGCTCGTTTCTGGCGGTAGCGAACATAACTCCAATGACCTTTAAGTTTTCGTAATACTTGGTTTTTGCTCGATGAGACTTGTCAGTAACATATTTGCTTTGCTTTGTCGTTGACTCTAGGAATGAGATTTGAATGCTGTTGAATGGGTAATATATGTAGACTTGGGTTGTTTAAATATGATGGGTGAATGATTGAATGGTATGAGTATGTGTATATGATGTTGAATGATGGACTGGTGATCTACAATTTGTTCATGGATATGTAGGCGAATTCTATAGTGTATATTCATAGAGAGGGAACATAGCGGCCGTGGCGGCTATATGTTGTTGGCAGGCCGTTACAATCGCGGTGTCCATCGGCCACCCCTGCATCTGTGCTTTGCTTGCCTTGCGTGGCCCTGGATCTCCACGTCCGACGGCGACGCTGCTACAAGACACTATAGAGAGAGACCACGGCTTGTGCTGGACAGGGGAGGGCTCCTGTAGTTGTCCGTCCAAAACCACAGGCACTACTTGTAGTGTTTAAGAGAGGCATGGAGGGGTTCTTATCCGATATGCTGATGTAGCTGTGTACTCGCCTCCCAAACGTGTGTGCCTGACCTCTTCTGTTACTGTAGCGCATTACTACTTGCGCAAGAAGGCCGGCCAGCAGCTCGTCTGTTCTGTTCTCGACCGTTTGTTCAGGCAGGTGCGTCACCACGTCGCCGTCCAACAGCTCTGCGCCAGGGTCTAATCTCAACAGACTCGCTGCGCATCCACTAGCCATGCTAAATTTTAACTATTTAACAGCAAAATAAGAGCATCTACAAGAGACTCTTTATTTTTGACTCTCTATTTGACTCTTTATTTGTCTCTCCATAAATATTAAACTATATATATAACATCTCATTCCAACAGACTCTACAAAATGCAATTTAGCTTGGCTAACGAGAGTTGCTAGCCAAATTTGGCTAGTGAGAGAGTTAATTTAGAGAGCCAGATAGCTTAGCAAGTTAAATAGCTACTTTGTTAGAGAGCTATTATGCTATTAATTAGCTAAAATTTAACTTGACAAGCTATTTAGCTAGTCTCTTGGAAATGCTCTAACTAGACATCTAAATCGTCAAGCCATTCAGCTCTATAAATTGTCCCTCTCCCTAGCCAAACTTGGTTAGCCACTCTGACTAGCCAAACTAAATTACCTATTAGAGAGTCTGTTGAAATGATATGCTATATTATAGAGTATAATATTTATAAAGAGATAAACAAAGAGTCAAAATAAATAGTACTTTGTAGATGCTCTCAGGTAACTTTCGAAAAAAAAACAAACGTTCAGCGCCACAGCTTCCTCTGCATACTGCTGGCCGTGGCTGAATTTTGTCCAGAAATCAGCGTTGTGTGTGTCTCGATGACAATGGACAAGGACTATGTGTGAATCGGATGGGCGGAAGCACCGGGAAAATATATTTAGGGCTAGTTTGGAAACTCAAATTACCTTCGTGGTTGAAGATGATTGAAGAGAAAATTAGTTTATTTTCACAACAATTTTCTCTAATCCTGAAATGGATTCGAGGTTTCTAAAGTAGCCCTTACGCAGCGCAGGAACCGCGGCGTAACAAACAAGCTAAGCTATCGATAAGCAGTTACACTTGCACACATCTTTCAAAACAAAACGTTTAGCACCGCAGCTTCCTCTGCATGCTGCTGGCCGTGGCTGAATTTTTATCCAGAAATCAGCGCTGCGTCACAGATGGTGCCTCGGTGACATGGGCTACTGAATCTCGGCCCAAAAGACCGAACCTGAGAGCTGTTGGACCAAAACGGGTGAATTAGGCCCCTGCGTGGCACATTAGGCTCGTGTTTTAGGACGGTTTCTAGCTATAGCTGTCAGCGCATTATATAGGACCAGTTCACGAGCAGATAGAGTCACGATCCGATTGTGATCCGATATGTGCTCAGATCTTTATCTGATCGTAATCGTATAAGCACTCTAAACTTAACAATCAAGTAACAAAAAATAAAAAACAGCAAAAACAAACCACGCTCCCACAAATTAAGGGGCCGAAATTTGGTGGACTATTTACGCGAATATCGTGCTCCCACGCCCTCCACCCATCCTCACTCCCCTCAACCATGACCTGGTGGAGAGGGAAGCCTCCACATATAAACTAGTCTCATTCCACTTAGACTAGCAATGTGAGACTATTGGTTCCGTCATTCCCTTGTCATACATGGGTTTTTGTGGGTTTTCTAGGATTTAATTGAATTTCTCAATTGATCCAAGCACATAAAGCCAACAATCCCCTACCAGATCTCAAATGACATCTACAGTTTTGCCACTGTTCACTATTGTTTAATATACTAGTGTTGAACTTTCTATAGAACTTCAAGCTATATCAACTCACAACTTAGACAATGGACTATGCCTTGGATTGCAAGTTTTGTGGGAACTTCACTCAAATCCATAACCAGTACCTGGCTCCAGTAGTCCCCTCCGCGGGTGTAGCATATACGCCGTACTATAAGGTCTCTTCATGAGTTTACTAGAGATCACCCTTATCTCATAGTGAAAGGGAAATAGGGTCAAACCTTTTCCTAAATGATTTTGGTAGTTGAATTGCCCAACACAAATAATTGGACTAACTAGTTTGCTCTAGATTATAAGTTCTACAGGTGCCAAAGGTTCAACACAAACCAATAAAAAGTCCAAGATAGGGTTCAAAATGAAAGGAGCAAAAGAAACCGAAGGCAGCTCTGGTCTGGCGCACCGGACTGTCCGGTGCACCAGGGTGGATCAACTCGAACTCGCCACCTTCGGGTTTCTGAAAATGCCACTCCGCTATAATTCACCGGACTGTCCAGTGTGGCACCGGACTGTCCGGTGTGCCAGCGGAGCAATGGCTACAGCACAACGGTCGAATCCAAGGAAACCTGTAAAAGCGCTACAGTGCGCGAACAGTGCGCGCAGAGTCAGAGCAGGCGCCAGAAGGTGCACCGGACAGTGAACAGTGACTGTCCGGTGCACCACCGGACTGTCCGGTGGCCCAAGCTGACAGAGCTCCAACGGTCGAACCCTAACGGTTGGGTGACGTGACTGGCGCATCGGACAGTGTACGGTGGCGCACCGGACTGTCCGGTGCGCCCATCCACAGACAGCCTCCCCAATGGCCATTTTGGTGGGTGGGGCTATAAATACCTCTAACCACCACCACTTCAAGGCATCCAAGTTCTCAACCATTGCATTCAATACAAGAGCTCTAGACTTCACTCCAAGACACAAAATAAAAGATCGAATCCTCTCCAAGTCCCAATCTCATTCCAAAGACTTAGTGGCTTGTGAGAGAGACATTTGTGTTCATTTGAGTTCTTGTCGCTTGGATCGCTTTTCTTCTTCTCCATTCTTGTTCTCAAGACATTTATAATCAAGGCAAGAGACACCAATTGTGTGGTGATCCTTGCGGGGTCTAAGTAACCCGTTGATTAAGGAGAAAAACTCACTCGGTCTAGGTGACCGTTTGAGAGAGGGAAAGGGTTGAAAGAGACCCGGTCTTTGTGACCACCTCAACGGGGAGTAGGTTTGCAAGAACCGAACCTCGGTAAAACAAATCACCGTGTCACACTCTTTATTTGCTTGTGATTTATTTTCGCTCTCTCTTTTGGACTCGGTTTTATTTCTAACGCTAACCCGACTTGTAGATTGTGCTTAAAGTTTATAAATTTCAGATTTGCCTATTCACCCCCCTCTAGGCGACTTTCAGTTGGTATTGGAGCCCGTACTTCATTTGAGTTTAACCACTCGAAGTGATGTCGGGAGCATCCGCTAAGAGGGAGATGGAGACCGACACAAGCCGCGGGAAAGCTCCATCGAAGGAGTCCGGCGCCAAAGGAAGGGAGGAATCACCTCCCCGCGTCAAGTCGCATCGGTGTGGCGACAAGAAGAAAAAGATGAAGAAAGTGGTCTACTACGAGACCGACTATTCGTCGCCATCCACCTGTAGCTCCGACGCGCCATCCATCACTTCTAAGCACCATGAGCGCAAGAAGTTTAGTAAGACCCCCTTACGCTACCCTCGCATTTCTAAACGTACTCCATTACTTTCCGTCCCATTAGGCAAACCACTGGTTTTTGACGGTGAAGATTATTGTATGTGGAGTGATAAAATGAGGCATCACCTAACCTCACTCCACACTAGTATTTGGTATGTTGTTGAGTTTGGAGCACAGGTACCATCCGTAGGGGATGAAGGATATGATTCGGACGAAGTTGCCCAAATCCGGCACTTCAACTCCTAAGCCACTACTATACTCCTCGCCTCTCTAAGTCGAGAGGAGTATAATAAGGTGCAAGGGTTGAAGAGTGCCAAAGAAATTTGGGATGTGCTCAAGACCGCGCACAAAGGAGATGAGGTGACCAAGATCACCAAGCGGGAAACGATCGAGGGGGAGCTCGGTCGATTCATGCTCAACCAATGGGAGGAGCCACAAGCCATGTACAACCTTGGTGAATCAAGTATGCAACCTCGGGAGCACAAAATGGGATGACCATGAAATGGTCAAGGTTATTCTAAGATCACTTGTTTTTCTTAATCCTACATGAGTACAATTAATTCGTGGTGATCCTAGATACAAGCTAATGTCTCCCGAGGAGGTTATAGGAAAGTTTGTGAGCTTTGAATTGATGATCAAAGGCTCCAAACAAATCATCGAGCGAGGCGGCACCTCCACATCCGAGGTGCAACTCGTCGCATTCAAAGCGACGGAGGAGAAGAAAGAAGAGTCTACGTCAAGTAGGCTCCCCATCGACGCCTCCAAGCTCGACAACGAGGAGATGGAGCTAATCATCAAAAGCTTTTGCCAAATCCTCAAGCAAAGGAGGGGGAAGGATTACAAGCCTCGCTCCAAGAAAGATTGCTACAAATATGGTAAGCCTGGTCATTTTATTGCTAAATGTACATTGTCTAGTGATAGTGACAGGGGCGACGACAAGAAGGGGAGAAGGAAGGAAAAGAAGAAGTACTACAAGAAGAAGGGCGGTGATGCCCACGTGTGTCGGGAATGGGACTCTGATGAGAGCTCCACCGACTCCTCCGACGAGGACGCCGCCAACATCGCCGTCAACAAGGGTCTCCTCTTCCCCAACATCGACCACAAGTGCCTCATGGCAAAGGACGGCAAAAAGAAGGTAAAATCTAGAGCCTCCACTAAATATGCAACATCTAGTGATGAGGATAACTCTAGTGATGATGAAGATAATTTGCTTGCTCTTTTTGCCAACCTAAACATGCAACAAAAAGAAAAATTAAATGAATTGATAGGTACTATTTATGAGAAGGATGAACTCTTGGATAGCCAAGGGGACTTCGTTATCAAGGAAAACAAGAAGCATGTTAAGGTTAAAAATGCTTATGCTCAGGAGATAGAAAAATGTAAAAAATTGACTAGTGAGCTTAGCATTTGCCATGATACTATCTCCAACCTTAGAAATGAGAATGTTAAATTAATTGCTATGGTTGAAAAATTAAATGTTTGTGATGATTCTCTTGTCAAACTTAAAAATGATAATGCTAGTTTGATTGCTAAAATTGACAAGTTGAATGAATCACTTTCTAGCCTTAGGACTGAGAATGATAAATTAATATCCAAGGCTAAAGATTTAAATGTTTGCAATGTTTTTATTTCCAATCTTAGAAATGAGAATGCTATTTTGCATGCTAAGATTGATGAATTAAATGCTTGCAAACCATCTACATCTAGTGTTGATCATGTTACTATTTGTACTAGATGTAGAGACATTAATGTTGATGCTATCCATGATCACCTAGCTTTAATTAAACAACAAAATGATCACATAGCTCAACTTAGTGCTAAAATTAATGAGCATGACTTAGAAAATGAAAATTTTAAATTTGCTAGAAGTATGCTCTATAGTGGGAGACGCCCTGGCATTAAGGATGGCATTGGCTTCCAACAGGGAGACAATGTCAAGCTTAATGCCCCTAAGAAATTGTCTAACTTTGTTAAGGACAAAGCTCCCATGGTTCAGGATAACGAGGGCTATATTTTATATCCTGCTGGTTATCCCGAACAAAAGATCAGGAGAATTCATTTTAGGAAGTCTCACTCTGGCTCTCATCATGCTTTTATGTATAAGAGTGAGGCATCTAGCTCTAGGCAATCAACCCATGTTAAATTGCCTAAAAAGAAATCTCCTATTGCATCAAATGAACCTAATGTTTCATTTAAAACTTTTGATGCTTCTTATGTGCTCACTAACAAATCAGGCAAAGTAGTTGCCAAATATATTGGGAGCAAACATAAGGGCTCCAAGACTTGTGTTTGGGTACCCAAGGTGCTCGTTTCTAATGTGAAAGGACCCAAGACCATTTGGGTATCTAAGAACAAGGCCTAAACTTGTTTTGCAGGTTTATGCATCCGGGGGCTCAAGTTGGATCGTTGATAGCGGGTGCACAAACCACATGACTGGGGAGAAAGGATGTTCTCCTCCTATGAGAAAAATGATGATCCCCAAAGAGCTATCACATTCGGGGATGGAAATCAAGGTTTGGTCAAAAGACTTGGTAAAATTGCTATATCACCTGACCATTCTATTTCCAATGTTTTTCTTGTAGATTCCTTAGATTACAATTTGTTTTCTGTTTCTCAATTATGCAAAATGGGCTACAACTGTCTTTTTACAGATTTAGGTGTTACTGTCTTTAGAAGAAGTGATGATTCAGTAGCATTTAAGGGAGTATTAGAGGGTCAGCTATACTTAGTTGATTTTAATAGAGCTAAACTCGATACTTGCTTAATTGCTAAGACTAATATGGGTTGGCTATGGCATCGCCGACTAGCCCATGTTGGGATGAAGAATCTTCACAAGCTTCTAAAAGGAGAACACATTTTGGGACTAACCAATGTTCATTTAGAGAAAGACAGGGTTTGTAGCGCATGTCAAGCAGTGAAGCAAGTTGGTGCTCATCATCCACACAAGAACATCATGACGACCGACAGGCCGCTTGAGCTACTCCACATGGATCTATTCAGCCCGATCGCTTACATAAGCATCGGCTGGAGTAAGTATTGTCTTGTAATTGTGGATGATTATTCTTGCTTCACTTGGGTATTCTTTTTACAGGATAAATCTCAAACCCAAGAGACCTTAAAGGGATTCTTGAGACGGGCTCAAAACAAGTTCGGCTTAAGGATCAAAAAGATTAGAAGCGACAATGGAACGGAGTTCAAGAACTCACAAATAGAAGGCTTTCTTAAGGACGAGGGCATCAAGCATGAGTTCTCTTCTCCCAACACACCACAACAAAATGGTGTAGTGGAGAGGAAGAATAGAACTCTACTTGACATGGCGAGGACCATGCTTGATGAGTACAAGACTTCGGACCGGTTTTGGGCGGAAGCAATCAACACCGCTTGCTACGCCATCAACCGTCTCTACCTTCACCGAATCCTCAAGAAGACATCCTATGAACTCCTCACCGGTAAAAATCCCAATGTTTCATATTTTAGAGTCTTTGGTAGCAAATGTTTTATTCTTGTCAAAAGAGGTAGAAAATCTAAATTTGCTCCTAAGGCTGTAGAAGGCTTTTTACTTGGTTATGACTCAAACACAAGGGCATATAGAGTCTTTAACAAGTCCATTGGAGTAGTTGAAGTTTCTTGTGACATTGTGTTTGATGAGACTAACGGCTCTCAAGTAGAGCAAGTTGATCTTGATGAGTTAGATGATGAAGAGGCTCCATGCGTCGCGCTAAGGAACATGTCCATTGGGGATGTGTGTCCTAAGAAATCCGAAGAGCCTCCACAAGCACAAGATCAACCTTCATCTTCCATGCAAGCATCTCCACCAACCTAAGATGAGGATCAAGCTCAAGATGATGAAAATGAAGATCAAGAAGATGAGCCACCTCAAGAGGAGGACAATGATCAAGGGGGAGATGATAATAATCAAGACAAGGAAGATGAACAAGATCAAAGGCCACCACACCCAAGAGTCCACCAAGCGATACAACGAGATCACCCCGTGAACTCCATCCTCGGCGATATTCATAAGGGGGTAACCACTCGATCTCGTGTCGTTCATTTTTGTGAACATTACTCTTTTGTGTCTTCTATTGAGCCATACAGGGTGGAAGATGCATTAAGAGATTCGGATTGGGTGTTGGCAATGCAAGAGGAACTCAACAACTTCACGAGGAATGAGGTATGGAATTTAGTTCCACGTCCTAACCAAAATGTTGTAGGAACCAAGTGGGTCTTCCGCAACAAGCAAGATGAGCATGGTGTGGTGACAAGGAACAAAGCCCGACTTGTAGCCAAAGGATATTCACAAGTTGAAGGTTTGGATTTCGGTGAAACCTATGCACCCGTAGCTAGGCTTGAGTCAATTCGTATATTACTTGCCTATGCTACTTACCATGGCTTTAAGCTTTACCAAATGGACGTGAAAAGTGCCTTCCTTAATGGACCAATCAAGGATGAGGTCTATGTTGAGCAACCTCCTGGCTTTGAATATAGTGAGTACCCTAACCATGTTTACAAACTCTCTGAAAGTCGCCTAGAGGGGGGGGGTGAATAGGGCGAAACTGAAATTCTCAAAAATAATCACAACTACAAGCCGGGTTAGCGTTAGAAATATAATCGAGTCCGCGAGAAAGGGCGCAAAACAAATCGCAAGCGAATAATGAAGTGAGACACGCGGATTTGTTTTACCGAGGTTCGGTTCTCTCAAACCTACTCCCCGTTGAGGAGGCCACAAAGGCCGGGTCTCTTTCAACCCTTCCCTCTCTCAAACGGTCCCTCGGACCGAGTGAGCTTCTCTTTCTCAAATCACTTGGGAATCAAACTTCCCGCAAGGATCACCACACGATTGGTGTCTCTTGCCTCAATTACAAGTGAGTGTTTGATCACAAGAAAGAATGCCAAAGAAAAAGAAGCGATCCAAGCGTAAGAGCTCAAATGAACACTACAAATCACTCTCTTTAGTCACTAGGGCTTTGTGTGGAGTTGGGAGAGGATTTGATCTCTTTTGGTGTGCTTTGAAATGAATGCTAGCTCTTGTATAGTGGTTGGAAGCTGGAAAACTTGGATGCCATGAATGGTGGGTGGTTGGGGGTATTTATAGCCCCAACCACCAAACTAGCCGTTTGGTGAGGCTGTCTGTTCGATGGCGCACCGGACAGTCCGGTGCACACCGGACATGTCCGGTGCGACAGCCACGTCACCAAAGCCGTTGCAATTTGACCGTTGGAGTTCTGACTTCTGGGCCCGCCTGGATGTCCGGTGCACACCGGACATGTACTGTTCAATGTCCGGTGCACCAGAATGGGCGTGCCTGACTTCTGCGCGCTTCTGGCGCGCATTGAATGCGCCTGCAGGTGACCGTTGGCGCGAAGTAGTCGTTGCCCCGCTGTTACACCGGACAGTCCGGTGTACACCGGACATGTCCGGTGAATTATAGCGAAGCACCCACTGCAAAATCCCGAGGCTGCCAAGTTCTAGAGCCGCGTCCCTTTGGAGCACCGGACACTGTCCGGTGTACACCGGTCAGTCCGGTGAATTATAGCGCGCCGGCTCCTAGAAATTCCTGAGGCTGAGGAGTTCTGTGCGCGGTTCCCTGGTGCACCGGACACTGTCCGGTGCGCCACCGGACTGTCCGGTGCGCCAGACCAGGGAGCCATTCGGGATTCCTTTAGCTTTCTAATTTGAACCCAACTTTGGTCTTTTTAATTGGCTTGTTGTGAACCTTTGACACCTGTATAACTTATACACTGGAGCAAACTAGTTAGTCCAATTGTTTGTGTTGGGCAATTCAACCACCAAAATTAATTAGGGACTAGGTGTAAGCCTAATTCCCTTTCAATCTCCCCCTTTTTGGTGATTGATGCCAACACAAACCAAAGCAAATATAAATGTGCATAAATTGAACTAGTTTGCATAATGTAAGTGCAAAGGTTGCTTGGAATTGAGCCAATATAAATACTTACATGATGTGCATGGATTGTTTCTTTGTTTTTAACATATTGGACCACATTTGCACCACATGTTTTGTTTTTGCAAATCTTTTTGTAAATTCTTTTTTTTAAATCCTTTTTGCAAGATAGTCAAAGGTAAATGAACGAGATTTTTGCACCGCATTTTCAAGATTTGAAATTTTCTCCCCTTGTTCCAAATGCTTTTCCTTTGACTAAACAAAACTCCCCCTAAATGAGATCCTCCTCTTAGTGTTCAAGAGGGTTTTGATTTATCATTTTTGAAATACTACTTCCTCCCCCTTTAGAACATAATAAGATACCAATTTGAAATTGACCAATTGAAAATCTCCAAATTTTTTTAAAAATTAGGTGGTGGTGCGGTCCTTTTGCTTTGGGCTCATACTTTCTCCCCCTTTGGCATGAATCGCCAAAAACGGATACTTTGAGTGAGATATAAGCCCTTAGAAGTACTTTCTCCCCCTTTGGTCATAAATAAAACATATGAGTAAAGATTATACCAAAGATGGAGAGTGATGCGGAGAGACGGCGAAGGATGAGTAGTAGAGTGGAGTGGAAGCCTTTGTCTTCGCCGAAGACTCCAATTCCCTTTCAATATACCTATGACTTGGTTTGAAATACACTTGAAAACACATTAGTCATAGCATATATAAAAGAGACATGATCAAAGGTATACTTGTGTGCTATGTGTGCAAATTAGCAAAAGAAATTCCTGGAATCAAGAATATTGAGCTCATGCCTAAGTTTGGTAAAAGTTTGTTCATCAAGAGGCTTGGTAAAGATATCGGCTAATTGATCTTTAGTGTTAATGTATGAAATCTCGATATCCCCCTTTTGTTGGTGATCCCTAAGAAAATGATACCGAATGGCTATGTGTTTAGTGCGACTATGCTCAACGGGATTATCCGCCATGCGGATTGCACTCTCATTATCACATAGAAGGGGAACTTTGGTTAGTTTGTAACCGTAGTCCCGCAGGGTTTGCCTCATCCAAAGCAATTGCGCGCAACAGTGGCCTGCGGCAATATACTCGGCTTCGGCGGTAGAAAGAGCGACCGAATTTTGCTTCTTTGAAGCCCAAGACACCAAGGATCTTCCCAAGAACTGGCAAGTCCCCGATGTGCTCTTTCTATTAATTTTACACCCCGCCCAATCGGCATCCGAATAACCAATCAAATCAAATGTGGATCCCCGAGGGTACCAAAGCCCAAACTTAGGAGTATAAGCCAAATATCTCAAGATTCGTTTTATGGCCGTAAGGTGGGATTCCTTAGGGTCGGATTGGAATCTTGCACACATGCAAACGGAAAGCATAATGTCCGGTCGAGATGCACATAAATAAAGCAATGAACCAATCATCGACCGGTATACCTTTTGATCCACGGACTTACCTCCCGTGTCGAGGTCGAGATGCCCATTTGTTCCCATGGGAGTCTTGATGGGCTTGGCATCCTTCATTCCAAACTTGCTTAGAATGTCTTGAGTATACTTCGTTTGGCTAATGAAGGTGCCCTCTTGGAGTTGCTTGACTTGGAATCCTAGAAAATATTTCAACTCCCCCATCATCGACATCTCGAATTTCTGTGTCATGATCCTACTAAATTCTTCACATGTAGATTGGTTAGTAGACCCAAATATGATATCATCAACATAAATTTGGCATACAAACAAATCATTGTCAAGAGTTTTAGTGAATAAAGTAGGATCGGCCTTGCCGACTTTGAAGCCATTAGCAATAAGGAAATCTCTAAGGCATTCATACCATGCTCTTGGGGCTTGCTTGAGCCCATAAAGCGCCTTAGAGAGCCTATAAACATGGTTAGGGTACTCACTATCTTCAAAGCCGGGAGGTTGCTCAACATAGACCTCCTCCTTGATTGGTCCATTGAGGAAGGCACTCTTCACGTCCATTTGGTAAAGCTTGAAGCCATGGTAAGTAGCATAGGCCAATAATATACGAATTGACTCAAGCCTAGCTACGGGTGCATAGGTTTCACCAAAATCCAAACCTTCGACTTGTGAATACCCCTTGGCCACGAGTCGAGCTTTGTTCCTAGTCACCACACCATGCTCATCTTGCTTGTTGCGGAAGACCCACTTGGTTCCTACAACATTTTGATTAGGACGTGGAACTAAATGCCATACCTCGTTCCTCGTGAAGTTGTTGAGCTCCTCTTGCATCGCCATCACCCAATCCAAATCTTGTAGTGCTTCCTCTACCCTGTGTGGCTCAATAGAGGAAACAAAAGAGTAATGCTCACAAAAATGTGCAACACGAGATCGAGTGGTTACCCCCTTATGAATGTCGCCGAGGATGGTGTCGACGGGGTGATCTCGTTGTATTGCTTGGTGGACTCTTGGGTGTGGCGGCCTTGGTTGTTCATCCTCCTTGTCTTCATCATTTGTGTCTCCCCCTTGATCATTGCCGTCGTCTTGAGGTAGCTCATCATTGTGTTCTTCATCTTTATCGACTTGAGCCTCGTCCTCATTTTGGGTTGGTGGAGATGCTTGCGTGGAGGAGGATGGTTGATCTTGTGCATGTGGAGGCTCTTCGGATTCCTTAGGGCACACATCCCCAATGGACATGTTCCTTAACGCTATGCATGGAGCCTGTTCTTCACCTATCTCATCAAGATCAACTTGCTCTACTTGAGAGCCGTTAGTCTCATCAAACACAACGTCACAAGAAACTTCAACAAGTCCTGAGGACTTGTTAAAGACTCTATATGCCCTTGTGTTTGAGTCATATCCTAGTAAAAAGCCTTCTACAGTTTTAGGAGCAAATTTAGATTTTCTACCTCTCTTAACAAGAATAAAGCATTTGCTACCAAAAACTCTAAAATATGAAATATTGGGCTTTTTACCGGTTAGGAGTTCATAGGATGTCTTCTTGAGGATTCGGTGTAGATATAACCGGTTGATGGCGTAGCAGGCGGTGTTGACCGCCTCGGCCCAAAACCGATCCGGTATCTTGTACTCATCAAGCATGGTTCTTGCCATGTCCAATAGAGTTCGATTCTTCCTCTCCACTACACCATTTTGTTGTGGAGTGTAGGGAGAAGAGAACTCATGCTTGATGCCCTCCTCCTCAAGGAAGCCTTCTATTTGTGAGTTCTTGAACTCCGTCCCGTTGTCGCTTCTAATTTTCTTGATCCTTAAGCCGAACTCATTTTGAGCCCGTCTCAAGAATCCCTTTAAGGTCTCTTGGGTAAGAGATTTTTCCTGCAAAAAGAACACCCAAGTGAAGCGAGAATAATCATCCACAATAACTAGACAGTACTTACTCCCGCCAATGCTTATGTAAGCAATCGGGCCGAATAAATCCATGTGTAGGAGCTCCAGTGGCCTGTCACTAGTCATGATGTTCTTGTGTGGATGATGAGTGCCAACTTGCTTCCCGGCTTGGCATGCGCTACAAATCCTGTCTTTCTCAAAATGAACATTGGTTAGTCCTAAAATGTGTTCCCCCTTTAGAAGTTTATGAAGATTCTTCATTCCAACATGGGCTAGTCGGCGGTGCCAGAGCCAACCCAAGTTAGTCTTAGCAACCAAGCAAGTGTCGAGTTCAGCTCTATCAAAATCTACCAAGTATAGCTGACCCTCTAACACTCCCTTAAATGCTATTGAATCATCACTTCTTCTAAAGACAGTGACACCTACATCAGTAAAGAGACAGTTGTAGCCCATTTGACATAATTGAGATACGGAAAGCAAATTGTAATCTAAAGAATCTACAAGAAAAACATTGGAAATAGTATGGTCAGGTGATACAGCAATTTTACCCAATCCTTTGACCAAACCTTGATTTCCATCCCCGAATGTGATAGCTCGTTGGGGATCTTGGTTTTTCTTATATGAGAAGAACATCTTCTTCTCCCCTGTCATGTGGTTTGTGCACCCGCTGTCGAGTATCCAACTTGAGCCCCCGGATGCATAAACCTACAAAACAATTTTAGTTCTTGACTTTAGGTACCCAAACGGTTTTGGGTCCTTTGGCATTAGAAACAAGAACTTTGGGTACCCAAACACAAGTCTTGGAGCCCTTGTGTTTGCCCCCAACAAACTTGGCAACTACTTTGCCGGATTTGTTAGTCAAAACATAAGATGCATCAAAAGTTTTAAATGAAATGCTATGATCATTTGATGCATTAGGAGTTTTCTTTCTAGGCAACTTGGCACGGGTTGGTTGCCTAGAGCTAGATGTCTCACCCTTATACATAAAAGCATGGTTAGGGCCAGAGTGAGACTTCCTAGAGTGAATTCTCCTAATTTTGCTCTCGGGATAACCGGCAGGGTACAAAATGTAACCCTCGTTATCCTGAGGCATGGGAGCCTTGCCCTTAACAAAATTAGACAATTTTTTAGGAGGGGCACTAAGTTTGACATTGTCTCCCCTTTGGTAGCCAATGCCATCCTTGATGCCAGGGCGTCTCCCATTATAGAGCATACTTCTAGCAAATTTAAACTTTTCATTTTCTAAGTTATGCTCGGCAATTTTAGCATCTAATTTTGCTATATGATCATTTTGTTGTTTAATTAAGACCATGTGATCATGAATAGCATCAATATCAATATCTCTACATCTAGTACAAATAGAAACATGCTCAACGGTAGATGTAGAGGGTTTGCAAGATTTTAATTCTACAACCTTAGCATGTAGTATATCATTTTCATTTCTAAGGTTAGAAATAGTAACATTGCAAACATCAAAATCTTTAGCCTTAGCAATTAATTTTTCATTTTCAATCCTAAGGCTAGCAAGAGAGATGTTTAATTCTTCAATCTTAGCAAGCAAATCATTATTATCATTTCTAAGATTGGGAATTGAAACATCACAAACATGAGAATCAACCTTAGCAATTAAACTAGCATTTTCATTTCTAAGGTTATCAATGGTTTCATGGCAAGTGCTTAGCTCACTAGACAATTTTTCACATTTTTCAACTTGTAGAGCATAAGCATTTTTAACCTTAACATGCTTTTTATTTTCCTTGATTAGGAAGTCCTCTTGGGAGTCCAAGAGATCATCCTTCTCATGGATGGCACTAATTAGCTCATTTAATTTTTCCTTTTGTTCCATGTTAAGGTTGGCAAAAAGGGTACGCAAATTATTTTCCTCATCACTAGCATTATCATCACTAGAGGACTCATATTTAGTGGAGGATTTAGATTTAACCTTCTTCCTTTTGCCGTCCTTTGCCATAAGACACTTGTGGCCGACGTTGGGGAAGAGGAGTCCCTTGGTGACGGCGATGTTGGTGGCGTCCTCGTCGTCGGAGGAGGAGTCGGTGGAGCTCTCGTCGGAGTTCCACTCGCGGCACACGTGGGCATCGCCGCCCCTCTTCTTGTGGTACCTCTTCTTTTCTCTCCTCTTGCCCTTCTTGTCGTTATCCCTGTCACTGTCACTTGATAATGGACATTTAGCAATAAAGTGACCGGGCTTACCACACTTGTAGCAAACCTTCTTGGAACGGGATTTGTAATCCTTCCCCTTCCGTTGCTTGAGGATTTGCCGAAAGCTTTTGATGATTAAGGCCATCTCCTCATTGTCGAGCTTGGAGGCGTCAATTGGTTGTCTACTTGGTGTAGACTCCTCCTTCTTCTCCTCCGTCGCCTTAAAAGCCACCGGTTGTGCTTCGGACGTGGAGGGTTCGTCAAGCTCGTTGATCTTCTTTGATCCTTTAATCATGCATTCAAAGCTCACAAAATTCTTGATTACTTCCTCGGGGGTCATTAGTGGGTATCTAGGATTACCACGAATTAATTGAACTTGAGTGGGGTTAAGGAAAATGAGAGCTCTTAGAATAACCTTAACCACCTCGTGGTCGTCCCACTTTTTGCTCCCGAGGTTGCGCACTTGATTTACCAAGGTTTTGAGCTGGTTGTACATATCTTGTGGCTCCTCCCCTTGGCGAAGACGGAAGCGACCGAGCTCCCCCTCGATCGTTTCCCGCTTGGTGATCTTGGTGAGTTCATCACCCTCGTGCGCGGTCTTGAGTAGGTCCCAAATCTCCTTTGCATTCTTCAACCCTTGCACCTTGTTGTATTCCTCCTTGCTTAGAGAGGCGAGGAGTATGGTTGTAGCTTGAGAGTTGAAGTGCTCGATTTGGGCCACCTCGTCCGTATCATAATCCTCATCTCCTATGGATGGTACCTGTGCTCCAAACTCAACAACATTCCATATACTTTTGTGGAGTGAGGTTAGATGAAATTTCATTAAATCACTCCACCTAGCATAATCTTCGCCATCAAAAGTTAGCGGTTTGCCTAATGGAACGGAAAGTAATGGAGTATGTCTAGGTGTACGAGGATAGTGTAAGGGGATCTTACTAAACTTCTTGCGCTCTTGGCGCTTAGAAGTTACGGACGGCGCATCGGAGTCAGAGGTGGATGTTGATGAAGTGTCGGTCTCGTAGTAGACCACCTTCCTCATCCTCTTGTGCTTGTCGCCTTTCCGATGCGACTTGTGGGAAGAAGATTTCTCCTTCTTCTCTTTGTGGTGAGAAGAGGAAGATTTTTTCTCCTTCCGTTTGGAGGAGTCCTTCTTCTTCTCCCTCCTCTTGGTGCGGGACTCTTCCGATGATGTGCTCCCTTGGCTCGTAGTGGGCTTGTCGCCGGTCTCCATCTCCCTCTTGGTGTGATCTCCCGACATCACTTCGAGTGGTTAGGCTCTAATGAAGCACCGGGCTCTGATACCAATTGAAAGTCGCCTAGAGGGGGGGTGAATAGGGCGAAACTGAAATTCTCAAAAATAATCACAACTACAAGCCGGGTTAGCGTTAGAAATATAATCGAGTCCGCGAGAAAGGGCGCAAAACAAATCGCAAGCGAATAATGAAGTGAGACACGCGGATTTGTTTTACCGAGGTTCGGTTCTCTCAAACCTACTCCCCGTTGAGGAGGCCACAAAGGCCGGGTCTCTTCCAACCCTTCCCTCTCTCAAACGGTCCCTCGGACCGAGTGAGCTTCTCTTTCTCAAATCACTTGGGAATCAAACTTCCCGCAAGGATCACCACACGATTGGTGTCTCTTGCCTCAATTACAAGTGAGTGTTTGATCACAAGAAAGAATGCCAAAGAAAAAGAAGCGATCCAAGCGTAAGAGCTCAAATGAACACTACAAATCACTCTCTTTAGTCACTAGGGCTTTGTGTGGAGTTGGGAGAGGATTTGATCTCTTTTGGTGTGCTTTGAAATGAATGCTAGCTCTTGTATAGTGGTTGGAAGCTAGAAAACTTGGATGCCATGAATGGTGGGTGGTTGGGGGTATTTATAGCCCCAACCACCAAACTAGCCGTTTGGTGAGGCTGTCTGTTCGATGGCGCACCGGACAGTCCGGTGCACACCGGACATGTCCGGTGCGACAGCCACGTCACCAAAGCCGTTGCAATTTGACCGTTGGAGTTCTGACTTCTGGGCCCGCCTGGATGTCCGGTGCACACCGGACATGTACTGTTCAATGTCCGGTGCACCAGAATGGGCGTGTCTGACTTCTGCGCGCTTCTGGCGCGCATTGAATGCGCCTGCAGGTGACCGTTGGCGCGAAGTAGCCGTTGCCCCGCTGTTACACCGGACAGTCCGGTGTACACCGGACATGTCCGGTGAATTATAGCGAAGCACCCACTGCAAAATCCCGAGGCTGCCAAGTTCCAGAGTCGCGTCCCTTTGGAGCACCGAACACTGTCCGGTGTACACCGGTCAGTCCGGTGAATTATAGCGCGCCGGCTCCTAGAAATTCCCGAGGCTGAGGAGTTCTGTGCGCGGTTCCCTGGTGCACCGGACACTGTCCGGTGCGCCACCGGACTGTCCGGTGCGCCAGACCAGGGAGCCATTCGGGATTCCTTTAGCTTTCTAATTTGAACCCAACTTTGGTCTTTTTAATTGGCTTGTTGTGAACCTTTGACACATGTATAACTTATACACTGGAGCAAACTAGTTAGTCCAATTGTTTGTGTTGGGCAATTCAACCACCAAAATTAATTAGGGACTAGGTGTAAGCCTAATTCCCTTTCACTCTCTAAGGCACTTTATGGGCTCAAGAAAGCCCCAATAGCATGGTATGAATGCCTAAGAGATTTTCTTATCACTTATGGCTTCAAAGTCGGCAAAGCCGATCCTACTCTCTTTACTAAAACCATTGCAAATGATTTGTTTGTATTCCAAATTTATGTTGATGATATCATATTTGGGTCTACTAACAAATCTACTTGTGAAGAGTTTAGTAGGATCATGGTACAAAAATTCGAGATGTCTATGATGGGGGAGTTAAAGTATTTCTTAGGATTTCAAGTGAAGCAACTTCAAGAGGGCACCTTCATCAGCCAAACCAAGTACATTCAAGATATACTCACCAAGTTTGGAATGAAGGATGCCAAGCCCATCAAGACATCCATGGGAACCAATGGACATCTCGACCTCGACACGGGAGGTAAATCCGTAGATCAAACCGTATACCGGTCGATGATAGGATCTCTACTCTACTTATGTGCATCTCGACCGGATATTATGTTTTCCATATGCATGTGTGCAAGATTCCAAGCCGATCCTAAGGAAGTTCACCTTAGGGCCATGAAAAGAATCTTGAGATATTTAGTTTATACACCTAAGTTTGGTCTTTGGTACCCTAAGGGATCCACTTTTGATTTAATAGGTTATTCAGATGCTGATTGGGCAGGGTGTAAGATTGATAGAAAGAGCACATCATGGACTTGTCAATTCTTGGGAAGATCCCTGGTGTCTTGGGCTTCAAAGAAACCAAACTCAGTAGCTCTTTCTACCGCCGAAGCCGAGTATATTGCTGCAGGCCATTGTTGCGCGCAATTGCTTTGGATGAGGCAAACCCTTAGGGACTATGGCTACAAATTAACTAAAGTCCCTCTCCTATGTGATAATGAGAGTGCAATTCGCATGGCGGATAGTCTCGTTGAGCACAGCCGCACTAAGCACATAGCCATTCGGTATCACTTTTTGAGGGATCACCAACAAAGGGGGGATATCGAGATTGCTTATGTTAGCACCAAAGAACAATTAGCCGATATCTTTACCAAACCACTAGATGAGAAAACCTTTACCAAACTTAGGAATGAGCTAAACATTCTTGATTCTCGGAATTTTGATTGATATTTTGCACACATAGCTCATCTATGTATCTTTGATCACATCTCTTTCATGTGTTATGACTAATGTGTTTTCAAGTGCATTTCATGCTAAGTCATAGATTGAAAGAGAAATAGAGTCTTCGGCGAAGACAAGGCTTCCACTCCACTCTATCGGTATTATTTACCCTTCGTCGTCACTCCGCAGCGCTCTCCACTCTGGTATAATCTTTCACTCAAATATTGTTTGTCAAAGAGGGAGAGAATTTTAAAAGGGCCCATATTTCACTCTAAAGACTCCGTTTTTGGCAATTAATGCCAAAGGGGGAGAGAGTATTAGCCCAAAGCAAAAGGACCGCACCACCACGCCAATTTCAAATTTTTTTGAAACAAGTTTAAGTTTTTTAAATGTTTTTCAATTAGTATCTTTGAAATTAGTATACCTCTAAGAAATTCTATCTCAAGTGGTAAAACCCTCCTGAACACTAAGAGGAGAATTTCATTAAGGGGGAGTTTTGGTTAGTCAAAGGAAAAGCATTTGAAACAGGGGGAGAAAATTTCAAATCTTGAAAATGCTTCTCGAAATCTTATTCATTTACCTTTGACTATTTGCAAAAAGACTTTGAAAAGAATTTCCAAAAGAATTTGCAAAAACAAAACAAGTGGTGCAAGCGTGGTCTAAAATGTTAAATAAAAAGAAAGCAATCCATGCATATCTTATGAATGTTTAAATTGGTTTAATTCCAAGCAACCTTTGCACTTACCTTATGCAAACTAGTTCAATTCTGCACTTATAAATTTGTTTTAGTTTGTGTTGGCATCAATCACCAAAAAGGGGGAGATTGAAAGGGAAATAGGGTCAAACCTTTTCCTAAATGATTTTGGTGGTTGAATTGCCCAACACAAATAATTGGACTAACTAGTTTGATCTAGATTATAAGTTCTATAGGTGCCAAAGGTTCAACACAAACCAATAAAAAGTCCAAGATATGGTTCAAAATGAAAGGAGGAAAAGAAACCGAAGGCAGCTCTGGTCTGGCGCACCGGACAGTGTCCGGTGCACCACCGGACCACCAGACACTGTCCGGTGCACCAGGGTGGATCAACTCGAACTTGCCACCTTCGGGTTTCTGGAAATGCCACTCCGCTATAATTCACCGGACTGTCCGGTGTGGCACCGGACTGTCCGGTGTGCCAGCGGAGCAACGGCTACAGCGCAACGGTCGACTCCAACGGAAACCTGTAAAAGCGCTAGAGTGCGCGAACAGTACGCGCAGAGTCAGAGCAGGCGCCAGAAGGCGCACCGGACAGTGAACGGTGACTATCCGGTGCACCACCGGATTGTCCGGTGGCCCAAGCTGACAGAGCTCCAACGGTCGAACCCTAACAGTTGGGTGACGTGGCTAGCGCACCGGACAGTGTCCGGTGCGCCCATCGACAGATAGCCTCCCCAACGGCCATTTTGGTGGGTGGGGCTATAAATACCCCCAACCACCACCATTTCAAGGCATCCAAGTTTTTAGCCATTGCATTCAATACAAGAGTTCTAGACTTCACTCCAAGACACAAAATAAAAGATCGAATCCTCTCCAAGTCCCAATCTCATTCCAAAGACTTAGTGGCTTGTGAGAGAGAGACATTTGTGTTCATTTGAGTTCTTGTCGCTTGGATCGCTTTTCTTCTTCCCCATTCTTGTTCTCAAGACATTTGTAATCAAGGCAAGAGACACCAATTGTGTGGTGATGCTTGCGGGGTCTAAGTGACCCGTTGATTAAGGAGAAAAGCTCACTCGGTCTAAGTGACCGTTTGAGAGAGGGAAAGGGTTGAAAGAGACCCGGTCTTTGTGACCACCTCAACGGGGAGTAGGTTTGCAAGAACCGAACCTCGGTAAAACAAATCACCGTGTCACACTCTTTATTTGCTTGTGATTTGTTTTCGCCCTCTCTTTCGGACTCGGTTTTATTTCTAACACTAATCTAGCTTGTAGATTGTGCTTAAAGTTTATAAATTTTAGATTAACCTATTCACCCCCTCCAGGCGACTTTCACATAGACCGCGACATTAGACAGTCGAACTCGTATAGATGTGTTCTTTCAAGAATGTACTGCAAGACAACATCTTCGCTAGTAAAAGCCAACAATAACACATTACGACTCAAAGTCAATCTGCCTTCAGCATTTGGAAGTATTGCATCTTCACCTAGAGAGAGTCAAAAGTTACTCTCTTCAGTTCACCAATGGCTTGTTCTTCGTAAGATCTAATTCATGGGATCTTCGAACCTATAGACTGAGTTTCCAGCATGGCAACTCATATGGGTCTCATACCCATCTCTCTCGATGTGATTTCTATCACATTACGCGGAAGCCCCTTTGTAAAGGGATCTACCAGATTTTTATCTAATGAAATATATGTCACACTTATAACTTCAGAGTTTTTCAACTTTCTGACATACTTCAATCATCTTTTAATATGTCTTGATGACTTCCCAATATCCTTAGAACTTGTCACTTTAGCAATCATAGTATCATTGTCACGGTTCATAAGAATAGATGGTATTGGTTTGTCAACCACCAGCAAGTCCATCAAGAGTTCACACAACCATTCTGTCTCAACAGTTGTTGTGTCAAGTGCAGCGAGCTCGTCTTCCATGATTGACCTCGTCAAGATGGTATGTTTGCACGACTTCCATTATACTGCACCTCCGCCAATAGTAAAGACATAACCACTAGTGGCATAAAGCTCATCTACATCAGATATTCAGTTCGAATCACTTTATCATTTAAGTACTACATGCTGATCAAAGTAGTCAATTCCATAGCTTATTGTCATGTGCAATTAGTGCACAACCTACTCAAGTTCATGCCAATGATCAGTCATAGGGTTTGACATGAACCTGCTGAATTTGCTGACAACAAACGAGATATAGGGCCTTGTTGTACTAGCAAGATACACGAGTGAACCGATAATCTAAGATCAATTGGTCTAAACCAATTCTCATATTCTTTCGCGGTGTAACACTGGGATCATAAGGTGTTCGAGAAGGTTTGTAATCAAAGAAGCCAAATCGATTCAAAACCTTTTCAACATAGTATGATTGCGAGAGGGTACTCCCACCATCTTCCTTAATCAACATGATGTTTAAAATCACATCGGCTTCTCCTAGATCTTTCATATCAAAACTCTTTGATAGCAAAGACTTGACATCGTTGATCACATCAATGTTTGTACCAAATAACAATATATCATCAACATATAGGCACAATATAACTCCTTCACCCCACTATAGCGATAATGCACACACATGTCTGCCTCGTTAATGGAAAAACATGCAGACATGAGTGGCGTGTCAAACTTCTCATGTCACTGCTTTAGTGCTTGTTTCAGACCATACAAAGATTTTAATAACTTGCACACCTTGTTCTCTTGACCCTTTACTATTAATCCATCAAGCTGTTGTATATAGATTTCCTAGTCCAGCTCTCCATTAAGAAAAATTGTCCTTAGTAGTCCTTGGTAGGAAACATATTTTGATAACTCGGTCCGGTGCACCACTGGACCGATCCGGTGCAACCCAGACCTGCTCATCTTTGCCTATTTTGAGTCAAACTTATCCAACTTTTTTTGGTTGTCCTTGGTAGCTTCCCTATGACTTAAACAAACATAGTTAGCACTTAATCCAATTGACTAAGTGTAGGAAACATACCTTTTTCTTATAGTTTCTCCAGGGTGTGCAATATGGCTTAACTCAAGCACAAAACGTACTTTTCTCTACAAAGGTGTTAGAGCCCAAACCCAAGCACTAGAAACATTGTAATAGACCCATGCAACATATCTAAAGGTGTAAACCTCACAAATATACCATTTTACTCCAAGTTGCATATTTGGGCCCCTATTTGAGCTCTTTTGGACTTGATCTCTTCAAATTGCCTTTTATGGACATGTGCTCATACTCATATAAATAGTTAGTTCAATATGGTGTGTTGTGCACTTAATCACTAAAATAGTATAAATGACCCTATGGCACATTTCCATTTCATGATGTTGTACTGCAGCATCTTATGGTCGTACTAAGACGAGTCCATTGTGGGTTCTATGGGTTCTTCAAACTTCAGTGAGTAATCTATATCACCTATTGTGGTTATCATTTCAATATCCTTCCACCAAGTGTGGTGATTACTACCATCTAGCAGTTCGATGTTTTCTATCTGCCGAAATCAGTAAGGTAGTGGATGCGCCTTTGCAAAAAAAAACAAAAAATATTTAGGATATCTAGAAATAAAATACTAAAATATAGAACTTGTATGAATTAAATATTCAACATTGGTCAAATAATAATAATGCCTAATACATTTTTTTTGTTCTAAACCATCATTAGATGATCTAGAAAAAACAATACTTGTATAAAGAAATGTGGCAACAATATCTAATGTTGGTTAAATTATTCAATTACCACAAATTTTTATGTATTATATGCAATTAAATGATAATTAATCCACATTGATTTCATAATTAACCAAAAATTGCATAAAAATAAACAAAGGACGTGGCAGAAAGAAAATTGCCCATAAATTTCTACATCTCAGAAAATCTTTCTATATTTTTAAATTTTATAGTTATTTTTTTATAATTTTCTTTGCTATTTTATTTTTCAAGAAATAAGGAAAAGAATTATCTAATTCTAGGAAAAAAAAGAAACAAGGCCTTTTAGCCATGTCGGCCATTTTGGGCTTGCTAGGGGAGCGTGGGGCGCGCTTGAGCCGTAACCTGGGCTCGGGCCGCTGAATCGACCCACGCACAGCCCCCCCTATATCCCAATCGCTCGTTTTGATTTGATAGCACTGAGTACTGTAGTGTGATCTATTTAAAACAGAAAAATCGGGGGGAGGGGGAAACCCTAACTCACTACCCTCCCCTTTGCGACGGCACTCGGTCGTCGCTCTCCTATGCTCTTCTTTGTTCTTGCCTTGTTTCTGAGTCCGGCTATCTCTTCTCTTATGACTTACCGGCGATGGTCGGCCTATGGGTAGCCCCGCGAGCCCTCCCACCAACAAGCGCGTCCCCTCGGGCAGGTGTGTCACCATCGGTCGGGCACCGACATTGGTCGTCTTCGCCAGCGAGGTAGGAATTGGCGACTTTTTAGCCGTCCTTGTGACGTTTACCCCCGAATCTTACCCTCTATAACTCAATTCATTTTATTTTTTTATGAAGAATGTGTGTATGGAATGGATATGATGTATTGATTAGAATCGAGTTCATGAGGTGAAAACTGTAGATCCAGTCTCCGAGCATTTCTGTGATGTTTGTATGCGCTTGACTGAGATCTAGGCCTCTATTTCATCATGCTGAGCCCCTGCGCGTTTTTCTATTCACTTATTCACTAGTTTCTTGATTCTTGGTAGTGGATCTCTTGATCCTGAGCCCTTGTGCGGTCACTGTGACGCGGATTCATGAACTAGGGTTAGGAAACCTAACCCTCTACTGTCGTTTGGTTTACTAGGTTCTAAGCCATGAGACTCACTTAGTCCTTGAATTGGCTGAACCTAAGAACTTAGGGTTAAATAACCCTAATCTTAGATCTAATCTTTCTTACTATGTTCTTGATCTTCTCAGGTGTCATTGTGCAATGATGATAAATGAGATCAAACATTTGACCCGAACCCTTTCCTTTTGATCTCAAATCACGCGGGCTAGGAGATCTAGGGTATTTAGGTGGTTCCTATACCATTGGTAGAAACTATGGTGCATATGATCATACCTAGGCCCCTAAAATAGCAAACTGTATTATAAAATATGTCGATGATGAGTAGATCTAATCAACTAAGAGTTTATGGTTCACATACATTCGTCGTTGTTGTTCATGGTCGCCGTCGCGATAGCGTCGGTGTCCTGCATCGCAGTCCTGCCTCCTCCATGGCCATCTCCATGATGCTGGGGTTGAGGTAGAGGATCTTGAGTTCCCTGCGTAGATTGTGGAGGCTCAGATCCGGATCCCGTTAGGGCACTGTTGTTGCCCACATCCACCATCTCTTAGTTGCAAATCTTCCAGTCACTTTGGTGAAACCATTCAAAATCAACATGAACACGGAATGGGTCGAGTAATCGTGATAGTAGGAATCCATCACTTTCTAGATCCTAAACCCTATGGACCCCTTTATCTTCCTCCCCACGTAATCCCGACGATGCTTAGATTCTCCACAAAGTCAGATTCTTTGCATAGACAGATTCTTAAAAAAAGCTCATCAGAAGAAAAAAAACTAAAACAAACAGGCCCTATATATGGCGTCGTATGACTGGAGGCTGCAACCAACATAAGGATAGCTCATCGATCAAGGGCGTGGATTAATTAAAGGGGCAGGATTAACTCTACTTCGATTTCTATTAACCGGCTAGTGTAGAGGGCATAGCCTAACAATTGTCACTTAATTACTAACACCAAACTAGAGCTTCAAACACGCATTTGATATGGCCAGGAGATCAGATAGAATTAAGAAGAGAGTTTGCGCACAAAAATGGGCTTCGATGCGGTTGGAGATTAGGTAGAAGAGAGTTTATGAAAAAACATCAGGCCTCAATGAAGGTAAGAGCCACTGGACCAAGACGTTCACCATCTTAGAATTGTTGTTTCGCTATGCATATTTGTTGTCACTACTTCGTGCATGGTAGTGGCACCACGGATGGCATAACATCAAGCATGGGCGGAGCTACAGTGCTTCCTGGGTATTCCCAGACATACCCAACCTTTTTTTTGCAACGTTACATACAGTGCCTGTTTGGGAGGGCTCTTGAGCCGCTCTGGCTCTAGCTTCTTACCGGAGCCCTCCCAAACGACGTCTGGAAAACGGTTCCGTCCAAGGAGCGCGAGCCAGTTTTTACCTCAGGAGCCGGAGCCTATAATTCTAGCTCCCCGCAGTGCTCCACACCTTCAATCCCACGTGGGTTCTTTGACCAACGCATCTCTGGATCAGCGTCGCCGCCAATCACTGGGCACGAGCACCTGAGTCCCAAGCAGCGAGCATGCCCCTCTGATATCAATCCCAACGCTTCATCTTGCCATTTTCGTCCCTGCTTTCAAACAGTACGGTGTGTTTTGCATCAGAATATTTTTTTTACATTAACTTTTCAACGGTAATATTTTTTACCATATTTTTTTTCTTCAAACACTAAATCAAAAAATACAAGCGGAGCTGTTTTGCCAAACATTTTTTAAAAAAGGCACTAGCTTCTGCAGAGGAGCTACTTCTTCTAAGGAGCCGGAGCTGGAGCCGTTTACAGAGGAGCCAGAGCCCTACCAAACGGGCCCACAGTATACATATGTATGTATACTCATATGCACAAAAAGTGTTAGACTTTTTCTCTGTTTTTTCCAACTAAAAAAAATGCAGCCATGGAGCCACTGAATCTGGACTCCCCTTGTTTGGACCCAGGCCGACCCCTAAGGCCCACTTAGGCCACACGCCTGCGCACCCCTTCGGCCTTCTCCCAATTCAGCCCCACAACCAGACCACCTCCAATTCTCCGTTCAGCACAGGGATGGATACATTTTGCCCGTGGGCAAAACCCGATAGAATATAAATTTAGGTGTGAATTTGTACTTGTAGATAAGGGTGTGAGTTTAATTCTCAACTTGACAGATGTTTTATTATGGGTATAAAATAGTCCTACACGTGCTCGTGAATCCGTGTAGTCGTATACGTACTCGTATTGGATATGTATGTATGTATGTGCACGTGAGTTTATGGCACCCGCATGTAGCGGGTACGGGTAGCATATGATTCCTGTCGTAGGTAACAGATATAGATACGGGTTTAACATCACCCTCGCGTGTACGAGTTTGTAAACCATGCCTCCATGAATTTCAAAGTCGTTGTCATCCCTAATTCAATGGAAATTCCCCAATCTGCCAAGGCCCTAGTGTCCGGCAGTGGGTGTTAGAATTATAGGCATTTTCCGTATCATTTTAATTCCATAAATTAACATTATGATGATGACATATAAAATATAATTAATCATAGAAATCACTTTCTCAAATATATCCATAACAATATGGATCATGAAAACATAAAGCATATGAATTATATAGATCATATAAATACGATAAACATGTAAACTGACTGAACAATTGAAAATAAACAAATAGAAACATAAACAGCATGATTGTAAAATTAAAACAAACAGATATAACACATTATAAGGTAACAGAACAGATGAGATAAACTCTTTGCTATATATGAAACAGTACAGATCCATATATAAAACATATATAATCTGTAGAACGCAAAACAGTAAGGAAATAAACTGATCATACCCTCCGATGCGCTCTGATCCAGATCCTTGTCCTACTTCCTTTGTCATGTCGTAGATGTTTTGGGCAGTCGCGTAGACGCTCCCCAAAAACCTAATTGCCGATCCCCCGTGCAAGGTCTCGAACGGCACCGGCTTCGGAGGCACCTGCCCTCTCGCTTCTCTGTGCGCGCAGAGTCACGAGATGGAAAAACCCTCACTCGGCGGCTGGACTGTGATTCTGAAAGTGGTGTGTTCGCGTGTACCGAGTGACAGGGGTGCTCCTCTATTTAACCTCTCGCAGAGGGAAGTTGAAGGAGAAAGGTCGCCGAGTCACGCCAAGAGTCGGCCAGCTCTCGCCGAGTTACGCCAAGAGTCGGCCAGCTCTCGCCGAGTTATGCCATGGGTCGGCCAGCACTCGCCGAGTCACGCCATAAGTCGGCCAGCTGAAGGACAAGGGTCACTCGGCTGGCTGACGAAGAGACAGAGTCACTCGGCTGATTGACGAAGAGACAGAGTCACTCGGCTGACGAAGAGACAGGGTCACTCGGCGGAAGTACGCGGTTAGTGAGTGCTAAAAATTAACACAACCACACCACGCCCGCTCGCCTGCCTGCCTCGCCACGCCACGCCACGCCTCGCCTCGCCTCGCCACGCCACGCCCGGCCCGGCCCGGCCCGGCCGGCGGCGGCGGCGGCGCGCGCGCGCGCGTGTGGCACGCCCTTGTCCATTTCTTGACTTCTCAAGTTAAGTGGAATAAATCCCACCATATAAGTCAAGGCAAAAGACCCTTGGACTTCCAATGTGGTACTATTGGTATTCTCCACCATTACACACCTTAGAGTTTATTCAATAAATGGGCCAAGCCCATAAAAGATCCAACAATCCCCACCAAACTCTAGGGTTTGTAATGATGAAGTATCAGAATCACAATCCTTTGATATACCAGTGTTTCGATGGAGACTGTTAAGTTGAACATCCATCTAGAATAAGAGTTTCACTCATTCACAACTGAACAATGGACTATGCCTTGAATTGACAGTTTTGTGCGAAATAAGATTCACTCAAATCCTTTGCTGATACTTGGCTGCAAAAGGGTATTCCCGCTGTTTAGAAGCATATAAGTCACACTTCAGTGCCTTTCATGAGTATTTAGGGATTACCCAAGTCCCATAGACTGTGACTGGCAGTCTGACTCATATAGGTGTATTCCTCAAAAGATGTTCTGTAGGACAACATCTCACCTTTATAAGACTCTTGGAATACATTAAGGTAAATACCATCCTGCCTTACAGATAGGAAAGATGTGCATCAGAAATGAGTTAAGAAAGGGATCTTTCCTCACAACCTACTCCTAGCTTGTTTCTCCACTCTACTTCACGGGATCTCCGATCACATAGAGCAGGTTACCACTAGAGTAGATCTCACATGGGTCTCATACCCATTTCCCTCGATGCACTTTCTATCACATTGCGTGATAGACCCTTAGTGAATTGATCTGCCAGATTGTTCGATGTGTGAACATAATCCACAGTTATAACTCCGGAGTTTTTCAACTTTCTGACAGATTTCAATCTCCTCTTAACATGCCTTGTAGACTTCATGTTATTCCTAGAACTGTTAACCTTTGTAATCACAGTTTGATTGTCACAGTTCATGGAAATAGCCGGTATCGGTTTTTCAACTACCGGTAAGTCCAATAGGAAATCACGAAGCCACTCGGCCTCAGCCCCAGCAGTGTCTAATGCTGCGAGTTCTGCTTCCATTGTAGACTTCGTTAAGATAGTCTGCTTGCAAGACTTCCAGGAAACAGCGCCACCTCCAAACAGAAACACATATCCGCTTGTGGCATAAAGCTCATCAGCATCAGAAATCCAGTTGGCATCACAATAGCCTTCCAGCACTTTTGGGTTTCCGGTATAATGAATACCGTATGTCATAGTACCTTTCAAATACCGCAACACTCTCTCAAGAGCACGCCAGTGATCATCTCCTGGTTTCGACACAAACCGACTTAGCTTACTCACAGCATAAGAGATGTCTGGCCTTGTTGCACTTGCAAGGTACATGAGCGAGCCAATGATCTGGGAGTATGTTAATTGATCCCTTGCTATTCTTCGATTCTTTCTTAATAGCACACTGGGGTCATAAGGTGTTGGAGCAGGATCACAGTCACTAAAACCAAAGCGACTCAATACCTTTTCCACATAATGGGATTGTAACAAAGTTACCCCACCATCAGCTTCTCTAACAAGCTTGATGTTTAGAATGACATCAGCTTCTCCCAAATCTTTCATCTCGAAATTGCTCGATAGAAGATTTTTAACTTCCTCAATCACATTGAGATTTGATCCAAAGATCAAAATGTCATCAACATAAAGACACAGCATAACAGACTCACCCCCACCATACCGATAGTATACACACGTGTCAGATTCATTTACAACAAAGCCAGCTGCTGTAAGAGTATTATCAAACTTTTCATGCCATTGCTTAGGTGCTTGTTTTAGGCCATACAATGATTTTATCAACCTGCACACCTTGTTCTCTTGACCATCCGCAATAAACCCTTCTGGCTGATCCATATAGATCTCCTCATCCAACTCTCCATTTAGGAAAGCTGTCTTAACATCCATCTGATGAATGATAAGACCATAAGAGGCTGCCACGGCTATTAATGTGCGAATTGTAGTCAATCGAGCCACTGGTGAGTAGGTATCAAAGAAATCTTCACCCTCCTTTTGGGTATATCCTTTGGCCACAAGCCTTGCCTTGTACCTCTCGATTGTACCATCAGGCCTAAGCTTTTTCTTGAAGATCCATTTGCAACCTATAGGTTGACAACCATAAGGACGGTCAACGACCTCCCAAGTTCCATTAGACATAATAGATTCCATCTCACTCCTTACTGCTTCCTTCCATAAGTCAGCATCAGGAGAGGAATATGCCTCACTAATGGTAGTTGGTGTGTCTTCCACAAGGTACACTATAAAGTCATTACCAAAGGATTTTGCAACCCTCTGTCTCTTGCTCTTTCGAGTGACTATAGTGTCATCCTCCTCAGGGATGTGCACGCGAGAATCCTCAGCATGATCTATAGGAATCGACAGTTCGTGCTCATGGGGAATTATAGTCTCATGACTTGTATCACTAGGTGTATTCTTCATGGGAAACTCATTCTCAAAAAATGTTGCGTCTCTTGATTCCATGATAGTATCAACATACATATCAGGCACATCAGATTTTATAATTAAGAACCTATACCCAGTGCTGTGAAAAGAGTAACCAAGGAATATACAGTCAACAGTTTTAGGCCCAAGTTTACGCTTTTTGTTGATTGGCACATTCACTTTAGCCAAGCAACCCCAAGTGCGCAAATATGAGAGATTTACTCTTCTCTTTTCCCATTCCTCAAATGGAGTGATCTCTTTGTTCTTTGTTGGAACTCTATTCAGGACATGACATGCTGTCAAAATCGCCTCACCCCACCATGCCTTGGATAATCCCGCTGTACTCAACATGGCATTCACCAAATCTGTTAGAGTGCGGTTTTTCCTTTCAGCAATCCCATTGGATTGTGGTGAGAATGGCGGTGTCCTCTCATGAATAATACCATGTTCCACGCAGAACTCATCGAACACATTAGAGAAATATTCTCCACCTCGGTCGGACCTTAACCGTTTTATTTTCCTCTCAAGTTGGTTCTCTACTTCAGCTTTGTAGGCCTTAAAATAATTGAACGCTTCATCTTTTGTTTTTAAGAGATACACATAGCAAAATCTAGTGGAGTCATCTATAAAAGTGAGAAAGTATCTTTTACCACCTTTGGTCAAAATTCCATTCATCTCGCACAGATCAGAATGAACAAGTTCTAGAGGTGCCAAACTCCTCGCCTCAGCAACCTTGTGAGGCTTGCGAGGTTGTTTTGATTCAACACACACATGGCACTTAGACTTTTTGACCAAGTTAAATTTAGGAATTAAATTTATATTTGCTAACCGCATAAGACAGCCAAAGCTTGCATGACAAAAACGTGAATGCCATAAATCTGACTCATCAGAAAAATGAACAGAATTCACCAGTTTATTACACACATCATGCAGTGATAAGCGGAACAACCCTCCGCAGTCATATCCTTTACCAACAAAAGTACCATGTTTCGACACAACACATTTATTTGACTCAAGAACAACTTTGTAGCCATCTCGACATAGCATAGAAGCACTAACGAGATTCTTCTTGATAGAGGGCACATGCTGCACGCTCTTCAATGGCACCGTCTTTCCCGAAGTAAACTTCAGAATGACCGTACCAACACCAAGAACATGAGCACGCGACCCATTTCCCATTAACAAGGCGCCAGACCTCCCGACCTGGTAGGAGGAGAACATAGAGGCATCAGCACACACATGAATATTTGCACCACTGTCCATCCACCACTCAGGTGAATTACAAACTGAGAGAACAAATGGTAAAGAATTACCATACCCAGATGTTCCATCTCCAGTTTCAGTGGTTACAACATTAGCTGATTTCTTGTCCTGAGTGAACTTGCGATCAGGGCACTCTCTAGCCCAATGTTGATCACTGCCACAGACAAAGCAACCTCCCTTTCCCTTGTTGTTGTTGTTCTTCTTTTTAAACTGTGCTGTATGAACAGGTTTATTTGCGTTCTCTGGTTTGTTCTGGTTTTTCTTCTTGTTAAACTTGCGGAAGTTTCTCTTCTGCACCACATTAGCAGTAGAGGTCTCCACACCTTTTCCATTGTCCTTTGATCTAGCTCTTTCCTCAACATCAAGAGTACCAATGAGCTCCTCCACATTGAACTCTTGTCTCTTATGTTTGAGAGAGGTAGCAAAGTCCTTCCAAGAAGGTGGCAACTTGGCGATTATACCGCCAGCCACAAACTTGTCAGGCAAAGGACAAGGAAAAAGTTCGAGTTCCTTAGCTAGTGCCTGAAACTCATGAGCCTGTTCCACTACAGATCGGTTCTCAACCATCTTGTAGTCATACAGCTGCTCCATGAGATACAGCTCGCTACCAGCGTCAGTAACTCCAAACTTTCCAACAAGAGCATCCCATAGCTCTTTCCCCGTGGGAAGGATGATATAGCTTTTCTGGAATTTTGTGTCCAGTGCGCTAATCACTGCACCTCGAAAGAGGTTGTCTTCAGCCTTAAACTTAGCCTCATCCTCAGGAGGTAAGTTGGCAGGCTTGCCCTCAGCGGCATGAAAACAAGACATTGCAATTAGCCACAATTCCATCTTAGCTTTCCATATCAAGAAGTTTTTACCATCAAAAGGATCAGGCTTTAGCACAGCAGCAAAACCTCTGACAGAAAAATGCCTAACATTAGGTTTTTGGATTGTTAGAATTATAGGCATTTTCCGTATCATTTTAATTCCATAAATTAACATTATGATGATGACATATAAAATATAATTAATCATAGAAATCACTTTCTCAAATATATCCATAACAATATGGATCATGAAAACATAAAGCATATGAATTATATAGATCATATAAATACGATAAACATGTAAACTGACTGAACAATTGAAAATAAACAAATAGAAACATAAACAGCATGATTGTAAAATTAAAACAAACAGATATAACACATTATAAGGTAACAGAACAGATGAGATAAACTCTTTGCTATATATGAAACAGTACAGATCCATATATAAAACATATATAATCTGTAGAACGCAAAACAGTAAGGAAATAAACTGATCATACCCTCCGATGCGCTCTGATCCAGATCCTTGTCCTACTTCCTTTGTCATGTCGTAGATGTTTTGGGCAGTCGCGTAGACGCTCCCCAAAAACCTAATTGCCGATCCCCCGTGCAAGGTCTCGAACGGCACCGGCTTCGGAGGCACCTGCCCTCTCGCTTCTCTGTGCGCGCAGAGTCACGAGATGGAAAAACCCTCACTCGGCGGCTGGACTGTGATTCTGAAAGTGGTGTGTTCGCGTGTACCGAGTGACAGGGGTGCTCCTCTATTTAACCTCTCGCAGAGGGAAGTTGAAGGAGAAGCTCTCGCCGAGTTACGCCAAGAGTCGGCCAGCTCTCGCCGAGTTATGCCATGGGTCGGCCAGCACTCGCCGAGTCACGCCATAAGTCGGCCAGCTGAAGGACAAGGGTCACTCGGCTGGCTGACGAAGAGACAGAGTCACTCGGCTGAAGTACGCGGTTAGTGAGTGCTAAAAATTAACACAACCACACCACGCCCGCCTGGCCCGGCTCGCCGGCCTGCCACGCCTCGCCACGCCCGGCCGGCGGCGGCGGCGGCGGCGCGCGCGCGCGCGTGGCACGCTCTTGTCCATTTCTTGACTTCTCAAGTTAAGTGGAATAAATCCCACCATATAAGTCAAGGCAAAAGACCCTTGGACTTCCAATGTGGTACTATTGGTATTCTCCACCATTACACACCTTAGAGTTTATTCAATAAATGGGCCAAGCCCATAAAAGATCCAACAGTGGGATGCATGAGTGGCTGAGGGGCGGCGGGCGGCCACAGGTCCCCAATCTGTACAAGCTGATTCGGTGATTCACTCATTTTTAGTTGAGGTTGAGGATTCAAGTGATTCAGCCAAGGTAAGGATTCAGCAATTCACTTGATCAAGTTGATTTTTGATTCACTAGTTCAGTCAGTTTCTAATTTACTGTCTTCGAAATACAACCTGGTCAATTTTATTGAGCGGGCGTTGTGACCTACATCGTCATCAACCACTTCCATGACATGAAGGACAAGTTAAAGCAAAATCAAAGCTCTCTTAGTTAGGCGTGGTAATAAATCATGGTCCAAATGTTTTTTCACAAAAGGTTACGTAACTTAAATAATTTTAGTTTAAAAAAATAGGAATAGAATCTGATTCTAATTTGATCTAATCCTTAAACTTTATAGTGTAAAATCTAAAAAAAACCCGTCACCACCCCTCGTCTTAGTATTTTATAGGTTCCCTGTATACTAAATTTTGAATCTTGGGGGGTTCAACTCTTCTTTGTTTCGGGGTTTGAAAATCCTGCCTCAGCCACTGACATCAAGATGGTCAAGAAAGTGCAGAAGCGACCTCTTCGGCAACTGAGCGAGAGCTTGGTCTTCAAGCTCAACTGTTTGAAGCAATACAGTACCAGGCTTGTGCGTTTTATATTTTTTATTTACCGCTTCTGAATGAACCAAGTTCTCAGCATGATGCTAATTGCCAGCAGTGTACTGTGTGGAATCTGGTTTGTGGAAAGCCTGCGTACGAGGATGTTGAGAGAAGACGCTTCTTGCCAAAACGGACTCAGATCTTTGTATTTTGAGAAAGCAACTGCTCTGTTTTGTCCACCCCAATCAATTTCACTTGAGTGGCTGGCTCAAGTAAGTATGAACCCCAAAGAAAGGGACACGTATCGCCCAAACTATTGGGACCTAGGAAATTCTGTACAGCGACACAATCGTGTCGTATACGAAGTTTCTTGAAAAGTCTTTTTAAAAAATTAACTAAAAAAGTGTAACAGTATTGGAGGCTGCTGAAAAGAACGACCCTGCAGCTCAAAAAACTAAAACCACATCAGAATGCTAATAACTCTCAACATCCTCGTAAATGATATATTTGAACCATATAGAATACTACCGCCAAGCTCAAAAGCACCAGTCGCAAGGACAGACTGTACTGCAGGCACACAAAGAACGCAGGAAATTAGCGATGAAGCATGATTAGGAACTGCGTCACGGAAAATTTGAGGGGGGATGGAGGCAAGATGCGGGATGCTGAAATTTTTGCGAAAAGTTAGGGAAGCGGTTCGACGGGAGATTTTTTATTTCCAACTCTAAAACTCTTAGAAAATTAAAAAATTAAAAAAAAGAGACAGACTCGTCACAAAAAAGTCTCTACATGGAAACAAATTGTCTTTTAACTATATTTATAATTTAGAGGCTCAGAGTTATATCATATAGTTTTTTAACTGTCTTTTATATTATAAAAGTCGATCTAAAGGTTTAGGATTGTTCATTGCCCAACTGCCATGCTATCTAATTATTTTTCCGATATAGTAAAAGATTTATTAATGGATTACTATCTAATCATTTTTACCGACACGGCAACGGATTCAATAAGGATAGAGGAAACCTAGAAACCGCCTCTAAACCACAAAATCGAGTCTTCACACGTAACGAAGGAGGTCCTGTACACGAAACAATAACTGGCTCCGCCTCTCATGCCACGGCGTGCACCAGACAAATCTATCGTGATTATATATTGTGTCTACAATGTTCCATTTCACAAATATGTTGTTTATCGATCGTTAAAAACAACATCACGTTTGTTGGGAAATTAAAATATGCTATATAGTACATATTGATTTTATAGTGAAATTAATATTAGTTAATATTTAAGCAAATAGTTTACAAGACATTTGTATTATGTTTTTTCCAAGTCGTATATGCTATAGGAACTGAATATAATAATTATATTTTGCAACCGACATTACTAATCGTTTTTTCATAACAAAAAATTACCGTCTATGTCCATGTCTATATACGTATTGGACATAAACTGATAATACTAATCTAATAATCTCACTTAGCAAAAGTGCTGCTACTATTAGGTTTACATAGAAAAAAGAATAGAATTAACTGGCCTCTTAGCGGAGGTCACTTAGACGAACAACCCCATTTAAGAGTGGGCCTCAGGATGAGCAGACGGATAGCGCGCGCGCACCAAGACTCTCTACGTTTAGCGTTCGCCGTACACATTCTATATTTTACCGATCGTTTTACAATATCTTGTTAGAGACGGTAGCGAATGTTTTATACTCTAAAATAGAGTATAGAACCATTTAGCGTCTTTGATTGGAGACAATATAATAAATTGGAAGCCCTATTTTAGGACCAAAACAATGTGTAAATCATAGGCCTACCGACCGAGAGTTTAGCCCAGGCAAACCCTAATGACTACTAGGAAAAAGTGTGAACTTCTCGCTGCCTTAGTAAAAAAATATCGAAGTCGTCGAGAAATCCAACTACCTACACAAAACTTATTATTATAATATTATAACTACATAAACGCAACGATCACCGTAGGAAGGAAAAATCCAAACACCTCTCATTTTTAACCTAGAATCCAACAACAACAACAACAAAGCCTTTTTTGTCCCAAACACGTTGGGGTAGACTAGAGATGAAACCCCATATGAAAACCTCAGAGCTCAACCCCCAAAGAAAAGAAAAGGGAGACAAAGGCAAAGGAGAACCGAAAAAACGACGAAACGGGGAAACACATAAAAAAAGATAAAACCCACAAGAACCAACAAGATATAAAGGGACACAAAAAAAGGTCAAACGATTAAGGAGGAAAAGCGAAACTACAAATCAGGGTTCTGGCACGTGAATTGCACACTTCCACCCCTTCCTATCCACGGCAAGCTCTTTATCAATATTCCACTACTTCAGGTCCCTCTTCACAGCCTCTGTCCACGTCAAGGTTGGTCGACCTCTACCTCTCTTCACATTCTCGAGACGCCTAATTATTCCGATATGCACTGGTGCCTCTTTAGATCTTCGTTGGATATGTCCAAACCATCTCAAACGATGTTGCATAAGCTTCTCCTCAATTGGCGCCACTCCTACTCTCTCTCGTATATCATCATTCCGGACTCAATCTCTCCTTGTGTGGCCACATATCCAGCGCAACATACGCATCTTTGCCACACTTAGTTGTTGGACATGTCGTCTTTTAGTGGGCCAACATTCTGCTCCATACAACATAGCCGGCCGGATTGTTGTCCTGTAGAATTTGCCTTTTAGTTTGTGTGGCACCCGGGGGTCGCATAAGACACCCGTAGCTTGCCGCCACTTCAACCATCCAGCTTTAATTCTATGACTGACATCCTCATCGATGTCTCCCTCCTTCAGAAGCATTGATCCTAAGTAACGAAAAGTGTCTTTCTTGGGTACCACTTGCCCATCAAGACTAACATCGCCATCCTCATACCCATGGCACTGAAATCACACTTCATATACTTTGTTTTAGATCTACTAAGCCTAAGACCTTTTGCTTCCAGAGTCTGCCTCCACAATTCCAACTTTTACGAAACACCACTCCTACTCTCCTTAATAAGTACCACATCATCGGCAAAAAGCATACACCACGGTATATCTCCTTGTATGTCCCTTGTGACCTCATCTATCACCAAAGCGAAAATATAAGGGCTCAAAGACGACCCTTGATGTAGTCCTATGTGAAAGGGAATTAGGCTTACACCTATTTCCTAAATGATTTTGGTGGTTGAATTGCCAAACACAAATAATTGGACTAACTAGTTTGCTCTAGTGTATAAGTTATACATGTGTCAAAGGTTCACACTTAGCCAATAAAAAGACCAAGTATTGGGTTCAACAAAAGAGCAAAGGGACAACCGAAGGCACCTCTGGTCTGGCGCACCGGACTGTCCGGTGTGCCACCGGACATGTCCGGTGCACCGGAGGACTCCAGCGCGAACTCGTCGCCTTCGGGAAATTCCAGAGGCAACTCCGCTATAATTCACCGGACTGTCCGGTGTACACCGGACAGTGTCCGGTGCTCCAAGGAAGAGCGGCCTCAGGAACTCGCCAGCTTCGGGAAACTGCAACGGCTGCTCCGCTATAATTCACCGGACATGTCCGGTGTACACCGGACTGTCCGGTGTAACTGTGGGGCAACGACTATTTCGGCGCCAACGGCTACCTGCAGCGCATTTATTGCGCGCCAGCGCGCGCAGAAGTCAGGCACGCCCATACTGGCGCACCGGACACTCTACAGTACATGTCTGGTGCGCCACCGGACATCCAGGTGGGCCCAGAAGACAGAGCTCCAACGGTCGGAACCTAACGGCTTTGGTGACGTGGCTGGCGCACCGGACATGTCCGGTGTGCACCGGACTGTCCGGTGCACCATGCGACAGTCAGCCCCACCAAACGGCTAGTTTGGTGGTTGGGGCTATAAATACCCCAACCACCCACCATTCATTGCATCCAAGTTTTCCACTTCTCAACCACTTACAAGAGCTAGACATTCAATTCTAGACACTCCAAAGAGATCAAATCCTCTCCAATTCCACACAAGGCTTTAGTGATTAGCGAGAGAGATTTGTCGTGTTCTTTTGAGCTCTTGCGCTTGGATTGCTTCTTTTCTTTCTCACTTGTTCTTGTGATCAAAACTCCATTGTAATCAAGGCAAGAGGCACCAATTGTGTGGTGGCCCTTGCGGGGAAGTTTTGTTCCCGGTTTTGATTTGAGAAGAGAAGCTCACTCGGTCCGAGGGACCGTTTGAGAGAGGGAAGGGTTGAAAGAGACCCGGCCTTTGTGGCCTCCTCAACGGGGAGTAGGTTTGCGAGAACCGAACCTCGGTAAAACAAATCCGCATGTCACACTCTTCATTTGCTTGCAATTTGTTTTGCGCCCTCTCCCTGGGACTTATTATTATTTCTAACGCTAACCCGGCTTGTAGTTGTATTTATATTTGTAAATTTCAGTTTCGCCCTATTCACCCCCCCTCTAGGTGACTATCACTATGTTAATTGGAAAGTCATCGGTGTCTCCATCACTTGTTCGGACACTTGTCACAACATTAATGTACATATCTTTAATAAGATTAATGTACTTTGTTGATACTTTGTGTTTTTCCAAGGCCCACCACATTACACTCCTAGGTACTTTGTCATAAGCCTTCTCCAAGTCTATGAAGACCATATGCAGGTCTTTCTTTTGTTCTCTGAATCTCTCCATAAGTTGTCTTAGTAAGAAAATGGCCTCCATAGTTGATCTCCCAGGCATGAAACCAAACTGATTTTGGGTCACGCTCGTCATCTTCCGCGGGCGGTGTTTAATGACTCTCTCTCATAGCTTCATTGTATTTTTAACCTAGAATTCACTATCGAAAAATCTAAATTCTGGCTATGAGAGTTGACTTCCAATGCACAAATTCATTATGGGACTTCTGGATCGATCCAACGTAGTTGATGAAATGAAGCTCTCAACTCATCTATACCGGTTCACATATGTTTAACAGTCTTGGAAACGTTTTTGACCCAGTTTCATCCTGACCCAATTCATCACTTCTATTTCTTCATATTTTTTTGCCATATATATTATTATTACATTTATTCATGTGGCTTCTAAGAGACTGAAACCTTTGTCAAACGTGGAAGGCTTAGGGCCAGTTTGGCACGGCTCCGACTCCTCCAAAATTGACTCTGGCTCTAACTTCTTTTTAAGAGTAGCTTCTGTAGCTAGTGTTTTTTAGCAAATCGTTTGGCAAAACAGCTCCTCTTAGCATGAGAAAAGGCCAATATAGAGGAGTGAGAGGAGTCGCTAGAAGCCTTTTTTCTTTCTCTGGTTTATTTCTATAAAAATGGCTCTGACTTGTTAGTGATTTTTGTTGGAAGCTCTTTTTTAGACTGTTTGGGAGGGCTCCTTAGGAGCCAGAGCCGGTTAAGGAGTCCTTCTAAACAAGCCGTTATTAGAGCATCTCAAAGAGCTTCTCGAAGGTTTTTTTTTTGGAAAAAACATAAAAATGTGTCTTCAACAGTTCCCCTAAAACGCTCCTAACTTTTTCATAACCCTTAAAACTCTCTCATTTGTAACTACAAATGAGGGGTTTTTTTTGGCTCCCTAGAAACAATCTGCCGCTTTAAGGGATCTGTTGGAGAAAGGATTAAAATCTACCCCCACTGATTTTTTAGATGCCTCTTAAAACTGATTTTGATGAGTCATTTTTTAGGGAGCTCTTGGAGATGCTCTTAGGGCTCTCTACACGATTATTTGAAATTTATAGTTGATTTGGTGAAAACAAGTAATATATACCAACTCATGAGGCTCTGAAAGCAAATTGCAAATAATAACTTCATTATTTTTAAAATTTTGTCGACCAAATCTAATCTTTGAAAGGCATCCGTAAAAGTAGAGTGCGCGTGGGTGTCTATGTACAAACGTATGCGTTGGTAATGCATTTGAAAAGAAGGCAATTGTATTCGCCACATTACAACTAAATCCCACGACGAGAACCTTTTCAGATTTTATTTAGGTACTTTAGTATTAACCTCAATCCACATGTATTGATATGAATTGGGGTATAAATTAGTTTAAGTTACACCTCAATCTAGTTCAATACATGTGGATTGAGATCAATACTAAATTATCCAAACTAAGTCTCATTGAGGATGCCTATATTTAGGTGCAATTGAACATATTCATACCATGCAGAAACCATGTATAACCATGATTAAGGAGGTGTTCGATTTCTAGGACTAATTTTTAGCCCGTACATTTTATTTAATTTTAGTATCTAAATTAGTAAATATAGAAATTCAAACTCTATTTTAAATTCTGTATTTGGCAATTTAATGGTTAAAATAGAATAAAATAGAGAGACTAAAAATTAGTCTCTAAAAACAAAAGATCACTTAGATTTTGTTTGGATACTCTAGTATTGATCTCAATCCACGTAAGCTAAAGTAAATTGAGTTGTAAATTAGTTTAAGTTACACTCTAATACACCTCAATACACGTGAATTGAGCTTAATATTAGAATACCCAAAAGACCTTAAAATTTTGTTCACTACTCCAGTTGCATAAAACCGCAGAACTAAAGATATTCGAAAACGATTACCCGAGAGCTCATTTTTGTCCGTTCTCAACAGTGGTATACGGTGCCTTCACGTTGCTGCTTACTTAGATGTTACACCTATTTTGTCGATTACACTTATCGCTTTTTCCCACGTTGCGCAATACTCCTACCATTTTAATTATAATTCATTTAACTTTTTTATCCCAAGTTTAACTAGCTCGTGTTATTAAAAAAATTATAATTATTTTATTTTATCATGGTATCGTTTACTTTAAATATATCTTTGTTTTTTATTTTTTATTAAAAAATAAGACGAGCTAGTCAAATTTGGTAAAAAAAAAGTCACATGAAATTTAATTACGAGAGGGAGTAAGACTTCTTCGTCTTGGGTTCTAGTTTCACATCGATTTTGTCACAAATGCTTATATTTTGTCGAGGTATAGATGTTAGGTCGTTGTACAAAAAAATTGGTACTTGTTTAGATCCATGGTACAGAAAAGGGCCTTCAGATTTTACCTTTAGTTATAGGTTATGTTTGTTTCAGCTTTTTTTTTTTGCTGATTGTGGTCGCCATTAGCTGCTGCAAACCGATAAACGACCAATTTTTCAGCTTGCTTAAGTGAGAATCGCTTTGGTGAAATTATCCAAAATCAACATGAACACGCAATCGGCCGAGTCATCACGATAATAGGATTCTGTCACTTTCTGGATTCTAAACCTCATAAACCTCTTCATCTTCCTCTAAACGTAATCTCCCATGATAGTTAGACTATCATATAGCCAGATTTTTAGAAAAATCTCTTCAGAAAAAAGCAGAACCAAACAAACCCCTTTTCATCTCAGAATTTAGGGCTAATGTAACCATTACTCCCGAAATCAATGGTTAGGATCGCAGTCGACTATCAACTATTGTAGGTCGAACATAAGAGGGGACGTTTAGTCCTGTTTATGATTTCAATCACGACTAAAGGCCCCACACGTATTAAGTCCTAGTTGGTGTCTTAGTGCGGACTAAGGAACATCTTTAGCCCTAACGAAGCCAAGCCACCAACCAAAATTAAATGTCTATACTATATATTCATATTTCTTTCTCCTCTAGTGTGAGGCATCCAATAAGTACAATGTTGAAGTCCTCTATTTTTAACCGAGTGAAGAGTTTAAGGTCATTTTTTTGAGTGATTTGTGCAGATAATTTCATTTCTCAACCCGTACTAGTATCTTACATGTTAGCAACTTTGTTCTCTCTTTTTTGATTAATATTACTAGTATAGCTTATTTGATAGTTTACAATTTCAAATTCAAACTTGTGGTAAACCTACACTCGGATTATAAGTATGACTAGTATAGGATTTATTTATTTATGAATTTATTTTGTATTTTATAACATTTCTTTCTCCTATTTTCATTCTCTTGATTTTCAAATCTAAATTTAAATTTTGTTATGAGTCACACCATGGATCAAAATGTACCAAATTCACATATTGGTGTAAAGAAATATATTCTTATTTATATATTTTATTTTAATTGATTTATTTGTTTGGTAGATTTTTGAATCATGCATAGCACTCATATTGTTTTCTTTCTTTTTAGAAACATATTAGTTTGGACGTGGGATAAGAAGTAAGAGTTACTTTAGAAGTAGATATTCATGTAAATAAATGCTTATGGTGCATCTTTTAATGAAATGAATAGTCATTTAGTTGAATTGAAAACCTTTCCACTACTTTTCTAATATAATTCTTAGTTTTCAAAATTCAGTGCTCAATTTTCAATACTCAAGTATAATTTGAGATATCTGAATTTACTATTTTATTTCTTCTTATATTTATTTTATTATCATTAATAATAATTTCAATTTTTTTCTTATACAGATTTTGGGCCTTACAGGTTGCTGTGGCGGTACGGCTGCCGTTGTGGATACTACGTCTGATACTGCTGTTGGGGGTGGGCGCTGACTCTGTTGCTGATATCGCTACCGTCGTTGCTGACTCTGTTGTGGGTATTTGCTTGAAAGGCGGGGACAGCTGCTGCTTCCCAGTTGTGGTCCTTCCATCTTACGCTTCCAGTCTTCCATCTCCTTATATTATGCTTCATCTTCATCATGATTGCCCTATCGATCAGGTGCTAGAAGGTGGGGAAGGTGTGGTTCATGAGCTGGTAATGCAGGGGGTCAACCAGACCTCTCATGAACTTGTATTGCCTCTCGGCATCGGTGTTGACATCTTCATGTGCATACTGAGACAGCTACAGAAATTTGTCCCTATACTCATTGACAGACATGGGTCCCTGCTTCAGTGCCAGAAACTCCACCTTCTTCACTATCATCAGTCCATCTGCGAAAGTTGTCCCAGAACTCCTCCCAAGTGATGGTTTCGGGGTTGGCATGGATGTTAAGATAGGACTCCCAACAGGATTGAGCTGCTTCCCTTAGCAGGCGAGACCATACAGAACCTTCTCCCTATCGTTGCATTGGGCAGTGTGCAGTTCCCTTTCCACTGCAGCAGCCAGTCTTCTGCATCTATGGGGCAACAGAAGGGGCAAAGGTAGGGGTGACCTCTCATGAACTCGCAACATTTGTCCCATGCCATTTGTGGCGGTGGCTGGGGTTGCTATTGAACTTGCTACATAGCTAATAAAGTCTGCCCGATAGCTTGCACTGTCTGGTCTACATGAAGAACACCTGCTCCACTGTCATCGAGGGTGGCGGGCGAGGTAGCGGTTGGGGCTGGGGCTCCTCCTCTAGCTGGACACGGTGCTCTGCTGGGTATGCCTACCTCATCGGCGCATATTGTTAGACATCTGTAGAAGACATACACACATCAGCATTGGTCTTGCAATCTTTCAGCATAAGGTATATAGAATTCTTCATAACACTGGGTGAACAGAGTCTTCACTGAATTTCAACACGATCCACATATTTTCTCAGATAAAGAGGAAAGTGGAATTAAATGGTTTCCCAACTAAACAACTGACTTTTATTGACATCACTAGCTAGGCCAAACTACAGGGGAAACCAACATTCTAGCGTCAATCGTTACAAAGATTCAAATCCAGCATATGTTCATCATAACAAGCAGAACATCATCTAATAAGCAAAGTAGACTAACCTGATCGACTAAGACCGAGACTCATGACTTAATAATTTATTATAGATTTCGACGTTGACGGTCTAAGGATCTAGAGCCATCTTGGTCTTACAGGCAGGGGAACCATAGGGGTGGTGTCCACGTGGCGGCGAGCGGTAAAAATGCTGAGTCCCCATAGGAGTGGGGGAACCATCCTCCTGATGGTGGCGCTCTGTGCGCTCAGCATGCAACTCCACGATCTCCACACAACCCTGCTCAGCTCATCCAGAGATTGGTCTAGCTCAGTGTTGAGCACAACGACTAGGTTGACTGTCCTTCTCAACCTAGGGTTGTTCTCTCCAATGGGGAGACAACAACACTATTAGTGCTTCCAGTGGGACGACGGGGGGTAGTACCTGAGGTTAAGACCATCGGCTAACCACCGAACAAAGAACAATACTGGGAAAGTGCACGCCGTGCAGCATTCTGCATGCCCACCTCGACAATGTCCCTCTCGGAAATAGAGTAGTGTTTCGAGAGAGCCTCTGCACCCAGGAAGTCATCCTCCGGACGACGCACCAGGAAGGTAGCCTCCTAGTGGTCTAGATACCTCCCGTGGCTATGTTGGTAGACTACACAATCATACTCAATCGACCGGGTGTGCCGCTCAAAGGCTCGTCGCAACAAGGTGTCAAGTGCATCGTGGAATTGTCAACCGCGAGTAGCGTCATGGGTGATGGGTTGGGCAACCCATCCCTCCTGCTCTTGCTCCTCCGAGAGCTCAGTGATATGGCCTGAGCTGTCTCCGTCGTCATCTCAGTCGGGGTCTCCTCCAGGACTTCCTCTAGCAGCTAGGGCACCAGGGTGGGGCGTCTCACAGACTCTACCTCCTACGGAGGCGGGGTGGAAGAGTCCTGTTGCTCCCTCTCCTGACGTCGGCGCTCCTGCTCCTCGTACAGCTAATGGTGCAGCCTCTCCAGGTAGCTCGACTGACCGGTCACCGTGTGGTGAAGTAGACGCCCCGCAAGGCGAGATGGCAGGAAATGGATCACCAACTTACGAGTGGTGTGCATAAGACATGCCATCTACAAAAGACACCGTAAGCATAAGAGTAAGAATAGAACTATTATGACAGGTAAGTAAGCCATAGACAGACCCAAAATAAAATTTTAGCAAGGTATAATATATATAGTAGTAGTATCACATAGGGTTGGTCAAGATGACCAACTTTTGAAGTGACACCACAGGTCAAGGTGAGATTGAGGGTCAATAGTCTTTAGAGCGGTCATTACTATTCTAGGTTAGCGGTCGTACAGTCAGCACGACTCTGATATCACTTATGTCACATCCAATTTCAGAAGGCAAACCGAATGCGAACTATGTACGTGCTAGGATCAGAAATTTACGTACACAACGATTACATAATCTGCAGTTGCTGGTTGTTTATTTTTTAGAAACCGGATGGATCTTTCGTGTTCAAATTATTTATTTAGGCATAATATAGACTGATGAGTATAAATAAAAACTTTGAACAACATGTACGTGTGTGTGCAACGACTGTTTTTGGTAGTCAGTTATGTACGACAAAATAGAAGTAATTGTTGGTTCACTTAGAAAAAAAGATTAAGAAAGATGATAGATGTAACGCCCCGAATTTTGCAGTTGAATTTTTTTTCTTTTCTTTACTCGCCAAAATTCGGGCGTTACCTTTTCTTTTTTCTATTTCCCTTCGCTAAACCTTGACCTTTTCCAAAGTTTTAGCGGGATTCGGTTTGGAATTCCCGTGTAAAGAAAACCATAAAACTGCTTTATGTTGTTTGATGCACCATGCCGAACCATGCATTTTTTTTGATTTGCTTTGAAAGTGCAAATGCATTCATGTAGAAAGATCGGATTTCGAAAAATAAGGAGAACCTTTTCTTTCTTTTTCTTTTTCTTTCTCTCTCTCCTCTCTTTCTCTCCCTTCCGCGCCGTGGGCCGACCCCGGCCGGCCCAGCCGCCCCCCGCGCCCCCCTTTGGGCCCAAAAAGGCCCAGCCGCCCCCCACCCCCCTTTTTCCCAAAACCCCCTCTCCCTCTCCCTCATTCTCTCCCTCTCTCTCTCCACCGCCGCCCTACCCCCTGCCCTAAGCCGCCGCCGCCCCCTTGCTCGGCCGCCGCCCCTCGCCGTCGGCCGCCCATCGCCGGTGAGCTTCCCCCCCCCTCCCTCTCTCCCTCCTCCCTCCCTCTCCCCTCCCCCTCCTCTCTCCTCGGCAGCCCGGCCGCCTGGCCGCCCTGGCCGCGCGCCCCAGCCCCCGCCTGGCCAGCCCCAGCCGGCCCCTGGCCAGCCCCGGCCGCCCGCCTGACCGCCCCGGCCGCCCAGCTCAGCCGCCCGCGCCCGCGCCCCGGTTCAACCGCCCTAGGGCCGGTTCAACCGCCCTCCCTGTTTTTTTTTTCATTTTTTTATTTTATTTTATTTACTTTCTGTTATCATAGCTATTTTATTTTAGGTAGGCTAATCATTGTTCATGCTATTGAAATAGGAAGTTTAATTTAGAATTTCGTTGCGCTAGTTGATTCACGTAGTTAATTGTTTATCTCATTCAATGTTGATCAACTAAAAATGATTAGGTTTCCATTAGTATATATATAACAGAATTCTTTTGTTAAGAATCAATTGCAACTAATCATTAGTGCATAAACTTTAACCCCCCTGCGAGACCCTTTTTCCCGTTTCTTTCTAATCATAACAAATGCGATATCGAATGTCATACTTGATGCATACTCACTTTACTTGTTCCCTTGTGTGGTGTACTGTTCTTTTGTATTAAATATGTGGATGTATGTATGTTTGCGCTCGCATAGAGAACGATCCGGTCGAAGAGCCCGAGGAATTCGCAGGAGAAGCCCCTGAGCAGCAGTCGGTTGGTGGAGGCAAGTGTCCTTTGACCTATCTTTGTCCTATTCATTCTTTAATTCACCTCCCGCATTACACATTTATACCTAAGGATTGACTAGCTTTTGTTATCCATGTCCTTGTTTACCTACTTGGGTCGGATTATTACTGCTTAGTTTGATGCTATTGCTCAACTCTAATCAATGAACATGATGTGATTATCTATGATACGCTGTTTTCCCTTCTTATTTATGATCATATTTGTGACTTTTAAGGGGACTCGAGCGGTTTCTCGAGTGCCTCTCCGTAAGGACCTGTTCAATGGATGACCGCCCGGGAAAACAGTGCAACCATGAGGGTGGAATGGGACGCCCTTAGCTGAATAATTGGAGGAACCGGGGTGTAGTTCGCTTAGCCGTTGTGCCGTCAATGGGGCTCGGTGTATGCGGCTCGCTCTGCCAAGGTTGATTTGTCCCTTGGGGAGGAGTGCGGTACATTTAGGAAACCTAACGGGCGGCTACAGCCTCGGGGAATCTTTGTAAAGGCTACGTAGTGATGCCCTGCTGGACCACCTAGGTAGTGGTCAATGGGGAGTCGCTCTCTCCGGGCAGAAAGGGAATCACGGCTTGTGGGTAAAGTGCACAACCTCTGCAGAGTGTTATGAAACTGATATATCAGCCGTGCTCGCGGTTATGAGCGGCCAAGGGAGCTCCAGAGATTAGTGATACTTGATCAGAGGCATTTTGGTACAGGTGGCAATGAGATTGATGGTTCTGATTATGATTATGGTAATGGAAAGTGGTATTCTTTCCGTTTGGAAAGGATACATTGGGCTAATAACTTGGGTTAATGTTAAAACCTGGCTCTCTACTAGTAAGTAATAACCTGACCAACTAAAAGCAACTGCTTGACTTATCCCCACATAAAGCTAGTCCACTACAGCCAAACGGGATGCTTGCTGAGTATGTTGATGTGTACTCACCCTTGCTCTACACACCAATCTCCCCCCCAGGTTGTCAGCATTGCAACCACTGCTCAGGAGAAGATGAAGCTGTGGAAGGAGACTTCCAGGAGTTCCAAGACTACGACGAGTTCTAGGCGTGGGTTAGCGGCAACCCCCAGTCGGCTGCCTGTGAAGGCCGTGTTATCTACGTTTCTTTTCCGCACTTTGATTTATTGTAAGAACTATATGGACGTCTCAGACGTATGATGTAATCGACTATTATTTCCCCTTTTAATACTATTTTGAGCATTGTGTGATGATGTCCATGTTATGTAACTGCTGTGTACGTGAATAACTGATCCTGGCACGTACATGGTTCGCATTCGGTTTGCCTTCTAAAAACCGGGTGTGACAATAGAGCATTTGTTTTTTGGACCCATACCTAAAATTATTTTCGCAAATGTATCATACCTTTTATGTTATATTTGAATAGACACATCAATTGTCTGAACTCCACTATGCACTATAAAATTATGTGTACTGACCAAACCAGGCTTGATCCAAGCACACCTTGTTGTGAGCTAATTTGATGTACTTATGCATATATATTTGGCTACTGTTCAATTATCCTTTTGTAAATTGAAGTGGAGGAAGTGTAATACAATGCTTATTTTTTTGCATGAATTTGATAGTTTTCTGATGTATATAATTTGATTTATATTAGTTTAGTTTTATATTAGTTGTTGCCAAGTAATTTGTGAGATATTGAGATCGATACTATATATGGCGTTTGTTTTTATGTAATTATAACATTTTATCGAATATTTTGTACGTCGTTGCAACGCACGAGCACCTAACTAGTGAGATTGAAACCTCGTTCTTGAAAATGACCTCATGCCCCCCTCCAACCCCCCAACCAATGTGCTTTACATGACTTTTTAAAAATCATATTTATTTTCGTGAAAAACGGTATACTAAAGGTATATTTGGAGGAGTCCAACAATTGTAGACCCATGAAATAATCCAGATTTAAATCCAATTTTTTTAGCTAAACACCTCTAGCTCCATCACCTTCACTAGTGGATCTACTCCATGAAATCCATAGATCCGCTCTCATATTAAAAAAAACGGTTAGTCATTTCTTCTTTCTTGCGACCGAGCTCCTCTTTCTTATTTCTTCTTTATTTCGATTAGAGTTCCTATTTCTTCTTTCCCCCTTGTGACTGATCAAGTTGGTAGTGAGACAGAGTTGTATATATTTCTTGTACTGCTCCACAGGTTGAACTGCTCTATGGTGGACACGATTCATATCCACTTTTGAGTTGGTAGAGCTATACCAAACATGTTGTCAATAATAACTTGATCAGTCTCAAAATTTGTGAGCAAAATTTTTACTATAGACATTCATAAAAACATAGTACATGTGGGTACAACGAACATATTCATACAACTCAGAAATCATAAACAACCATGATTACAAATTTATTCACTATTCCAATTCCATAAAATCGCAACTCTAAAGATTGCCAACTAAAACCACGTGTTTTGGTAGGATGAAAAAAACAAAATCAGAGAACCCGTTTTGTCCATTCTCAACAGAGGTAGAGGGTGACTTCACGTTTCTACTCTGTGTCTCTGCCGCACAAAATAAATAAATAAATTGTAGTATAGTACCGTATTTTAGTATCTTAAAATTGACTGACTATAGATAAAAATATCAATATCTATGATATTAATTAAATAATATTATAATATTTATAAAATATATTTTTAAGACATAAATATGAATATTATTCACTAGAAAATCTGGTTAAATGTAAACTATTTTAACTGGCACGTATGGGCCGAGAGAGTACCTCGTTAGATGTTACATGTATTTTGTTGATTGCTTCTATCGTTCTTTTTCCCACGTTGCGGAATACTTTTCTTACTCTTGGGTTTTAGTTTGATGTCGATTTTGTCACAAATGCTTAGGGTTGAAAACCCACGGGTAAATTCTAGTCTCGAGCCATACCGTTTTCTATATTTGATCCGATCATTTCCATATTTACGGAAAATATGGAAATGGGGCGCAAACGTGAGAGAGTTTATTCCGTCATTTGTTATAGGATCATGTTTTTATCCTGATTCAACTCGTATTTATTATGTATTTGATAAATATGGAATGAACCTAATATGCATTGGTATATAAACTAAAGTCTCGTGTCTTTAGTGACAAATTATAGCACAAGTGGCAATTGTAACCATCGGCTCTTTTCAATGACAAGTGGTCTAAAGTATTAAACAACATCGGATGTAGCTAAATGTACACCATTAGCAACCAAACGACAATAGAATGTTGCCTCTCTATATCTATTTGTTTTATGTTATTGTTCTGTCAATCAATCACTAGTCAACCATAAATACCATTTATGTTTGTATTAAATTACGAGTTTCTGTTAGTATTTTGGTTCGTTTTCGGAATTCCGTTTATCCCATTTTCGTTTCGTTCCCGACTATTCCAGATTCGATCTCGTTTTCAATAATAAAATGCGGATACAGAAACAAGAGATAGGTTTTCATCCCTACAAATGCTTATATATTTTGTTGAAGCACGGAAGTTACGTCTTTTGTGCAGATATTTTGATAGTTGCTTGGACTTTATTGTATTATCTTGTAGTCCCATGTCAACATCACTAGGGATGGACTGAAAATATGCTTACAAACAGAAATGAACAATTTGTGTTTTCGAACAAATTTCTTCTAAAAATGCATAAAAACATTTCAACTCACCATATAAGTACTCGAGTTTCTTATAATCCCCAACCTCGAAGCCTCTCTATTTCATGATTTTATTGGACCGCATCAACAAGAACCAGACCACCCTCAACTAACTTGTGTGCACACATTTGTCCTTTTTCTCAAACCACCATAATTCCAACCAGCATAAAAACTCCAGATTTCTGTCAGAAAGACACGCAGAGAGGAGTGATACAGTGAAGGAGGTCGTGTTAAGCAAAGGGAAAAGGAGGTTTATCCCGTCTTGTTTGGATACTCTCGTATTTAAAATGGCTTCATCCTAACCAAATATGAGAGTATTCAAATACGAGAGTATCCAAACACAAAGACATGTAGAGATTTCTGGTTTGGTTAGGCTTATCCCGGTTTTAGGTCTTGTTTGGATACTCTCGTATTCAGCTCAATCCACACGTATTGAGCTGGATTAGGGTATATTTCAATTCACCTCAATGCATGTGGATTGAGGTGAATACGATAGGATGAAGCCCAACAAAATGACTTTGTTTAGCTTCACCTCACCTTGATAGGATAAAATAAAAGGTTTTACTGGTGAAACATTTTTAAAACCTATTCTCCCATATGTTTAGAGTAGGATGAAGCCCAACAAAATGACTTTGTTTAGCTTCACCTCACCCTGATAGGCCTTAGAAATAACTCAACAAAGCCACTCAATCCTGGCGAGAAAGAAACACACACGGAGAGAAAAAACTCACATGACCACCGAAGCAAGCAAACCGCTTTGACTATCTTCAACAACATTACTCATCTCACCTCTTATTGCAATCCCTACTCTTTCACTGTAAACCAACGTTTTTGCATGACCATGTACACGATCTATTGGCCATAATCTAAGGAGCACATCTACCGATGCATGCAGGAACTAGAGCATGTGGGTTGTCGAGACGTGTAAACCATCGAGGGTGCGCCCATCGACATGCACGGTCCATCGGGGCACATTGGCTCACCAGTGTGATTGTAGGCGGTAGACGTAGATTAAGAGAAGATAAGAGATAATATATCTTGTGCAATGCGGAAGGGCCTCTAGCCTAGCGGTTAAGGACTTCCGAATAGCACCTTCAAGTCCTGGGTTCGATTCCTATCGGAAGCGAATTTTCAGGCTTGGTTAAAAAAATCCTCTCGTTGTGCCCCATCCGCTCTCAGGTTGCGATGTCCTGTGTGCCACCCTCCGGTTGGGCCGTTGCAGAGTGGACAGTTGACGTTGGCCCATTAATGATGGGTGCCAGGGTTCAGGGATTTTCTCGGCCGAGACCATTGTTTCGGTCTCTTCTTATATGGAATACCAGGAGGGCGGTCTTTCCCTCTCCAGCCGAGTTTTTTTATATATCTTGTGCAATTAATCATTACAATCAAACAATGTGATGCATTCAATTAAAATTCAACGGCAACTGCTATTTTATATTTAACCAGTTTTATCTGAAACTTAGTAACTACTTTACATTTAATCCTTTCCATCTAAAACAATAATCGCCGTTAAATTTTGATTGGATGCGTTAGATTACTTGACTGTACGGTCACATCAACATAATTGATTGCACAATATATGTTCTCTAGATAAGGATAGAAAAAGAATATTTTTGCCTTTTCATTTTTTGTCCATTATAAAGAGTTATTTTAAATGTATCCAGCTTGATCGAGAGAGCTCTTCACTCCCATATCCGCTACCCGTGGAACACCACTTTAACTAGTTATGGAGTGCATCTGGCCGTCCATCTTCTAATCTCTGTCTATCCATCCGTCCATTCCTTCCTCGCCTCCTAACGAATCCTACCCATCCCATTCCCACTCGACACCACCCTCCGCGCTCCGCATCCGCTCCTCCCTCTGCTGCCGTGCCGGAGAGATTCTGATATTTACCATCAGCAAGAAACAGGTTCGTAAAATTGACATCAGGCCCACATTTCATAGACCTAACTAGACCCATAATTCATAGACACAGTAGTATTTATAACAAGAAGACAACATTGTGAGTGACAAAAATCCAATTATCTCTGCCGTGCCGGTGCCGCTAGCCATCCCCACTTCTCACCCGCCCCCTCTTCTCTACTGCCGCCAGCCGCAACAAAGATATGGATAGAGCGGCCGCGACAGCCGCAGACATTATCGTCATGATCCCATCGCTCTCGCCTTCGCCTTTGTAGCACTACCTCCTCGTCCATCCGCCCCCCTATTTCGTCTCACTCGGGTTGCTAGATCGGACTGGATCCGTCCGCCCGTTTCTTGGAGCAGAGATGGCCGAAATGACCGTGACTGTCGCGGCCGCCAAAGGCACCCTCCGGACGTGCCCCGGCGCCCGCCGTGCTGCGGTTCTTGGTCGGTGGATGCCTCTTGCACCAGCGGCGCCCGCCAACTTGAGGTGAGGGGATTGGCCATTGGCCAAGATTCATTTTTTTTTGCCATCCTCTTTTCGCTGCACTAAACACCGAGCCTTTGTTTAGCATTTTTCTTTTCTGCCAAAGGTTGCAGTTGACTTGCAGAGAATATACGTTTTGTTCGATTTGGACTGTACAATTTAGCTTCATTCTTGAATTTGTTAGTACATGATGCTCTTTGGTTCACATCATGATGGCATGGCTTGTTTCTTTGATTCTATTTGAGGGGAAGAATATACTACACAATGATTGCAGACCGGCTTTTGCTTGGCATCATATATGGATGTTATATTTCACAGTATGAGTGAGGCTTGGAAGCCGCTTCCAAAAAATTCCTTACACTCATCATCCTTCCAAGCTTGTTCGAGTTCTTAATTTCTAGTTAATTGCAGTCAAAATATTTTAGATTGGTCTTAGAACAAAACAGTCTAGCCCTATGTCCTTCAACTCCAACTGTATGGTATTTTTATGTTAAGAATCTGACAATATATTATCTTGTTTGTCTCTGACGTCATGGATTTGACAGTTTCTATGGTCTTATGTACTAATTTAAACATTCTATAGTTTGCTGAGTCCATTTGCCGCAGCAAGTCGGTATGAACCAAAAGTTGGGGTTTCATATTTTAGTCTCTGAGTCTATCGTAAATAAAAGCTGAAGTAAGAGTATACTTATCTGTAATATTTCAAAAATAGTGCATGAATTTTTCTTAGGAGGCTCCTAGTTTAGTTGTTTCGTAGTGCAATGATGTTAATACTAACCTATTGTTATTTGTTATTCTGTGTCTTATAGTGTCATGGTATCTCAATATTGAACTCCACTATGTTGCCTTTTTTTCAGTTTGGAGTGTTTGTAACTGATCTTTTCCTATCTCTAGATTGTTCTCTCCAGCTGTGAGGGTTCCAAGGGCTACTTCCCCTGCGGCGGTTGAGGTACATAGCATAGGTTACCTAAAACATTGGGTGAACTTCCTTGTTCAACCACGTATACTTTGGTTAGCAGGATGGGAGCAACACTGATATAGTCCCTATCCCGAAAGTTATAATAGACCAAGACTCAGATCCGGATGCAACCATTGTAGAAATAACCTTGGGTGATCGTCTTGGCGATCTCCTTGATACGGTATGTTATTCACATAAAGTTCTCACTGTTGACCAGATGACATTTTTTTCCTCGAACGGAGCATGATCTTATTAACATCTCCCATGTATTAGACCTACAAGAAATAAAATGACAAACTATGCTTTATTTCACATGCAGATGAGTGCGCTAAAGAACTTGGGGCTAAATGTTGTTAAAGCTAGTGTCTGTCTCGATTCTACTGGCAAGCATATCAAGTTTGCTATAACTAGAGCGTAAGTGAATCTTCTTTTCTATAATATTTCATCAGATGTGTAAAACTTGACATGACGAAGCTCTCATATAAGTTCAGTCTCCTACTTGTACAACAGAATATGACATCTTCTTTGTACTTTCCTGCATCTATCAGTTCTTCCCTAGAATGAGTGACAGGAATGCTCTACAGGTTCACTGGCCGTAAAATTGATGATCCAGAGTTGTTAGAAGCAGTTCGACTGACGATCATTAACAACATGATACAGTATCATCCAGTAACTACTTTAACTTTGTTTTTCCTTTTGCTTTTATAATTTACAACAGCAATAAATGAATAAATGTTGTTAATTTGGTGCCAGGAGTCCAGCAGTCAATTGGCTATGGGGGCAACTTTTGGGCCAGAAGCCCCTACGGAAGAGGTATTACCTAAACTATGTCAGAGACATCTTCTAAATGCTTAACATATGGACTGAAAACTTCTCAGTTCTCTAAAGAGATTTATGAAACCATCTTATTTGTCTATATCTATCGTGAGAAAGAATTAGTACACAACGGTGTACAAAGCACACATATCTTTAGGATCTCCAAGTTTGATGTTTATTTCCTTTGTCTCTGCTTCATTGCAAAACTTAATGTATCAAAATTCTTATCTGGTATTGCCTTATTGCTGGATCTTCTTATCGTAGAACAGACTTTATTGATCTTCCCATGGTACAATAGTGATCAAATTGCTGCCAAGTACATCTTTAGAATTATGTATGGTTCTGGAGACTTGAAAACCTTCACTGGATATAAACATTGTTCACTTGTACATTCGTAGGTTGATGTGGATATAGCAACCCACATAGATATCTATGATGATGGCCCTGAAAGAAGGTATGCCGTTTTTCTTACCTTGTGCATTATTCTTCAAATTTAAGGAAAAACATGCTCTTTTGTCATCAATCCAAAGGATTTGATCTCATCCAGCAAAAGGTAACGTAAGAACATGTTCACATGGTTTATATGTGTCCTTTGAATAAAAAACACATTGCCTACATCTACTTGGTACATATGTATGGGTTTTCCTTGCTTGATCCACTGCTATTGTTTCATCGACATCAATGCTGGATATACAAAAATGCCTACTCTAGTCTCTATAATATTAAAGTGATTTTGAATTCCTGTATTGTTCCATTTCAGCTTACTTGTGGTGGAAACAGCGGATCGTCCAGGGTTACTGGTTGACCTTGTTAAGATCATCTCGGACATCAGCATTAATGTCCAATCTGGAGAGTTTGACACTGAGGTGACAACAGTTTTACAAAGTGTGTTCATGCAAGGAACCATATTCATCTCCTTACATTTTACACTCTTGTAGGGGCTACTGGCTAAAGCAAAATTCCATGTCAGCTACAGGGGCAGAACACTGACCGAGGCTTTACAACAGGTAGACGTTCAGTGTCCACTGTTGTTTTTCCCCTATACACCTGGTTCTCATAGAACTCGATGTCATTTTGTGCCACATTCTGATTTATCTTATATCTTCAGGTTCTTTCTAATAGCTTGCGCTATTTCTTGAGGCGGCCGACAACAGAGGACGCCAGCTTCTAGCCAAATAGATGATCATGAAGCCTCCCAACTTTCTTATGTGGTGGTATTCACATGAATTGAATACCATCGTCAAAGCATTTGAAACACGCACAATGATTTGTTAAGATGGGGGGATTGTACTTGATGTTATGGCACCACACCAATTCGAAGTATTTTTTGTTCCAAGGCACGGGAATCTGTTGTATCCAAGTGCAGAAGATTGCTATTCTTAATCATGTAATAACACATTATTATTTTGCTACTTGGGATACACCGTTTGGTGGTAAATAAGATGGAATATTGTGGGGGCCCATCATCCCGTGTCTCATGCAAATACCGTCTACTTGGGATACACCGTTTGGTGGTAAATAAGATGGAAGCTTGTTCGCTGCGGCTTTAATCCGGCTGCGGCTGCGGCTTCTACAGTATTTTTCTCTCTATGGATTGCAGCTGCAGCAGTCCAAACGGCTTTAATCCAGCCGCAGCGAACAAGCCCAACAGTCTTGAGGGTAATAGAGCGTGCCCAATTAGTGACTAGTCTAAGAAGGGTTGGAACTCCGTGCCAATGTCATTTGCTTCTTAATTTCGGGAATTACTGATATTACAACTAGTCAACTACACGACATTGCTTCTTAATTTTAGGAATTATCGATATACAATTATATACGTTGAACTAGGTATGTGCTCGTGCGTTGCCACGGAAATTAAAAATTTATATAAAATATAGATACAGAACGATAAACGTCACTATGATATATAAAATCCGTGTGTCAAAATATTATCGTATCACTAATATTATATATACTCTCAAGGCTCCAACGACAACAAAGTAAAAAAGAATCAATTGTGTGAACTCTCCATGTCATATGAGTGTATCTAAAAGGAAACAACTGAAGAATGTGACAATTTTTTTTCTCTTCCCTACCTTGGTCTATCCAAACGATGCCCACCATTGTAGGGATGTCAAACTATCATTATGATTATCTGTTATGTTCCGATCTATGTTGTAGAATAACATCAATACAGAATGGCACATGTATTTCCTCATACTGCTGGCAGAAATATACATTCCTTAGGCAGTTAGTCTCTATAAAAATTATTTTTTGTGCAAGACCTGATAGACTGGTTGTCATAGATACCCACAAGAAGCCATCAAATAGTCTAACACTCCTAAAAAAACTGCATTAAATAAAAGGTATCAAGTGATAAATCTAATTGATGGGGGAGTTTCTAGCTCAGAAATAAATACCTTGCTCTAGTCCCGCAGGAAATAACACAAATGTTAGATGGCTATAAAGTTCAAAGTCCTTAGGTTGGATGTGAAATAGCATAGAGTACTGATCATCAAAATTACTCTACAATATATCAGCTTATAAATATTTTTGCCACATAAAAGACATAGAAGCCATTGTTTTTAGGAATGAAGCAGTATAAAAAGATTATTACCAGAACAAATACGTTTTGGTCATGCCCCTACTATACACCAAGCACTACCTTCGCTATTGGTTTCCAGTGCTTGACCTTCTCGAATCCATTGGCATAGCATCAGTGTCCATGATGAATAAAGAAGAGTGTGCCACGCCCACTGAGGCCTGTCCAAGCCTCTAAGGGGCTTCCCTATAGGCATGATGCACGTGATCCACCTACCAAGAGCAAGATTACAGGAAGTAATACGAAAACACAGCTACAGTTTTTCCCTAGCAACAGAAACTAACTAATTGCATGGTCATGAATTGGTACACACTATGAGCTAATAGATAAACATAGCTAGAATTTTCCAGTTAGCATTGTATGATTTCACTTGATCGACCATGGCTGGTTTTAAGAGGATTTCTGAAATATTATATTAGTCCAAAACAATAAGGTCGCATGCTCATGAGCTACCCCAACATAAGAGAAATGGTAAACACAATGAAGACTTAGGATTTGTAATCAGTTTATTTAGAATACAACAACCTAGAAGAGCAAAGCTGCAGTCAATCAGAGAAAAGGAGGGTATCCTAAAACTTAGAAACACATACCTCTCGCTTGATGAGTTTCTTCAGGTTTACGCTCAAAGACTGTACTGTTTTTGAACAATGTTCGCCGCCTCAGCCTACAAGGAAAATGTCACTATCTGGTTCAGTATAAATATTGCTATCTTAGAAATAATAAAATAGTTGTGCTTTTCTATTGAAGCACTGCTCTGTACACTATCAGTTACAATTGCAGCCAAAAGTATGATGCTTTGGTGAAAAATGTAAGAAATAAAACCTAGCTGAACAAGAGACTAACTGAACATAGAACCAAACATGTATTCAAAGATACCGGTGTTAGCTATATATTACCTTGAACTCAGTACACTAAAATCATGTTTACAAAGTCAAACGATATTCTAACAGAACTATTAAATAGCTACAAATTTTCAGTTAGCAACAGGAACTAACTAATTGTATGAACAGGAAGGTACGTCTAGTTGTAAGGTCTACTCTGTACAGTTTAGTACTATGAGTAGCATCAGTCACTGAAATTAGCTGGGGCATGAGCAAAGAGTAGACAACAAAGTTAAAGATATCTGTACTACTAAATAGTCTAGAAAAATTGGTTTGACAGACTTGAATTGTACAAAACTAACATATTTAAACGCACCAAGAGAAGATGAACATATTTAAAATTATGGTACCAAATTAATAGGTTGATTTAACTAAAAATCGAATGAGACTGTGCAGTTTAGTACTATGACTTAACTGAAAATCGAATGAAACATAACATACCAGTTGTATGGAGAGGATAGGTAAACCTATAACCTATGTCTCAGAAATATACTTATTTTAGAAATAAACATGTAACCTACGTGTGACTGTCCAATGTATGACTGAACCCAACACATTGCAGAAACACATTGCATAAACTTACTTCAGAAATAAACCTACAACCTATGTCTAGCAAAAAGAATAGCATACTCAACACTGAGAAAGAATTGCGCAGGATGAACTCGTAATCGACCATCACCTAGCTTGTCATTACCCTCAATCAGGGGTACCCTCTACTACAGTATAAAGACGCCGCGCGGAGAACGACACCCTGACCCCACCACATGGGCATGGGTACCACGTGGCAAGGAAAGATAATACACCCTAGGGTGCATTATCGGGTCCGGACCCCCGCGGAGGAACACTGGACCCCTGTACGCACAGCCCGAGCCTTTGATTACAGTTTGGGACTCCCAGGAAGGTATGCCGGGTCCCTCCGTTGGGCCCTAGGTCCCTCCGAGTAAGGTCCGGACCACAACAAGGACCCGGGATGGGGGGAACCCCGGCATGAGTAAGGGTCCGGTGCTGGCACGTGTCCAGGCCTTGCCCTACGCTCCCCGCTCAAGCGAAAACCCGCTGCTGCTGCGTGGCTTGTGGCCTGTGACATAAGCCAACGGGCGGAGCCTAACGTAAGGCCCCTAAAGCCGCGCAGTCTCTGCATTTAATACGGAGAGGACGCGCCACCTGCCACCATGCTGACAGACGATGTGCCCTCTCAGCATTTAATGCGTCCTGTCCACTCCGCTGGAAGGCGACGTCAGGGTAACCTTGCAGGCGGCGTGCCTGTCAGGTCTGTTACCAAACAGTGCGCCCGTGCTATGCGGCGCACTATGGATATCGTCCCTTGTACAAGAAGCTTCCCCGGCACGCTGAGGATACGCAGATCTCGGGCGTCAAAGCATGAGAAGATTGCCCCAGCAGCGAACATTAGTAGCTCCAAGTGCTATATATATTTTGTCCCTGGGACCACATGTCGGGGCTCAGTACCTTTGTGCATGCCCCCTTCAGCTATAAAAGGGGAGGCATGCGACGTTACAACACAAGTTCACTCAGACTCTCAAGCTTCCACAGTAATCCAACATACAGTGGAGTAGGGTATTACGCTCCGGCGGCCCGAACCACTCTAAACCCTCGCGTGTTCTTGTGTTCGTCCATCCATCTCGCATAACAGGCAAAACGCTTAGGCCCCTCCTCATCTTAGGATTTAGGGCGGGTGCACTCCGCCACCAGGCCGGAGATTTCCTCTCCGACATTTGGCGCGCCAGATAGGGACTAGGCTTTAGGTTTTTGCCTGTGTTCTTATTCGGCATGATGGTGCGAATCATCGAGCACCGCACCGAAACTTCGGAGGATTTCGCGATGGAGCAAGAAGTTGCATCCTCTGCGCCGCGAGTACCCGACCGCCCTGAGTCTGGGACTGCTGCTGTACACGCCGTGCAGTAGCACACGCCTGCACAAGCGTCCCAGACTCTGTCAAGGGCAGCGCCTACGACGTTGTCTGCAGCTAGGGAGTTGCTATGCCACCCCCTAGCTCCACGGCCTCACTGGGGGCCATGAAGCAGTGGCGTGACGACGTCGAACGACTACTTGGCATGGCACATTCTACTTCGACCAGGTCCAGGCCTCGGTCATCCCGGCGCCAATGCGAGGCGACGGCGTCTGTGCGCTCGCCCTCCGTAAGGGGTGCACAGACCGACGACCTTCGGGCAGAACTCAACCGTAGGCGTGCGGGGGAGGATGTCCGGGTCTCCCTAGAAAGGGCACATGAGCATTGACAAAACATCGAGGGCCACAACCTCGACCAAGATTTCGCTGCGGAAACACCATGAACCCCAGCAGGTGCCCGGTTCTAGGCGGGTGTCCCCCTAGCCGGCGTGGGTTGTGCCGCTCTCGCGGATCATCTCTGCGCAGCATCATGGCCACCTAAGTTCAGGCCGCACCTGCCGGAAAATACGATGGTACATCAAATCCGTCAGAATTCCTGCAGGTATATGTCACTGCCATCACAGCACCAGGTGGAAACACCGCTGTGATGGCAACTTATTTTCATGTCGCCTTGTCTGGGCCCGCCTGGACTTGGCTCATGAACCTCGCCCCAGGGTCAATCTACACCTGGAAAGAGCTCTACGCGCGGTTCGTTGCAAACTTCGCCAGCGCTTACCAGCAACACGGTGTGGAGGCCCACCTACACGCAGTGAGGCAGGAGCCCGGAGAGACCCTTCGGACGTTTATTTCCCGCTTCACCAAGGTACGAGGTACTATACCTCGTATTTCCGATGCCTCCATCATCACGGCCTTCCGACAGGGGGTACATGATAAGAAAATGTTGGAGAAGCTGGCCACACATGATGTGGAGACTGTCCCCACGCTCTTCGCTTTGGCTGACAAGTGTGCCAGAATCACCGAGGGCCGTGCATGGCACTCAGCCCCACAAACCGGGACTACCCAGACGGGTGGCTCGGGTGCCGTCCCCCGGGACGGTAAAAAGAAAAAGAAGGGCCGCGGCTATAAGAGGCTGCAGTCTACCGCGCTGGTCGTCGTAGCTGTGACCGGGAACCGGGGCGATCGCAACAAACGCCCACGTCCGCAGAAGGGTAACAGCGGCTCGTGCCCTATACACCCCAACGGTCGCCACAGCGTCGCGGAGTGTCGCGAGATCATTGATCTCGCGAAACGCATCAGCGAACGCACCAGCGAGCGACGTGAGCAATCTTCCAAGGATGGCTCCCCACCTCGTCTCCGTCCTGGCAAGGAAAAGGTCGACGACGGCGAGGTGGCCGCGGCTGAGCGAGACCTCGGGTATCCGTCACCCAAAGGGGACCTGAAGGACGTCTTCACCAGAGACTCCCACTCCGATGGTGATGACTAGACGGACCACCGGAGGGACCCCATGTCCCCCGATCTACGGGGCCGAAGTCTGTCTTCCCCTGGAAACCCTACTGGACTCCCCACGGGTCCAGTCCTCAGCCAGGGACGAGGGCCCCTCCGTCAAACGCAGATGGGAACCCAGGGTCGGGACCTAGTCCTACGACAAGTACCAAACCAAGAAGGGCTCCTCAAACACTCCCCTAGCTGGGAAGGACCCTTGAAGGTGACGGAAACACGCCGACCCAAGGGTGACCATCCTGCTACGACTAAAGGAGTACCCCTTTCTAACCCCTGTAGCATCTCTGTAAGTTTTATCCATAGGAGCAAGTCCGAGGGGTCGAACTTTTCTCCCTTTTTTAGCTAAGTAACGCACACGTGTACGCCAGCCCGGTGAGGTCCGCCCTCATAAACCCGGCCTGTTGGCCTACACCCATGCATGTCATGTTATACGGAGAGGATTTACCCCCTCAGATGCGCTTCTATGATAGTTTTATCCTACTGCTCCAAGGTCTTACCGTGCAGTTTCCGGATTGTATTTTATCTAACCCACCCGATCAGTTCCCATCCTATCAGGCATAATGACATCTGAATTGAACAGCCAGGCATGCAGTTTAGGACCTCTATGCGAAAGCAGGAGGGCCCGACAACCTAGGGGCCGGCTCTGAAGAATGGGAGCTCGTTCCATGGGGTGGTCCAGAGCCTGTGTGGCCGATTAGCCTGGTTTCGTACCCAAAATCCTGCACACTCCACCACTCCGTGATGGGTGCCCTAGTATTTGGAGCTATAAGTCCTGTGGGTCCGACAACCTGGGGTTCGGAACTAGAGAAGAGACACTTGTCTCCTGGGATGGTCCGGAGCCATGTAGCCGCTTAGCCTGGTCCCGTACCGTGGGCCTGCATGCTCCACCACTCTGTGACGGGTGTCCTAGTACCTAGAACCACCATCCAGGGGGTCCGGACGCACAACTTGGCTCCCCCGGACTAAACCCTGCAAGTTCCGAGCATGTACCAAAGGATGACTAGTGCCAGATGACGGGTCCTACGGGTGTATTACTAATGCTCCTTAGCTAAAGCTGTATAGATCCAGGTCTCAGCGAGGCTGCCTCCCGAGAGTCGTTGACAACTCTTTCATACACGCTGGTATCCAACCTCGACACATCAAGCCCGCATCCCAGGCAGGGGGCCAGGTACCGAGGAGAGTCAACAGCGTAATACCGCACACAGCAGGAACGAGCGATACACAGATAAGTGTTAAATACTGCTTTATAAATAATACCCAGGAGTACCTTACAAAAACAGGAAAAAGCCTGGGGGCCAGTTCTAAAGAACGGGTGCCCGTTCCATGGGGTGGTCCGGAGCCTGTGTGGCCAGTTAGCCTGGTTCCGTACCTGAAATCCTGCACAGTCCACCACTTCGTGACGGGTGCCCTAGTATTTGGAGCTATAAGTCCTGTGGGTCCGACAACCTGGGGTCCGGAACTAGAGAAGAGACGCTTGTCTCCTGGGGTGGTCCGGAGCCATGTAGCCGCTCAGCCTGGTCCCGTACCGTGAGCCTGCACACTCCACCACTCTATGACGGGTGTCCTAGTACCTAGAACCACCATCCAGGGGGTCCGGACGCACAACTTGGCTTCCCAGGCTAAAATCCTGCGTACACATGTTATTACATTCTGCTTTCAAGCAAACATATGTTATTACATTCCCTTACAAGCGGGGCCCTAGCTCCATTTCTGCAGGAATGAACTACGCTGCACCAGTAGGAGTCGCGCTGGAAGCTGGCTCCAGGCAGCCTCACCGGCGGCAGCGACCACCTCTGCACTGACGGTTCACCAGCGACAGCGACCACCTTTGCACCAGCAGCGACAACCACCTCCGCCCCGAGCGGCTTGCTAGCAGCGGCGACCACCACAGGGTGTGCACCATTAAGAGGAGGTCCTCGCCCCTGTCCTCCTACGGGGGGCGACAACGAGGCCATTAAAGCCAAAGAGTCGGGGACTCGGTGGCAGGTGGCTTTGATGGTCTCGCCAGCGGAGGCAACCACCTCTGCAATGGGTAGCCTCACCAGCGATGGCGACCACCTCAGCACCGACGACAGCGGCCACCTCTGCACCGGCGGACGGCGGCTGCCTCAGCACGCGCGAAGGGGTCCTCGCTCCCGTCCTCCCACGGGAGTGAGGACAAGACCATCCAAGAACGCGTCCGCCACCCCCGCGGCGTATGACGTCTTGTACGACCCCCCAGTGCGGCCGGCGGGCAGGAGAAGCCGTGGATGTGGCGAACCCGCGCATGGCGCGACCGTTGCCCGTGCGGTAGGCGGACAGCCGCGCCCCGGCCAGACGGCAGGAGCCAGCATCGGAGGTGGCACCAAAGCCATCCAGCCCAAAGGGCCAGACACGCTACAGCTGACGGCCTGCAGCCAGCCGGCCCCGCGTAGCCAAGGTTCGCCTCCTCCGCAAGGCTGGTGAACATCCTTCTCCTCCAAATGCTGGAGGAAGAAGCGGGTCACCAGCCCATGCGGAGGACAGGGCCCCGACTCGGCTCGCCTTCCACCCCAGCGAGGATGATGAACATCCTTGAAGCTGAGGGTAGGGGGGAGGTCACAGCCCGGCTCGCTTCTCCCCACCACGAGGCTGGTGGTCATCCTTCTGGATGACCACTGGCGGGGGACTGCAGTCGGGCTGCATGATAAAAATCCTTGAAGCCGAGCGATGGCTGAAGAGCGCCAACCTCCATGAGGTTGTGCTCCTCCAATAGCAGCAAGAAGAAGACAGGATCGACAGCCCCACTGCGAGCGTGGGCTCTCCGACGGTGAGACTGCCAGAGGGGATGGCCCTAACACGGATCCCTCCAGCGAACACCGGCGCACCCCATCCAGAGGCCCAGAAGGCGGAAGGGCACGAAGGATGCAAGAGGACCGAGGCATGGCTACTACCCAAGAGATCGATCCCTTTTTAAAGGCAGATTTCCCCTCTTGTGCCCCGGAGCGTCACGGGCAAATTATCCCTCGATGTGCACCGAGGATCCTGCCCTATGACATGGGGGCTAGGCCCCACGCGTCATATAGGCTGATCCAAAGCACAAAGAAGGCAAACCGCCGCACAAGGAGCAGGCAACCGCCCCACGGTTCTGCGCCCCCTCAGTTTTGCTGCAATCGACGGTCCAACATGGGGGCCCAGGCCCACATGTCATGCAACCAGCGCGCCGGTTACTGGGTGCGGAAAAATCACACCGCCGCTTGTGCCAATGCCACGTCCCCTTAGGGCCGCCGCAGAAGACTGCCAAGATAAGTTTTCAGAACCAGTGCAGCGACTCAAGGCACCCCGCGCATGGCCCAACAGTGACGTTAAGTACAAAGGTCATGAGCCAGTTAGCCGTGGGAACGGGCGTGGCAGTCGGCGTAGCCATAGGCGGGCCGGCAGTAATTGCATCAACAGGCGTGTGGGAGCAGCAGGCAAATCGCCAATCAGGCACTGGCCCCACCTGCAGGCTTGCATCCTCCCCTGAGGTGGGCCTGGGGGCCACTGTCAGTACCCTCATTCAGGGGTACTCTCTACTACAGTATAAAGACGCCACGCGGAGAATGGCACCCCGACCCCACCACATGGGCAGGGGTACCACATGGCAAGGAAAGATAATACACCCTAGGGTGCATTATCGGGTTCGGACCCCCACGGAGGAACACCGGACCCCTGTACGCACAGCTCGAGCCTTTGGTTACAGTTCGGGACTCCCAGGAAGGTATGCCGGGTCCCTCTGTTGGGCCCCAGGTCCCTCCGAGTAAGGTCCGGACCACAACAAGGACCCAGGATGGGGGGAACCCCGACATGAGTAAGGGTCCGGCGCTGGCACGTGTCTAGGCCTTGCCCTACACTCCCCACTCAGGCGGAAACCTGCTGTTGCCGCGTGGCTTGTGGCCTGTGACATAAGCCAATGGGCAGAGCCTGACGTAAGGCCCCTAAAGCCGTGCAGTCTCTGCATTTAATATGGAGAGGACGCGCCGCCTACCACCACGCTGACAGACGATGTGCCCTCTCAGCATTTAATGCGTCCTGTCCACTCCGCTGGCAGGCGGCGTCAGGGTAACCTTGCAGGCGGCGTGCCTGTCAGGTCTGTTACCAAACTGTCGGGTACCGTAATTAGGGGTACCCCCAACACTCCTAATCACGGCTGGTAAACACCTTCAGAGCAAATCGTGAAGACTGACAGTTCGGGTCAAAGTCAAAACTTCGTCTACCAAGGGACACGATCTCGCCCCGTCCGAACCCGGCCTCGGGCGAGAACAGTGGTCCCGGACGAATTCATGTCTCGCCCGAGGGTCTTCTCAGGCAGTGAGCGCACCCTCGGGTCAGCCGAAGGCAAGCCTTGTCGTGCAAGCGACCTTGGCCAAATCGCCTTACCAGCCGACCTTATTGCATGCACATTTAATGTTGGGATCGCCTGACACCTTATACTGACATACGCGCTTCAGTCGGCAAGGTCGAAGTGACCGCAGTCACTTCGCCCTTTCACTGACCAATCTGATAGGAAACCAGCGTCGCTCGCCCCGCTCCGGCTGCTGTGCCAACCACCCGGGCGAAACCGACAACGGTCAAGTTCAGCCTCGGGCGCAACAGGAAGCTCCGCATCGCCCGACCCCAGGGCTTGGTCTCGTCCTCGGCCTCGGGAGGAAATCTCCGCCTTGCCCGACCCCAGGGCTCGGCCTCGGCCTCGGCCTTAGGAAGAGTCACATCCTCGCCCAACCCTAGGCCTCGGCCCCAGCCTCGGCCTCGGAGGAGCCACCGCCTTGCCCAACCTCAGGCTCGGATCAACCGCGCCACAAGGGAAGCATCATTACCCTACTCCTAGCTAGCTCAGGCTACGAAGGAACAAGACCGGCATCCCATCCAGCTTACCCCGGTAACAGGCGATGGGGGTTTCCCGCATGCAACCATGACGTCGGTGGTTCTCAAGCCCCCTACGGAAGCAAGGAGACGTCAGCAGGATCCATGCAGCGCCAACAGATGTACTGCTACAGGGCTCAAGGCACTTCTCCGACGGCCATGATACTACCTCTATAGGGCTCGAGAAGCCCCCCCGACGGCCACGTTATTATCTGTACAGGGCTCATGGCACTTCCCTGCCAGCCACGTTAGCTCCCAGCTACACCCCATTGTACAGCTGGGCATCTCCTTATGTCTATAAAAGGGGGTGTCTAGGGCCCCACGGGGGGGGGGGGGGGGGAGAGGGGAGAAAAAAGGGGGAAAAACAAACAAACGTACGAGCATACGAACACACGAACGCACGGCAGGAGAGACGAGTAGACGCACGACAAAGGGATGGGAGAAGACGAGCGGGGGCCGGACCACCTCTCTCTCTCTCGCTCTCTCCTACTCGCTCTCTCTCGCCCTCGCTCTCTCGCAACGCTTGTAACCCCTACTACGAGCACCCTGGAGCAGGATAATACAAGGCTCATTCCCCCACTTGTGTTTCATCTCGCACCAACCCATCTGGGTAGGGACACGCAGCGACAAATTTACTCGTCGGTCCAGGGACCCCCCGGGTCCAAAACCCCAACAGTTGGCACGCTAGGTAGGGGCCTGCTGCGTGTTAACGAACACTTTCCCGTTGAGTTCCAGATGGGTAGACTTCAGCAACCTCTTCAGCCCGGGACGGTGCTCCGCTTCGGGAGTCTCGAGTTCATATCCCTCGACGGCAGCTACGACATGGTACTGCTCCCTCCGCGGCACGGCGACAACGACAGTCGGCTCTCCCGGCGGAGGCGCCCTCCGCGACGACATCTCCCCGCAGCGGAAGAGGAGCACTCGGGTCGTCCCCGCCACCCTCCTCGCCGGAGGAGACGAAGACGGGGCAACCGTGGCCACGCAGGAGGCGACACCTTATCGGCTGTCACACTGGATCGAGTCGACGACGCCGGCACTCCTCCGGAAGACATGTCGGGTGTTGTCCTCGTGCCTGAGACAACGACGAGCGCCGCTTCCCTGCAACGTGCCAGCCCCAAGCGGACTGACGATGCCAGCACCCTCGCAAAGGACCTGCTGGGCGTCACCCTCGTGCCTGAGATGACGGTGCGTTCCGTCCCCAACGCGACATCACCACCGTCCATCGATCAAGAGGTACCGTCCGTATTCCACCCTGTTCCCTTTCGATTCAGCTTCGATCCACCTAGCGACCCCGCTACGGTGAGCGCTTTCGCAAGGGCGTATCCAAACCTTCCAGGGTACCATATGTGGTCAACTTGGGACCTACTGACAGCCGTCTCAACCTCCGGACCGGTGGGTTCTGAGGAAGAGGACGACCCCGACTTCAGATGGGATTTCTCTGGCCTCGATGATCCCGGTGCCATGCGGGACTTCATATCCGCATGTGACCACTGCCTCTCCGGTTGCTCTAACGATGGCCACGACCTTGACGATGAGGGTTATGGCCCAAGTCGCGAATGTTTCTATGTCGATCAGGGAGATCACGACGAAGGCAACCACCTCGGTATGCCGGAGGTTGACGATCCCCCTGGGCCCGCATCTCGCGTTGACATCCCGCGGGAGCTAGCTGTGGTCCCAGTCCCTATGGGGGGTCGGGACACACAGCTCGAGCAAATCCGCGAGATGCAGGCCAAGGTTGACGAGGAAGCAGGCCGGCTTGTGCAGCTCTGACAGAACATCGAGCAGGAGTGGGCAGGCCGAACACTCACCGGAGGAGCCCGTCATCGGGCCCGGGACGTCCAGCGCCGCATCGTCGACAATGCCAGTGCAGCGCTACCCCCGGCCGTCAGTGGGTCCGGCCAGGACCTAGCTGCAGCGGTGATGCTACTTCGAACCATGACGGAGCCATCCACCACCGAGGGACAGCGTATCCAGGGCGAACTCAAGGATCTCCTGGAAGGTGCCGCAGTTCGACGAGCCGAGAGCTCTGCCTCCCGAAGGTGAGCTGACCCCTCGGAGCATCACGTGGCGTCCTCCCGACGCATGCGGGAGGCCTCGGTCCATCCCGAGCGCACGCGAGACGAGGCACCTGCCGCCCGGGATCGCCTCGGCAACGAGCATCACCATCGCGACCATCAAGCCTGCCTCGAGGAGAAGGTGCGCCGAGGCTACCATCCTAGGCGCGGGGGACGCTGCGACAGCGAGGAGGATCGGAGTCCCTCGCCCGAGCCACCCGGTCCATGAGTCTTCAGCCGGGCCATACGACGAGCGCCGTTCCCCGCCCGTTTCCGAGCCTCGACTACCATCACCAAGTACTCGGGGGAGACAAGGCCGGAGTTGTGGCTCGCGGACTACGGACTGGCATGCCAGTTGGGAGGGGCGGACGATGACAATCTCATCATCCGTAATCTACCCCTTTTCCTCTCTGACGCCGCCCGGGCTAGGCTGGAGCATCTGCCTCCTGCGCAGATCTCCGACTGGGACGACCTGGTCAAGGCTTTCACGGGAAACTTCCAGGGCACGTACGTGCGCCCTGGGAACTCATGGGATCTTCGAAGCTGCCGCCAGCAGCCAGAGGAATCCCTCCGAGAGTATATCCGACGGTTTTCTAAGCAGCGCACCGACCTGCCTAACATCACTGACTCGGACGTCTTCAGAGCTTTCCTCACTGGCACCACTTGCCGAGACCTGGTGAGCAAACTAGGGCGCAAGACTCCCACCAAGGCGAGCGAATTGATGGACGTCGCCACCAAGTTCGCCTCGGGTCAGGAGGCGGTCGAGGCCATCTTCTGAAAAGACAAGCAACCTCAGGGGGAGCCGAAGGAAGACGCCCTCGAGGCGTCCGCCCAGCGTGGCGCAAAGAAGAAGGCCAAGAAGAAGGCGCAAGCGAAGCGCAACGCCGCTGATGCGAATCTTGTCGCTGCTGTCGAGCACAGGAACCTTCGGAAGCCTCCTGGAGGAGCCGGCGCGTTCAACAACATGCTCAAGGAGCCGTGCCCCTATCACCAGGGTCCCGTCAAGCACACCCTTGAAGAATGTGTCATGCTCCGGCGCTACTTCCATAAGGCCGAGCCCCTGGCGGAAGATAGCAAGGGCCAAGGCAACAACAAGAAGGAGGGCGACAAGGAAGAGAAGTTCCCGGAGATCCACAACTGCTTCATGATTTACGGCGGGCAGGTGGTGAACGCCTCGGCTCGGCACCGCAAGCAGGAGCGCCGGGAGGTCTGGTCTGACAAGCCTATCACCTTCGACCGAGGCGACCACCCCGACTTTGTGCTAAGCCTAGGAAGGTACCCGCTCGTCGTCGATCCGATCATTGGCAATGTTAGGCTCTCCATGGTCCTCATAGATGGAGGCAGCAGCCTCAACATCATCTACGCCAAGACCCTAGAACTCTTGGGGGTTGATCGGTCCGAGGTCCGGGCCGGTGCGGCACCCTTCCACGGGATCGCACCAGGAAAGCGTATCCTGCCCCTCGGACGGATTGACTTGCCCATCTGTTTCGGAACTCCCTCCAACTTCTGAAAGGAAACCCTCACCTTCGAGGTGGTCGGGTTCCGAGGGACCTACCACGCGGTGTTGGGAAGGCCGTGCTACGCCAAGTTCATGGCCGTCCCCAACTACACCTACCTCAAGCTCAAGATGTCAGGCCCCAATGGGATCATCACCGTCGGATCCATGTACCGCCACGCGTACGAATGCGACATGGAATGCGTGGAGTACGCTGAGGCCCTCGCCGAGTCCGAGGCCCTCATCGCCGACCTGGAATGCCTCTCCAAGGAGGCGCCCGACGCAAAGCGGCACGCTGGCAACTTCGAACCAGTCGAGGTGGTTAAGTCCGTCTCTCTCGACCCCAGCAACGACGCCAGCAAGAAAGTCCGGATCGGCTCCGAGCTCGACCCCAAATAGGAAGCAGTGCTCGTTGACTTTCTCCGCGCAAACGCCAAAGTTTTTGCGTGGAGTCCCTCGGACATGCCAGGCATACCAAGGGATGTCGCCGAGCACTCACTGGACATCAGAGCTGGAGTCTGACCCATGAAGCAGACCCTGCGCCGTTTTGACGAAGAAAAGCGCAGGGCCATAGGCGAGGAGATCCACAAGCTACTCGCGGCAGGGTTCATCAAAGAGATATTCCATCCCGAATGGTTAGCCAACCCTGTTCTTGTAAAGAAAAAGGATTGGAAATGGAGGATGTGCGTAGACTACACTGGTCTAAACAAAGCATGTCCGAAGGTTCCCTACGCTCTGCCTCGCATCGATCTAATTGTGGACTCCACTGCTGGGTGCGAAACCCTGTCATTCCTCGATGCCTACTCAGGCTATCACCAAATCAAGATGAAAGAGTCCGACCAGCTCGCGACTTCTTTTATCACACCTTTTGGCATGTATTGTTACACTACAATGCCATTTGGTTTGAGGAATGTAGGCGCCACCTACCAGAGGTGCATGAACCATGTGTTCGGAGAACACATCGACAGAACGGTCGAGGCTTACGTCGATGACATCGTTGTCAAGACAAAGAAAGCCTTTGACCTCCTCTCTGACCTTGAAACGACATTCAAGTGTCTGGGAGCGAAAGGCGTGAAACTCAACCCCAAGAAGTGTGTCTTCGGAGTCCCCTGAAGCATGCTCCTAGGGTTCATCGTCTCCGAGCGGGGCATAGAGGCCAACCCGGAGAAAATCGCGGCCATCACCAACATGGGACCAATAAAGGATTTGAAAGGAGTACAGAGGGTCATGGGATGCCTTGCGACTCTGAGCCGTTTCATCTCACGCCTTGGCGAAAAAGGATTGCCCCTGTATCGCCTCTTAAGGAAGGCCGAGCGCTTCACTTGGACCCCGAGGCCGAGGAAGCCCTCGGAAACTTAAAGGCACTCCTTACAAATGCACCCATCTTGGTGCCCCCCCCGCTGCGGGAGAAGCCCTCTTGATCTACGTAGCCGCAACCACTCAGGTGGTCAGCACCACGGTCGTAGTTGAGAGACAGGAAGAAGGGCATGCACTGCTTGTCCAGAGGCCAGTCTACTTCATCAGCGAAGTGCTATTCGAGACCAAAGTCTGCTACCCGCAGATCCAGAAGCTGCTCTACGCAGTGATTCTGACGCGGCGGAAACTGCGACACTACTTTGAGTCTCATCCGGTTACTGTGGTGTCATCTTTCTGTTAGAAATATGCCCTAGAGATAATCATAGAGATGAGCATATTTCTTTGTATCCATGATATATATATTGCTTAATTGAATATCCATGGAAGGCACCTTGTATTGATTAGCAATTATGTGAATTGTTTGTGAGATTCTTTACTTATATGGTTATTCTAAATGATGTCCCTAGTCAGAGTCGATGACTAGCATATGTATTAGTTGATGACTACATTTCACAAGTCATGAACATGGAGATGTTAAACTAATAATGTGGGCGCATGTATGACATGAGGCTGGACCGACCCAACGTGAGATATTGTAATATAGTTCTCTTCTTGCAACATGAATACTGTATCCTTAGACCTGAGATTGTCGCATGTTCTCAAGATGTGAATTGACTTACTTAGGGACTATCAAACGCTATCCCGTAACTGGGTAGTTATAAAGGTAGTTTTGGGTTTGTCAGGAAGCATGCTATGAGGCATGGTCAGTCAAGATGGAATTTGTCCCTCTCTTTGTGAGAGAGATATCTCTGGGCCCCTCGAGTGATTGGATCAAGAAATGCATGGTCGTGCTAGGGTTAAGAGTTAACCATTGAAAGGATTCCAATTCACAGTATCGAGAAAGAGAGGTCAGCTTAGAGCCAGACCAAATATCGTGAGACAAAGGGAACAGCATGTACTTAATGTCGCAATGGTTCGTCTGATATGATCTTTACGTACACATAGGAGTTGACATGTCTTGCTAGAGGCCGCTGTCAATTATTGGGCCAAGTAAGAGTACTCGGGCTATGTCTATTTGTACGTGAACCTATAGGGTCACACACTTAAGGGGAAGGAAGCCTAAATCGGATTAGATCCAAAATTAGACTGGGCTTTAGGGTTAATGATGGGCCTCGGCGTCAGAAGCCCACCATAACGCCTATATAATGAGGGGCGGGGGCGCGGTTAAGAGATAACCTAATTCGCCACCTGCAAATCAGCAGCCGCCGCTCGCCTCTCGCCCTCGCCAAGCCGCCGTCGCGAACCTAGCAGTTCGGTACATGACGCTTCCTCCCTGTACGTGTGGATACCTCGGAGGTGCTGCATCTGGAGCACTTGGACGAACTGTGCGAGGACGTGAAGGACGCCGGCGACTGCACGGCACTGCTCGACGCGTTCGTCTACATCGAGACGTCTTCCGCTGCTCTGCGCGTCTAGTGGTAATTCCATGACCTATAACCGCAGTAGTTCTTGGTATTATGGGGATGAAAATTTTGTTTTGCGCTAGCGTAGCCTCCCCATAATCCTACAGTGGTATCAGAGCCAGGTTCTGCGTAGTTTTAGGTCTGGATCTAGGTTCATGAGATGGATCTACTTGATGCACGATTTGATTAGATCAATTGGTTATAAAGGGTTGAAGTAGATTACATCGGATATGACTAGAGAGATCAGTTCGTCCTTCTCTGTTATGTGCGCGACTTGCCCCTACCGGCTGGAATCACCATCGGGGCTAACTGCGTACACAACTAGCAGATTGATGTAACAGATCAACGTCATGAGTGTAATCTTCTTCGGGTCGAAAGTCTCGGATTTGGGTTGATTTGATCAACCGCATGAGATTTCCAGTGGAATTTCCATACATACGATGCATGGAATCCTGTGAGGTTTTCAGGGCGCTGCCCTGAGACCCGCGGGGGGCGGCTCCCCCCTCGACCCCGCCCGCTGACCGGCTAGCGGGACCGCCGTGGCTATCTGCTAAAGTGGCAAACGTATAGAAACGTGTTTGTCTAACCTGTTTTTGCAGGACATCTTGTGATCGGTATGGCTATTGTGTATATGATGCATGTTAATAAATTATTCATGGCCTGCGTGTCGTGACCAGGGCAATATGGCTGGAGCCACATGTATTGTCCAAATTTAATGTAATGACCTGCGTGTCAACATGTGATGATCCAAAGCGTATATGTAATTTGTTTACCAGCATACGTTAGATAGGTCTTGAAGGACTCATCACCTGGAGGATGGCATACCTATATCATGGAGATGGAGATCATCGTGATGGACAGATTATTGGAGATGGGGATCACCATGTGACAGCAAGGCATACCGAATCACAACTGTTGTGTGAATGCCATTCTTATTGTTCTACTTGTTTATATTGCATATATGTCCTTGCGTGCGATGTTATAAGTAGGACGATCCCTCATAAATGTTTAAGCTTTAATGCCTCTCCAAACCTTGCACTATCATAAGTCTTGTACAATTGGTGGTGGGTCTATGAAATTAGGGTGCCACCAGTTTTCCTTGACTAGATAGGTTTGTATCGGATACGAACTGCAGAAAGGGTTGGTTAACTTAAACAAAGTCAGCTTAATGGTTAAGGACTTTGAGGCATAAGGTTGGGAGCCGAGACATAGAGATGTCACCCAACAACAGGAGTCATATATATGATATGATTAGCAAGGAGTTGCTTACCGATCTACCTTGTCTTCTAGCGGTGATGCTAAAGCTCACTAGTAGACTTGTTAGTTGTGGGTTCTGAATCACTAAGTATCAATCGAGGGATATTGATTTCTGTGGGAGTAGACTATTAAATGTTTAATATGATTTACTCTGTCATGGATATTTTTGTCTTAGTATTTTGCATTATTTTGTTGTAGATAAATGGCACCTAGCACACCAACATTTACTTTGCGATCAATTCTTGAAAAGGATAAGTTAAATGGAACAAACTATACGGATTGGATCCGTAACCTGAGAATTGTTCTCAGGGCTGAAAAAAGGAAGACGTTCTAGACACTCCACTACCAGAGGATCCTGGTGAAAATGCAACTGCTGCAGCTAAAACCGCTTACAAGAAAGCAATGGATACTAATCTTGAAGTGAGTTGCCTAATGCTTGCTTGCATGGAGCCTGAGCTGCAGATGCAGTTTGAGACAAACCATGAGGTGCACGATATGATCGTGGCGCTCAAGGATATGTTCCAGACTCAGGCTAGGACAGAAAGGTTCAATGTGTCCAAAGCCTTTCTGGAATGCAAGCTAGCAGAAGGCGCAGTAGTTGGGCCACACGTAATCAAAATGGTTGGTTACAGTCAGAGGTTGGAGAAGCTAGGCTTCCCAATAAGCCAAGAGTTGGCCACTGACTTCATTTTGGCATCTCTTCCGCCCAGCTATGGAAACTTCATCACGAACTACCATATGCATGGGGCGGAGAGGGGCCTCAATGAACTATGTGGCATGCTGAAAACAGCAGAGGGGGACATAAAGAAAAGCGCTGGCAGCAGCGGCCATGTGATGGCGGTCCAAAACAAACCCAACTTTAAGAAGAAGGGTAAATCTCAAAAGAAGAAGGGCAAGGCAAAGGATACAGTATCCAAGACAAATCAAAAGCCCAAGGCTGGACCAGCTGCAGATGCAGAGTGCTTTTATTGCAAAGAACTTGGTCACTGGAAAAGGAATTGCAAGCAGTACTTGGCCTCTATTAAGGATCGCGGCGGTAAGGGTACAGCCGCAGCAGGTACACTTGCTATTCACATTACAGAAATTTTTCTTGCTGATTCTTATATTAATTCTTGGGTATTTGATACCGGATCGGTTGCCCATATTTGCAATTCGATGCAGGGAATGATAAGAAGTAGAAGCGTGAAAAGAGAAGTTGATTTCCGGGTAGGCAATAATGCAAGAGTTGCTGCGTTGACCGTCGGGACGATGCAACTCCACCTCCCATCAGGATTTATTTTGGAGTTAAATAATTGTTATCTAGTTCCTAGTATGAGTCGAAACATTATGTCTCCTTCATGTTTGATGAAGGATGGTTATTCATTTGCGAGTGAAAACAATGGTTGTGTGATCTATAAGAATGGCATGTTTGTGGCTTTTGCATCCATTATGAATGGGTTATTCAATTTAAATCTTGATGATGCACCTATCTGTAATATTAGTGCTAAAAGGCCTCGGCCTAATGATTTAAGTCCTACCTACATGTGGCACTGTCGTTTGGGTCATATAAGTGAGAATCGCATGAAGAAGCTTCATTTTGATGGGCTTTTAACTTCGTTTGATTTTGAATCATACGAGACATGTGAAGCTTGCTTACTTGGTAAGATGACCAAGGCGCCCTTCACGGGTTTACCAGAGAGGACGTTAGATTTATTGGAACTCATACATACTGATGTGTGCGGACCAATGAGTACGACAACTAGGGGAGGATTCCAATACTTCATAACCTTCACTGATGATTTTAGTAGATATGGGTATGTCTACTTAATGAAACACAAGTCTGAATCCTTAGAAAAGTTCAAAGAGTTTCAGAATGAAGTAGAAAATCAGCGTGGCAAGAAAATTAAAGCACTGCAATCAGATCGTGGTGGTGAATATTTGAGTCATGAGTTTAGCAATCATCTAAAGAGTTGTGGAATTGTTCCACAGCTTACGCCGCCTAGAACGCCTCAGAGGAATGGCGTGTCTGAGCGACGTAATCGGACTTTATTGGATATGGTTCGATCAATGATGAGCCAGTCGGACCTACCTTTGTCGTTTTGGGGATACGCTCTAGAAACAGCAGCTTTCACACTAAATAGGGTACCATCTAAGTCCGTAGTTAAGACACCATATGAGATGTGGACTGGGAAGACTCCCAGTTTGTCTTTTCTGAAGATTTGGGGTTGTGAGGTTTACGTCAAGCGACTACAGTCGGATAAACTCACTCCAAAATCGGACAAGTGCATGTTCGTGGGATATCCAAAGGAAACTTTAGGATATTACTTTTACCACCGGTCAGAGGGCAAAGTGTTTGTCGCCCGGAACGGTGTGTTCTTAGAGAAAGAGTTTCTCAAAAGAGAGAAAAGTAAACAAAAGGTGTATCTTGAAGAAGTTCAGGATGAGCCAGTGGGACAAGATTCAACAAGTGATGCTAATGTAGCAGAACAAGTTGAGACGTCTATGGCAAGAGAATCACCACCACAACCACGAAGGTCAGCAAGGCTTCGCGAGGCACGAGGAGAAGTGCTATTGTTGGGCAATGGGGAAGTGTTGTTGTTAGACAACGACGAACCTGCAACATATTCAGAAGCGATGATGGACCCAGATTCCGAGAAATGGCATGTCGCCATGAGATCCAAGATAGATTCCATGGGAGAAAATCAAGTTTGGAACTTGGTTGACCCGCCTGATGGTGTTAGACCTATAGAATGCAAATGGATCTATAAGAAGAAGAAAGACATGGATGGAAATGTTCACATCTATAAGGCTCGACTTGTTGCAAAGGGTTTTCGACAAGTTCAAGGAGTTGACTATGACGAGACATTCTCGCCAGTAGCGATGCTTAAATCTATTCGGATCATTCTAGCTATTGCCGCATATTTCGATTATGAGATTTGGCAGATGGATGTCAAAACAGCTTTCCTTAATGGAAACCTAGATGAGGACGTGTATATGATACAGCCCGAGGGTTTTGTCGATCCGATCAATGCTGGAAAGATATGCAAACTTCAGAAATCCATTTATGGGTTGAAGCAAGCATCTCGGAGTTGGAACATTCGTTTTGATGAAGTGATCAAAGGGCTTGGTTTTCATCAGAATGAAGAAGAAGCTTGTGTTTACAAGAAGGAAAGTGGGAGCGCTGTTGTATTTCTGATCTTGTATGTGGATGACATATTATTGATTGGGAATGACATTCCTATGCTGGAGTCCGTCGAGGCTTCACTGAAAAAGAGTTTTTCTATGAAGGACTTAGGGGAATCAGCATATATTTTGGGCATAAGGATCTATAGAGATAGGTCGAAGAGGCTTATAGGATTAAGTCAAGATACATACATTGACAAGGTTTTGAAACGGTTCAACATGGAACAGTCCAAGAAAGGGTTCATACCTATGTCACATGGTAAACACCTTAGCCAGATGCAATGTCCTGCAACGGCTAATGAGCGGGAGCGCATGAGTAAGGTACCATACGCCTCAGCAATTGGTTCAATCATGTATGCCATGATAAGTACACGCCCAGATGTTTCATACGCTATAAGTGCTACGAGTAGATACCAGGCTGATCCAGGTGAGGATCACTGGACAGCGGTAAAAGGCATTCTTAAGTACTTAAGAAGGACTAAAGATATGTTCCTGGTATATGGGGGTAAGGAGGAGCTCGTTGTAACTGGTTACACCGATGCTAGCTTCCAAACTGACCCAGACGAGTTAAAATCGCAATCAGGTTTTGTGTTCACAATAAATGGTGGTGCTGTTAGTTGGAAGAGTTCCAAACAAGAGACTGTGACTGATTCTACAACAGAAGCCGAGTACATTGCAGCTTCTGAATCTGCGAAGGAAGGTGTTTGGATAAGAAAGTTCCTCGTCGAGCTTGGTGTGTTTCCTAATGCATCTAGCCCATTGAACCTCTACTGTGACAACAATGGGGCTATTGCGCAAGCTAAGGAGCCAAGGAACCACCAGAAAAACAAACACGTACTGCGGAAGTTTCACCTCATACGGGAATCCATTAGGCGGGGTGAGATAAAGATATGCAAAATACATACGGATTTGAATGTTGCTGATCCTTTGACAAAACCTCTTCCACAACCTAAGCATGAGGCAAACGTGAGATCTATGGGTATTAGATATCTTCTAGATTAACTCTAGTGCAAGTGGGAGACTGTTAGAAATATGCCCTAGAGATAATCATAGAGATGAGCATATTTCTTTGTATCCATGATATATATATTGCTTAATTGAATATCCATGGAAGGCACCTTGTATTGATTAGCAATTATGTGAATTGTTTGTGAGATTCTTTACTTATATGGTTATTCTAAATGATGTCCCTAGTCAGAGTCGATGACTAGCATATGTATTAGTTGATGACTACATTTCACAAGTCATGAACATGGAGATGTTAAACTAATAATGTGGGCGCATGTATGACATGAGGCTGGACCGACCCAACGTGAGATATTGTAATATAGTTCTCTTCTTGCAACATGAATACTGTATCCTTAGACCTGAGATTGTCGCATGTTCTCAAGATGTGAATTGACTTACTTAGGGACTATCAAACGCTATCCCGTAACTGGGTAGTTATATAGGTAGTTTTGGGTTTGTCAGGAAGCATGCTATGAGGCATGGTCAGTCAAGATGGAATTTGTCCCTCTCTTTGTGAGAGAGATATCTCTGGGCCCCTCGAGTGATTGGATCAAGAAATGCATGGACGTGCTAGGGTTAAGAGTTAACCATTGAAAGGATTCCAATTCACAGTATCGAGAAAGAGAGGTCAGCTTAGAGCCAGACCAAATATCGTGAGACAAAGGGAACAACATGTACTTAATGTCGCAATGCTTCGTCTGATATGATCTTTACGTACACATAGGAGTTGACATGTCTTGCTAGAGGCCACTGTCAATTATTGGGCCAAGTAAGAGTACTCGGGCTATGTCTATTTGTACGTGAACCTATAGGGTCACACACTTAAGGGGAAGGAAGCCTAATTCGGATTAGATCCGAAATTAGACTGGGCTTTAGGGTTAATGATGGGCCTCGGCGTCAGAAGCCCACCATAACGCCTATATAATGAGGGGCGGGGGCGCAGTTAAGAGATAACCTAATTCGCCACCTGCAAATCAGCAGCCGCCGCTCGCCTCTCGCCCTCGCCAAGCCGCCGTCGTGAACCTAGCAGTTCGGTACGCGACGCTTCCTCCCTGTACGTGTGGATACCTCGGAGGTGCTGCATCTGGAGCACTTGGATGAACCGTGCGAGGACGTGAAGGACGCCGGCGACTGCACGACACTGCTCGACGCGTTCGTCTACATCGAGACGTCTTCCGCTGCTCTGCGCGTCTAGTGGTAATTCCATGACCTATAACCGCAGTAGTTCTTGGTATTATGGGGATGGAAATTTTGTTTTGCGCTAGCGTAGCCTCCCCGTAATCCTACACTTCCCCCCTGGGAGAAATCATCCAGAGCCGAGAGGCCTCGGGTAGGATAGCGAAATGGTTGGTGGAACTCATGGGCGAAACACTTTCATTTGCCCCTCGGAAGGCCATAAAATCCCAAGTCTTGGCCGACTTCCTCGCTGAGTGGACTGACACCCAGTTACCGACGGCCCCAATCCAACCCGAGCTTTGGACCATGTACTTCTACGGGTCGCTGATGCAAACCAGAGCAGGCGCGGGCTTGCTCTTCATCTCACCCCTCGGAGAACATGTTCGCTACGTGCTGCGCCTCCATTTCCTGGCATCGAACAATGTGGCCGAGTACGAAGCCTTGGTTAATGGCCTGCGCATCGCCGTCGAGCTAGGGGTTCAGCGCCTCGATGCTCGTGGCGACTCGCAGCTCGTCATCGACCAGGTCATGAAGAATTCCCACTGCCTCGATCGAAAAATGGAGGCCTACTGCAACGAAGTTCGGTGCTTGGAAGACAAGTTCTACGGACTGGAACTCAATCATGTTGCTCGACGGTACAACAAAACTGCAGATCAGCTGGCGAAAATAGCCTCGGGGCGAACGACGGTTCCCCCGAACGTCTTTTCCAAGGATATATATCAGCCATCCATCCAAGTCGACGACGCGCCCGAGCCCAAGGAGGCCTCGGCCCAGCCCGAGGTACCCTCGGCCGCCGAGGGTGAGGCCTTGCGTGTCGAGGAGGAGCGGAATGGGGTCACACCGGTCCTGAACTGGCAGACCCCGTACCTGGAATATCTCCTCTAAGGAGAGCTGCCCCTCGACAAGGCCGAAGCTCCACGACTGGCTCGGCGCGCCAAGTCGTTCGTTTTGCTGGGTGATGAAAAGGAGCTGTATCACCGCAGCCCCTCGGGCATTCTCCAGCGATGCATATCCATTTCCCAAGGACAAGAGCTGTTACAAGAAATACACTCGGGGGCTTGTGGTCACCATGCAGCACCTCGAGCCCTCGTGGGAAACGCTTTCCGACAAGGTTTCTACTGGCCAACCGCAGTGGCCGACACCACTAGGATTGTACGCTCCTGCCAGGGGTGTCAATTCTACGCGCGACAGACGCACTTGCCTGCTCAGGCACTACAGACGATACCTATCACTTGGCCGTTTGCTGTGTGGGGTCTGGACCTCGTCGGTCCCTTGCAGAAGGCACCCGGGGCCTTCACGCACCTGCTGGTCGCCATCGACAAATTCTCCAAGTGGATTGAGGTCCAACCCCTAACCAACATCAGGTCCGAGCAGGCGGTGGCGTTCTTCACCAATATCATCCATCGCTTTGGAGTCCCAAATTCCATCATCACCGACAATGGCACGCAGTTCACCGGGAAAAAGTTCCTGGACTTTTGCGAGGGCCACCACATCTGTGTAGACTGGGCCGCCGTAGCCCACCCGATGACAAATGGGCAGGTGGAGCCCGCCAACGTTATGATTTTGCAGGGACTAAAATCAGGGCCGTTCCTGACTTTTTGGGGGCCTAGGGCGAAATCCAATATGGAGGCCCCATCTATCATGTATATACACTGTATATATAATGGAAAAAACTTCTATGCCATGCCTTAAAGTTTATAAGATGACAAATATAAATTAGAGTCATAACACTTGTCACATGTCACTTGATATCATGCTAAAAATTTCTTCTAACATTTTGTGATACAAAATCGTCGATTATACCATTAAGATCAATCTCATCCAACAGCTTCTTCTCAATGCACAGAATTGCCAAACCATTTAATCTATTTTGAAAATAGTTCTTCAATAATTTCAATTTTGAAAAGCTTCTCTCAGCTGATGCAACCATCACAGGCATAGTAAATAGTATTCGATAAACGATTGAGACATTAGGATAGCAATCTAAATCTCTGACATGCTCGAATATCTCCATAGCAGACAATATGCCATCTAGTAAAGTAAATTTCAAAATCTTCAATTCAGAAATAAGATCATGTACCTCAACATCAGATGAACCATTATGAGAGAAATTGTCTGCAAGTTTGGTGCAAGACTCTTCTAGTTCAGTATCATTCAATGAGTACGGGATAATTGATCTCAATAAAAAACCAAATATAGTTTTAAAGACCATGAGTTCTTCAAATCTGGTTTCAAAGAAGTGATTGCCAAATCAACTACAACCAAAAAATATTTCACTTTAAAACCCCTTTCGGCCTCTAGAATTTTTCTTGATCATTACTTTTATCGAGATCGCTATCCTGCAGGGTCCGTGGAATAGAGAATTAGAGATGTGGGGGCCACTGTTTTTTGAAGGGGTGGGGGCCCACTGGCTATGGGGGGCCCGGTGCGGTGGCACCCCCGGCACCCCCCTAGGGCCGGCCCTGACTAAAATCGAGGATCTACAACGACCTCAACAAGTTTGGCAAGCGATGGATGAAGGAGCTACCCTCGGTGGTCTGGAGTCTGAGGACAACGCCGAGCCGGGCCACGGGCTTCACACCGTTTTTCCTAGTCTATGGGGCCGAGGCTATCTTACCCACGGACTTGGAATACGGTTCCCCGAGGACAAAGGCGTACGACGACCGAGGCAACCAGACCAGCCGAGAAGATTCCCTGGACCAGCTGAAAGAGGCTCGGGACGTGGCCTTACTACACTCAGCGCGGTATCAGCAGTCTCTACGACGCTACCACGCCCGAAGGGTTCGGCCCCAAGGCTTCCAAGTGGGAGACTTGGTGCTTCGGCTGCGACAAGACACCCGAGGGCGCCACAAGCTTACTCCTCCCTGGGAGGGGCCGTTCATCATCGCCAAAATTCTGAAGCCCGGGACATACAAGCTGGCCAACGATCAAGGCGAGGTCTACAGCAACGCTTGGAACATCGAACAGCTACGTCGCTTCTTCCTTTAAAACGTTCCAAGTCGTTCATGTTCCTCGTTTTTTCCTTACATACATAAATAAAGTCTAACCATCAAGGAAGGATCAGCCTTGCCTCGGCAAAGCCCAACCCTCCCTCGAGGCTAGAAGGGGGGAACCCCCTCTGCGTCAAAATTTTCTTCGGAAAAGTTTTCTACAAAGAAAAGTTTTCTACCGAAACAACTCCCGTGCCTTCCGACTATATCGATAACGGAACCCTGAAAACGAGAGGGAGAGACCTTAAGCGGCAAGGCCGACCGAGCCGAGGGACTCCTACGCCTTCGGGATACGGATACCTCACTCGTCACCTTCCGTGAAAAGTAAATCACGCTCGGATAAGTGGTTCTGCTATCGAACAAGTCCTAATGCTCGGGTAGAAAACGACTTTCGTGCTTTCGACTATATCGATAGCAGGGTCCTACGAACGGGTGAGAGAGCACGTAAGCAGCAAGGCCGACCGAGCCGAGGGGCTCCTATGCCTCTGGGATATGGATACCTCACTCATCACCTTCCGCGAAAAGTAACTCACGCTCGGATAAGCGATCCTGCTACCGAACAAGTCCTAACGCTCGGGTAGAAAACGACTTTCATGCATTTTTTGACTATATCGATAGCAGAATCCTACGAACGGGTGAGAGAGCACGTAAGCAGCAAGGCCGACCGAGCCGAGGGACTCCTACACCTCCGGGATACGGATACCTCACTCATCACCTTCCGCGAAAAGTAACTCTCGCTCGGATAATGCGATTCTGCTACCAACGAACAAGTCCTAAATGCTCGAAACAAGAGGAAAGAAAACACAGCTTTATAATCTGAACGCTAAATATGTTTAGGCCTCGGTGGCCGTAAAAAAACATACGCATACTTCAGACGAACTGTTCATGCAGGCTCAGACATCAGCAGGGGGAGGAGCAGCACCCTCGGCGGAATCTGGCCCAGCCTCAGACGGCGATGCGAGGAGGCGCCTCGGCCAGCCGCTCCGAAGCCCTAGCCAGCTGTCCCCCAAGGATCTCAGCTCGGCTCATGGCTTCGGCGGCTTGGCTCTGGGATTGGTCCTGCTCGCGGGTGATCTGGCCAAACCCCAGCTGCCGCTGCTGGACCTCCTCGGCCTGGGAAGCCACGTGCTCCCGCGCCGAGAAAGCCTCTGTTCGAGCCGACATCGCCTCTGTCCACGCCACCGCTGCCTTCAGCTTCGGCTCATCGTAGAGCAGCCAAAGGTTCTAAAACCGGGCGAAAGAGACCTTGAACGGCAAGGCCGACCGAGCCGAGGGAATCCTACGCCTCTGGGATACGGATACCTCACTCGTCACCTTCCGTAAAAAGTAACTCGCGCTCAGTTAAGTGGTTCGGCTACTGACGGGCAAGTCTCAAGGCTCGAAACAAGGAAGAAGCATGACTTTCTACTCAAATACCCAAATGTTCAGGCCTCAACGGCTACGAACAACAAACACACGTACTCGGGATAACTACGCTATGTAGGCGTTGGCAGCGCCCTCGGCGGCTTTCCCGACCTACAACAGATATCTCAGTACATGGAGCAATCACATTTTGCTCTTACATTCCCTAACGAACGGGACTCTAGCTCCATTCCGGCGGGAATGACCTACCTCCACACCAGAGGGCCTGCGAGATAACGAGCTCCGACCGGCTCGCCGGCGACCGCTGCATCAGCAGCGACAACGACCTCCGTCTCGGGCGGCTAAACAGCAGCAGCGATGGCCTCAGGGCAAACGCTACTGCTGAAAGGCCTTCGTTCATATCCCCTCACGGGTGTAACGCCCCGAATTTTGCAGTTGAATTTTTTCTTTTCTTTACTCGCCAAATTCGGGCGTTACCTTTTCTTTTTCTTTTTCCCCTCGCTAGACCTTGACCTTTTCCAAAGCTAGCGGGATTCGGTTTGGAATTCCCGTGTAAAGAAAAACCCTAAACTGTTTTATGTTGTTTGATGCACCATGCCGAACTATGCATTCTTTGATTGTTTGAAAGTGCAAATGCATTCATCTAGAAAGATCGGATTTCGAAAATAAGGAGAAAACCTTTTCTTTCTTTCTTTTTCTTTCTCTCTCTCCTCTTTTTCTCTCTCTCCCGCGCCGTGGGCCGTCTCTGGCCGGCCCAGCCGCCCCCTGCGCGCCCCCCTTTTGGGCCCAATAGGCCCAACCGCCCCCACCCCCTCCCTTTTCCCCCCAATCCTCTCTCCCTCCCTCTCATTCTCTCCCATTCTCTCCCCACCGCCGCCCCTACCCCCTGCCCTAAGCCGCCGCCGCCGCCCCCTGCCGGTTCGACCACCCGTCTCCGGTGAGCCCCCTCTCTCCCTCCCCCTCCCCTCTCCCCTCCCTCTCCCCTCCCCGTCCGGCCATGGCCCGGCCGCCCCTGGCCGCGCCGCCCTGGCCCCAGCCGGCCCCGGCCAGCCCCCAGCCGCGCCCGGCCAGCCCCCAGCCCACCCCGGCCGCCCTCAGCGCGCCCCCAGCCGGCCCCCAGCCGGCCCCCAGCCACGCCTGGCCGGCCCTGGCCGCGCCCTCGGCCGCCCGCCTGGCCGCCCTCGGCCGCCCTGGCCCGCCCGGCCGACCCCCCCTGCGCGCCACCGGCTCAGCCGCCCTGGCCGCCGGTTCGGCCGCCCCGGCCGCCCGGCTCGGCTGCCCGCGCCCGCGCCCGCGCCCAGCTCGGCCGCCCTGCCCCCGGCCGGTTCAACCGCCCCTAGGGCCGGTTCAACCGCCCCCCCTCTGTTTTTTTTATTTTTTTATTTATTTTATTTTATTTACTTTCTGTTATCATAGCTATTTTATTTTAGGTAGGCTAATCATTGTTCATGCTATTGAAATAGGAAGTTTAATTTAGAATTTCGTTGCGCTAGTTGATTCATTTAGTTAACTGTTTATCTCGTTCAATGTTGATTAACTTAAAATGACTAGGTTTCCATTAGTGTATATAACAGAATTCTTTTGTTAAGAACCAATTGTAACTAAACATTAGTGCATAAGATTTAACCCCCTGCGAGACCCTTTCCCGTTTCTTTCTAATCATAATGAATGCGATATCGAATGTCATACTTGATGCATACTCACTTTAATTGTTCCCTTGTATGGTGTACTGTTCTTTTGGTATTAAATATGTGGATGTATGTATGTTTGCGCTCGCATAGAGAACGATCCGGTCGAAGAGCCCGAGGAATTCGCAGGAGAAGCCCCTGAGCAGCAGTCGGTTGGTGGAGGCAAGTGTCCTTTGACCTATCTCTGTCCTATTCATTCTTTAATTCACCTCCCGCATTACACATTTATACCTAAGGATTGACTAGCTTTTGTTATCCATGTCCTTGTTTACCTATTTGGGTCGGATTATTACTGCTTAGTCTGATGCTATTGCTCAACTCTAATCAATGAACATGATGTGATTATCTATGATACGCTGTTTTCCCCTTCTTATTTATGATCATACTTGTGGCATTTAAGGGGACTCGAGCGGTTTCTCGAGTGCCTCTCCGTAAGGACCTGTTCAATGGATGACCGCCCGGGAAAACAGTGCAACCATGAGGGTGGAATGGGACGCCCTTAGCTGAATAATTGGAGGAACCGGGGTGTAGTCCGCTTAGCCGTTGTGCCGTCAATGGGGCTCGGTGTATGCGGCTCGCTCTGCCAAGGTTGATTTGTCCCTTGGGGAGGAGTGCGGTACATTTAGGAAACCTAACGGGTGGCTACAGCCCCGGGGAATCTTTGTAAAGGCTACGTAGTGATGCCCTGCTGGACCACCTAGGTAGTGGTCAATGGGGAGTCGCTCTCTCCGGGCAGAAAGGGAATCACGGCTTGTGGGTAAAGTGCACAACCTCTGCAGAGTGTTATGAAACTGATATATCAGCCGTGCTCACGGTTATGAGCGGCCAAGGGAGCTCCAGAGATTAGTGATACTTGATCAGAGATACTTTGGTACAGGTGGCAATGAGATTGATGGTTCTGATTATGATTATGGTATTGGTAAGTGGTATTCTTTCCGTTTGGAAAGGATACATTGGGCTAATAACTTGGGTTAATGTTAAAACCTGGCTTTCTACTAGTAAGTAATAACCTGACCAACTAAAAGCAACTGCTTGACTTATCCCCACATAAAGCTAGTCCACTACAGCCAAACAGGATACTTGCTGAGTATGTTGATGTGTACTCACCCTTGCTCTACACACCAAATCCCCCCCAGGTTGTCAGCATTGCAACCACTGCTCAGGAGAAGATGAAGCTGTGGAAGGAGACTTCCAGGAGTTCCAAGACTACGACGAGTTCTAGGTGTGGGTTAGCGGCAACCCCCAGTCGGCTGCCTGTGAAGGCCGTGTTATCTACGTTTCTTTTCCGCACTTTGATTTATTGTAAGAACTATATGTACGTCTCAGACGTATGATGTAATCGACTATTATTTCCCCTTTTAATACTATTTTGAGCACTGTGTGATGATGTCCATGTTATGTAACTGCTGTGTACGTGAATAACTGATCCTGGCACGTACATGGTTCGCATTCGGTTTACCTTCTAAAAACCGGGTGTGACATAAGTGGTATCAAAGCCGTGCTGACTGTAGGACCGCTAACCTAGAGTAGAATGGTCGTTCTAAGGACTATAGACCTCTGTCACTGCCTTGACTTTGATATCCCTTCAAAAGTTGGTCCTACTGACCAAGCCTATGTTCTACTATATATTATACCTTGCTGAAAATTATGTTTTATTCTGATCCTTCATTTATTTATGATTCATTACTTGCTGGTCATATTAATTCTGTTCTCACCCTTTTGCTTGCGATGTCTTTTGTAGATGGCTCGACTTAGACACACTGCACGAAAGTCCGTCATCCCCTTCTTACCCTCCCGCCTTGCCGAGCGTCCGCTTCGCCGTCCCGTGGCCGGACAGTCCAGCCACTTGGAGAGACTGCACCACCGCCTGCATGAGGAGCAGGAACGTCGACGACAGGAGCAGCAGGGCTCTTCTTTCTCGCTCCAGTAGGAGATAGAGTCTGTGAGGAGCTGCTCTCCTGTGCTTCCCCTGGAGGCGCCCCCTGCACCACCACAGGGCGCCCCAGCTTCTGGAGTAGCTGCTGGAGGAGACCCAGACGACGGAGGTGGCGACGACAGCTTGAGCCACGACATCGACTTCTCTGCTAACCATGAGCCGGAAGGATGGGTTGCTCGACCCATCACTCGCGACGCTGCTCGCGGGTGTCACTTCCACGATGCGCTCGACACCCTGCTACGTCGGGCACTTGACCAGCGTACTTGGTCCATCGAGTATCGCTGTGTGGTCTACCAGCATAGTCGCGGGGTTTACCCGGACCGCTGGGAGGCGACCTGTTTGGTGCGCCGTCCGGAGAACAGTCTCCAGGGCGCGGAGGCTTGCTCAGAGCACTATTCTATCTCTGAGCGGGACTCAGCTGAGGCAGCCATGCAGGATGCTGCACGGCGTGCGCTTTCGCACTACTGCTCGGTTCTCGGTGGGGTAGCTGACGGTCTCGACCTGAAGTATTACCCCCGCCGTCCATCTGGCAGCACAGGAGGCGTGATTGTTTCACCTGCTGGTGAGGACAATCCTAGGTTGAGCAGCACAGTCAACCTAGCCGCCGTGCTAAACACGGAGCTGGACCATGCATTAGACGAGCTGAGTAGGGCTCGTGCTGAGATCGCCCTGCTGCGGGCTGAGCGCGCGGAGCGTCGTCACTTGGATGATGGTTCCCCCGCCCCCGTTGGGACTCAGCACCCGTACCGCTCGCCTCGGCGTGGACTCCAGTCTTATGGCAATCCCGACTGCAAGACCAAGATAAATCTAGAACCATAGATCGTTAGAGTTGGATCTTGTAATTAATACAAAATATATACATAGAAGCTTCAGTCTTAGCGTTAGTCTCGGTCTTAGTTAGTCTTAGTTAGACAGGGTAGTTTGCTATATCCTGTGCATTTATGTTTGTCATGATGAACTATGTTTGGTTTGGATCTTTGTAATGATTGTCACCAGAGTGTGGGTATCCCCTGCATTTTGGCTTACCTATTATGTTAATGGAGTTAGTTATATAGTTGGGAAACCCTTTATTCTACTTTCCTCTTTATCTGAGAAGCTGTGTGGTCTGTGTTGGAGATCAGTGAAGATGCTCATCTGTTCAGTGCTGTTGGAGAATTCTATACTCTTTTCTTATGCTGCAAGATTTGCCAGATCAGTTCTGATGTGTGGTTGCGTTCTGCAGATGTCAGAGAACAGGCGCAGAGGAGGAAGGCGTGCTCAGCAGGAGCAAGCCGGTCAGCAAGATGAGGCGCCCCAGCAGCAGCAGCTGCCACCCCCGCCCCCGATGTCGATCGAGCAGATGTTTCTGATGCAGACTTAGGCAGTTCAGGCCATCGGTCAGACTCTGGCCGCCATTCAGCAGCAGCAGCAGCAAGCACCACCCCAGCCTCAGATGCCTCAGATGCCTAGAGACAAGCGTGCTGAATTCATGAGAGGTCATCCACCAACGTTCGCTCACTCTTCTGACCCCATGGATGCTGAAGATTGGTTGCGCACTGTGGAGCGGGAGTTGCATACCGCCCAGTGTGATGACAGGGAGAAAGTCTTGTATGGTCCCCGTCTGTTGAGAGGAGCAGCCCAATCCTGGTGGGAGTCTTACCTCGCCACCCATGCCGACCCCGACACCATCACCTGGGAAGAGTTCAGAGGTAGCTTTCGTCAGTACCATGTGCCCGCAGGTCTGATGACAGTGAAGAAGGAGGAGTTCCTGGCCCTTAAGCAAGGGTCATCATCTGTCAGTGAGTATCGAGACAGGTTTCTGCAGTTGTCTTGTTACGCTCCCGAAGATGTCAACACTGACGCCAAGCGGCAATACCGTTTCTTGAGAGGCCTGGTCGACCCTCTGCAGTACCAACTGATGAATCATACCTTCCCGACATTCCAGCACCTGATTGACAGAGCAATCATGACAGAAAGGAAGCGTAAGGAGATGAAAGATCGTAAGCGCAAGATCAGTGGACCCCAGCCTGGAAGCAGTAGTCGTCCTCGTTTCTCAGGCAATCAACCTCAGCAGTTCAGGCAGAACCAGCGTCCACCTCAGCAGCATCAGCAGCGTCAGCAGTATCAGCAGTTCCAAAGGCAGTACCCTCAGCATCAGTACCAGAACCGTCAGAGCAATCAGTCAGGAGGAGGTCAATTTCAGAGGCAGAATCAGTAGACACCTCGTCTTCCTGCCCCAGCAAATCAGCAGAGCAATCAGGCAGCACCAGCTCAGGTTGGAAACAGAGCATGTTTCCACTGTGGAGAGCAAGGCCATTGGGTGATGCAATGTCCGAAGAAGGCAGCCCAGCAGCAGTCAGGCCCCAATGCCCCAGCGAAGCAGAATGTGTCCCAGCCTGGAGCAGGCAACCGCTCTCAGCAGCGCTATAATCATGGAAGACTGAACCACTTGGAGGCTGAAGCAGTTCAGAAAACCCCCGGCATGACAGTAGGTATGTTCCCAGTCGATTCCCATATTGCAGAAGTGTTATTTGATACTGGAGCAACGCATTCTTTCATTACTGCATCATGGGTAGAAGCACATAATCTTCCAATTACTACCATGTCAACCCCCATTCAAATTGACTCAGCTGGTGGTAGAATTCGAGCTGATAGCATATGTTTGGGTGTAAGTGTGGAAATAAGGGGGATAGCGTTTCCCGCTAACCTTATAGTAATGGGTACTCAGGGAATAGATGTCATCCTAGGGATGAATTGGACAATCGAGTTGGTGTCCCCACTAGGAGAGGAAGTGGTGACCGAGTTAGTCCCGCCTGAGCCGAAGAGAGGAAGTTGTTATCAGATGGCTGTCGATAGCAGTGAAGCAGACCCAATTGAGAGTATCAAGGTTGTGTCTGAATTCTCAGATGTGTTTCCAAAGGACTTACCAGGTATGCCACCAGAGCGGAAAGTTGAATTCGCTATAGAGCTTCTTCCTGGAACCGCCCCCATCTTTAAGAGAGCTTACAGAATATCTGGACCAGAGTTGGTTGAGCTTAAGAAGCAGATTGATGAGCTGTCAGAGAAAGGTTACATCCGGCCAAGCACCTCGCCTTGGGCCGCCCCTGTCTTGTTTGTGGAGAAGAAAGATGGCACCAAAAGGATGTGTATCGATTATCGAGCTTTGAATGAAGTCACAATCAAGAACAAGTATCCTTTGCCCAGAATAGAAGATCTGTTCGACCAGTTGAGAGGAGCCAGTGTGTTCTCCAAGATAGATCTGAGGTCAGGTTATCATCAGCTCAGGATCCGACCTTCGGACATTCCAAAGACGGCATTCATTACCAAGTATGGTTTGTATGAGTTCACAGTGATGTCTTTTGGTTTGACCAATGCACCAGCGTTCTTCATGAACTTGATGAACAGTGTATTCATGGATTATCTCGATAAGTTTGTGGTGGTATTCATTGATGACATTCTGGTTTATTCTCAAAGTGAAGAAGAGCATGCAGATCATTTGAGGATGGTATTGCAGAGATTGCGAGAGCACCAGTTGTATGCAAAGTTGAGCAAGTGTGAGTTCTGGATCAGTGAAGTCCTGTTCTTGGGTCACATAATCAACAAAGAAGGATTGGCTGTGGATCCGAAGAAAGTGGCAGACATTCTGAACTGGAAAGCGCCAACGGATACTCGAGGAATCAAGAGCTTCATTGGAATGGCCGGATATTATCGGCGATTCATTGAAGGGTTTTCGAAGATTGCGAAACCAATAACAGCGTTGCTAGGCAACAAGGTTGAGTTCGAGTGGACCCAGAAATGTCAAGTGGCCTTCGAAGCGCTGAAAGAGAAGTTGACAACAGCGCCTGTCCTAGTCTTGCCTGATGTGCACAAGCCCTTCTCTGTGTACTGTGATGCTTGTTACACAGGTTTGGGATGCGTGTTGATGCAAGAGGGAAGAGTTGTGGCTTACTCGTCCCGACAGTTGAAGGTTCATGAGAAGAATTACCCAATCCATGATCTAGAATTGGCAGCAGTGGTTCACGCACTGAAGACATGGAGGCACTATCTGTATGGACAGAAATGCGATGTTTACACAGATCACAAGAGTCTGAAGTACATATTCACTCAGTCAGAGCTGAACATGAGGCAGCGAAGATGGTTAGAGTTGATCAAAGACTATGAGTTGGAGATCCATTACCATCCAGGCAAAGCAAACGTAGTGGCAGATGCTTTGAGCAGAAAGAGTCAAGTCAATCTGATGGTCGCTCGTCCGATGCCTTATGAGTTGGCCAAAGAGTTCGACAGGTTGAGTCTCGGATTTCTGAACAATTCGCGAGGAGTCACAGTTGAATTGGAACCTACCTTGGAGCGCGAAATCAAAGAAGCGCAGAAGAATGATGAGAAGATCAGTGAGATCCGGCGACTGATTCTAGATGGCAGAGGCAAAGATTTTCGAGAAGATGCAGAAGGCGTGATATGGTTCAAAGACCGCTTGTGTGTTCCCAATGTCCAGTCCATTCGGGAGTTGATTCTCAAGGAAGCTCATGAGACAGCCTATTCGATTCACCCTGGTAGTGAGAAGATGTATCAGGATCTGAAGAAGAAATTTTGGTGGTATGGAATGAAGAGGGAAATCGCAGAGCATGTGGCTATGTGTGATAGTTGTCGGCGGATCAAGGCCGAACATCAGAGACCTGCTGGATTGTTGCAACCGTTGCAGATCCCTCAGTGGAAATGGGATGAAATTGGTATGGATTTCATAGTCGGATTGCCTCGCACTCGAGCCGGCTACGATTCTATTTGGGTAGTAGTGGACCGTTTGACCAAGTCAGCCCACTTCATACCTGTCAAGACCAGCTACAACAGTGCAGTACTGGCAGAGCTGTATATGTCTCGGATCGTTTGTCTTCATGGTGTGCCAAAGAAGATAGTGTCAGACAGAGGAACGCAGTTCACCTCTCATTTCTGGCAGCAGTTGCATGAAGCCTTGGGCACACATCTGAATTTCAGTTCAGCTTATCACCCGCAGACAGATGGCCAGACTGAAAGAACCAATCAAATTCTTGAAGATATGTTGAGAGCCTGTGCGTTGCAAGATCAGTTCGGATGGGACAAGAGATTGCCTTATGCAGAGTTTTCCTATAACAACAGTTACCAGGCCAGTTTGAAGATGTCACCATTTCAAGCGCTCTATGGAAGGAGTTGTAGAACTCCGTTGCAATGGGATCAGCCTGGAGAAAAGCAGGTGTTTGGGCCAGACATTCTGCTCGAAGCCGAAGAGAACATCAAGATGGTTCGGGAGAATCTGAAGGTAGCGCAATCGAGGCAGCGAAGCTATGCAGACACAAGAAGAAGAGAGCTGAGTTTTGAAGTCGGAGACTTTGTCTATCTGAAAGTGTCACCGATCAGAGGAGTCAGAAGATTCGGAGTGAAAGGCAAGCTAGCACCCCGCTACATTGGTCCGTATCAGATTCTTGCAAAGCATGGAGAAGTGGCTTATCAGCTCAGTTTGCCAGAGAATTTGTCCGCTGTGCATGATGTCTTTCATGTGTCTCAGTTGAAGAAGTGCTTGCGTGTGCCAGAAGAGCAGTTGCCAGTGGAAGGTCTGGAAGTCCAGGAAGACTTGACCTATGTCGAGAAGCCAGCTCAGATCCTTGAGATTGCAGACAGAGTCACCCGAAGGAAGACCATCAGAATGTGCAAAGTCAGATGGAATCACCACTCTGAGGAAGAAGCAACCTGGGAGCGTGAAGATGATTTGATGGCCAAGTACCCAGAGCTCTTTGCTAGCCAGCCCTGAATCTCGAGGGCGAGATTCTTTTAAGGGGGATAGGTTTGTAACGCCCCGAATTTTGCAGTTGAATTTTTTCTTTTCTTTACTCGCCAAATTCGGGCGTTACCTTTTCTTTTTCTTTTTCCCCTCGCTAGACCTTGACCTTTTCCAAAGCTAGCGGGATTCGGTTTGGAATTCCCGTGTAAAGAAAAACCCTAAACTGTTTTATGTTGTTTGATGCACCATGCCGAACTATGCATTCTTTGATTGTTTGAAAGTGCAAATGCATTCATCTAGAAAGATCGGATTTCAAAAATAAGGAGAAAACCTTTTCTTTCTTTCTTTTTCTTTCTCTCTCTCCTCTTTTTCTCTCTCTCCCGCGCCGTGGGCCGTCTCTGGCCGGCCCAGCCGCCCCCTGCGCGCCCCCCCTTTTGGGCCCAATAGGCCCAACCGCCCCCACCCCCTCCCTTTTTCCCCCCAATCCTCTCTCCCTCCCTCTCATTCTCTCCCATTCTCTCCCCACCGCCGCCCCTACCCCCTGCCCTAAGCCGCCGCCGCCGCCCCCTGCCGGTTCGGCCACCCGTCTCCGGTGAGCCCCCTCTCTCCCTCCCCCTCCCCTCTCCCCTCCCTCTCCCCTCCCCGTCCGGCCATGGCCCGGCCGCCCCTGGCCGCGCCGCCCTGGCCCCAGCCGGCCCCGGCCAGCCCCCAGCCGCGCCCGGCCAGCCCCCAGCCCACCCCGGCCGCCCTCAGCGCGCCCCCAGCCGGCCCCCAGCCGCGCCTGGCCGACCCTGGCCGCGCCCTCGGCCGCCCGCCTGGCCGCCCTCGGCCGCCCTGGCCCGCCCGGCCGACCCCCCCATGCGCGCCACCGGCTCAGCCGCCCTGGCCGCCCCGGCCGCCCGGCTCGGCTGCCCGCGCCCGCGCCCAGCTCGGCCGCCCTGCCCCCGGCCGGTTCAACCGCCCCTAGGGCCGGTTCAACCGCCCCCTCTGTTTTTTTTATTTTTTTTATTTATTTTATTTTATTTACTTTCTGTTATCATAGCTATTTTATTTTAGGTAGGCTAATCATTGTTCATGCTATTGAAATAGGAAGTTTAATTTAGAATTTCGTTGCGCTAGTTGATTCATTTAGTTAACTGTTTATCTCGTTCAATGTTGATTAACTTAAAATGACTAGGTTTCCATTAGTGTATATAACAGAATTCTTTTGTTAAGAACCAATTGTAACTAAACATTAGTGCATAAGATTTAACCCCCTGCGAGACCCTTTCCCGTTTCTTTCTAATCATAATGAATGCGATATCGAATGTCATACTTGATGCATACTCACTTTACTTGTTCCCTTGTATGGTGTACTGTTCTTTTGGTATTAAATATGTGGATGTATGTATGTTTGCGCTCGCATAGAGAACGATCCGGTCGAAGAGCCCGAGGAATTCGCAGGAGAAGCCCCTGAGCAGCAGTCGGTTGGTGGAGGCAAGTGTCCTTTGACCTATCTCTGTCCTATTCATTCTTTAATTCACCTCCCGCATTACACATTTATACCTAAGGATTAACTAGCTTTTGTTATCCATGTCCTTGTTTACCTATTTGGGTCGGATTATTACTGCTTAGTCTGATGCTATTGCTCAACTCTAATCAATGAACATGATGTGATTATCTATGATACGCTGTTTTCCCCTTCTTACTTATGATCATACTTGTGGCATTTAAGGGGACTCGAGCGGTTTCTCGAGTGCCTCTCCGTAAGGACCTGTTCAATGGATGACCGCCCGGGAAAACAGTGCAACCATGAGGGTGGAATGGGACGCCCTTAGCTGAATAATTGGAGGAACCGGGTTGTAGTTCGCTTAGCCATTGTGCCGTCAATGGGGCTCGGTGTATGCGGCTCGCTCTGCCAAGGTTGATTTGTCCCTTGGGGAGGAGTGCGGTACATTTAGGAAACCTAACGGGTGGCTACAGCCCCGGGGAATCTTTGTAAAGGCTACGTAGTGATGCCCTGCTGGACCACCTAGGTAGTGGTCAATGGGGAGTCGCTCTCTCCGGGCAGAAAGGGAATCACGGCTTGTGGGTAAAGTGCACAACCTCTGCAGAGTGTTATGAAACTGATATATCAGCCGTGCTCACGGTTATGAGCGGCCAAGGGAGCTCCAGAGATTAGTGATACTTGATCAGAGATACTTTGGTACAGGTGGCAATGAGATTGATGGTTCTGATTATGATTATGGTATTGGTAAGTGGTATTCTTTCCGTTTGGAAAGGATACATTGGGCTAATAACTTGGGTTAATGTTAAAACCTGGCTTTCTACTAGTAAGTAATAACCTGACCAACTAAAAGCAACTGCTTGACTTATCCCCACATAAAGCTAGTCCACTACAGCCAAACAGGATACTTGCTGAGTATGTTGATGTGTACTCACCCTTGCTCTACACACCAAATCCCCCCCCAGGTTGTCAGCATTGCAACCACTGCTCAGGAGAAGATGAAGCTGTGGAAGGAGACTTCCAGGAGTTCCAAGACTACGACGAGTTCTAGGTGTGGGTTAGCGGCAACCCCCAGTCGGCTGCCTGTGAAGGCCGTGTTATCTACGTTTCTTTTCCGCACTTTGATTTATTGTAAGAACTATATGGACGTCTCAGACGTATGATGTAATCGACTATTATTTCCCCTTTTAATACTATTTTGAGCACTGTGTGATGATGTCCATGTTATGTAACTGCTGTGTACGTGAATAACTGATCCTGGCACGTACATGGTTCGCATTCGGTTTACCTTCTAAAAACCGGGTGTGACAACGGGGGACGAGAACCAAACATTAAAGCCAAAGAGCCGAAGGTCTGGAGCGCAGCTGTCACCGACGGTCTCGTCGGCGGAGGCAATCGCTGCGGTGAGGAGCCTCACCAGCGGCAGCCCCCACTCCAGCGCCGGTGACAGCGGCCACCCGCGCGCGGCACGACCGCCGCCCGGGTGGAGGACGGAAAGCTGCACCCTAGCCAGGGAGCAACAGTTCGCCTTCCCCCGCATGGCTGGAGGATGCCTCCGCAGGGCTGGAGGATGCCCTTCTCCCCCAAACGCTGGGGGAAGAAAAGGGTCACCGGCCCACGCGGAGGCAGCCCCGCCACTCAGTGCGCTCCTCCACCTCAGCCCGGGTGATGAAGATCCTTGAAGCTGAGGGCGGGGCGGAGGTCGTAGCCCGGCTTGCTTCTCCCCACCACCAGGCTGGTGATCATCCCTACAGATGACCATTGGTGAGGGAATGCAGCCGGGCTGCATGATGAAAATCCTTGAAGCCGAGCGACGACTGGAGAGCGCCAACTCCCATAAGGTCGTGCTTCTCAAACAACAGCAAGAAGAAAGCCACACAGGCGCGCCCCCATCTAGGGACACGGAAGGTTGAAGGGAGCAATACAAGAGAGGAGTGCGAAGGCATGGCCACTGCCCGAGGGATCGATACCTTTTTATAGGCAGATCTCCTCACTTGCGCCCCCAAGCGTCATGGTCAAAGTTTCCACCGACGTGCTCCAGGGTTCCCACCCCACGACACGGGGGCCGGGTCCCACACGTCATCAGAACTGACCCGAGACGTGAAGGAGGCAAACTGCCGCACGCAAGGCATGGAACCGCCCTGCGGTTATAAGCGTTCCCTCATCCTCGCCGGAACCAACGGATGAAAGAGCGAGCCACCACGCAGGGAGCATGCAACCGCACCGCGGTTATGCACCCTTTCGGCTTCGTCACTTCCGGTGGACCAGCATGAAGGCCCGGTCCCACATACCATGCAACCGGCGTGATGGTCACTATGTGCAAGGAAACCACACCGCCACCTGTGCCAATGCTGCGTCTTCTCAACTGCGGAACCAGTGCCGCGACTCGTGGCAGCCCCGCGCGTGACCCAACAGTGCCAATTGAGTGCAGCGGTCACGGGTCAGCCAGCCGCGGGGTAGGCACGGCAGTTGATGTGGCCAAAAGCGGACCGGCAATAACTGCTGCAACAGACGGGCGGAAGCAGTGGTCAAATCACCCCTAGGCTCGCGTCCTTTCCTGAAGCAGCAGGGGAGCCCTCTCCCACGGCGTAAGAACGACGCGCCCGTGCCCCGTTCCTCGAACGGCCTGCGCACGCGCAACAGACACCCCGTGAATAGCCCGTCCCGTCGCATTAACTCCTTGGCAGAGCAAGCGACACCGTTGGCAGGCGAAGCAGGCGATGTTTCACCTCTGTCATGATGACCGCGTCAAAAAAGGTGCGCCATGATTTTTAAACTCATATCCTTTTCCGTTTCCTCTCTCTCTCTTGCCACAGGGACCGATAAAGGGGATATTTTGAAAGGGATCCTTCTCCGCGAAGGGAACGGGCACCGAGCCCTCCTACTGATCAGGGGTTCGAAGGCTGGCCCCTCGGAAGGGTTCGACAGCCGCCAGAGCACCCGGGCTCCGCGCCTATTACTGATCAGGGGTTCGAAGGCTGGCCCCTCGGAAGGGTTCGACAACCGCCCCAGAGCACTCGGTTCCGCGCCCATCACTGATCAGGGGTTCAAAGGCTAGCCCCTCGGAAAGGTTCGACAGCCGCCCAGAGCACTCGGGCTCCGCGCCCATTACTGATCAGGGGTTCAAAGGCTGGCCCCTCGAAAGGGTTCGACAGCTGCCCCAGAACACGCAGAGTGAGGGATGACCCTGGGTACGTCCGATACATGGCCGAGGCTCGGGCTACGCTCCCGAGGTACCCTAGGATATTTCTAAGACCAGCGGGAACGATTTGTAATGGAATCCCACCGGAGGGAGGCACCGAGCCCTCGGGCCCTATCGAAACGGGTCTGAGTCCAGCAAATCCCCTGCAGGTACTTTTGGAGCGCGCCTCTGGGCCACTAGCTAACCCCTAACGAACGGGGCACGGGCGTCCACTCGGATCACCCGTTAGCAACTCACTGGAAACACCATGATCAGTGCCCTTCGAGGGTAACGTGGCGCTTTCCCCCCTTCCTCCTTGCGAAAAGGCGACGAAGGGGCGTATAATAAAAGTCGAGACAGTCCTTGATCATCCTCTCGCTCTGTGCAGAGGCTCGGGGGCTGCCCTCGCACCCGGCTGCGGCCAAAACTGTTGACAGTGTCAACAAACCAGCTCAAAAACTTGGAGCCTGACCATGCACCCGAGCTGCGGCCAGGCCACATGAGGGAACAACCAGGCCGACCGAGGCATCACAGCACGAATTAAGACCTCAGAGGAGTCAAAACACTCCTCCGAAGCCTCGGGGGCTACACCCGGCGGGTGCGCTCGCGCGCACCCACCGGAACGAAACATAACCGAGAAAAGCTGGTGCCCTCGCAAAAATCCGACAGAACCTCCAAGCGAGTGCCTGCACTCCCTTCGAGGCTCGGGGGCTACTGTCGGGTACCGTAATTAGGGGTACCCCAACACTCCTAATCACGGCTGGTAAACACCTTCGGAGCAAACCGTGAAGACTGACAGTTCAGGTCAAAGTCAAAACTTCGTCTACCAAGGGACACGATCTCGCCCCGTCCGAACCCGGCCTCGGGCGAGAACAGTGGTCCCAAACGAATTCACGTCTCGCCCTAGGGTCGCCTCAGGCAGTGAGCGCACCCTCGGGTCAGCCGAAGGCAAGCCTTGTCGTGCAAGCGACCTTGGCCAAATTGCCTTACCAGCCGACCGTATTGCATGCGCATTTAATGCTGGGATCGCCTGACACCTTATCCTGACACGCACGCTTCAGTCGGCAAGGTCGAAGTGACCGCAGTCACTTCGCCCTTTCACTGACCGATCTGACAGGAAACCAGCGCCGCCCGCCCTGCTTCGGCTGCTGTGCCAACGACCCGGGCGAAACCGACAATGGTCAAGTTTAGCCTCGGGCGCAACAGGAAGCTCCGCCTCGCCCGACCCTAGGGCTCGACCTCGGCCTCGGGAGGAAATCTCTGCCTCGCCCGACCCCAGGGCTCGGCCTCGGCCTCGGCCTCAGGAAGAGTCACATCCTCGCCCGACCCTGGGCCTCGGCCCTAGCCTCGGCCTCGGAGGAGCCGCCGCCTCACCCGACCTCAGGCTCGGATCAACCGCGCCACAAGGGATGCATCATTACCCTAATCCTAGCTAGCTTAGGCTACTAAGGAACAAGACTGGCGTCCCATCCAGCTTACCCTAGTAACAGGCGATGGTGGTTTCCCGCATGCAACCATGACGTCGATGGTTCTCAAGCCCCCTATGGAAGCAAGGAGACGTCAGTAGGATCCATGCAGCGCCAACAACTGTACTGCTACAGGGCTCAAGGCACTTCTCCGACAACCACGATACTACCTCTACAGGGCTCGAGACGCCCCCCGACGGCCAAGTTATTATCTGTACTGGGCTCAGGGCACTTCCCTGCCAGCCACGTTAGCTCCCAGCTACACCCCATTGTACAGCTGGGCATCTCCTTATGTCTATAAAAGGGAGGTGTCCAGGGCCCCACGGGGGGGGGGGGGGAGAGGGGAGAAAAAGGGGGAAAAACGAACAAACGTACGAGCATACGAACACACGAATGCACGGCAGGAGAGACGAGTAGACGCACGACAAAGGGACGGGAGTAGACGAGCGGGGGCCGAACCCCCTCTCTCTCTCTCTCGCTCTCTCCTACTCGCTCTCTCTCGCCCTCGCTCTCTCGCAACGCTTGTAACCCCTACTACGAGCACCCTGGTGCAGGATAATACAAGGCTCATTCCCCCACTTGTGTTTCATCTCGCACCAACCCATCTGGGCAGGGACACGCAGCGACAAATTTACTCGTCGGTCCAAGGACCCCCCGGGTCTGAAACCCCGACACAAACAGTGCGCCCGTGCTATGTGGCGCACTATGGATATCGTCCCTTGTACAATAAGCTTCCCCAGCACGCCGAGGATACGCAGATCATGGGCATCAGAGCACGAGAAGATTGCCCTAGCAGCGAACATTAGTAGCTCCAAGTGCTATATACATTTTGTCCCTGGGCCCACATGTCGGGCTCAGTACCTTTGTGCATGCCCCCCTTCAGCTATAAAAGGGGAGGCATGCGACGTTACAACACAAGTTCACTCAGACTCTCAAGCTTCCACAACAATCCAACATATAGTGGAGTAGGGTATTACGCTCCGGCGGCCCGAACCACTCTAAACCCTCGTGTGTTCTTGTGTTCGTCCATCCATCCGCATAACAGGCAAAACGCTTAGGCCCCTCCTCATCTTAGGATTTAGGGCGGGTGCACTCCGCCACCCGGCCGGAGATTTCCTCTCCGACATAGCTGATAGTGGGCGCCGGATTTACTCGTGTGTGTCAGCTTGGTGGTCTCGTGTGTGGCCTCCCTTCGGCCTTTTAATTCCAGGAAGGCGCGCCATTTGGGGAGGTGGATGGAGGGCGAGGTGTGGGGGCGAGCAGTGATGGAGGACGCACAAAATTTTAGGTGTGGCGGATTTTGTACATGATTACGTGTACAAATCCGTATATATGTATGTATACTTTCTAGTTTACTTTAAACAGTTTAAATGAAATGACAATTTAAATTATTTTGTAACAAACAAATATAATTGAAGACATTGAGGAATACCTTAACAAAAGAAGTAAGAAGATGAATTCATCGTTGTTGTATTCTCTTAGGCATGAAGTCTGTCCAAGAAACCAGGTTGTATTCTAGAATTCGTTCAAACACATCCCTTGCATCCATGGATCCACCATCACCTGGCTATGGCAGTAGCCAGTAAGCATTGTGTTCCATGACAAGAATTTTTGATCGACATTGCATCGAACAGCTTGCTAGTGTGATGTCCCCGTTCTAGACAACGGACATAGCAGGTAAGATGTAACCATGCATTCAACGCCAGAGTGTTGCATGCGCCATTTCATCGAACACCCTTTGAGAAATCACGCACTCGACAGCAGGCGATGGGCGGTGGAGCTACAGCCTGGCCCTTGGCAGCCAACAGGGGTGGAAGTGAGGTTGCGTGGAGCCGAGTCCATGGAGTGGAGGTCAGCGGGCCATTGCGAAGCTAGCTGCGCTCGACAAACGATAGACGATGGGAAGAGTCAGGGGCTCAGCACTAATGGCGCATGGCCAAAGCGGAGGTAGGCCACCGGCATGGTCACGCAGGCGCAGCAAGCAAGAGGCAGCAGAGAAGTGGATAGCTGTCTAGGCAACCGAGCGGAAGGCAGCGAAGCGGAGTAGTACAAGGAGTAGCCTCGAGGTCGGACTCACCCATGGCGAGGAGGAGCTTGTCCGGTCGATCTGCGGGGATGAATCGGCGCCGGGTGTCCTCGCCACTGAGGGATCAAACCTGGATTGGGATTCGGGTAGGGGTGGAGGCGCGGTTGCTAGGGTTTTGAGATGGGCAGAGACTGGAGGCGGAGGAGGGGACGCGTGCCGCAGCCTTCACGTGACGCTGAGGGCAGATCCGGGTCGAGGCCGAGGCTGAGGCCCCTGAGCTGCTTGATGGAGAAGAGGTAGTAGTGGTGGTGCGGGCGCGCCCATGGATGGCAGCGTGATGCCTCCCCCGCCATCGGGCCGACGCTGCCTGACATGGCCTGAGGCGCTCGGAGCGGGAGCGGGAGCAGGAGCGGCGTGCAGCTCGCGGGCTTGGCTGGATGCTGGAAGCGGCGGGATCCGCATCTGGCGGCGGACGGGGGTATGTGGGGCGGTGGCGGGATGCGGCGCGGCTGCGGGCGGGCGCGGAGGGAGCGCTGGGATCCGCGAGGATGGGGGATCTGCGGAGGGTGGAAGGATGGAAGGAGGGCGGAGGATGGAAGCCGCGGCTGCGGCGGTGCCACGGATGCGGGCGGTTGCGGGGCGGTTGCGGGTTGCGGCGCGGATGCGGGCGACAGAATACGGCAGAACATGCGTCGAGGGTGTGTGGACGCCTACACTACTAACATAATTAGTAGTAGAGATTTGCATTGCAAGAGTATATTTGCTAGTTGTAATAAATTGCCTTCATTATCTATAGGATAGTAATATTAAAAGCAGTAATTTTTTTTTTGTTTCGTCTCGCTTTGTCTCTCTTTATTGCCCTCAATTTCACCCTTCTCACTTCGAATTTAGAGCCGCAAAATCTGCCGCACCACTCAAAATCTACCTAATCATAACACACGTGTAGATATGCCATGTCTTCTACTCCCTTCGATGTCCTATTACTTGTCATTTTGAATAAGGTTAGAGTCAAACTTATAAAATTTTAATTATAAATAACTATTTTGTTATTTAGTTTTGAGTCCTAATATTTATATGCACCGATTTATCTAAAAAGTACTTTTATAAAAGTATAAATGTATTAAGAGTTTTTTGTATTTTAACAAAAAAACATTAGACACAGTTATATTTGAGAGACTGTATAATTATCCTAAACGATAACTAATAGGAAATAAGAGGGAATATATTTTTAAACTCATAACATATGGACATAATAGCCATCAATTTCATATTAATTTCTCATACAAGATTATTCTTTTAGTTGCACTAGCATTTATTAAGGCTCTTAGAATTTATTCGATTTAATTTAGAATAGGCTATACCTAATTAAACATAAAAAATAGCTAGCTCAATATTATTGATACAAACATCTCTTAATAAATTATATGTTCCACACACATAAACATATTTGCTAACTAAACTTAATAGCATATGCTCTATCTGTCCTAAAATAGTAGATATTTTGTTTATCGAGAAACAAACTTTTTAAGTTTAACTTGGTATATATAAAATAGTATTAACATTTGTATCTTTAAATAAGTTTATTATAAAAACATATTACACGATTGATCAATCATGTGTTATGGTTCAACCTAAATTTGTCTCGTCAACCTTAAATTGCTAAGATTTGCCCCTTCTTTGGCATGTCGTGACATCCTAGCTTCGATCTGCTTAGCAACAGGTCTAGTTCACCAATCGACGTGGAGAGTGTTTGCACCAAAAGGGGCAAGTGGGCAAACAATAAGCACACAATTGTTAATGTAGCTTTTACCATGACTATTCTAGATACTGATTTGTGATAGTTTGTATGATACGATTGTCGAAGTGCACTAACAAAGAAATAAGTTCATCATATGATGACACAAGGAGTTTATGATAGTTACGTAGAAAGGATCTTTGTGGCTATGATGCCTGGTAGGATAAAGATAGATATACATGCATTTACCATACTCTTGCTCACGGGGAAAAAAGACTCCACGACTATAGGACAAAGCCTTTGCCTGAACCACCTAACCTCTTTTTTGGGGGGAGGGGGGGGGGGGGCTACCGTTTAAGAACTTTCCTAAAACTCCATGGTGGAATACAAAGGCTAGATAGGACTATCACTGATGATACTAGCTATCCAAACAATTCATGCAACAAGTGGCATACACATGCAAGGTATAATTGTCAGAGAAAAGATTCTCAGGTCCCTGGGGCCCACTAGTCAGTAGAAGGGCGAGGGAAAGGTTCGCCCCAGAAGGACCTGCCCCCGGATAAGTCCCGAGGCACCGAGCCTAGGGTCGTGCGAGGCAGAGCCAGAAGGAGCAAACGGGCAGATCGAGAGGAGGTCACTCGAGTGGATTTCATGTCTGACCCAGGACTGACCAATCGTAAGTGACCGGCCGCATTAACTGCACCTGGCACCAAGCCACAGAGGGAAAGCTAGACCACCTTCCACTCATGACCTATGGGCTGCTAGGCCTATGAGCCACTCATGACCTAGCGAGCCTAGACCTGATTGCATTGACCGCCTACAGGAACTGTGTAACACCCCTGGTGTTACTGTAACTAAAACTTGAGCATGGCGTCATAAACATTGGCATTGCATCTATTTGACACACCTAGAGTGCATTCACTAGGTAAAAATTTCAAACAAGTTGTATTGTTCTAGTGTTTTGCAAATAGGACCCTGGATAGGGAACTTAACCCTAAAGAGGGATTAAAGGGGATAAAACCTAGCCTAAGTTGAGAAAACCTAAAAGCTTTAGGGGAAAAGTCATAAATGATCCCAAGAATAAACTTGAATCACATTTATACCCCTAAGGTACCAAAAACCCAAATTGGAACCCTGGAAACCCTAAAACCAAACCCTAGGGGCCTATGTGCAAAAATTGTGCACATTTGGACTAAAGTGTAAAAACTATAGTGTCAAGACATATAAAGTCCCATGGTTCACATTTAGGATGATTTGCAAGCCAAACCCTAAGATTTGGACTAATTTGCAAAAATCACCCCTTTAGCTCTATAGAGCCTAAGTCTGAAATCAGTGTGTTTTCTTCAAAATTGAGCCGTTGTATCTTTCAAGTTCTAGGGTTTTTACCCTAGGGCACCACATCAAAGTTGTAGACCTATCAAAGGTGAACACTTTTGCTTAAGAGTGTGAGCTCAGTTGTTGTGAAAAATTTGGAGATAATTTGGTCCAAAGTTGGACTCTCAGGCTGATACAATCTGAACTTCAGATTAACAGTGACTTTAATCCAAGTTTGAGAGTCATTTCGACCAAGATCCAGTGCGAATCTACCTAGGGTTGTTATAGCAATAATGGAGATGGTATGTTGCTCTACAACTTTGCTAGAGAGTGGCAATCGAGTTACTACACAAAACTGGAAGTTGTGGGCTCTGCAAATCCTCCTGTGAGGTGCACTGAATGAGTGATTCCATGGTACAGTTGTGTCACACCCGGTTTTGGAAGGCAAACCAAGTGCGAACTATGTACGTGCCAGGATCAGAACTCACGTACACAGCGATTACATAAATGAACATCAATGCACATTGCTCGAATAATAACTTAAGAGAGTATTAACTTATTACATCACAGAGTCATAGACATCCATATAGTCATCAACTTAACAGTTAAATCAAAGTGCTAGCGAAACGCAGTAAAGATAGGGCCTTCACAGGCAGCTGACTGGGGGTTGCCGCCAACCCACACCTAGAATTCGTCGTAGTCTTGGAACTCCTGGAAGTCTCCTCCCACGGCTTCACCTTCTCCTGAGCAGTGGTTACAATGCGGACAACCTGGTGTTTTGTGGTAAAGCAAGGATGAGTACACATCAACGTACTCAGCAAATGTCCCGTTTGGCTGAAGTGGACTAGCTTTATGTGGGGTTAGGCTCAAGCAGTTGCTTTTAGTTGGTCACGTATTTATCATTAGTAGAAGCCAGATTTTAGCATTAACCAACCCATGAACCATTTCCTCATCGAGGAACAACATCATCATATTCGAACCAAAACCATAACATAATCCTTGTATCTCGAACCATCTGTATCTCTAATCAAAGAGGATCCCAAGGCTGCTCTTAACCGTGAGCACGGCTGATATATTAGTTTCTAACCCTCTGCAGAGGTCGCACACTTTACCCATGAGTCATGATTCCCTTTCTGCCCGGGGAGAGCTAATCCCCATTGACCACTACCTAGGTGGTCCGGCAGGGCATCACTACATAGCTTTTACAAAGATTCCCTAGAGATCATAGCTGCCCGTTAGGTTTCTCCAGTTTGATAAACACAGCACTCCTCCCCGCAGGAGAGTGACTAACAAAAGCAAAACGAAAGAACCTCGGCACTCAGCCTCGGCAGAGCAAGCACTGTGCCTGGACCCCATTGACGGCACGACGGCGAAGCAACTACACCTCTAGTTCCTCTAATTAATTAGCTAAGGGCATCCCATTTCACCCTCATGGTTGCACTGTTATCCCGGGTGGTCTCTCAACGAACAGGTCCTTACGGAGAGGTACTCAGGAAACAGCCTGAGCCCCCTAGAGCATCACAAGATCATCAATATCATCAGGATAACAGTATCATAAATAGTCACATCATGTTCATTGATTAAGTTAAGGCAATAGCAGAATGCTAACCATAACAGCCCATAAGGTCATCAAGGATAAAGTAAAGTGTAAAGCTAGTCAATCCTTAGGTTTCAAGTAAGTAATGCGGGGTAGTAAGTTATAAATGAATAGGACATAATGGGTCAGAGGACACTTGCCTTCACCAAACTGTTGATCAGGAACTTCCTCTGCAACTTCCTCGGGAAACACAGACTGCTCGTTGTCTACGTAAAGTAATCATTCACACTATGCACTTGGGAAGTAACAAACAAAAACAATATACCAAACATATGCAGCAGAGAGATCACAAGTTCATAATAGAAAAGGGATAGGCACTCTGGTATTCCCTAGGTCTAGGGTGGAGGACTATACCAAGTGATTCACTATTCACTAATCAGATCTAAGTCAGTGGTGGGGGTTAAATCATTACATAGTTTTAAGTCCATAAACTTAAGTGCTCCAACTTTTATTAAAGTCTACTATCTTTTATTTATCTAAAATAGGGTTCCCATAACATTTATTTTACCCTAATGATCAACTATTAATTGGGACATAGAAACAGCAGGGAAACATTGCTTAAACAGATAGATAATAATATTATGAACATTTTGCAATTTGAAGCACCTAATTTGGAGTTCATATGACAAAGTTATGAATTTTACAAGTTTAGGGATTAAAAAATATACCCTAAATACTTATTTTGGATTAAATAAAAGATCCGAGGACCCAACTGCGAAAATCCAGGGACGGCGGGTTAATTCTCAGAAAACCGGGGGTCTCTTTAAGAAAACGCGCGGGCGAAGGGGTATCGGGCTCCTACGGCCGTCGGATCTCAGATCGACGCGCAGGATTAGATCCGCGGGCGGGCGCGCGAGCGCGCGGCAGCCTGAGCGGCTGACAGGCGGGGCTAGGCGGGCAGCGCGGGGCGGCGAGTTGACAGGCGGGGCCGGGCGAGCAGCGCGGGCGCGGGCGGGCTGACAGGCGGGGCCCAATTGGCAGGGAGGCGGGGGAAAACGGCTCTGGGCCGTTGGATCTTAGGCGGACGGCTAGGATTGGACTCGGCCTATTTAAAATAGGGCCATCCGATCTGAGATGGACGGCGGGGATGGGGCGGCTGGCTTCTGTCTCCTTCCCCAGCCGGCTGAGGCGGCGGCGCCCGTCCCGCGGCGGAGAACTCGCCGGAGACGAGGGGCGCGGGGGCCCTGCGGGTCCCTGGGGCGACCTGGGCGGCCGGGGAGGTTGGGGAGGGCGCGGGGAACCTTTTGGTGGGGGCTAGGTTGGGGCAGGGGCACCGGAGGGGGGCGGTCCACGGCGAAGCGGCTCGGCGGCGGCGCTATGGGACTCCGGCGAGCAATTAAACGCGATAGAGTGCAATAGAGGGGAAGGGAGGGGGCATGGGAGGTTCCTTACCTCAAGGCGAACTCCGGGGACTCCTTGGTGGCGACAATGGCGCGACGACGGCCCGGGTCGGCGGCGGCAGACCTCCGCGGCTGCGCAGCGAACGGCGGGTGAGCACGGGCAGAGGAATTCGGGGAGGGAGAGGGAAAATTGGGGCGCGTCCCAGGTTGCGGACGTCGGGGCGGAGCTCACCGTGGCAGAAGGCACGGCGGGGCTCCAACGGCGACGGAGGAACGAGCTCGGGCGGCGGCGTTTCGTGGCGACAGCGCTTTGGCGTGCGCGCAGCGAGGGGGAGGCGAGAGAGAGGCCCGCAGGTGCGCAAATGAGGGAGGGGGAGATGGCGAGCTAGGCTTCGGGCTCAAGTGACCGAGGGCGAGGCGGTTGCGAGCTTCACGCGCGACGTGGGCGCGGAGTCCGCGGCACGCGCGGACCGGGGCGGCGGTTACGCGAAGACGGAGAAGCTGACAGCCGGGGCCCGCGGGCAGAGAGAGAGGAGAAAGCGGGCGCGGGCGCGGAGAACGGTTGCGCTGACGGGCGGGCCCGCCAGGGCAGAGAGAGCGGGGGAAGCGGGCGCGCGCGGGATGGGGAAAGCGGCTGCGCTGACGGGTGGGCCCGCCAGGGCAGAGAGAGGAGGGGGGGAGAAGGCGCGCGCGCGGGATGGGCCGATTGGGCCGAAAGGCCGAGGGGGGGCAGGGGTATGGGCCTTTTTCCCTTTTTCTTTTATTCCAGCAATTGTTTTCCCCTTTTCCTTTTATTTTCTCTATTTGATTCAAATTCAAATAAGCCACAAATTCAAATTAGACTTTCTAAGAATTATGCACCAAACAAAAGTGAAATCTAGGGTTCAACATGATGCAACAATTCATACTCCCTTGGAGTTTAAGCTAATAGCCTATAGTTACAAATAAAATAACCACTTTTCTCCTATAGAAGTGAGAAAGAGAAGATTGGGGAAGGATGAGAAAAGGGAAGTAACACCTGAATTTGTGAATATGAGCAAAGAAATTTTATACCCCCAAATTCAGGGTGTTACAAGTTGCCTGCTCGGATTCGGAACACCTCACCGCCGTCGATCACTCCTCCGCCGTGATTCGTGTCGCCGACATTAGGATTCACGCTCGGGTGGGTGGATAACATCGCGAGGTGAAAGATCTTTGGCGTCGGTGAGCTGGAGGTCCCTCCGGTGACTCACCGTCACCTTCTCCTTTCTGTTTTGCGGCTGAGCAGATAAGCCCGCCGGTGAACTGCCGTCGCACGGCCTGGCGCCACGTATCCGAGGACCTCCACCGCATCGCCGTGACCCCCTCTAGCTTCCTGTCGACCACCGGACTTACTGCCACGACACTGAACACGTACTCACCGCACCAGCGTTCTTCTTCACCTCCGGCCGCCACCGTGCCATCATCGATTCAAGCGCCACCGCCCCTGGAATCTATAAATTGAGCCCACCGTTAGCTCCGCAACCTCATCACGCACCACACCGTCTAGTATCGCTCCCAATCTTGCAACCATGAGCTCCAATTTCAAGTTTCCCTAATTCTGTTCTGAAACACCGCAGGATCGAGCTCACCGCGGCCAGCCCCTTTCCGGTCAGTTCATCCCTCTCTATCCCTCGTTTGAGCACCCTCATTGCTCTGCGATGCTTTCCGACTCATGCAATTGCGCTAGGAACTCACCAATCGCCGGGAACACGACTGTCAAGCCACAATGCTCACGGCCGCCGTGGCCAGAGCTTATTAGTTAGTCGTTGGTGAAATTAGGTTAGGGGAAGTGATCTGGGGTGGTTCAATTCCATGCCGACTGCTCGGGTGCACCGGTCATCGCCCCGTTCGGCCGGTCAGATAGCTCGCCAGAGCTCGGCTGCGTGCGGAGCGCCGTTGGGGACCGGTCGGTGTAAAGAAATAGAATTTCTAGGACCTCGGTGCAAGTTGTCAGCGACTCATACGCATAGTAACCGAACCCAACTCCCATTAGCCAAAACCCCGAGGACCTCTGCGCAAAGTCTCCCTCGCGGCCGCGGGCGCGCGCGCGCTTTTCCTCTGGACTGGGCCACTGGGCTGAAACGAGCCCAATACTATTTAGTCTTTTCCTTTTTCTTTTTCAGGAGAACTTTGAAAACCTATAGAAAATGGTAGAAAAATCCTAAAATTGTGAAACCAATTTTCCTAGACTCTTTATTTTCCATAATATTTAATAAAAATAGTTTCATGATTTTTAGGTTCAATCAGGAATTTTAAGGTATTTAAAGTAGTTTAAGGTAGTGGTTCTGGATTTTTAGAAAATAAATGGAATTTCCAAAAATGTCCAAACTTTTTATATGAGTCCTATACATTAGTTAGAAGCCTTGGGTAGAGTTTGGGTTGATTTGGACCTTGTTTGACACCTAAACCCCAAAACCCCCCTGCTTTGTGAACTCCTTTACTGACTCCGGAAACCCTAAGTTCTCGGAGTTCCGTGAAGGAAAGTTGTATTCAAGACTTTAGATAATAAATTCTTATTATCTTTGCACTCTCATGAGCATTACATGGCATTCATTCTTATACATATATGTGATTATGTTTAGAAAACGAAGAAGAAGTTGGAGTGAAGAAAAGGCACCACCACCTTCGGACTCTCAGGCAGGGTCTTGTCTGTACTTTGACATCTACGGGCCTGAGCCTGACTCACCTACTAACGAAGGCAAGCCCCGGTGCATTTGCCACCTCCTTGTGTTTTAAAAACCTTTATCACTTGCTTGATGCATTAGGTGATAGGAGTTAATTGCTAAAACAATTCCTGCATTACCTTCCTTGAATTTGATTACCTTCCTTGATCACCCGTTTTACAAAAGATTTTTGATGCTTAGCCTTGCTTTAGAAAAACAAAATGTTCTGTTTTTACAAAATATGATTAGCAAAGTGGGTGGTATGTTTTTGAATATAAAACTTGATGGTGGATCCATCACGACCGTGATGGATTCAACATCGGAAAAGATGTACCTCTGCCAGGTACCAAGCTTTGGGTTTTAAATGATTAAGCTGAGACCGGGTGGGTGACTTGCACGAGAAGAGAGTCTCGGTGTAGAGTCTCCGTCTGAGTCGATTAAGGACCTTGTCGATGTAGGCTTGATGACCAAGGACCCTTTAACTGGTCACATGCCTCGTCATGGGTAAGCCTTGCCTCGGGCAGACTAAGGCCAGAATAAGATAACACGAAATGGGCGTGGAGCGGTGGCGTGAGTAGCGTGTACCCTCCGTAGCAAGAGGCTGGACGGTGGTGTATCTGTGCTCTCGGTTTGTGTGAACCTGATCTGGTCTTAAGAAACCCGGTGGCGGGTTGACATATGCAAGGGTTAAGTGCTACATATGTCGTGTGATCGGAGATCCTCAGCTGAGTATAATCAATTCGGATCGCCGTACCTTCGCGGTTATGAAGACTTGGTCACTGACTTACACGTAGCAATCCAGTGAAGATGAAGGAAGAATTAAGAACGTGGCTAGCTCAGGATAAGTGTTTGAACTAGGTTAGAAAGAACTCTAGATGTAAGTAAGTTTACCTAACTTGACAATAAAACTGGATTTTTAAGGATCCACTTTTAGTAAGCATTTATGCAACAATAGAGTCATTGATCTTGAGATACCTTACCTTGACTCCCTTATAACCAGCATACCCTTGAGAGTCTTTTCTTTAGTCGGGTAAGACTTGCTGAGTAATTCCATACTCAGGGTTTATTCCCTCGTTGTTTTTAGGTGAGGAAGTAGCAGATTTCTGTTGCTTCTGTACCAAGGTGGTTCCTCATGAGGAAAAGCAAGAGTGAAGATGCGGGAGGACATGGTCCTCCATAAGAAAACTTTTATGTAAAAACTTATCGAGAGGAGTTTTTGCCTCCCTTGGTTATGTAATAATACTACTCAGCACTCGTTTATTTTTCTGGTCTGTAATAAGCAACTTGATCTTACTTTTTAATAAATGTAAGTTTATGTAATCACTTCCGCATTTCAATATCTCCGATGTTCTGTAATGTCTGCAAGACGGGTGAAACGTTCCTGGAAAGGTAAGAAAAGATACCGAACTTGTCAAGTGGTTCAGGAACATCTACAGGGTTGTCTGATGTCTGTTAGACAAGGACAACTGTAGGTGGGCCTAATGACTTGGAAGGTTCCGTCACAAACTGCAACACAACGGGCCACATCGAGACCTGGGCTACGGAGGCCAGGGGTCGACATCACATAGAGACGATAATGATGATGTTGGAGCTCTTCGCCGCCCACGCTACCATCCATAAAGAGCGTGACCAGGGAAGCCTAGATGATTGAGGCACATGTGGACAAACACGACTTTACCAAGGTAGAACGCCTCGTTTTACCATAACATCATAGCTCCTTCCTTGAGAAGCTACCGATAGCCGACCCCACCTTGGCTTATAAAAAGGGGAGGCTGGCCGACGCACAGAGGGAGATACATACGCAGACGGACGGACGACCAAACTAGAAGACTCGAAGGACCATGGAGGCCAAAGCTGAGGAGCGAACCACCACGGCGCCTAAGACTTAGTAGAGAGCACCAAACCTGTCTCTAGGTCTAGCCACGCATAAGAGACTTGGGATCTCCTCCCTCTCTCGTCCGCTTGTAACCCCTACTACTAGCATTGGGCAACCAGGTGCCGATAGTGCGATCCAGTGAAGATTTCTCATGGCAATGTGTTTTTAAAGGCCGAACGTATAAATAATCTCTATTACTTGCAAGGTTCCATACAGGTACTGTAACTGTTTCTATTGCATCCAACACTTCAAATACCAAGCTTTGGTATATGCGCTTGGGACATATGATTGAAAAAGGTATGCATCTCTTGCACAAGAGAGGTTATTTAAATGATATTAACAAATTTGAATTTTGTGAACATTGTGTATTTGACAAACAGAAGATAGTCAATTTCTCTTTATCTACTTACCGCACTAAAGATATTCTTGATTACATTCATTCTTATCTTTGGGGTCGGGCTCCTCACTCTTCTATTGGAGGTTGTGATTATATGATCACTTCTATTGATGATTTCTCTCACAAAGTCTAGGTTTCTTTTCTAAAGCATAAAATGATGCTCTTATTACATTCAAGCAATGGAAAGCTTTTGTGAAAAATCAGACTAGCAAACAAATCAAGAAATTGAGAACCGAAAATGGATTGGAATTTTGTAATGGTGAGTTTGATTCTCTTTGTGCTAATCATTGTATTGCTAGACACAAGACTGTTCTAGGTACTCCCCAGCAGAATGGTGTTGCTGAAAGGATGAATCGTACTATTCTGGAGTGTGTTCGTTGCATGCTTTCTAATGCTAGTTTGTGGGACAAGCATGGTTTATGGGTGGAAGTTGCTTCTATCACCTGCTATTTGATTAATCTCTCTCCCAATGCTATTGAGTTTAAGATTCCAGAAGAGGTATGGACAGGTAAACCCGTTGAATATTCTAATCTTAGAATCTTTGGTAGTCTTGCTTATGTTCATGTTAACAATGGGAAGCTAGTGCCTAGAGCTCAAAAATGCACTTTTATTAGCTATGGTTGTGGTGTCAAAGGATATCGTTTATTATGTGCCCATCCACATCTATGCCTAAAACTACTATTGAGAATCTTGAGGTAGATGTACCTATTAATGTTGATTCTGTTACTCCTATTACACAGTCAGTTTCAGTTCATGTACCTCCTGTTAGCAACAATCACTCTGTTGCTCAAGGTAGACCTAGAAGGAATATTGTTTTACCACATCGATATCATGACACTGATAGTATGACTCATTATGCTCTCATTGCTGCTCAAGAAACTAATGTTGCATTTGAACCTTCTTATTCGGAAGCTATCTCATATGACAATTCATCCAAGTGATTAGTTGCTATGAATGATTAATTTGAGATCCTTCAAAAGAATTCTACATGGAAATTGGTTGAGCTTCCTGCAGGTAAAAACCTTTAAAGTGCAAGTGGATTTATAAGAAGAAGGAAGGTATATTTGGAGTTGAACCTGCAAGATTTAAAGCTCAATTAGTTGTGAAAGGTTTTGAACAAAGGGAAGATACTGATTTCAATGAGGTGTTCTCTCCTGTTGTTCATCACACTTCTATTCGAGTTATGCTTGCTATTATTGTTTTGTTTGATTTGGAGTTAGAGCATCTTGATGTTAAAACTGCATTTCTTCATGGAGATTTATATGACACAACCTCAGGGTTTTTCTGCTACTGGTTAGGAGAATTTAGTTTGTCGTTTGCAGAAATCTCTTTATGGTTTGAAACAAGCTCCTAAGTAGTGGTATAAGAGGTTTGACTCATTTATGCTTGCACATGGTTATTCTCGAAGCAACTGTGATCAATGTATTATTTGAAGCAGTTACCTAATGGATCTTTTGTGTATCTACTGCTTTATGTTGATGATATGTTGATTGCTTCTCATAACAAGTCATTGATTGATGAATTGAAGGCTCAACTTAGTCATGAATTTGATATGAAAGATCTTGGATTAGCAAAGAAGATTTTTGGAAAATGGAAATTTAGCATGATCGTCGTGTTGGTACTCTTTATCTATCTCAGAAAAGGTATATTGAGAAAGTTCTTGAAAAGTATAATCTCGGTAATTGCATATCTGTTGCTACACCATTTGCTTCACATTGTAAATTGTCATCTAGGCAATGTCATGTCACTAAACATGAGAAAGAGAACATGTCTCACATATTGTATTCTAATGTTGTTGAAATCTCATGTATGCTATGATTTGTACAAGACCCGATTTGGCTCATGATGTTAGTGTGGTTAGCAGATTTATGCACAATCCTAGCAAAGAACATTGGAATGCAGTAAAAGTGGATTCTTCGCTACTTGAAAGGTACTTCTCATTTTGGATTCTTGTTAGTGAAAGAAATTGATGTTATGGGAGTTGGAGGGCTTCACTTCAGTTTGTTACTCCTCTTTCCACTACTGAAGCAAAATATGTCTCAGCTACTGATGGGGGTTAAAGAAGCTATTTGGATGCGAGGTCTTATTTCTGAACTTGGTGTTCCTCAGGATGTCATTAAGATTTATTGTGATAGTCATAGTGCTATTTGTTTGACCAAGAATAACATGTATCAATTCAAGACCAAGCATATTGATATCAAGTACCACTTCATTTGTGATATTATTGCTAAAGGCAAGATTAAAGTGAACAAGAAACATATAGATGAAAATCCTACAGATATGCTTACAAAGTCATTATCTAATACCAAGTTCAAGCATTGTCTTGACTTGGTAGGTGTTCGTGGAGCTTAGCACCATAGTGGTGTTTGGGGAACAGTTTCATAGATTTAGCGTCAGGGAAGATTCATTGGATATGAGGATATGACAGTATCTCTATCTTTGCCTATATAAATAGGCCCCTTGTACCCTGTACCACACCACCTCATAATAGATATATTTTTCTTGTGGTTTTTTCTCCTCCACATTGGGGAGTTTTTTCACGTTAAACTCTGTGTCTATTTTTCACATCTACGATCGTAACACTAGTCTTTTCTGCACACACATGAAGCACTTTCTGGCCAATCACCCATCCCTAAATTGCTCCCAACAAAGGACGCTTAACTTGTAGGTTCTTTGGAGAGGAGTTTTCGGAAAAAATGATCACCTTGTTGGTATGAGTATTATATTAGTTTTATTAAGTCATGGGCTGGATTATCACAATCCACCCCTTTAGAAGATCAACGTTCTCATCGATCAATCCCAAGCCAGGATCCTCCCCTCTTGACCACATTTGTGTGTCTAGTGTCAACACATATGACATGCCATGTGATCACTCTGGGCCCACATGCGCCATGCACACTATGTCTGTACACCTAGCCCACACGCCCATGAAACCGCAAGGGTCAGCTTTAAAACCAATTGTAGCACCCCAGCCACCCTAGGCCTAGCGTCATCACTCCTGGCAGCTTTATAGGTTTAGAATATCCCCACAGACCAACACTAGCCTTTTTACGCACTTTCTCCTCACTCATGCGCACCCGGGAAGCACTTCTCAGTCAATCACCCATCCTCAAATTACTCCAAGCAAAACATGCTTAATTTAGAGGTTCTTTGGAGAGGAGGTTTCAGAAAAGAAGGATCACCTTGTGGTATGGGTATTGTATTAATTCTATTAAGTCATGGGCTGGGTCATCATATTTTGATCCTCATTCGGACACATAGGGAGAATGCTTTGCAGCTTCAGAGTATACTCACTCGGTTCCAAATTAAAATTTGTTTTAAAGAATTAATAGATTCATAAAATACTTATATATATATGTGTGTTTTGTATATGTTTCTAGATTCATTATCATTCATTTGAATATATACATAAAAATTAAGGGCTAAAACAAATACTATTTTAGTATGGAGAGCAGGGGCGGGCCCACCTTGATACAAGGGTATTCAGTTGAATACCCATTATTTTTGGCAAAAAAATTATATATACATGTATATGCTATATATATAATCTGAAATATTGAAAAATACATGAATACTGAGTATGTAGACCCAAATTCGTTTTAGGCTTTATTCTTACTTCCTTGTGCTCGGCCCATCTGGCCCATTAGGTCTTTTTCAGTCAATTTTTTCAGCCGCCGCCCACCAGGCTCAATCCTGCCGCCAGCCTGCCGCCCGCCAGGTGCCATCACACTTTCGCTTGCCGCCTTGCTATTGCCGTGCCCGAGGCCGACTGCCCGTGCGCATGCGTGCGCTGTGCGCACCGTCCAGGCTCCAAGCCTCCAGCGACCAGCGATCCAGGCGTCCAGCCTGAGTGCCTGACGCCTTGACCAGTGACCAGCCAGGCTCCGGCCAGTTGCCAGTCGCCCGCTAGGTGCTAGCTGAGAGCACCTAAAGGGGGGTGAATAGGTGATCCTGTAAAATCAAACACTAAATAGCTACAAACTTGATTGTTAAGGTGTTAGTGAAATCAAGTGGCTATGTAACACGCTCGTGTGAACAAAACAATCACAAGAAGCAACACACGAGACACGCGATTTTTATCCCGTGGTTCGGCCAAGTAACACTTGCCTACTTCCACGTTGTGGTGTCCCAATGGACGAGGGTTGCACTCAACCCCTTTCAAGTGATCCAATGATCGACTTGAATACCACGGTCTTTTCCTTTAGAGTATTTTTCCCGGTTGCAAGGAATCTCCACAATTTGGAGCCTCTCGCCCTTACAATAGAGATCAAAAAGAAGCACAAGAGTAAGGGAGGGAAAGCAACACACAAGACTCGAATCCGCAGCACAACCACGCACACAAGAGAAGAAGTGAGCACACAAACACAGCGCGAGGAGTTTACAACTTGAAAGTGCTCAAATCTCAAGAACTATGATCCGATTGCGTGAATGCAGAGTCTAGGGGTCTTAGGATGTTTCTTGTAAGCTTGGTGTCCTGCTCCATGCGCCTAGGGGTCCCTTTTATAGCCCCAAGGCAGCTAGGAGTCGTTGGAGTTCAATTTGGAAGGCCATTCTTGCCTTCTGTCGAGTGGTGCACCGGACAGTCTGGTGCACCACCAGACAACCATTGTTCATGTCCGGTGCGTGATCTCCTTCCATATCGGGCACAGCCGACCGTTGCTCCTCAGGACCGGTTGGCGCACCGGACACTGTCTGGTGCACACCGGACAGTCCGGTGCACCCAGCCGACCGTTGGAGAGAGCCACGTGTCGCGCACTGATCGCGCGGACGACCGTTGGCCACTGGCATCGTTGGCTCACTGGACAGTCCAGTGCACCACCGGACATTCCGGTGAATTATAGCTACGTCGCCTTTTCCTTTTCCCGAGAGCAATGATTTTGTCGTGGATGACTCACCGGACAGTCCGGTGCACCATCGGACAGTCCAGTGAATTATAGCCGTACGACTCCGTCGTTTCCTGAGAGCAGCCGGTTCACCGTCGGCCAGCCTGGGGCACCAAACACTGTCCGGTGCACCACCGGACAGTCCGGTGTGCCAGGCCGAGCAGGTGTTGGCTGTACACAACCAACCTTTTTCAATTCATTTCTTCTTTTCTCGGCACTGTTTCTAGCACTTAGATAAATATGTTAGTACTCAAAAACAATTCACTAAGTCTAGAAACATACCTTGTGTTTGATTTTCACTTCTTGCTCGTTTAGCACATAAGAGTTCAAAATATTTGTGTTGGACATTTAATCACCAAAACAATTATAGAAATGACCCAAGGGCACATTTCCCTTTCAATCTCCCCCTTTTTGGTGATTTATGCCAACACATCAAAAAGCAACAAAAAGAAGTGAAATATTAATGCAAATGAAGACCAAATTCTTTTTACTCAAGATTTGACATATTTGGATCATTCTTTGCCACCACTTGGTTTATTTTTGCAAATCAAATTCTTTTACCTATCTCTAAGTCAAACACACTTGTTTGTGCAAATAGAGAGATGTTCCAAGAGTAAAATTGATCAAGTGCCAAAAACTCCCCCTTTTTCCCATAATCAAAATTCTCCCCGATAAGAGACCAAATTTTGCAATAAGAGTATTTTGGACAAATCACAAATTCTAACTCTACTATTTTCAAAAACCACAAGTGGTTGGCTGATCCATTTGCTTTGGCCTTAATTTCTCCCCCTTTGGCATTAAGCACCAAAACAGGATCATTCTTGGCCCTTTTAACCCCATTGCCTCACCAAAAATGTCAATTAAGAGCAAAAGGCAATGAGAGCACAAGTATGAACTTGGAATTAAATATACTAATACCGGAGTGCAGTGGAAGTCTTTGCGTCGTCCAAGTTCATTTTCCCTTTCGATGTACCTTCGAGACTACATCAAGTGTACTCAAACAAACAAATTAGTCTCAAAGGGATCAAGTTGTAGCACATCTCCCCCTAAACATGTGCACATCTGCATACGGTCTCGTGAGGTCTGGGGATGACTTGTACAACTTGAGCACCATAAGTAAACAATAACTGATTCAAATGCATAAAGTAACATGGTCAAAGGCATAGACTAAATGTATGCTATGGATAAATCCAAGTTACGCGAATCTAAGACATTTAGCTCACTACGCATCCTGGAAAACCTTTTCTCGTCTAAAGGCTTAGTGAAAATATCGGCTAACTGGTTCTCGGTGCTAATATGGCACACATTGATATCTCCCTTTTGCTGGTGGTCTCTCAGGAAGTGATGCCGGATGTCTATGTGCTTAGTGCGGCTGTGTTCAATAGGATTATCCGCCAAGCAGATTGCACTCTCATTGTCACATAGGAGTGGGACTTTGCTCAGATTGTAGCCAAAGTCCCAGAGGGTTTGCCTCATCTAAAGTAGTTGTGCGCAACACTGTCCTGCGGCAACGTACTCGGCCTCAACAGTGGATAGGGCAACAGATGTTTGTTTCTTAGAGCTCCAGGACACCAGGGACCTTCCTAGAAATTGGCATGTCCCTGATTTACTCTTCCTATCAACCTTGCACCCAGCATAATCAGAGTCTGAGTATCCAATCAAGTCAAAGGTAGACCCCTTTGGATACCAGATCCCAAAGCAAGGCATAAAAACTAAATACCTAAGAATTCGCTTAACGGCCACAAGGTGACATTCCTTGGGGTCGGATTGAAATCTAGCACACATGCAAACACTAAGCATAATGTCTGGTCTACTAGCACAAAGATAAAGTAATGAACCTATCATTGATCGGTATGCCTTTTGATCAACGGACTTACCTCCTTTGTTGAGGTCAATATGCCCGTCAGTTCCCATCGGTGTCTTCGCGGGCTTGGCGTCCTTCATCCCAAACCTCTTGAAAAGATCCTGAGTGTACTTCGTTTGGGAGATGAAAGTGCCATCCTTGAGTTGCTTCATTTGGAATCTAAGGAAGTAGGTCAGCTCGCCCATCATTGACATCTCGAACTTTTGCATCATCACCCTGCTAAACTCCTCACAAGACTTTTGGTTAGTAGAACCAAATATTATGTCATCGACATAAATTTGGCACACAAAAAGATCACCGTTGTAGGTCTTTGTAAAAAGAGTGGGATCAGCTTTCCCAACCTTGAAAGCATTAGAAATAGGGAAATCTCTAAGGCATTCATACCATGCTCTTGGGGCTTGCTTAAGTCCATAGAGCGCCTTAGAGAGCTTATACACATGGTCGGGATACCTGTCATCCTCAAAGCCAGGGGGTTGTTCCACGTATACCTCCTCCTTGATTGGCCCATTGAGGAAAGCGCTCTTTACGTCCATTTGGAATAGCCTAAAGGAATGGTGAGCGGTATAGGCTAATAATATTCGAATTGACTCTAACCTAGCTAGGGCTGGAAACGAGCTGAGCCGAGCTCGGCTCGGCTCGGCTCGGTGCGGCTCGGTGCCTGAACGAGCTCGGCTCGGCTCATCCATTCCACGAGCTGGCGAAAGAGGCTCGGCTCGGCTCGACCTTGGCTCGCGAGCCAGCTCGGTTCGGCTCGCGAGCCATATTCTGGTACTTATCGTTGCATTATTTGGTGAATTAACATTATATAAATTTGAAATATAGAATCATCATTCTACATTATGAGTAAATTAAATTATAACTTGTAATATATTCATCATCAAAGACTAAAAAATGAGCTATTATCCATAAAATTATCTAATATTCATTATTATTCCATAAATTGATCATTTTTGCAAGGCTCGCGAGCTGGAACGAGCCGGCTCGGCTCGCTGCAAAAACGAGCTCGAAGAAGGGGCTCAGCTCGGCTCGTTCGAGGCTCGCGAGCCGCTCCGAGCCGAGCCGAGCCGCTCCGAGCTCGAGCTGGCTCGCGAGCCTCGAGCTAATTTTCCAGCCCTAAACCTAGCCACAGGAGCAAAAGTCTCCTAAAAATCCAAACCTGTGACTTGGGCATAACCTTTTGCCACAAGTCAAGCCTTGTTTCTTATCACCACTCTGTGCTCGTCTTGCTTGTTGCGGAACACCCACTTGGTTCCCACAATGTTTTGCTTTGGACGTGGCACCAGGCTCTAGACTTCATTTCTTTTAAAATTGTTAAGCTCTTCCTGCATAGCCAACACCCAGTCTGGATCCTGCAAGGCCTCTTCTAACCTGAAAGGCTCAATAGAAGAGACAAACGAGTAATGCTCATAAAAATTAGCTAATCGTGAGCGAGTAGTTACTCCCTTGCTGATGTCACCCAGAATCTGATCGACGGGATGATGTCTTTGGATCGTCGCTCGAACTTGAGTTGGAGGGACCCGTGTTGCTTCTTCCTCCATAACCTGTTCTTCTTGTGCTCCCCTTGATTCTGCCCCTCTTCTTGAGGTACCTGTTCACCGTCTTGAGTTGGGGGATGCACCGTTGTCGAGGAAGATGGTTGATCTTGCTTCTGTAGTTCCTGAGGTCGCACATCACCTATTGCCATCGTGCGCATTCCGGCCGTTGGAACTTCTTCTTCATCTATATCATCAAGATCAACTTGCTCTCTTGGAGAGCCATTAGTCTCATCAAATACAACGTCGCTAGAGACTTCAACTAATCCCGATGATTTGTTGAAGACCATATACGCCTTTGTATTTGAGTCATATCCTAGTAAAAACCCTTCTACTGCCTTGGGAGCAAATTTAGAATGTCTACCTTTCTTCACCAGAATGTAGCATTTGCTCCCAAATACACGAAAGTAGGAGACATTGGGTTTGTTACCGGTAGGAGTTCGTAGGAGGTCTTCTTGAGGAGGCGATGTAGATAGAGCCGGTTTATGGCGTGGCAGGCTGTGTTCACAGCTTCCGACCAAAACCACTCAGGCGTCTTGTACTCTCCAAGCATCATTCTCGCCATGTCGATTAGCGTCCTGTTCTTCCTCTCTACCACACCATTTTGTTGTGGTGTGTAGGGAGTGGAGAACTCGTGCTTGATCCCTTCCTCCTCAAGATACTCTTCGACTTGTAGACTTTTGAACTTAGACCCGTTGTCGCTTCTTATCTTCTTCACTTTGAGCTCAAACTCATTTTGAGTTGTCCTTAAGAAGCGCTTTAGGGTCCCTTGGGTTTCTGACTTATCATGCAAAAAGAATACCCTAGTGAAGCGAGAAAAATCATCTCTAATTACAAGACCATACTTACTTCCCCCGATGCTGAGGTAGGCAACGGGTCCGAAGAGGTCCATGTGAAGAAGCTCTAGTGGTCTTGATGTTGTCATCACATTCTTGCTGTGATGAGTGCTTCCCACCTGTTTCCCTGCCTGACATGCTGCACAAGGTCTGTCTTTCTCAAAACAGACATTGGTTAGTCCTAACACATGATCTCCCTTTAGAAGCTTATGAAGGTTCTTCATCCCAACATGTGCTAGACGACGATGCCAAAGCCAACCCATACTACTCTTAGCCATTAAGCATGCATCTAGATCGGCATTCTCTTTCGAAAAATCAACTAAATAGAGCTTGCCGTCTAATACACCCTTAAAAGCTAATGAACCATCACTCCTTCTAAAGACAGATACGTCTACATTTGTGAATAAACAATTATAACCCATGTTACATAATTGACTCACAGACAATAAGTTGTACCCGAGCGATTCAACTAAAAACACATTGGAGATAGAATGCTCGGGTGTGATGGCTATCTTTCCCAATCCTTTAACCTTGCCTTGGTTCCCATCTCCAAAGATGATCGAATCCTAGGAGTCCTTGTTCTTGATGTAGGAGGTGAACATTCTCTTCTCCCCCGTCATGTGGTTTGTGCATCCACTGTCGATAATCCAGCTTGAGCCCCCAGATGCATAAACCCGCAAGGCAATTTAAGCTTGGGTTTTAGGTACCCAACTCTTGTTGGGTCCTACAAGGTTAGTCACAATAACTTTTGGAACCCAAATACAAGTCTTGTCTCCCTTGCATTTGGATCCCAATTTCTAGCTACTACTTTTTTATTTTTACATGAAAGTACAAAAGAAGTTTTGCAAGCATGATAAATAATAGTAGGACCATTGTGAACTCTCCTAGGCGCATGAGACACAACATGATTACGCCTAGACCTATTTCTACCATAATCATGAGTTGAGCTAGAAGCAACCATAGCATGAGAATCATTATAAGCAGCATGATCATAACTCCTATTATAATGAGAACGACTAGCAATTTTCCTATCATAAATAAAGGCATGGTTCCTTTGAGGACTGCTAGCCATAGGGGCCTTCCCTTTCTCCTTGTTGAGAACGGGAGTCCTTTGGCTTGTTAAGTTCTTGGTTTCCTTTCGAAAACCAAGTCCATCCTTAATTGAGGGGTGTCTACCAACAGTGTAGGCATCCCTAGCAAATTTTAATTTATCAAATTCAACTTTGCAAGTCTTAATTTGAGCATTAAGACTTGCCACCTCATCGTTCAATTTAGCAATAGAAATAAGATGTTCATCACAGGCATTAACATCAAAGTCTTTACATCTATTGCAAATAACTACATGTTCTACACATGATCTAGTTGCATTTGCTTCCTCTAGTTTAGCATTTAATTCAACATTTAAATCTTTTAGACTAGAGACAGATTCATGACAAGCAGACAACTCAGAGGATAGCATTTCATTTCTTTTAATTTCTAAAGCAAGAGATTTTTGAACATTAACAAACTTGTCATGTTCCTCATACAAAATGTCCTCTTGCTTTTCTAACAATCTATCCTTTTCATTTAGAGCATTAATTAATTTATTAATTTTGTCTACCTTAGCTCTATCTAGTCCTTTAAACAAGTCAGTGTAATCTACTTCATCATCGGAAGATTCCTCATCGCTAGAAGAAGAGTACTGTAACGCCCTGAATTTGGGAGTAGAATTTTTTCTTCTTTTCTCTCACCAAATTCGGGCGTTACTTTCTTTTCTCTTCCCGTTTTGCCTCCTTTTTCCCAATTTCAAACCAGTATAGTGACAGGTGTCTGTGTCATGTATAAACAAAACCTAAGTGTCATGGGTGTTGCATCATGCCAAAGCGCATTTCTTTGTCTGATGTCGCGTGTTCGTCTCATTCCGTTTCGGATTTTGGTTCGTGATTTAATTCTGTTTAATGGTCGTGCGTGTCGTGGGTTTCGATCCGCGATGTGACCCAACCCAGCCCGGCTCAGCCCGGTCCGGCCCGTGCGCCCCTGGCGCCCCTGCCCACCCCCTGCGCCCCCTTCCCCAAATCCGTTTGGCTCATTTGATTTCTCCCGCGCAGTAACCTCCCTCTCCTTCTTCCACCTCTCTCTCTCCCCCCGTGGTGCCCTAGGGTTTGGAGTCGAGATCACCAGAATTTGGATCCCCGGAGGTGAGTTTTTCCCCTCCCCTTCCCTTCTCTCTCTCTCCCTCCCTCTCCCTTCTTCTTCCCCTGGTCGCGCACGTCCCGCGCCCTGCTCGCGCGCGTCCTGCGCCCTAGCCGCACAGCCGCCTTGGCCCGCGTGCCCCGCGCCGCCCTCGGCCCACGCGCCCCGCGCTACGGCAGGCCCCCTTGGCCTCGCCCGAGCGCCCTCCCGCGGCCGTGCCCGTGCCGCCCCGGCCGCGCCCCTTCCCCGGCTGCGCGCCCCCTCGCCCCGGCGAGCTCCGTCCCAGCGAGCTCCGACCCTGTGCCCTCCCTACCCTGCGCGTGCTCGCGCCCCGCCTCGCCCTACCCCGGTGAGCCTTCCCCCGGCTGCGCGCCCTCCCGCGGCCGCGCCCGCACCACCCCGACCCCATGCCCTCCCTCCCCCATGCACGCTCACGCCTCGGCGAGCCCCGCCCTGCCTTGCCCCGGTGAGCCCTCCCGCAGCCGCGCCCCTTCCCCGGCCGCGCGCCCCCACGCCCCGGCGAGCTCCGCTCCCGCGCGCACCCCCCGGTGGCCTCCCCGCGCCCGGCGAGCTCTCCCCGGCCCCGCGCCCACGACCCCCTGCCCACGCCCGACCTCGCGCCCGGCGCCGGCGGCTCGGCCCCTGCCCGCGCGCCCTCGCCCCGCCGAGCCCGCCCCGTCGCGAGCCCCCACTCCCCGGCCGTGCCCCGGCGGCTGCGCCCTCGTCGCGCACCCCGGCGGTCGTGCCTGCCCCCGGTCGTGCCCCTGCCCGCGCCCGTGCCTCGGCGACTCGCGTCCCACGCGCCTGCACAGTTCGCGTGCCTTCGGCACACGTAGCGTGCTCTCGCGCGTGCGACCGTAGTCGCACTGCGCTTAACCCCGTTTTAATCGATGTTAATTTGTGTAGTCGACGTGCTGCGTCGCGCGCTTCGTCGCCCGATGATTCCTTTAATTTATATTTATTAAAGTGTTGCGTTGCGCGCTTCGTCGCGCGACAAATTTGTCTAATTTTGGATTCTATTAATGTGCTATGTCGCGCGCTTCGTTGTGCGATGATCTATTTTAATTTCAGGTTGTTTAAGGTGCGACGTCGCGCGTCCAGACGTGCAACGTTCCACTTTAAACTCAGCTCTGTTGACGTATGTCGTCGTGCATTTCGTCGCGCGATGCTTAATGTCTATTTATAAGTAATGCAAGTGTCTTGTTGCGCGCTCTGTCACGCGGCGAGTCGTTTACTTCTTAATTCAATCTAAATGTTATGTCGTACGTCTCGCCATGCGACCACTCCCTTTCATTCATCTTCAATTGTTTATAATGATTAAATGTGGAACTTGACTTTACTTTATGCTAAAACGTAGTGTCCAAATTAATTCCCTTCTATTAAGCGAGTGGTTTAATTTATAATAATGTAACGTGATCGTTTCTCGACTGTCTTTTTTCTCTTTCTCTCTTAACCTTAATTGCGAGCCCGCGTGGAACGTCTGTTTATTTACTGCATTCTATTGTATGGTGTACTGTTCTTTTGTATTAAATGTGTGGATGTATATATGTTTGCGTCTGCATAGAGAACGATCTGGTTGAAGAGCCCAAAGAACTCGCAGGTGAAGCCCCTGAGCAGCAGTCGGTTGGTGGAGGCAAGTGTCCCTTGACCTGTCTTTGTCCTATACATTCTTTAATTCACCTCCCGCATTTCACAGTTATACCTAAGGATCGACTAGCTTTTGTTATCCATGTCCTTGTTTACCTATTTGGGTTGGATTATTATTGCTTAGTCTTTGCTATTGCTCAACTCTAATCAATGAACATGATGAGAATTATCAATGATACGCTGTTTTCCCCTCTTTTATTACGATGTTATACTTGTAACCTTCAAGGGGGCTCGAGCGGTTTCTCGAGTGCCTCTCTGTAAGGACCTGTTCGTTGGATGACCGCCCGGGAAAACAATGCAACCATGAGGGTGGAGTCGGATGCCCTTAGCTGAATAATTAGAGGAACCGGGGTGTAGTTCGCTTAGCCGTCGTGCCGTCAATGGGGCTCGGTGTATGCGGCTCGCTCTGCCAAGGTTGATTTGTCCCTTGGGGAGGAGTGCGGTACATTTAGGAAACCTAACGGGCGGCTACAGCCTCGGGGAATCTTTGTAAAGGCTACGTAGTGATGCCCTGCTCAACCACCTAGGTAGTGGTCAATGGGGAGTAGCTCTCTCCGGGCAGAAAGGGAATCACGGCTTGTGGGTAAAGTGCACAACCTCTGCAGAGTGTTTGAAAACTGATATATCAGCCGTGCTCGCGGTTATGAGCGGCCAAGGGAGCTCCAGTGATTAGTGGTACTTGATCAGAGATGTTCGGATTTGCAGGTGGCAATGAGATTGATGGTTCTTGGAATTGACTCTAGTAATGGTAAGTGGTACTCTTTCCGTTTGGAAAGGAGTACGTTTGGGTTAATAACGTGGGTTAAATCTAAAACTTGGCTTTCTCTACTAGTAATAATAATCTGACCGACTAAAAGCAACTGCTTGACTTACCCCCCCCCCACATAAAGCTAGTCCACTACAGCCAAACAGGACACTTGTTGAGTATGTTGATGTGTACTCACCCTTGCTCTACACACCAAATCCCCCCTTCCCCAGGTTGTACGCATTGCAACCACTGCTCAGGAGAAGATGAAGCCGTGGAAGGAGACTTCCAGGAGTTCCAAGACTACGACGAGTTCTAGGCATGGGTTAGCGGCAACCCCCAGTCGGCTGCCTGTGAAGGCCGTGTTTATCTACGTTTTGTTTTCGTACTTTGATTTATTGTAAAGACTATGTGGATGTCTCAGACATATGATGTAATCGACTATTAATTCCCTTTTTAATACTATTTGAGCACTGTGTGATGATGTTCATGTTATGTAACTGCTGTGTACGTGAATTGTTGATCCTGTCACGTACATGGTTCGCATTCGGTTTGCCTTCTAAAACCGGGTGTGACAAGTACTTAGGGGAATCTCGAATACGTACCTTCTTCTCCTTAGCCATAAGGCAAGTCTGGCGTTCGTTGGGGAAGAGCGAAGACTTGTCGAAGGCCGAGGCAGCCAGTCCTTCATCGTCGGAGTCGGATGAAGAGCAATCAGAATCCCATTCCTTTCCAAGATGCGCCTCGCCCTTCGCCTTCCTGTAATTCTTCTTCTTCTCCTTCTTCCCATGTCTTTCTTGTGCCTGGTCATTTTCATTATCGGGACATTGAGCAATAAAATGACCAGTCTTACCACATTTGAAATAGGAGCGCTTTCTCCTTGCTTTATTCTTGTTAGGGTACTCTTTGCGTCCTTTGAGTGCCGGTCTTGAAACACTTGATGATAAGTGCCATTTCTTCCTCGTTGAGCCCGGCAGCCTCCACTTGTGCTACCTTGCTTGGTAGCGCCTCCTTGCTTCTTGTTGCTTTGAGAGCAACGGGCTGCGGCTCGTAGATGGGTAGTGGACCATTTAGCGCATTGTCCACGTATCGCGCCTCCTTCACCATCATGCGCCTACTCACGAATTTTCCAAGGATCTCCTCGGGTGTCATCTTAGTGTACCTGGGATTTTCACTGAATAAGGTTGACAAGATGGGGATCAATTACAGTAAATGACCTTAGCATGAGTCGGACGACATCATGATCCGTCCATCTTGTGCTTCCGTAGCTTTGGATCTTGTTGGCCAGGGTATTGAGCCTGTTGTAGGTTTGTGTTGGCTCCTCTTCCCTGATCATCGCGAATCTTCCCAACTCGCCTTCCACCAGTTCCATCTTGGTGATCATGGTGGCGTCGTTTCCCTCATAAGATATCTTGAGGGTGTCCCAGATTTTCTTAGCATTGTCCAAGCCACTCACTTTATTATACTCATCCCCGCCAAAGTGACGCTAGCAAGACAGTAGTAGCTTGGGCATTTTTATGAATTTGTTCATTAATAAACATAAGATTATCGATACTATCAAAATGCATCCCATTTTCTATAATTTCCCATATACTAGGATGGAGAGAGAATAAATGACTACGCATTTTATGGCTCCAAAATGAATAGTCCTCTTCATCAAAGTGTGGAGGTTTTCCAAGGGGAATTGATAGTAAATGCGCATTTGAATTGTAAGGAATGTGAGAGCAATCAAAAGAATAGTTTTGATTGACCGTCTTTTTCTTTGACGAGGAGTCGTCATCGTCCCTTAGTGAAGAAGAAGATGCATCACTGTCGTAGTAGATAATCTTCTTGATGCGTATCTTCTTCTTCTCGTCCCTCTTTTTGTGACTCGAGCCTGAGTCAGTGGGCTTATCGTCTCTTGGCTCGTTGAAGAGGGACTCCTTCTCCTTGTCGTTGACCACCATCCCCTTTCCCTTAGGATCCATCTCTTCGAGCGGTTAGTCCCTTAGATGAAGAGTACGGCTCTAATACCAATTGAGAGCACCTAGAAGGGGGTGAATAGGTGATCCTGTAAAATCAAACACTAAATAGCCACAAACTTGATCGTTAAGGTGTTAGTGAAATCAAGTGGCTATGGAACACGCTCGTGCGAACAAAACAATCACAAGAAGCAACACACGAGACACACGATTTTTATCCTATGGTTCGGCCAAGTAACACTTGCCTACTTGCACATTGTGGCGTCCCAATGGACGAGGGTTGCACTCAACCCCTTTCAAGTGATCCAATGATCGACTTGAATACCATGGTCTTTTCCTTTAGAGTATTTTTCCCGGTTGCGAGGAATCTCCACAATTTAGAGTCTCTCGCCCTTACAATAGAGATCACAAAGAAGCACAAGAGTAAGGGAGGGAAAGCAACACACACAAGACTCGAATCCGCAGCACAACCACACACACAAGAGAAGTGAGCACACAAACACAGCGCGAGGAGTTTACAACTCGAAAGTGCTCAAATCTCAAGAACTATGATCCGATTGCGTGAATGCAGAGTCTAGGGGTCTTAGGATGTTTCTTGTAAGCTTGGTGTCCTGCTCTATGCGCCTAGGGGTCCCTTTTATAGCCCTAAGGCAGCTAGGAGCCGTTGGAGATCAATTTGGAAGGCCATTCTTGCTTCTGTCGAGTGGTGCACCGGACAGTCCGGTGCACCACCGGACAACCACTGTTCATGTCCGGTGCGCGATCTCCTTCCATATCGGGCGCAGCCGACCGTTGCTCCTCGAGACCGGTTGGCGCACCGGACACTATCCGGTGCACCCAGCCGACCGTTGGAGTGAGCCACGTGTCTCGCGCTGATCGCGTGGATGACAGTTGGCCACTGGCGTCGTTGGCTCACCGGACAGTCCGGTGCACCACCGGATAGTCCAGTGAATTATAGCCACGTCGCTTTTTCCTTTTCCCGAGAGCAACGATTTCATCGCGGATGACTCACCGGACAGTCCGGTGCACCACCGGACAGTTCAATGAATTATAGCCATACGACTCCATCGTTTCTCGAGAGCAGCTGGTTCACCGTCGGCCAGCCTGGGGCACCGAACACTGTCCGGTGCACCACCGGACACTGTCCGATGCACCACCGGACAGTCTAGTGTGCCAGGCCGAGCAGGTGTTGGTTGTACACAGCCAGCCTTTTCCAATTTGTTTCTTCTTTTCTTGGCACTGTTTCTAGCACTTAGATAAACATGTTAGTACTCAAAAACAATTCACTAAGTCTAGAAACATACCTTGTCTTTGATTTTCACTTCTTGCTCGTTTAGCACATAAGAGTTCAAAACATTTGTGTTGGACATTTAATCACAAAAACAATTATAGAAATGGCCCAAGGGCACATTTCCCTTTCTCCAGCAGAGCAGTAGATCGAGCGTCAGTCGAGGTCCTGGTTTTATCCTCAAGACCGTTTATTGGTTTCACTAATTTGTGAATTGAGCTTGAGTGTATCTTAATTTGTTTTAGACTAGGCATTGAATTACTGTGATTTATTTATAGATTTAAAAATGAAGAGGAAGAGCAGTGCTACCACTGATTTGAGAGCTTTTTTAGCAAAAGCTGCTGCAAAAAAGAAGGATATTGTTGCTCCATCTTCCAATGAAAGAGAGATGCAATTGGTGATATTTCAAGGACAGACCAAAACTAGTAATGCAACACCCGTAGAATAAGAGAGAGTTGAGCCTGAACCTCCAATAATAGTAGATGCTGAAGACAATGATGATTTTGAATCAGTGCACTTAAATGGGACAACATCGAGTGGGGATAATGATAGTGATGATAATGATATTTTTGGCATTGAGCATGATCCTGGATTGAGGACTCCAATCTCAAGTTATTCTATTAATATCCAAGATGCAGTTAGAAGGGCCTATATTGCATTAGGTCCATGTCGACCAAAGATGAAGAAGGATGATTTTCCCCAGCATGAATGTGGAGGTATGCGTCGCTTCCTACCAAAGTGGTTTTTCGAGTTTAGTTGGCTTGAGTATAGTGTGGATAAAGATGTTGCATATTGTTTTCTTTGCTATCTGTTCAAAGATAACAACAAATTCCCTGGTGGAGATGCTTTCGTTAATGAAGGGTTTAGAAATTGGAATGTTAAAGCTAGATTGCTTAAGCATGTTGGTGTTGTTGATAGTGCTTATTGTGAAGCTGAGGAGAAATATAATTTATTTTTGACACCTAAAGCATCAATCCGTGAGTCGGTTGCCTCAAATACTTCATTGTATAAGGTTCAATATCTAGCTCGTTTGACATGGTCACTTAAGTGCATAAGATTTCTGTTGCATCAAGGGTTGGCTTTTCATGGTCATGATGAGGGAAATAGTTCAAAAAATAAAGGGAATTTTCAAGAACTTTTACAGTGGCTTGCAGGGAACTTTGAAGAAGTTAATAAAGTAGTTCTTGGAAATGCTCCACAGAATTGTCAATTGATAGATCACAAGATTCAGAAACAACTCATCAGTTGTTATGCTCATGAAACAACTAAGTTAATCATGGAGGATCTTGGTGATGAATGTTTTGCAGTTCTAGCTGACAAATCTAGTGATGCATACCAACAGGAACTGTTGGCTCTTTGCTTGCGCTATGTGAATAAAATTGGAGAACCGGTTGAGCGGTTTCTTGGTCTTGTCAAAGTGGAAGATACTACATCATTGACGCTTAAAGAAGCAATTCTATCCTTGCTTATTAAATATCAATTGCCATTATCAAAGATACGTGGACAAGGGTATGATGGGGCCAGTAATATGAAGGGTCATGTAAATGGTTTGAAAAAAATAATAATGGAAGAGTCACCTTCAGCTTATTATATTCATTGTTTTGCACATCAACTTCAACTAACCCTTGTATCTGTTGCAAAGGAGAATATTGATTATTCTTGGTTCTTTGGGCAACTTGCATACTTGTTGAATGTTCTTAGAATGTCTTGCAAAAAGATCTCTATGATTCGTGTAGCTCAAGCTGAATATATGATTGAAGCATTGAGTTTGGGTGAAATAGAAACTGGCCAAGGTTTGAATCAAGAGATGTGCTTAGCAAGACCAGGTGATACACGTTGGGGATCTCACTATAGAACTGTAATGCATGTCATAGCCTTGTATCCTTCAATCAAGAAAGTTCTCTCTAAGATTTGGAAGGAACATAAAGGAGGTGAGTCAATAGGAGCTCAAACTATGCTAGAAGTATTTAAGTCATTTGAATTTGTTTTCATGTTGCATTTGATGAATGAAGTATTTGGATACACAAATGGTTTATGCAATGCTTTGCAAAGGCGGGAGCAAGATATTGTAAATGCAATGGATCTTCTTGAATTCACAAAGGTAGAATTGGTTGTTAGAGAAGATTTTGGATGGCAAGAATTCCTTAATAATGTCTTTTCTTTTTGTGAGAAGCACAAAGTTAAAATCGTTGACATGGATGCAAAGTATAAGCCTATTCAGAGAGACATGAAGTTCTATAGAAATGCTATCAATTACCATCGGTTTCATGCTAATATGTTCTTAGGCGTCATTGATAGGCAACTTGTTGAGCTTAATAATAGGTTTGATGAGGTAAACACAGAGTTACTTAGATGTATGGCATCATTCAATCCATCCAAGAACTTTGATGGATTCAATATTGAGAAATTGGTTAAGCTTGCTGGGTTTTATCCTCAAGATTTTGAGTTTGAAGAGAAGGTACAACTCCCTTTTCAATTAAATCGCTATATCGAAGATGTGAGAAGAGATGAAAACTTCAAAAATTTGAGAAGCCTAGCAAAGTTATCTATGATGCTTGTCAAAACAGATAAAGTTCTTCGGTATGACATTGTTTACAAGCTTCTCAAATTGGTGCTACTTCTTCCTGTTGCAACTGCTGGTGTTGAAAGAATCTTTTCTTCAATGAACTTCATAAAAATAAGCTAAGAAGCAAGATAGGACAATTTTTTTAAATGGATGCTTGGTTACTTTTATTGAAAGGCAATTCTTTTTGCAAGTTAAGGATGAGGACATTATCACTCAATTTCAAAGCTTGAAGGATCGGAAGGTTGTCTTGTAATATGTAAGCTTCCTTATACTATTTAATGTTCTTTTGACCTATTATTTTTATGTGAGTTAGACCTTACGTGAGTTATGATTTAGTTTACTACTTCTATAATGTGTATGTTTTATTATATGCTATGACTATCTATACGTGAATCAATTGTATATATATATATGTATGTATGTATAAAGTCTATTAGGATAGGCTTTAGGCCATCCAATTTTTTTCTCTAGTACAATTTCGAATATCCATTCTCTAAATTCTGGGTCCGCCCCTGACGGAGAGAGTACTCAAGGCACACTAATAACAAGGATAAGTCGGCAATCATGTATTCATGTCCAGCGGAAATACTAGAGAATGGTGACAAGCGGAGATAAAGTCTTTGCTCCAGATCGAGAAGAAAACCATTGGTAACAGGCACCTGGGGGTTTGCGAGTGCTTGTGGGGAATGGGCACATATCTAAAGGAGAGAATTCAAGGATAGAAGGAGAAGATGCTGTCCAAAAAGCGCTGGAAAGGAGATTTTGATCAGCCCAAACTTATGGCAATGGTGTAGTGCTTCATTTTTTTTTTAAAAAAAAGTAAACTTGTGTGATCAAATGAGTGAGCTGATTGGCAGTTTTTGGTGGAGCCAACTGGATAAGGAAAATAAATTGACGTTGTCCAAGGATGGAGTCCTCGGCTTTCGTGACATGCACGCTTTCCATGGCTATGTTTGGCTAAAGTAGGGAAAGGAAAAGGAGGCTAGCGATGAACCACGAGTCGTTGTGCGCCCAAATCCTGAGAGCACGTTACTGCCGTGACGGAGATATCCTAGATGCCAAGCCAGCAGGAAGGTGCACGTCTCTTTACTCCTGGCAAAGTATCTGTAATACCCAATTCCTAAGCAATAAAAAAGTAGAGTTAATATGTGTAGATAGGGGTGCTCTTCCTTTATGATCGTAAGCAAAGTAAAATATATAAATGCATAGCAAGCTGGTGTTCTTTTTGTAAGAGGTGCATAATAATAGGAATTTGAAGATTTAAACACAACTTGAATTCAAAATTCAAAGGAATGAATGGGAAGATTAAAATTTAGGAAGAAAAATCTAATTAAGTTAAATATTTCTTCTATAATTAAACATTAGGAAGAAAAATAAATATTTAGAGCCAACAATAGGAGTTATATTCACATTTGGATTATATTTGAGATTGGACATCTAAAATTCAAAACAGAAATTTTAATTTGGCTTGAATGTTTGAAATTTGAAATAGAAAAGAAAAAAATGGGAAAGGAAACCGGTTTGGGCCTGAGTCCCTGAATTCGGCCCACAAATGAATTTCTCCACGCAAGCCCAACTGTGCTTCGGCGCCGACATGTGGACCCAAGCCGTCATCCCCTCCTCGCGTCCTATTGTAGGATCTAGGGCACCAGCTAGAGGGGGGTGAATAGACGGTTTTGACTAAAATAAAAAACACTAGAGAAATTTAATCAATATGACAAGAGGTATAAATTCTCTAGTGATAACAAGTAAACAATATATGAGAATCAACTATGGTGATTGTATACTCGAAGAACAATATGCAAAATACTAATCACTTGCACGGCAATAAGTAATGCAAGAAAAAAAAAGACACCAGATTTTATCCCGTGGTATCGGTGATTTGCCGATCACCCCTAATCCACGTTGAGTTGGACTTCAAGCTCTCACTTGCTCCTCTACACGGCTTGATCTTTGAGCCAAGTGGACAAGAAATCACTCGATACCTCGATTCCACTAATGTCACCTTTGCCGCTCCGGCGAGGTAGGCGCGAACCTCTCACAATCGACACCGCAGCTCCTCCACAATCTTCTTGGAGAGCTCGACGGAGACAACACCCGAGTCGTCTAGGAGGCGGAAACCTCCAAGAGTAACAAGCCGATGACGCTTGCTCGGTGTACCACCTAGTGCCTCAAGGATCACCAATGGATGCAAATGCACTAGGAACTCTCAATCTCTCACTAGAATGCAATCTCAAGCAAGAAGTGTGAGAGAATGAGTGGGAGGATCACAAATGAGCTCAATGTGTGCAAGGAATGGCCAAGGGAGCCCTCACACACGAGCTCCCCTTCTATTTATAGCCCACCTCACAAATCCAACCGTTATGTGCAAACAGCACACATTCTGCGCACACGCGGACGGTCCGCGCCCTGAGGCCGGACGGTCCGACGTACATATAACGGCTAGTTTTCCCGTTTGAAATATGTGAGAGCTATCAGAAAAGCGAGGTCCGGACAGTCCGCCCACCTTGGTCGGACCGTTCGAGACCTGGCAACTTGGAGCACCAGTGCTCTGACCAAGAGGAGATAACACATGCGGACTGTCCGCCCTATAAGGCCAGACGGTCCGCGACTTGGGAGTCAGTACTGTCCGGGTTTATCTTCCAGACAGTCCGTAGTACAAATACCCAAAAACACACAGTCCCTGCCCAAACCAATTTGGCACCTGCGGACGGTCCGCCGACCCTGGCCGAACGGTCCGCACAAAAATATAGGGACTGTGCACAGAGCACCCTTCTCTGGTCAGGACTACGGACGGTCCGGCCCCAAGGCCTGGACGGTCCTCAGTACAAATAAACAGGACCAGTCCGAAGTGAACATACTTCAGACCACCAATGGATGGATCGCGGACGGTCCGCCCACTTGGCCCGGACGGTCCGCCAACCCCATAACTTAATAACTTTTCAAACACGCTTTAGAAAAGAGTTTTAACTCTCGAAACAAGAAGCGATGTTAGTCCTCACACAAGTGCAACCACTAGATGCTCTATGAGGCACTAAGTTTTACACAAACCAAAGTCATTGACCCCTCTTAATAGTACGGCCATCTAGCCTACTAATACGGTCAAATATCTTCTCTAAACTCCTGGAGGCCGGCAAAAACAAAAACCTATGTTATACCTTTGCCTTCACTTGATCCACAAACAATGCTTATAAGTCTCCAAGATTCTCTGTTCTATGTGGTCCAACCCTGCATTCTTATTTCTCCAAGAACCGTTAGTCCACAACCAGTTGTCATTAATTACCAAAACATCACTAAGGGGCCTAGATGATTCACAATCTCCCCCTTTTTGGTAATTGATGACAACACTACACATTATATCCAAGAGAAATTTTGTTTTTCAAATCTCCCTCATACCTTAGGTATAAGAAGGATTTTAGAAGTGAGTTTCATAAGACTTATCTTGATTTGAAGTTCCGTCCGAGAGATAGATAAATCTCAATAAAACTAAGAGTGTAGGAATAGCTCCCCCTATGTGTGTGCATGATATTTCTAGTTGAAGATACAACACATATAATCGATCGGAGTTTTGATGGAGATCTTCCTACAGTCATGGTTATCAAGGCATACAAGAAGTAATATGTAAAATAAGCGCAACAAATTTAATCACTCCTCGATCAACCATTCACAGAATAATTCAAACTAATTTAAACATAAGATTTAACACACATAGTTCAACCCACAGAATATTACAAATATTTGTCCACAAACATAAGACATAGTTCACCAAATGCATAAGACATAAAATTCAAATAGTAACCAATACCAAGTGCATAAGACATAAAATAGTAAACATGCACATGCATAGTCTCAATGTCCACATGAGCGAGCTCCCCTGAATATGACATTTCCAACTTCTCTTCTCTTCTCTCCCCCTTTGGCATCAATTGCCACAAAGGAGGGGCTTCACTGACCACCAGGTGGAGGATACATGCTGTAATAATGGGTGCTGAAGGTGTCAAAAAGAGAGGAGAACTGCCCAAAGTCTTGCTGGAGCTGCTGCTGCCTCTGACTTATATCTTGAATGCTTTCATTTGTAGACAGATTGTCAAACTGACTAGACAAAGCCCCCATATTATCCTGAAAACTCTGTTGCATGTTGTTCAGTCTGGTCATAATTGGATCAGTAACAGTGTCTTGGATGTGACTGCGAAATTCAGAAAGCTCAGAATTTATCGCATCCAAGTTATCATCAAAGCGAGCCTGCATCCTATCCATGCGCTGGTCCATATGAGTCATCATGCCCTGGAAGCGGCCATCCATGTGAGTCTGGAGCCCTTGCTACATGTTCTGAAAGTACGGATCAAAATAGCTCGACCAGGCTACCAGAACTGCTGAGGCTGAGGAGGAGGTGGAGGAGGTGACATCTGCTCGGCTGCATCAGCTTCAGGAGCAATTCCTTCATCATCACTAGCTTCTTCCTCATCATCTGGGAAGGGAGTAAGAGGCCTGGTGAGGAATCCAATCTTATTCTTGAAGGGCCTAAAAGGAGTGTGAACTATCTCACAGTGCCCCTCAAATCTGGTCTTAGCTTTGATGAGAGCCATAATGTATGGAGCATAGGCTAAGTTCTGGTTCTTGTCCATTTTGAGGTCATTTAATTGTCTCATCATAAATAGCACAACATTCATTACCTCACCATTCATGACATGGTGGATAATGTTCTAGAACTTGTCTCTGATTTTTCTCTTATCTCCACCCTTGGGAAGAATTGTTACTCTAGCAATTTTGTTAATCACAGCAGGATGATGCATCAGTCCTGCTGCCTCACCAAACCTCCTAGGAATTCCGAGCCTTGCTGGCTCATAGAATTGCATAAATTCTTCAAAATTATCCTCAGTGTACAAATCAATTCCGGCTGAAATTGTATCATAATCTAAACTGTTTGCAGTAGCAAATTCAGCAAAAGTTGTAGAATACCTCTTGAAGCCAGTCATCCAAGTGATGGATTGCTCATTAATATCAATCTCAGTAGTGGCCAGGAATTGTTTCACAGCCATCTCACTAAAGTCGGTCCTCTAGCCCATAAAGTGATAAAGACCACATGCCTCGAATTTGGGAATCAGGTCCTCCATGACTGATTGACCCACCGTAAAAGTCTAATCTATAACTTGATGCTTGTGAAAGTTTGTATCCATCAGTGTGCCCCAGAAGACATCAAATTGAAGCTGAGTGTGAAAGAACTGAATATTGGTGTCTGAGGGCAGAGAATACTGATTGACTGTCCTCCTGGAGCAATATTCTGCCATAGAGAATCTCCTCTTTGGATAAGTCCATCCTGTGATGTCAATGGATAGTCAGGATGAGCGTGTGGAACATCTTCGGTGTCCATAGAAACGCTACCCCTAGCTGAAGATTGGGCCTCTGAGTCTGTAGTTGGATTATAGTCTGCATCATCTGCACGAGTGTGCTTTGATTTGAAACGACCGGCAAGCTTCTTTCGAAGACCACCCAGACCACTGCAATATATGTGAGAAATAACCATAGGTGAATTGTTGATAACACCACAACATAGAGAAAGAAAGTGTAACTTTCTGTCAGAGGTCGGACTGTCCGTGCTAGGGGGCCGGACTGTTCGTGCCAGGGGTCCGGACTGTCCGCGCCAACCTGGCGGACGGTCCGCGACCGTCCAGGGGTGATTTTCTAGAACCCTAGTCGCCTCATCCATTCAATCAACGATTCGACAGAGAAATAACCATCCAAACTCGTTCAAATTTTTGCACAACATTCACAATGAGTAACACTAGCAATTCCACCAATCATATTTGTGAATCCACTGCTCAATTCTGGATCAGAGAGAAAATCCGAAGAATCCCCAAATTTGAAGAAATCAGATAAAGTCCATAAGATTTTGAAATATCGGGATGAAGACATGATTGTTGAACTTCCAACAAGCTTCCGGACAGTCCGTGCGCAGGTTCACTTCACCGTCCTCTCACAATCGACAAGAGTCACCTTTAGGCGTGTGGAGAGTGTGAGAGGAGAAGACAACTGATGAAAGTGACAATCTAATTGCCTCTGCCCGACTTATCTGCCTGTCGCGGACGGTCTGCGCAGGGACGGCGAACAGTCCGCGCCTTGTTAATTCAGACTTTCTGCTCTACTGACTCGGACTGTCCAGATCCTGATACAGTGGACGGTCCACGGCCTGATACTCAAATCTCCAAACTTTGTCCACTTTCTGATTTTGACTTTCAAATCTGATTTGACGCTCATATATGGACATTTCGACCAATCCAAGGGTTAGTATGCATGCATATACACATTATGTATTTGAGGAATACACATTTTCATATAAAACTACTTAGATCAAACGAGAATGAAAATTCATCAAAAATACCTAATAAATAGCCTAGAGAGCATATTTAGAAGCGAAATGCAACACTACACATGTGTATTCAACCTCAAGCCACATTTGAGAGATCTATCACATTCATTTCACTTCTTAATGTGCAAAATCTCGTTTCATCTAATGGCTTTGTAAATATATCGGCCAATTGATCATCCGTGCCAATCGAATATATAGTGATATCTCCCTTTCCAACATGATCTCTTAAGAAGTGATGCCGTATATCAATATGCTTCGTTCTTGAGTGTTGGACCGGATTTGTAGCCAATTTTACCACACTCTCATTATCACACATGAGAGGCACATTCTTAAAAATGATCCCATAATCCAATAGAGTTTGTTTCATCCATAATAATTGAGCACAACAATTACCGGTCGATATATATTCCGCCTCGGCGGTAGAAAGGGCAACGGAATTTTGCTTTTTAGAATACCATGAAACAAGAGATCTTCCAAGAAATTGACAACAACCGGAGGTGCTCTTTCTATCAACTTTGCAACCCGCATAATCTGAATCCAAATATCCAATTAATTCAAATTGAGCACCTTTGGGATACCATAGACCAATATTGAGGGTATACTTCAAATATCATAGAATCCTTTTTGCGGCCTTCAAGTGAATCTCTCTAGGTGAAGCTTGAAATCAAGCACACATGCAAACACTAAACATAACATCGGGCCTAGATGCAGTAATATAAAGCAAACTACTAATTATTGAGCGAAAAAGTTTTTGATCAACCATAGTACCTCCCTCATCTAAGTCTAGATGACCATTTGTTGCCATAGGAGTCTTGATAAGCTTAGCATTCTCTAAGCAAAACTTCTTGAGCATATCCTTCAAATATTTTGATTGACGTATAAAGATTCCATCTTTCAATTGTTTGATTTGAAGACCAAGGAAGAAGCTCAATTCTCCTATCATAGACATTTCAAATTCTTTTGATATCATTTTTCCAAATTCCTCAGAAAACAATTCATTAGTAGATCCAAAAATAATATCATCAACATAAATTTGACAAACAAACAAATCTTTGCCAATTCTTTTAGTGAATAGGGTAGTGTCAACCTTCCCAATTTTAAAGTCTTTGGAAAGCAAGAAATCCCTAAGCCTTTCGTACCAAGCGTGTGGGGCTTGCTTAAGCCCATAGAGTGCTTTAGAAAGCTTGAACACGTGGTTAGGTCTTTTGGGGTCCTCAAAACCTAGAGGTTGTTCAACATACACTAGTTCACTAACCTTACCATTTAGAAAGGCACACTTTACATCCATTTGGTACAACTTGATATTATGAGCACAAGCATAAGCAAGAAGGATCCGGATTGCTTCCAATCTTGCCACGGGAGCAAATGTCTCACCAAAATCCAATCCCTCTATTTGAGTATACCCTTGTGCAACTAATCTTGCCTTGTTTCTTACTACTAACCCATCTTCATTGTGCTTGTTGCGAAACACCCATTTTGTACCAATAACATTGTGGTCTTTTGGTCTCTCAACAAGCTCCCAAACTTCATTTCGAGTGAAGTTATTTAATTCTTCATGCATTGCATTCACCCAATCAACATCAAGTAGAGCTTCATCTACACGGTTAGGTTCCATACAAGATATAAAAGAGAAATATTCACAAAATGAAGCTATACGAGAGAGAGTTTGAACACCCTTACTAATATCTGTCACACCCGGTTTCAGAAGGCAAACCGAATGCGAACCATGTACGTGCCAGGATCAGAACTCACGTACACAGCGATTACATAAATGAACATCATCGCATAGTGCTCGAATAATAACATAAAAGAGTATTAACTTATTACATCACAAAGTCAGAGACATCCACATAGTCATCAACTTAACGGGTAAATCAAAGTGCTAAGCGAAACGCAGTAAAGATAGGGCCTTCACAGGCAGCTGACTGGGGGTTTGCCGCCAACCCACACCTAGAACTCGTCGTAATCTTGGAACTCCTGGAAGTCTCCTTCCACGGCTTCGTCTTCTCCTGAGCAGTGGTTGCAATGTGGACAACCTGGTGTTTTGTGGTAAAGCAAGGATGAGTACACATCAACGTACTCAGCAAATGCCCCGTTTGGCTGAAGTGGACTAGCTTTTTATGTGGGGTTAGGCTGAAGCAGTTGCTTTTAGTTGGTCAGGTATTTATTGTTAGTGGAAGCCAGATTTTACCATAAAACCCAAGTTATAATCCCAAAAGTACCTCCTCAGAGAGGAAATACTAGAATTCATAATTAAAGTCGCCATCATTAACCATCATCATTAAAGTCATCATCTGAGGTGTATCCGGAGTATCTCTAATCAAAGAGGATCCCAAGGCCGCTCATAACCGTGAGCACGGCTGATATATCAGTTTCTAACCCTCTGCAGAGGTCACACACTATACCCATGAGCCGTGATTCTCGTTTTGCCCGGGGATCATGACTCCCCATTGATCACTTCCTAGGTGGTCCGGCAGGGTATCTCTACGTAGCTTTTACGAAGATTCCCTAGAGGTCATAGCCGCCCGTTAGGTTTCTCCAGTTTGATAAACACAGTACCCCTCGCCGCAGGAGAGTGACTAACAAAAGCAAATCGAAAGAACCTCGGCACCCAACCTCGGCAAAGCAAGCACTGTGCCTGGACCCCATTGACGGCACGACGGCGAAGCAACTACACCTCCAGTTCCTCTAATTAATTAGCTAAGGGCGTCCCATTTCACCCTCATGGTTGCACTGTTATCCCGGGTGGTCTCTCAACGAATAGGTCCTTACGGAGAGGTACTCGGGAAACAGCCCGAGTCCCCTTAAATGCCACAAGTACATCATCATATCCAGAATAAAATCATAGTATCATCATTGTATCTCATCATGTTCATTGATTAAAGTAAAGCGCTAGCATGTAGCTAACCATAGTAACCCAAAAAGGTAAATCAAGGACAAGGTAAATAGAAAGCTAGTAAATCCTTAGGTTGTTCATAGTATGCGGGACAGTGTATTATAAAGTAAATGGGACATAATGGGTCAGAGGACACTTGCCTTCACCAAACAGATGCTCAGGATCTTCAGTCTCGTAAAACTCGAAGAGTTCGATCTCTTAGTCGCCGAAGCTTGACTGTCGATTCCTCGAAGCTCGAAAATGGACCGCAGTCTATTCACGACGTGCAACGAATACAAATAGGCACAAGCAAACATATACTTGCATAAGAACATTACACAATACAAAATAAAATATTATAAAAGCAAGCAATATAAAATAGAGAGCGCCTCTATAGTTACGTGAGGGAAAGAACCACGATAGTCAAAGCTATGGTCGTGGGGTTAGCGCGTTTATGCTGAACCACTATTAACTATAATATTTAAGTCGACGTTATCAAATGTAAATTATAACTGCCATTTAGTTTTGATTAATCTGATACACTAATAGCTCAAATAAATAAGTAATTTATTTAACACGAGAGATTCTACGCGAGGTGATTTTACGATACACGAAACAACACGACAGCATGCACCCGACGCGCGCACACACGACATAGCATGCTGACGACTCACAAAACAGTGCGCGCGACCAACACGAAAGACGTGCGAATCAGCACGCCACCACGTGTGGAGAAACACGCGCGACACATGTGAAACAACGCGCGACATGGCTACATCGCGAACAGCACGGCGACGCGCACACGGCGCACGATTGGTACACGAAATAATGTGCGCGACAACGCGCGATACTCGCTAACAGATAACGTCATTATACTAGACACAAATTAAAGGAAAAAACATTTAAGTTTGTATTAATCAAGTTAACTTTTATTTATAAAAGCGCGAGTTAAAAACTATAAAACAGAATTAATAGCTAATTAAATAATATAGACTTGTGACGTGATAAAATACGTTACTAATATAAAATCGGCGTTGCTACAAAGTTGACACGACTGAAACAAATAGAAACGGGTTTATGGCGCATTATATATTGAATAGCTAACTGTTCGTAGCTAATAAACAATTTTATTAATTAAAGTGCGCGAATCGCGACTCGCGCGGACGACGACACGTGAACAGCACGTGCGAACGTTGTGCGGATAGAACACGCAGTACGCGTAGAACAGAGCACGCGACACGCGCGGAATGGGTGGTGACAGCGTACGCGAACAGTACAGGCGAGTAGCGCGCGAACAACGCGTGACGCGTGAAGCAGCACGCGAACACGCGAGAATCATTAACTAATTGTTGTTTTTATACTAAACACTAAATAGATATTAAATATACCATCTAAGTTGTTAAAATCACATTAACACATATTTACAATCGCATAATTAAAATCGTAAATTGATCTGATTGAGTATTCAATTTAATGACTCACAACTAAGTAGGAAATTAATTAGCGCAGGGGCAGACGCGGGATTCTCACCTTCCGACGACGATGGATAGCGAGGCGAGCTCGCGACGAGGCTGAGCCAGGGCCGCGCAGGCGAGCCACACCGGATGCCACGCTGGGCTGGCCGCGCTGGCGGCACGCCGCGGGCTGCGCAGGCTGCACGCCGTGCAGGCAGGCCGGCCACGCCGCCACGCCAGGCGAGTTACGCCGGCCACCACGCTGGGTTGGCCGCGTCGGGCAGCCGAGCCGGACGACCGCTCACCGGTGGACAGTGAGACGAGCACGAACGACGGGCGTCTCGGGGAAGTGAACGGCGCCGACGGCAAGCTCGGCGGGGATGGCGGCGCTCCGGCAGGATGAGCCCGACGGGAACGAGGCGGCTCTGATTCGTCGGCTGCCGTGGAGTCGTGGCACGGGCGGAGGCTAGGCAGGGCGGGCAGCGCCGAAAGACAGGACCGCACCGGGGCTTCGATGGCGGTCTGGGCGGGCTCGCCGGGGCTGCGCAGGCGAGCTACGCTGGGTCACTGCGCTAGCTGGCCAAGAGCCGCCGTGCTGGCCGCGGGCGAGCAGAGACGAGCGGCGGTTTTGCCGAAGGAAACGCGGCGTGCGCGATCTGGACGGGAGGAAAAACGAACGGCATGAGGAACCGTCAAGAAGATGAATAGTCAACAGGGGTGGGGCCCACCTACTAGAGTGAGAAAATAGAGGGCCGCTCGGATGTGAGCCTGGCCGCTCGGCCAAAGGCCACGACATTTGCTCAGCTCATTTTGTTATTTTGTTTTCTTTTCCTTTTTTTCTTTATATATATATATATGAAAATATGATGAAAATTGTAAGAAATCTTAAATAATAAAGTAGCCAATTTCTAAATAAAGATTCGAGTAGCTTCTAAAAAATAGATTGAATATAAATAAACATTTGCACTTAATTAACATACAAACATCATGCTCTGAAAATGAATGTATCAAGGACTGATTAAAAGCTTTATAGTACTCAATGGTTAATTATATTCCACAACATTATTTTATTTATAAAAATAGCTCCCCTCTCTAATGGATTTAACAACCAAAAATTGAATTGCTTTTAACTTATGAAAATAGAGAAAAAAAATAAAGAGAGGGTAACACCAGAATTTTGAGTATAGAGCAAAGAAAATTTTCTACTTCAAAATTACGGGTGTTACAAATCTAACCCCTTAACAGAATCTCGTCCTCGATATTCAAGAAGAGGCTGGCAAGAAAATGAGATTGGTTCATTGGTTTTTCATAGCTTCTCCTGACTCAACTTTGACTCTAGCAACTTTAACTTGTGGCCTGGTTGCTTTGACCTTCAGATGCTTGAGACCGATTGATGCAATCCTCGAGGATCTCTTGGACCTGTGGGTAGGACCCACACATGCTTCCGTTGCACCACTTTGATCTTGTTGGCCGATGTTGATCGCATTGTCTTCATTGGGGTTAGCAGCTAACCTCCTTAACAGGAGTGTTGATACGCACTTGGTGAAAATGACGCCGACTCTGATCTTGACTGATTAGGAGAGGTTGGAGAATGCCAATCGGACAGGTGCAAGAGGAAAGATTATAGATAGAAAAGGTAAGTATAGATGGATTAAAGAGAGAAAAGGGAGATCACCCAGCTACCTAACTCTATGCACTCACCTAGTAAATTGGTGTCATTGCGGACCAAGGGCCACAACACATCAACACTCATCACAAAGAAGCAAATCAGTCATAACACAAAGACAAACATCACAAGCATACCACAACAAACATATCATTGCTACACGTTAATGCTAACTAGATGGTGGTCTTTCCTTACAAAGGGGAAACTACCCTAAGGCCATCGAAAGACAAGGGGAATAATAAGACATGCAGGATAGGGGCATGAGCATAATAAAGGATGGAGCTAAAGCAAGGATTGGAACCGAAAGGGAGAGAATGCAACCAAGGTCAGGATAGGTAAAACACCATTCTCAAATTGAGATGGGAAAGATGATATTTCAAAAGGTAGGCATAGGATAAGCATCATAGAAAGATCTAGATATTAGGAAGGAAAGGGTGATATCGAGCAAAAGCTAAGACTTGCAACGCGACAGAGGAAAATGGAACGAAAAAGAGCGGGATGGGTAAGACATCACTCTTGAAATGGAATGGGAGACGCAGCCTTAAAATGCAGGTACAAGATAAGCATCAAGGTAAAGATCGAGGGATGACAAGGGTTAAGGTGATAACAAACAAACACACAGTAAAGGATGTATTTTAGACAAGAAATGCGAGGCGTCAAAGAAGGGGAAGCAATCAATGGTGAAGTAGGTGAGGCATTATCCTCAAACAGGGATGGAAAAGGGGAGGCTTTAAAGGGTAGGTTCAAAGTAAGCATGAGGGCAAGGGCATAGATATCATGAGGGTTTAAAGGCGATAACAGATAATGATGTAGGAGGGGAGGTAAATGGGCATAAGAACAAAGGATATAAGTACCATAAAGGATGGAGTTAAGACAAGACCTACAAGTGGAAAAGAAGAGGATATGTCCAAGGGCCAGATAAGTAAATTGTCACTCCCAAGTTGAGATGGAAGAGAGGGGATTTTTAAAGAGTAGGAATAAAGATGAGTATCAAGGCGAGATCGATGGATGACAAAGAGATGGCGATAGCAAATAAAACACATAACAAAGGATGGAATTAAGACAAAACTTGTAAGGCGACAAGAAGTGAAAAGAAATCAAAAGAGAGATAGGTAACCCGCAACTCTCAAACTGAGTTGAAAGAAAGGGAAGGCTTTTAAAGGATAAGTTCAAGGTAAGAATTTAGGTACAAGACATAAATATCACAAGGGTCATAGGCGATAACAGACAAGGGTATGAGGGAAAAGACAAAGGCATTGAAGAGCTAGTGGTATAAGTACAACAAAGAATGGAGTTATGTCAAGGCTTACACGTGGTGAAGAAGAGGATATTGCCAAGGGTGAGATAAGTAAAACACCGCTCTCAAATTAGGATAAGAGATTGGAGATTTTAGATAACAGACATAATGTAATCACCAAGGTATGGTCGAGAGATGGGAAAGGTAAAGGCAACACTAAACAGAAGCACAACAAAGGATGGAGTTGAGAACTCGCAAGCGACAAAGAGGAGGATACGACCAAGGGAAAAATAGGTAAAATATAACTCCCAGATTGAGATGGAAAAGAGGAGAATTTAAAGGGCAGGTATAAGATAAACATTAATGTAAGATGTAGAGGTGTCAAAGGTAAAGGTGATAATAATGAAAAGCATAAGGATAGGGCTCAGGCAAGACTTGCTAGGTGGCGAAGTGGAGAAAACAATCAAGGGTAAGATATGTAAGGTTGCAATAGAATGGTTGAAGTAAAGAAAATTAATTACCAAGTGGAGTTACAAGGAGACAACGAGATTAGCAAGGATATGCAAAATAAAATGACCGCTCATGGATCATTAAGAAACAAGGGTCGTCAAGGGCACGTTAACTGAAATGTCTTAAATAAACATTGGGGTATGAAGATAAGCACCCATAAAAAAATATGAGAATATGCAAGACTCCAAGGACATGAGTACAACAAGACCAAGGAAATGAAAATTGTCGAAAGATAACGACCTAACAACAGAATAGGATAGGGTCTCAAAAGACATGAAGATCATGGATATATAAACTGAAATGTTTAAGTAGGCAGTAGAAATTCTAATGTAAGCATTTGAAACAAGAGTATTGAAGGGATACGAGCATGCCAATACCAAAGTACTAGAGTTCGTCAGATGGTGGAAATTTAATGACGAAAGAGGAAAGAATCCCAAAAAGACAAGAAGGTTATGGTCAGGGGCATCTACAAAGATGTCGCAAGCACAAGACTGAGATCAGATCTAATAGATTGAGAGAAGTATAGACCATACTAGAATAAAATACTTCGGGCAAGGGGGCATATAGGAGCACAACATAGAATTAGTTGAGGTGACTAATATTTTGAAGCAGAATCAAGGATGAGGTGAAGTAATAATCAATAAGTCCTTAAAACGGCCAATGCTACTCTAGGTCAGCGGTCCTACAGTCAGCACGGCTTTGATACCACTTATGTCACACCCGGTTTCAGAAGGCAAACCGAATGCGAACCATGTACATGCCAGGATCAGAACTCACGTACACTGCGATTACATAAATGAACATCATCGCATAGTGCTCGAATAATAACATAAAAGAGTATTAACTTATTACATCACAGAGTCAGAGACATCCACATAGTCATCAACTTAACGGGTAAATCAAAGTGCTAAGCGAAACACAGTAAAGATAGGGCCTTCACAAGCAGCTGACTGGGGGTTTGCCGCCAACCCACACCTAGAACTCGTCGTAATCTTGGAACTCCTGGAAGTCTCCTTCCACGGCTTCGTCTTCTCCTGAGCAGTGGTTGCAATGTGGACAACCTGGTGTTTTGTGGTAAAGCAAGGATGAGTACACATCAACGTACTCAGCAAATGCCCCGTTTAGCTGAAGTGGACTAGCTTTTTATGTGGGGTTAGGCTGAAGCAGTTGCTTTTAGTTGGTCAGGTATTTATTGTTAGTGGAAGCCAGATTTTACCATAAAACCCAAGTTATAATCCCAAAAGTAGCTCCTCAGAGAGGAAATACTAGAATTCATAATTAAAGTCGCCATCATTAACCATCATCATTAAAGTCATCATCTGAGGTGTATCCGGAGTATCTCTAATCAAAGAGGATCCCAAGGCCGCTCATAACCGTGAGCACGGCTGATATATCAGTTTCTAACCCTCTGCAGAGGTCGCACACTTTACCCATGAGCCGTGATTCCCGTTTTGCCTAGGGATCATGACTCCCCATTGATCACTTCCTAGGTGGTCCGGCAGGGTATCTCTACGTAGCTTTTACGAAGATTCCCTAGAGGTCATAGCCGCCCGTTAGGTTTCTCCAGTTTGATAAACACAGTACTCTTCCCCGCAGGAGAGTGACTAACAAAAGAAAATCGAAAGAACCTCGGCACCCAACCTCGGCAGAGCAAGCACTGTGCCTGGACCCCATTGACGGCACGACGGCGAAGCAACTACACCTCCAGTTCCTCTAATTAATTAGCTAAGGGCGTCCTATTTCACCCTCATGGTTGCACTGTTATCCCGGGTGGTCTCTCAACGAATAGGTCCTTACGGAGAGGTACTCGGGAAATAGCCCGAGTCCCCTTAAATGCCACAAGTATATCATCATATCCGGAATAAAATCATAGTATCATCATTGTATCTCATCATGTTCATTGATTAAAGTAAAGCGCTAGCATGTAGCTAACCATAGTAACCCAAAAAGGTAAATCAAGGACAAGGTAAATAGAAAGCTAGTAAATCCTTAGGCTGTTCATAGTATGCGGGACAATGTATTATAAAGTAAATGGGATATAATGGGTCAGAGGACATTTGCCTTCACCAAACAGATGCTCAGGATCTTCAGTCTCGTAAAACTCGAAGAGTTCGATCTCTTGGTCGCCGAAGCTTGACTGTCGATTCCTCGAAGCTCGAAAATGGACCGCAGTCTATTCGCGACGCGCAACAAATACAAATAGGCACAAGCAAACATATACTTGCATAAGAACATTACACAATACAAAATAAAATATTATAAAAGCAAGCAATATAAAATAGAGAGCGCCTCTATAGTTACGCGAGGGAAAGAACCACGATAGTCGAAGCTATGGTCGTGTGGTTAGCGCGTTTATGCTGAACCACTATTAACTATAATATTTAAGTCGACGTTATCAAATGTAAATTATAGCTGCCATTTAGTTTTGATTAATCTGATACACTAATAGCTCAAATAAATAAGTAATTTATTTAACACGAGAGATTCTACGCGAGGCGATTTTACGATACACGAAACAACACGACAGCATGCACCTGACGCGCGCACACACGACATAGCATGCTGACGACTCACAAAACAGTGCGCGCGACCAACACGAAAGACGTGCGAATCAGCACGCCACCACGTGTGGAGCAACACACGCGACACATGCGAAACAACGCGCGACATGGCTACGTCGCGAACAGCACGGCGACGCGCACACGGCGCACGATTGGTACACGAAATAATGTGCGCGACAACGCGCGATACTCGCTAACAGATAACGTCATTATACTAGACACAAATTAAAGGAAAAAAACATTTAAGTTTATATTAATCAAGTTAACTTTTATTTATAAAAGCGCGAGTTAAAAACTATAAAACAGAATTAATAGCTAATTAAATAATATAGACTTGTGACGTGATAAAATACGTTACTAATATAAAATCGGAGTTGCTACAAAGTTGACACGACTGAAACAAATAGAAACGGGTTTATGGCGCATTATATATTGAATAGCTAACTGTTCATAGCTAATAAACAATTTTATTAAAGTGTGTGAATCGCGACTCGCGCGGACGACGACACGTGAACAGCACGTGCGAACGTTGTGCGGATAGAACACGCAGTACGCGTAGAACAGAGCACGCGACACGCGCGGAATAGGCGGTGATAGCGTACGCGAACAGTACAGACGAGTAGCGCGCGAACAACGCGTGACGCGTGAAGCAGCACGCGAACACGCGAGAATCATTAACTAATTGTTGTTTTTATACTAAACACTAAATAGATATTAAATATACCATCTAAGTTGTTAAAATCACATTAACACGTATTTACGATCGCATAATTAAAATCGTAAATTGATCTGATTGAGTATTCAATTTAATGACTCACAACTAAGTAGGAAATTAATTAGCGCAGGGGCAGACGCGAGATTCTCACCTTCCGACGACGACGGATGGCGAGGCGAGCTCGCGACGAGGCTGAGCCAGGGCCGCGCAGGCGAGCCACACCGGCCGCCACGCTGGGCTGGCCACGCTGGCTGCACGCCGCGGGCTGCGCAGGCTGCACGCCGTGCAGGCAGGCCGGCCACGCCGCCACGCCAGGCGAGTTACGCCGGCCACCACGCTGGGTTGGCCGCGCCGGGCAGCCGAGCCGGACGACCGCGCACCGGTGGACAGTGAGACGAGCACGAACGACGGGCGTCTCGGGGAAGTGAACGGCGCCGACGGCAAGCTCGGCGGGGATGGCGGCGCTCCGGCGGGATGAGCCCGACGGGAACGAGGCGGCTCTGATTCGTCGGCTGCCGTGGAGTCGTGGCACGGGCGGAGGCTAGGCAGGGCGGGCAGCGCCAAAAGACAGGACCGCACCGGGGCTTCGATGGCAGTCTGAGCGGGCTCGCCGGGGCTGCGCAGGCGTGCTACGCTGGGTCGCCGCGCTAGCTTGCCAAGAGCCGCCGTGCTGGCCGCGGGCGAGCAGAGACGAGCGGCGGTTTTGCCGAAGGAAACGCGGCGTGCGTGATCTGGACGGGAGGAAAAACGAACGGCAGGAGGAACCGTCAAGAAGATGAATAGTCAACAGGGGTGGGGCCCACCTACTAGAGTGAGAAAATAGAGGGCCGCTCGGATGTGAGCCTGGCCGCTCGGCCAAAGGCCACGACATTTGCTCAGCTCGTTTTGTTATTTTGTTTTCTTTTCCTTTTTTTCTTTATATATATATGAAAATATGATGAAAATTGTAAGAAATCTTAAATAATAAAGTAGCCAATTTCTAAATAAAGATTCGAGTAGCTTCTAAAAAATAGATTGAATATAAATAAACATTTGCACTTAATTAACGTACAAACATCATGCTCTGAAAATGAATGTATCAAGGACTGATTAAAAGCTTTATAGTACTCAATGGTTAATTATATTCCACAACATTATTTTATTTATAAAAATAGCTCCCCTCTCTAATGAAGTTAATAACCAAAAATTGAATTGCTTTTAACTTATGAAAATAGAGAAAAAAAATAAAGAGAGGGTAACACCAAAATTTTGAGTATAGAGCAAAGAAAATTTTCTACTTCAAAACTCAGGGTGTTACAATATCACCCATAATTTGATCAACCGGGTGATCCTTCACAATAGAATGATGAATTCTTGATACCATTTGATAATTGCTAGTTGAATCATGAGGAGGAACCGAATGACTTGAAGTATCTTGATCATGAGTATCCATAATTTCATCATTTTGTTGGCTTTGGTGATTTTCTTCATTTAGGATTGAAGAGGATGGAATGGCAACCACACTATTTTCATCATCATCTTCCTTTGGCTTTATTTCACCAATGACAATTATTTTCATAACATTTTTCAATTGAGTTCCACCAACATCATCAAGATTATCGCTTTCATCTTGAGACCCATTAGTTTCATCAAATTCAACATCATATGCTTCTTCAATAATACCATGAGTCTTGTTGAAAACTCTATAAACCTTACTATTTGATGAATATCCAAGTAGAAAACCCTCATCACATTTCTTCTTACAGAGCCGGCTTCCCTTTCTCAAAATATAGCATTTGCAATCGAATACTCTAAAATATGAGATATTTGGCTTTCTACCAATGAGCAATTCATAGGGAGTTTTCTTCAAAAGCTTGTGACAATATAGCCTATTTGATGAGTGACATGTGGTGTTTATTGCTTCGGCCCAATAATAATCCAACACATTATATTCCGCTAACATAGACCTAGCCATATCAATGAGAGTCCTATTCTTTCTTTCAACAATACCATTTTGTTCCGGAGTATATTTGGAAGAAAATTCATGTTTAATACCCTTGTCATCACAATATGCATCAATTCTAGCATTTTTGAATTTCGACCCATTATCACTTCTAACTTTCTTGATATCAAAATCAATTTGGTTTTGAGCCAATATAGCAAATGACTTGAATGTTTCAAACACATTAGATTTATCCCGAAGAAAGTAAACCCAACTGAATCTAGAATAATCATCCACAATCACAAGGCAATAGGAATTACCGCTGATACTCACAAACGATGTTGGCCCAAATAAATCCATGTGAAGTAATTCCAAAGGCTGATGAGTAGACATTTGACTTTTATTTGGATGAGTATTTTCCACTTGCTTCCCGGCTTGACAAGAGCTACACAATTTGTTCTTCTCAAATTTCACATCTTTCAAGGCACGAACTAAATCATGTTTGGTTAAACGATTGAGTTGCTTCATTCCAACATGACCAAGTCTTCTATGCCATAACCAACCTAGTGAAGCCTTTGAGAATAAGCAAGTTGTGAGCTTTGCCTCACTAGATGAGAAATCAACAAGGTAAAGATTTTCATATCTAAAACCTTTAAACTTAAGATTGCTACCATCAACACTAGAGATAATAATATCATCGACGGTGAAATTGCAACTAAATCCTAAATCACATAATTGAGCTACGGATAGTACATTAAAATTTAAAGACTCAACCAAAAGCACATTTGATATGGAATGGTCATTTGAAATAGCAATTTTACCCAAGCCTTTAACCTTTCCTTTGCGATTATCTCCAAATGTGATACTATCATAATTTGAGCAATCTTCCTCACTCATTTGGGTAAACATTTTCATATCTCCAGTCATGTGTTGAGTGCATCCACTATCCAACACCCAATGAATCCCTCCCGCCTTGTAGTTCACCTATAAAATGAAATCAATCTCTTTTAGGTACCCAAACTCGCTTGGGTCCTTGGATATTAGTGACCAAGGTCTTTGGCACCCAAATAGCTTTCTTCTTGTTGCCAACAATTGAAGTACCAACAAATTTAGTATGAACACCTTTTGCATTATGAGAAAGAACATAACAATGCTCAAAACAAGTGGAGGATACATTCTTGAGCTTAGGACAATTCTTCTTGATATGTCCCTACTTGTGACACTTGTGACACACTTTGTCACATTCTTTCACAAACTATGTCTTTTGCTTTACAAAAGCATTCTTTCCTTTCTTGGGAACATATCCAAGACCCTCACGATTAAGTGAGCACTATTGACTTCCCAATATGAAATCCAATTTAGCCTTTCCACCATGTGCCTTCTCTAGATCATGAGTTAGAGCATTCACTCTATCTACTAATACTTCATTCTCAACAATGATTTGTGATTCATCAAGAGCAATATTATCATTCATAATAGAAATTTTGCATTTATCACAAATAGAGTTAGTAGGTTGTGGTTCACTTGTAGGACTATCAAGTAAGTCACAAGTGATTCCAACATCCTCGGTGACCACCACAACTTCATGCACAATAGATGAGTTTTGAGCTTCCACAAGCTTCTCACAATTCTCTTTTAGATCGTTGTGAGAGGTCTTGAGCTCCTCAAAAGACACTTGGAGGTTTTTATACAATTCCTTCAAGGTCTTAAATTTTTCTTTTTCTTTGTGCATGTAGTCATCGACCTCACCTAACATTCTAACAAGATCATCATAAGAATAGCCATCATCATCAACATCATCAACATCATCATCATCATTTATATTATTTAAATCGGTGATGATTTTTACCTTAGCATCTCCCTTTGCCATGAGACAATGAGGGGATGAGAAAAGTGAAGGGGCTTCCTTGATGGCAATTCCAGCATTGAGCTTGGATGAGGTGTCATCATCATCCGAGCTATCATCTGAATCCCATTCAACTAGGTAGGCTTTGCCATCTTTCTTCTTGTTGTAGAATTTCTTCTTCTTCTTATCATCTCCATCTTTGCCCTTCTTCTTCTTGTTAGGGCAATTCATGGCGATGTGACCGGGTTCCCCACACTCAAAACATTTTCTATCATTGAAAGCATTTCTTCTGGATGTTTGGTCTCTTCTGGGTTGACCTCTCTTCATCTTCATGAATTTGTTGAATTTCTTTACAAATAGAGCCATATCTCCATCACTCTCACTTTCATTTATTTCGTCATCACTATCTTCTTTTTCAATTGCCTTAGAAGCTTTAGCTTTGAGAGTGATTGATTCATTCTTCACTTTCTTTGCCAAACTTATAGCATCGGCTTGTGATTTCTTGAATATATCTTGAGTAAGAATTTCCCCCAATACTTTGGTTGGAGAAGTTGTAGATAGATCACTTCTTACTAACATGGTCACAATGGTCTCATACTTCTCCGGAAGAGATCTAATGAACTTATGAGTGAAATTCACATCTGGTACATTAAAACCAAGTCCCTTGAGTTCATTCACTATCTCATTTAACCGGTTGAACATATCGGATACACTTTCATCTTCTTTCATAATGAATTGCCCAAATTTTCCTTTGCACACATATAGCTTGGCACTCTTTACAATTGTAGTTCCTTCATGAATTTCCATTAGCTTAATCCAAATCTCATGAGCAGTTGTGAGATTCTTGATACAGTTGAACTCATTTATGTCAAGAGCATCATAGAATACATTCATGGCTTGATCATTTGTAAGAATGTTTTCATTATCACTAGCCAAAGGTTTATCTCCTTTCAACACAACAAACCCATTCTTGACAATTGGCCAAATTTTTCCACCCATTGCTCTAAGATGCATTGACATTCTTATTTTCCAATAGTCATAGTTATTTCCATCAAAATGCGGTGGCTTCCCAATGTACACATTGTTGTTACTAGCCATTTTGTCCCACTCCGGGATGATTAGATCCACAAACAATGGAGTCCTCGGCTCTGATACCACTTGTAGGATCTAGGGCACCGGCTAGAGGGGAGGTGAATAGACGGTTTTGACTAAAATAAAAAACACTAGAGAAATTTAATCAATATGACAAGGGGTATAAATTCTCTAGGGATAACAAGTAAACAATCTATGAGAATCAACTATGGTGATTGTATACTCGAAGAACAATATGCAAAATACTAATCACTTGCATGGCAATAAGTAATGCAAGAAAAGAAAGACACCGGATTTTATCCCGTGGTATCGGTGATTTGCCGATCACCCCTAATCCACGTTGAGGTGGACTTCAAGCTCTCACTTGCTCCTCTACCAAGACACAGCTTGATCTTTGAGCCAAGTGGACAAGAAATCACTCAATACCTCGACTCCACTAATGTCACCTTTGCCGCTTCGGCGAGGTAGGCACGAACCTCTCACAATCGACACCGCGGCTCCTCCACAATCTTCTTGTAGAGCTCGAAGGAGACAACACCCGAGTCATTTAGGAGGCAGCAACCTTCAAGAGTAACAAGCCGATGACACTTGCTCGGTGTACCACCTAGTGCCTCAAGGATCACCAATGGATGCAAATGCACTAGGAACTCTCAATCTCTCACTAGAATGCAATCTCAAGCAAGAAGTTTGAGAGAATGAGTGGGAGGATCACAAATGAGCTCAATGTGTGCAAGGAATGGCCAAGGGAGCCCTCACACATGAGCACCCCTTCTATTTATAGCCCACCTCACAAATCCAACTGTTATGTGCAAACAACACACATTCTGCGCACACACGGACGGTCCGCGCCCTGAGGCCAGACGATCCGCCGTACATATAACGGCTAGTTTTCCCATTTGAAATATGACAGAGCTGTCAGAAAAGCGAGGTCCGGACAGTCCGCCCACCTTGGTCGGACCGTCCGAGACCTGGCAACTTGGAGCACCAGTGCTCTGACCAAGAGGAGATAACACATGCGGACTGTCCGCCCTACAAGGCCGGATGGTCCGCGACCTGGGAGTCAGTACTGTCCGGGCTTATCCTTTGGACAGTCCGTAGTACAAATACCCAAAAACACACAGTCCCTGCCCAAACCAATTTGGCACATGCGGACGGTCCGCTGACCCTGGCCGGACGGTCCGCACAAAAATACAGGGACTGTGCAGAGAGCACCCTTCTATGGTCAGGACTGTGGACGGTCCGACCCCAAGGCCTAGATGGTCCACAGTACAAATGAACAGGACCAGTCCGAAGTGAACATACTTCGGACGCCATTGGATGGATCGCGGACGGTCCGCCCACTTGGCCCGGACGGTCCGCCAACCTCATAACTTAACAACTTTTCAAACACGCTTTAGAAAAGAGTTTTAACTCTCGAAACAAGAAGCACTGTTAGTCCTCACACAAATGCAACCACTAGATGCTCTATGAGACACTAAGTTTTACATAAACCAAAGTCATTGACCCCTCTTAATAGTACGACCATCTAGCCTACTAATCTGGTCAAATATCTTCTCTAAACTCCTGGAGACCGACAAAAACAAAAACCTATGTTATACCTTTGCCTTCACTTGATCCACAACCAATGCTTATAAGTCTCCAAGATTTTCTGTTCTATGTGGTTCAACCCTGCATTCTTATTTCTCTAAGAACCGTTAGTCCACAACCAGTTGTCATTAATTACCAAAACATCACTAAGGGGCCTAGATGATTCACACCTAGTCGCTCACTAACATCTTGAGGTCACATTGCCAGCCACATAGAACTCGCGCCACTATGGCCCGCTCACTAGTCCATGGACCCGCTCTGGCTGGGTCAAGCTGTGATACCCCAATTTTCCGAAAAGAAGTTAAACTTATTTTTCTCTTTTCTTTGATGTTCTGTGGCATTGGGGTTTGGAGTTTCAGGAGGCATTCCTTAGAAAACAGTAGATCTTTTGGCATTTTTTTCCGCTGGGGTCGGGAGCTCAAAGGGGAGAGCGAGTTTGGGCCATTGATCTGGATCCGGTGGATGGGAGCCCCCCCTCTCCACCCCAACCCTAGCCCCCCTCTCCTTCTCCCGAATTGGGTTGCAGCCGCCCCCTCCCTCTCTTGCTCTCCTCCCCATTGGCAGCCGCCCCCTACCCTCTCCATGGCTCCCTCCTCCCTCTAGATCCCCCCCACGCAACAAGGATCGAGAAGAGGAGGGGCACGTTGGATTGAAGAGGAAGAGAGGATCAAGGAGATGTTCTTCCCCATCTCTTCTTGAAGATTTTCTTGGGGAAAACCCTAGGTGGCTACACTCTAGATCATGCCTAGTACATTTCTTCTTCTTCGATGAAGGCAAGTGAATGTAGCGGTGGTTGCTTCCATTCTGACCTGTTATTTCTATTGCTTACACTCTAATATTCAGAAGTATTGGATTATTTCATAATTGGACTCTATGGTGATGCTTTACTTGCTTGCATTATACTGATGCTCAATCATATATTAATGATGATTATGATTCGAGTATGACTCATGAGATTAATTCACACCCCTGAAGGTAAATGAAGTATTATTTGAGGTTGGTATTGTATCTGAAGGTAAATGAGGTATTATTTGAGGTTGTATTGTATGTGAAGGAAGTGAAGTATATTGATAAATGCAGCATGCCATATACATTGCATGATTCACTTGCATCTGAAGTTGGGTCGTGACCTATGGTCTGATCGTACCGGTACAACTTAGCATCGTACGTTGCCCGAGGAGGGTTACGATGCGGCTTCATACCCTTAGAGGTATGAAGGCAGAGGACATATGCATTGCATTCATATGCATTCATTGAAGTGATATTTGCAGATGATGTGGTTTATACCTTCAGAGGTATGAAGACAGAGTACCTACACTTTGCATTCCTATGCATACATTGAAGTGATATTTGCAGGTTTTGTTGACGCAGAGAAGTGTTATAGAACCTATGGTGGTTGTTCGAGGAAATGAGATGGTATTGGTTATATTGGGACTACTGAGTTCTATATCTACAAGTATTTCTGATCTTAATTGTGATTCTTTTAAAATGTTGATTAATTCAATTTGTGGTTTAAATATCTCGTAAAAACAATTCGCTTGCTGAGATGTTTCATCTCACTCTTGCATTACTCAATGCAGGTGCTTGTTGCTCATTCAGGGAAGTGGGAAGTAGCAGCACATCCACCTTCACTCTCATAATAACGCTGCTTAGGCGCAGTCATGATTTAATTAGAAGCTTCTTGCCAAAGGATGTTTGTTTCTAACTAGTTGTGCGCACTGGTTAATTTAGTTCATGCCATTATGGTTGTCTTCCCATTACTAGCAGATTATTAATGTCGATTATGTTTTCTTATCATGATATCTATCTATACTTTGTTGCTTCCCCGTTTATGCAATTTTCAAAGGAGATGCTGTCGAAATTTTATATACAAATGTTAGAGGTGTAGTTTAGTAGCATTCTAGGGTGTTTGTGGATCCCGGGGTGTTACAGTTGGTATCAAAGCATAGGCATTAGATTCTTGGCAATTTGAAGATAAATTTGACACACTTGCACATATAGGAAGGGTATGGGTTCAAATATCTTTGATATATGTTAATGTCTTTGAAGTGCAGATGAAATAATTTCACCCTCCCTAATCCTTTACGGTGATGTGGTAAGTTGTTTATGACTTAATGCCTGATATAATTCATTTCTAAATTTTGATATTGTTTTATTAATGCGATTGATATCGCTGGTCTTTTGTGAGATTGAAGTTGCTATTATGCTGGTGATATACAGGTATGCATATGTTGTTTTCAACATGTTTTTCATGGTTGAGTTTTATTACAATAATATTGTTATATATGCTTGATTGAGGATGTTTCTAAGAGGAGTGTGAATTGCGTGTTTTGGGTTACAAGGTAACCATTAATTTGAATTTAAGTTGTTGGGCGGTTGGTGAATAGCTCCAACTATCTTTGCAAAGAATGATTGTTTATGTCGAGAAACCAGTTCTGAAAGAAATGAATATTGGTACTTTTATATGGATTTTGGGGAAAGTCTTTACATAGCCAGAATGGCTTACATGTCTCTCTTCTATCGTGTGTTTTAGTAGCCAAAAAGCCTAGATGTGGTTTAAAGTGGTTGCATGTTAGTCATGCTAATTGTAGAATAAAATCTTTGATTTTCTTGATCCATTGATTATGTATTAATACGTTGAGGATCTGATGGTTCTCTCCCTGATGCATGTTTGTGGAGCCATTGTTGGACCACTTATCTATTGGTTTGAATGAAGTCATTGCCTAGCCTAGAGTTGGTTGTGTGTGGTTAGTCACCTATTCCTAAATGCTATGGTTTTTACATCAGCTTGAGATGTTTGCCAAATGCGTGAAGGATTACGGGGTTAGTATTGACCCTTTAGGTCTGGTACTTTGAGTGCATCATATGATAGAATGAAATGTAAGTTTCTGAACTACAGTAGATAAAGACTTATATTATGTGTAGGTTAACCTTACTAGTTAGATATTTTTCTTAGTTGAGATGTTGAATGAAGTATAGTGACATGGGTTAAGCAAGTATTGTGTTGTTGTTGGGCTGTCAGTGCTCTATGTAGAGTTTTTGGCATTTCTTCGATGAATTGTGCCGTGCAAGATGTTATTGGCTTCTTGTCGGCTTTATTGCTCCATTAGTTCTGTAGAGTTTCTCCCTTTCGGTGGGGTGCAAAGTATGTTAGATTACATGATTATCTTTTTATTATGGCAAGAACAAGGTTTAGGAAGATTAGGAGTTTTGTTTCAATAGAACTACTTGTTTCGTGGTGCTGTGAGGTGAGGTGTTTGATCTTCTTATACATTCATCTGGTGTGGATGTTTCACCATTGAATTAAAAAGAATTGTTAAAGTTGGTAAAGGTTGTGCTTAGTGTGTATTACCCATTCATAAAAGAGTGTCGTTTTAAGACATTGATGCTGATGTATGGCTGCATCCAAATTCAATATTGTGAAATTGTAGTGTTGATTGCATCTATGACTTGGTTTGAGCTTCATTACATGTTGGTTTATGCTTGATGTCAGGTGCTGTAGTTTCCTTAGACAATTAGTCGGTGTAGAAGTTCTTGTGTTAATTAAGACCAATAATGGACCCATGTTTTGCATGGTGCTGCTATATGGGGTACCTTGGATGTTTTGTTGGAGTGGTCGAATTCGAGGACGAATTCTTTTTAAGGGGGGTAGAGTGTGATACCCCAATTTTCTGAAAAGAAGTTAAACTTATTTTTCTCTTTTCTTTGATGTTCTGTGGCATTGGGGTTTGAAGTTTCAGGAGGCATTCCTCAGAAAATAGTAGATCTTTTGGCATTTTTTTCCGCTGGGGTCGGGAGCTCAAAGGGGAGAGCGAGTTTGGGCCATTGATCTAGATTCGGTGGATGGGAGCCCCCCCTCTCCTCCCCAACCCTAGCCCCCCTCTCCTTCTCCCGAATTGCGTTGCAGCCGCCCCCTCCCTCTCTTGCTCTCCTCCCCATTGGCAGCCACCCCCTACCCTCTCCATGGCTCCCTCCTCCCTCTAGATCCCCCCACGCAGCAAGGATCGAGAGAGGAGGAGCACGTTGGATTGAAGAGAAAGAGAGGATCAAGGAGATGTTCTTCCCCATCTCTTCTTGAAGATTTTCTTAGGGAAAACCCTAGGTGGCTACACTCTAGATCATGCCTAGTACATTTCTTCTTCTTCGATGAAGGCAAGTGAATGTAGCGGTGGTTGCTTCCGTTCTGACCTGTTATTTCTATTACTTACACTCTAATATTCAGAAGTATTGGATTCTTTCATAATTGGACTCTATGGTGATGCTTTACTTGCTTGCATTATACTGATGCTCAATCATATATTGATGATGATTATGATTCGAGTATGACTCATGAGATTAATTCACACCCCTGAAGGTAAATGAAGTATTATTTGAGGTTGGTATTGTATCTGAAGGTAAATGAAGTATTATTTGAGGTTGTATTGTATGTGAAGGAAGTGAAGTATATTGATAAATGCAGCATGCCATATACATTGCATGATTCACTTGCATCTGAAGTTGGGTCGTGACCTATGGTCCGACCGTACCGGTACAACTTAGCATCGTACGTTGCCCGAGGAGGGGTACGATGCGGCTTCATACCCTTAGAGGTATGAAGGCAGAGGACATATGCATTGCATTCATATGCATTTATTGAAGTGATATTTGAAGATGATGTGGTTTTATACCTTCAGAGGTATGAAGACAGAGTACCTACACTTTGCATTCCTATGCATACATTGAAGTGATATTTGCAGGTTTTGTTGACGCAGAGAAGTGTTATAGAACCTATGGTGGTCGTTCGAGGAAATGAGATGGTATTGGTTATATTGGGACTACTGAGTTCTATATCTATAGGTATTTCTGATCTTAATTGTGATTCTTTTAAAATGTTGATTAATTCAATTTGTGGTTTAAATATCTCGTAAAAACAATTCGCTTGCTGAGATGTTTCATCTCACTCTTGCATTACTCAATGCAGGTGCTTGTTGCTCATTCAGGGAAGTAGTAACACATCCACCTTCACTCTCATAATAACGCTGCTTAGGCACAGTCATGATTTAATTAGAAGCTTCTTGCCAAAGGATATTTGTTTCTAACTAGTTGTGCGCACTGGTTAATTTAGTTCATGCCATTATGGTTGTATTCCCATTACTAGCAAATTATTAATGTCGATTATGTTTTTCTTATCATGATATCTATTTATACTTTGTTGCTTCCCCGTTTATGCAATTTTCAAAGGAGATGCTGTCGAAATTTTATATACAAATGTTCGAGGTGTAGTTTAGTAGCATTCTAGGGTGTTTGTGGATCCCGGGGTGTTACACAAGCCCTCAACACCGGCGCGCTCGCGCGTTTGACCGGACCGTGGCCCACACTCAAGACTCTCGCACACAGACCCCTCCAAACTATCTCTATCGTGTGGACCCCCGCTGTCAGAGCCATCCCCTTCGTCACCACGCCTTCCGCCCAGGTTGTTCGACACTGTGGAAATCGCACTGGCTCGCGCCTGTGGATCTCGCCAGTTGTTGGTGCCTGCCATCGGACAATTGCACCTGTGTCACCTACGCGTAGGGCCTCTCTGTCAGGCGTGGAGCTCACATGCGGATCGGACTGGCCGGTGGGCAACAACCATGACCGATTTTAGTGCTGCCCCTGGCGCTAGTCATCCCCCATAAATCGTCCCGCTCGAGCATCCTGGGCGATTGTCTAGCTAAGAGAAAGAGAGAGAGAGGCAAGAGATCTAGGTGGGAGACGCCATCACCGTGCGTTCGGGCCGCCGCCGTGGATACCCATCGTTGGCGTGGTTCGGGCTCCAATGTGGGCACTAAAAGGGAAATAGGGTTTAACCTTTTTCTATAAATAATTTTTGTGGTTGAATGCCCAACACAAACAATGGACTAACTAGTTTGCTCTAGAATATATGTTCTACAGGTGCATAAAGGTTCAACACAAACCAATAAAAGATTGAAGAAAGGGTTCAAAAACAAAGGAGCAAAGAAACCAAGAGTGCCCTGGTCTAGTGCACCAGACTGTCCGGTGTGCCACCGGACAATGTCCGGTGCACCAAGACCGTACAATCTCAAACTAGCCACTCTCGGGTTTTCGCCAGCGCGCTCCGCTACAATTCACCGGACTGTCCAGTGTGCCACCGGACTGCCCGGTGTGCCACCGGACTGTCCGGTGCACCGGCGGAGTAACGGCTATCCAGCGCAACGGTCGACTGCAACGGACACCCTGCAACGCTACAGTGCGCGAACAGTGCGCGCAGAAGTCAGAGCAGTCGTCAGAGGCGCACCGGACAGTGAACAGTGCCTGTCCGGTGTGGCACCGGACTGTCCGGTGCCACTAGAGGACAAAGCCTCCAACGGTCAACTGCTCTAGAACCTTAACGGTTGGGTGACGTGGCTGGCGCACCGGACAGTGTCCGGTGCGCCCATCGACAGCAGCCACCCCCAACGGCTTGTTGGTGGTTGAGGGCTATAAATACCCCCCAACCACCACCACTCCAACTATCCAAGCTTTCTGAATAGTGCATTCAATACAAGAGCAATACACTTCACTCCAAAGACACAATCAAAGATACTGATCCGCTCAAAGTCCCCAATTCAACTCTAGCGTATTAGGACTTGTGAGAGGATCCCTTGTGTTCTTAGTTGCTCTTGTTTGCTTGGTTGGCTTTCTTTTCCTTGTTACTCTCAAGTGCTTTGTAAGAAAGGCAAGAAACACCAATTGTGTGGTGGTCCTTGCGGGGTCTAAGTGATCCGTGAAAAGTAAAGAAGAAAGCTCACTCGGTCTAAGTGACCGTTTGAGAGAGGGAAAAGGTTAAAAGAGACCCGGCCTTTGTGACCACCTCAACGGGGACTAGGTTCTTTAGAACCGAACCTCGGTAAAACAAATCACCGTGTTCATCCGTTTTATTTGTGGTTGATTTGTTTTCCCCTCTCTCTCGGACTCGAATTCATTTCTAACGCTAACCCTGACTTGTAGTGTGTGCTTAAGTTTATAATTTTCAGATTCCGTCTATTCACCCCCCTCTAGGCGACTTTCAGGCACCTGAGGGTTGATCGGACTGCATAGAAGCTGTGTGAGGGAGTAATCGGTGGGAAGCTAACTGGAACCATAGGAATTCCTCAGCGGAGTTGGGAACCCCCGCCGAACTCACGCTCTGCCGTGGCCAACATCGATCACGATGCGATTCACGGTGAGTTTTACCTCTTGGAGTTCGTGGGACTTAGCGCATTACAAATTGCCTAGTGGCTCGGAGTTTGGGTGCTGGGGGAACCATGCGTATCCTCATTGGTGCTAGCGCCGTTGTGGTTCACGCGGGCGACTTGCGCCGCTACTCCCGTATGGAGATGACGATGGCTCAACCGTTGGATCATCAGGCAACGGTAGAGATTAGGTGAGAGTAGCGCTGACCATTCAAATCATGTTGGACGGTGGGGATCCGGGTGGCGCATACGCTTTTGTGTGGTTGGATCCGGGCCATCCAGTCCAGATCTGGTGCGCGAGATTCAAACACAAAACTTTAAATCATGGCGGTTAGATTGTAATCTGGCGGATCGGATGGGGTCATGGCGTGGGTGATTTCGGCCCGTGGATCCTTGATCCCATGGCCACAAATACTTATAGGTTCATAAAAGAACATGATCTAATATGTGCCATCTATTTCGGATCCAACGGCTGCACTTCGCCAATACCCCTTTGGTTGTGCCGGATTTATAAAAGACACCCCGAGGAACCTAATAACTAACCCACCGTCCAGAAGTGTGTTAGAAACATTACATCTAGGTCATGTTTCATGTGATCTAGCCCCTAGACTTTCTTATATTTATGGCCGCAGCCCAACTGACCAGGAAAACAATAAAAATAAATACAGAAGTCACTTTTTAGTGCAAAAATCATGTCTTAATCTTAGCAAAGTCATAACTTCATTGTTTTAACTCCAAATTGACCCATTTCGGTTGCATTAGACTCATAATAATATTGTTTACCAGTTAGTAACCTCATTTTACTATGTAGCTTAGTGATAAAAATAACACTCATTTGGTTTTATATTTAACACTTAAACCTTCGAAAAATCATAACTTTATAACCGTAACTCCGAATTTAGTGGTTCTCGAACCCACGATCTCGTAGCATCGCGTAGAATATTATTATGTAGTTTGTGCTTATGTTTAGTGTGATGTTAATTTTTCCTATACCATGTTTGTTTGTATTGCTACGAATAGCAGTGGGGTCCCAAAAATCTGAAGACCATCTTGGTACCCGGAATCTCGAGTCTAAGGCAAGTTGTGCCCTTGATCACTCCTTTTTACCTAATAATGTTCTTGTTAATCACTGTGACATACTCAGGTTAATTTGATAGGACCTAATAGGTTTCCCTAGCATTGTTTATCCCCCACCTTGCAAACAGATGAATTATTAGGTAGATTTGCTATTGCTCTACCTGGTTTTGGGAAACTAATGCTTTATTATGATCATGTTCCAATTATGTTATTGTTTAATTATTTTTCATGATAAGATCATATTGTTAATTGGAACATGGAGAACCACCTAGGAAAACAGTACTACCACAAGGGTGGAATGGGACGCACTTGGCCAAGTAATTAGGAAAGCTAGGGAGAGATTACCTTACTCGAAAGGGGCAAGCGAGGAGGCGCCACTGCTAGAGTATAGGGAGTTCCTCGGCTGTCTGTAAAGCTTTTCGAACGAGGGATTCCTATGCTTCCTTCTTCCTGGATTCGTAGCGGGTTTTCTCGAACTAGTGGAACTTTGGAAAGGCCTCGTAGTGCTACCCTACCTCGCTCCCTTGGTAGAGGTGTATGAGGTCCGTACAACCCCGTGGCAAATGGGTAACATGACTTGTGGGTAAAGATGCTAACATCTGCAGAGTGTAAAACTGGTATATGAGCCGTGCTCACGGTCATGAGCGGCTCGGACACTCACATGATTAACTTATAGAATTAAACTCAATTTATCATTTGCATTGCATTGTGGGTGTTGTTATTAATCTTGATCTTTTACTTAATTCGATTGGTATCTACTTATACCTAGTAACTGCTAATAAAATTTTGACCAACTCTAAAAGTAATGCTTAGCTTTAACTATCTCCTTTGGTAAGCCTTACACTTCACATGAGCTCCCACCTTTGGTGAGTTCATGCACATTATTCTCAACAACTTGTTGAGCAATGAACGTATGTGAGCTTACCCTTTCTGTACTCACATCCCTCGATCAAGAACATGTACCACTGGATGAGGCGCATGTAGGATGCTGTGATGAGATCGTGAGATGTCTAGACCGTCGTCTCCCAGTCAACTTTGGTTGCTGGATCGTTATCTTCGTATGATGTAATTATTTAACTATTTTGTATAGAACTCCGTTATATATTAAAGATATGATATTCGTTTCTGTACCATGGGTCACAGACTTGATCTTAGCACACTTGATGATTATTTCGTGCCCGGATTTTAGACCCCTAAAATCTGAGTATGACATCATCATGGTGCGGATAGATGTGTCAAGAAAGGGAGGTATTTGGCGAATAGGAAGGACATGGTGCCAACTGCTAAAACCTAAAGGGGGCATGTCTGCGGTTCCGGCTCGACGAGCTAGCTCATCATAAAGCTAGGATGTTTGGTCAAAGATTCGGCCCAGACCTCTTCCATGTCAAAAGGAAAAGAGTACTCGCAGGCCGAGCCCACAGCCCAGCCAGCACGATGCGCCGTAGTACGCATATTCTATTAAAGACTTGTTCGGTTAGCTCTCAATCCATGTGGATTGAGTGGGATTGGATGAGTTTGAATCTTAAATAAGTTAAATTTCTTCTCAATTTTTTCCAATCTCATTCAATCCATGTGTATTGGAAATAACCAAACAAGCCCTAACGTGAATGATGTGGCAGACGAGAACGATTTGACCGACCGTTTTTTTTAATCCATTGCTTCCGGGCGGGGATAGGAAGCCCAACTCCACCGGCCAACAGGCTTGCAAGCAAGCACAGCACAGCACAGCACAAGGACGTGACGTGTGCCTTCCTTTTTTACGCCCCGGAAACCGACCGTCGGCCGTCTCCAAACGAACTCCTATTCCAATTCCACCTCCCCGTCCAACTGAAACCCCCATCGCCACGCCACCACACACCTGACACCTCCGCCGCGCCGTCTACCGTTCCGGCGTCCAGCACCTCCCTAGTCGGCTAGTCCCTCCCCCGCCGCCGCTACCGTCACGCCTCCTCCCTTGCCCCCACCACGCAAGTCCCAACCATCTCCTCCGTCCTATATATCTGCCACCTCGCCCCACCACACAGGCACACACCTGACACCACAAACTACCTGCCGACAAGATGGCCTCCGCCTCCCCGTCCGCGTCTGCGTCGTCCGAGCCTGCTGCGGCGCCCGAGGTTGATGCTCCAGCTGCCGCCCTGCCGGCCGAGGGCCCCACGGAGATCGCCTTCTTCGACGTCGAGACCTCGGTGCCGCAGCGCGCGGGCCAGGGCTACGCGCTGCTCGAGTTCGGCGCTATCCTCGTCTGCCCGCGCAGGCTCGTCGAGGTCGCCTCCTACGCCACGCTCGTCCGCCCCGCCGACCCGGCCTCTGCCGTCTCGGCGGCCTCCGTGCGCTGCAACGGCATCACACGGGACGCCGTGTCCGCGGCGCCGCCCTTCCGCGACGTCGCCGATGCCGTCTACGACCTCCTCAACGGTGAGCCTCTCTTTCCTTTCCCACGCCGCGGCTCGCTCCCCTGTTCCGTTCCATCCGAATCGAATCAATAGTTGGGGTTACGAACCGCATAGGGACAGGACAGAAATGGCCACGTTCGATGCATCGTTTTTTATGGGTACGGGGTGGAACTGTTCTCATCCTGGCCGCATGGACGAAAGTCAAGGAGTGACCTTGTTCTAATTAATGCTATATATGACTTATCATTGATCTTCCTGTTCCTTGAACTGGAACTATGTGCAAGCAAGTTTTTCACACGTTATAAGTTGTGTATTGCGTTTTCATTTTGCAGTTATAAACTAGGTGTCCATCGGACCATTGTGCTTGCTACGATTTGGTTTCATATAGAGGTCATAGAGTCAATTAGTCATCTCACATATGTCATTAGTTTGAAAAGGAGCCATTTGGAGGGTAGGCTACCTGATAGCATTATCTTGTTATGTACGGAGTATGGACCGACCTTGTCTTTTCATGAAGAAAGAAGCCGCACTGACATAACTACTCTCAACTTCTGACAGGGCGGGTCTGGGCAGGGCACAACATTGTGAGGTTTGATTCTGCAAGAATAAGAGAGGCGTTCACTGAGATTGGTCGCTCACCTCCTCAGCCCAAGGGGATGATTGACACCTTGCCTCTGCTTACCCAACGCTTTGGGAGGAGGGCAGGGGACATGAAGGTATACAACTATGTGTTGACCTAGAGCTAGCCTGTAATTTAGAGAAGCGTGTTTTAGATAGAGTTGAGTAATAATGATAGTTCGATTTGTATCGTGGTTAAAACTAACAGCAATCTCTAGTGGAATTTGTCTGTTCCTTCTAACATTGAAAGGGATATCTCATGGTCTGTCCTTGCCTGTTTACATGCAGATGGCAAGCTTGGCAAATTACTTTGGACTAGGGAAGCAAAGACACAGGTTGGTATCGTGCCAATCCTAGTGATTTCAGTTCATCTCAATTTTAATCACTTCTTCTCAAGATCCAACTTTCCATTTACACCTTTTCCCAATTTTTAATATCAAACAAGTATTCACCCTTTGAACCACTTCAGTTTGCTGAGATTGGCTTGTAATCCTTTTAGCTTATATTGGGTTATACATTTTAGTTGGCACACATTGCGTAACACAAGACGTACCAACTAAAAGTATAGACAGGAGGAAATTGATTGCAGAATGTTGCCCTTCACAATTTTAACTAAAGATCCATCTGTTCCAGGATGACCAAAGCCATCCCGTCTAGGTTTGGGGATTCCCTCATCTGGATGGATTATTATCCCATAATATGATACAACCTTTGATGGTTCTTTCCTTTAGATAGATGCCATAATTATGTGGAGCATCAACGAAACTCTGCTACCTGTTGGATCAGCTAAGGCTAATTATTAGCTGGACTAAAACTCAGCCATCTAACATCCTAACTATTAGTCCATGGCCCCATGCATGTTTGGATCCCAGGCTAAAAGGTGCCTTTATCTATAGCAATGAACTATTAACCCTTGTTAGATAGTTGTACTTGGCTAATAACCTAACAACTAGCCAAGGGTTTGGCTAAAATTTAGCACACCTACAACTACAAGCCTTTTTGTTTGGATTGACTAGAGCTATTTCTTAGCTGCTAGTTTTTGCCATGGGACCAAACGTGTCTGACATGCATGGTTTTTGAGGTGTCGCCTAGGCGTTGAGGCATACCACAGGCGCGACAGGACGCCACAGGGTTTTAGTTACGCCATATCGCCTAGGCGTCCAGGCGTACCCCCAGCGCGCGCCACAGGATGCCGCAACACCTCAAAAACCATGCCAACATGTCAATCTCACCAGAACAATTGCCTAGCTGACATGAATGTCTTCCAATAAAAGTATTATTCAATAAACTCCAATTTCTGCAAAAACAAATCCAAAGATGTTATAGTTGCAGCTTACATGTTGAGGTTTCCCTTGCTTGTTTTATTTTATTTTGGCCTGCACAAAGCTGGACTCGATGATCTCCCACTAATTTTGTTGGCAATTTATCTACAGGAGTCTTGATGATGTTAGAATGAACCTTGAAGTTCTCAAATACTGTGCTACAGTTCTGTTCCTGGTATGTTTTTGTTAACATATTTTCCCATGCCTGACTAATTTAACCAACTAAGCAGTCCCAGGCTCCCAGCCACATAAATCTGTGTTATTATTATTATTTTTTGCATTAAAACACTGATGATACTTTCTCGCTTACTGGCTTCCCATGTATTGAGGCATCTGAAGTGGGAAAGCTCAGTTCCTCAATCAATTACTGAAGTTTAGCTATTGGAATGTAGTCATATGTTAATGATTTTTATTATTGATACGATACATGCTGTGGCTCAGTTATGGTTGTTGCAGTTGTCAGTTTTCCGCAAAAGAGATTTACATAACTGATACCATAATTCACATTCTATCGCACCTTGAATTATTGTAGAAACAGTATACCTTGCAATGAGCGAGCGATAATGCTGCTGTGGTAATAATTTGAAATTCCTGCTTCATATGGAAATTTGTACATCAGTTCTGATTCTTGCAGTTGTCAGTTTTCCAGAAGTAATCTGAGTTCAACTAGAAATTTACCAACTCGTGCAATTTTGCAACTTGAATTACTGCAGAAATAATACCCCCTACAAAGAAATGGAATCAGCATGTTGCTGCCGTATATTTGTAGAGTTAATTGTTTGTTAACTGTTGAAGTTAATATATTAGCTGAACCCCAAAGTTGTTCTGACAGGAGGCAAGTCTTCCAGAGGTGCTTACTGTTGAGAATCTGGTTGAACGTGCAATGACAAGGAGCCGAGCTAATGGAACTGCATCCCCTGATTTGCCAAAACCTGAAGCGAACTCTCCACCTGATTCCTCAAAAAGGCAACGGACAGTCTCTCCAGTTGACTGTGTGGTGCCTGAGGAAGGTAATCAAGGAACAAGTGATCCTTCTACCAACAGGGAATCTGTTGAGTTGGTATCCCACATTGAAGAAATGAAGCTAAATACCACCACACATGTGGATGCAAGTTCTAGTGGTTATCCTGGATTTCTTGAGCCAGACGATGTTTCCATTGAGTGTATTAAAATTTCAGTTGCTCCATTACACCAATTTGGCAGAAGGTCATCTATCCAGCACAGAGATTGCCCACTGCAGCTTTGTTGTGCAGGCTTGAAAGTACAGTTTGGTGTCAGTACGAAGTTCCTAGATAATGCAGGGCGGCCAAAGATGAGCATAGTGGTTGAGATCCCTGAGAACCTCTGTAAAGTTTTGGAATTCTGCGATGTTCTTGCTAGAAAGCTGTCCCAGGAATCTGGTAGCAGTTCTGAATGGAGACCCCTGATTAAGAAGTATGGATACATTAATCGTCCAACTATCCGCCTGAAGTGAGTTCTACTCCTTTTCTTTTTGAATAATATTCTTTTCTTCCATTTTCTACCTTGGTGTGGTCATGATGTTTTCCTGAGTTCTAAGGATGCCCTTTCCTTGCAGCATCCCTCCTATTTCCAACAGCGATGCGGTGGCCTTCTCAACTGATATATGCCAGAGAGAGCCTAGTGGTAACGTTCAGAAACTTGCTTTCGGCAATGTGGGCACCACGGAATTGGACTCTCTGTTCGTTAAAGGGAGCAAGGTGGACGCATTCTTTTCACTGGAGTTATACGATTACCAGCAAAATGCTGGCATTCGGCTGGTTGCAAAGAGGCTGGTTATACACTCGAATTAGCACCAGGCTCATTTATTAAAATACTAGTGCTAGAAACTAACCCTTGCACTGATTCAGGGGCCTTTAGACCACCATATGTCTTTAACCAATTGTAGTTTGTAGATTATGCCAAGTGCGTAAGATCTCGCCACAAGGAGGTATTAAGCTGTTGATGGTAAATTAAAATTCAAATGTTGCAAAAATGTTTTAACAACCTGTGCTATTTATTTGTGAATAGAACGCACATTTGTTACTACTACAGATTGTGTTTTCACTAGGAACTCTCATTGCTGGTTTCGTGAGAACCAGCGGTGATAGTTTTTACCTTCGGTTCGAAGGCACGCGCGGAGAAGTGGAGCGACAAACTGGCGGCGAAAAGTGGCTAAATTGGTGGTGAAATCATTTAACGCTGCCGGTTTGTCACCTTGTGCGCCACGCACATACCAGCCGGCAGCACGAGGTTCAGATTTCAGAAGGACGCAATGTCTGTTAGAACAATGCTATAATATAGTCCGCTGCTGACCGTAAGAATCGTTGCTGGAAGAAAAGCCTACAGGATATAGAACAACTATATATATATATATATATATATATATATATATATATATATATATATATATATATATATATATATATATATCGTTTTCTAGTTTAAAAATAAACTATTGAACAGAGGTAGTACTAATTTAGCCGACTGTTAACAGTAAAAATCGTTATTGGAAGGAACGCGGATGTCTAAGAGGAGAGATACATTAGAACAACTATTTTTTTTTACTAATTTAGACCTTTAATATCTCTACTACTTATTAAGTTAGCAATAGTAGCCTGCCTTTTGTGTTCTGCCATTCTGCTACAATTTTCCGCGCGCAGAAAAAAAAATCAAACCATGGTTGCCTAGGGATCGAACCTTGGATCTATTGAGCAGAATGCCTAGCCTTCCACCCTCTAGCCAACATGACTCATGTTGAATTGTGTACAACTTCAACTAAAACGTCTTTTGTGTTTAACCCGCCGTCCACTCTGTATGCTCACTGAGTCTAGAAAAACATTTATAGCTTGGCCCCTAATCTTTCTGGAATTTGGGACGCAGTCCAGGAAATAAAGAAAATAGGGAAAATGAGTTTAGAAATTGATTTTTAGTTTAAAAATAATTGCAGAAACCCATTTAATTCATGGAAATTTCATATTAAATCCAAATGAGTTCATTCCAATTTCTATAATTCTATAATATTATTTTTATCACATAATACCTCTGTTTTGTCATGAAAACAATAATAAAATTGATTTCCTAATTAATTCTATATCAAATACATAGAAACTTTGGAAATTCGTAACTTCCCCATTTTAATTCCAAATTGAATCGTTCCAGTTGTGTTAGTCTCGTATGAATATTTACTACGCAGTAACAACATTGATTATACCATGTTTCATACCTTTATAATTAGATATTTATTTATCCTATGTTAATTGGGTTAATCTATGTCTATTGGATTAATTTATTTAATATATTAATATAGTATTCTAACTTTGTGGTTATACGATGTTTGACCATTAGTCTTGCAAACACACACTTACCTTTTTGTTTAAGCAAAAGCGTATGGTGGTACGTGTCCAATGACTAACGATGTACGAGAGAATTTCTTCCGGTATGTGTGAAACGTGCTCTTCAATAATGAGACCATACAAATCGTGATATATATCAAAGTCTGCATGATACTGATGGTTGCAATGTAGTGGTGAAACAGATAGATTATAAATAACAAAATTTATGTATGGCCAGAATCACAAATTGATTATGAAACATTTTCTCATAACGGTATAACACATATTTGGTATATAAGTTATCGTAGTATACTGGTATTATATATTCCCGTTGCAACGCACGGGCATTCAGCTATCTTGTATAGAAGTCTGCACGGTACTGTTGGTTGCAATCTCTACTACTTATTAAGTTAGCAATAGTAGCCTGCCTTTTTGTGTTCTGCCATTCTGCTACAATTTTCCGCGCGCAGAAAAAAAAATCAAACCATGGCTGCCTAGGGATCAAACCTTGGATCTATTGAGCAGAATGCCTAGCCTTCCACCCTCTAGCCAACATGACTCATGTTGAATTGTGTACAACTTCAACTAAAACGTCTTTTGTGTTTAACCCGCCGTCCACTCTGTATGCTCACTGAGTCTAGAAAAACATTTATAGCTTGGCCCCTAATCTTTCTGGAATTTGGGACGCAGTCCAGGAAATAAAGAAAATAGGGAAAATGAGTTTAGAAATTGATTTTTAGTTTAAAAATAATTGCAGAAACCCATTTAATTCATGGAAATTTCATATTAAATCCAAATGAGTTCATTCCAATTTCTATAATTCTATAATATTATTTTTATCACATAATACCTCTGTTTTGTCATGAAAACAACAATAAAATTGATTTCCTAATTAATTCTATATCAAATACATAGAAACTTTGGAAATTCGTAACTTCCCCATTTTAATTCCAAATTGAATCGTTCCAGTTGTGTTAGTCTCGTATGAATATTTACTACGCAGTAACAACATTGATTATACCATGTTTCATACCTTTATAATTAGATATTTATTTATCCTATGTTAATTGGGTTAATCTATGTCTATTGGATTAATTTATTTAATATATTAATATAGTATTCTAACTTTGTGGTTATACGATGTTTGACCATTAGTCTTGCAAACACACACTTACCTTTTTGTTTAAGCAAAAGCGTATGGTGGTACGTGTCCAATGACTAACGATGTACGAGAGAATTTCTTCCGGTATGTGTGAAACGTGCTCTTCAATAATGAGACCATACAAATCGTGATATATATCAAAGTCTGCATGATACTGATGGTTGCAATGTAGTGGTGAAACAGATAGATTATAAATAACAAAATTTATGTATGGCCAGAATCACAAATTGATTATGAAACATTTTCTCATAACGGTATAACACATATTTGGTATATAAGTTATCGTAGTATACTGGTATTATATATTCCCGTTGCAACGCACGGGCATTCAGCTATCTTGTATAGAAGTCTGCACGGTACTGTTGGTTGCAATCTCTACTACTTATTAAGTTAGCAATAGTAGTCTGCCTTTTTGTGTTCTGCCATTCTGCTACAATTTTCCGCGCGCAGAAAAAAAAATCAAACCATGGCTGCCTAGGGATCGAACCTTGGATCTATTGAGCAGAATGCCTAGCCTTCCACCCTCTAGCCAACATGACTCATGTTGAATTGTGTACAACTTCAACTAAAACGTCTTTTGTGTTTAACCCGCCGTCCACTCTGTATGCTCACTGAGTCTAGAAAAACATTTATAGCTTGGCCCCTAATCTTTCTGGAATTTGGGACGCAGTCCAGGAAATAAAGAAAATAGGGAAAATGAGTTTAGAAATTGATTTTTAGTTTAAAAATAATTGCAGAAACCCATTTAATTCATGGAAATTTCATATTAAATCCAAATGAGTTCATTCCAATTTCTATAATTCTATAATATTATTTTTATCACATAATACCTCTGTTTTGTCATGAAAACAACAATAAAATTGATTTCCTAATTAATTCTATATCAAATACATAGAAACTTTGGAAATTCGTAACTTCCCCATTTTAATTCCAAATTGAATCGTTCCAGTTGTGTTAGTCTCGTATGAATATTTACTACGCAGTAACAACATTGATTATACCATGTTTCATACCTTTATAATTAGATATTTATTTATCCTATGTTAATTGGGTTAATCTATGTCTATTGGATTAATTTATTTAATATATTAATATAGTATTCTAACTTTGTGGTTATACGATGTTTGACCATTAGTCTTGCAAACACACACTTACCTTTTTGTTTAAGCAAAAGCGTATGGTGGTACGTGTCCAATGACTAACGATGTACGAGAGAATTTCTTCCGGTATGTGTGAAACGTGCTCTTCAATAATGAGACCATACAAATCGTGATATATATCAAAGTCTGCATGATACTGATGGTTGCAATGTAGTGGTGAAACAGATAGATTATAAATAACAAAATTTATGTATGGCCAGAATCACAAATTGATTATGAAACATTTTCTCATAACGGTATAACACATATTTGGTATATAAGTTATCGTAGTATACTGGTATTATATATTCCCGTTGCAACGCACGGGCATTCAGCTATCTTGTATAGAAGTCTGCACGGTACTGTTGGTTGCAATGTAGTGATGAAATAGTTAGATTGAAATAACAAAATTTATGTATGGCTAGGATCACAAATTAATTACGAAACATTTTCACATAACAGTATAACACACATTTGTTCATAAGTTATCATGATATTAAATGTTTCTGTTGCAACGCACGGGCACCCACCTATATGTGTTTATGTCTACATCTATGACAAGAAACACATCTACTACATCTCTCTCCAAGCTCACTTGCTACCATTGCACAATGCGTAGTAGTAGATAAGTATCACCGATATTCTTGGATTATATTTTTGGATGGAGGTAATATTATTTAAAGAAGAGCTTTGCATGCTATTTCTTTTGTTTGAATAATGCATTATACTTAAATTCCCTTTTTTGCATGTGTGAAATTTTTTCTTTGTAATATTTTTTTCCATGGATCAGACTTGTGAGTCATTTTCATAAACCAACGCCAAGCATGAATCCATGTTTCCTACTTCAACCCCCGAACAAACTCCATGAGCAGGAGACATTCGCGTTGTCGTCGCTCATCGATGACGAGAAGAAGCTTGGCGACTGTCAGTTCGACCTCTAAAAGCAGTCTTACGTGGTCGCATGCGCCGCTGTGTACGACAAGCTCTCGCGAAGCCGCTGCTTGGACGCGGTCCAGAGCAGCTGCACCGCGCTGTCCATCGTTAAGCAGGGGGGCCTCATGGTTGTCGCCAACGTCGACGACTCTCGGGTTGTTCTGGACACCACATCCGACGACGATGCCATCACGCCGTCCAGCTCATCGTCCACCTGAAGCCCAACCTGCCACGTAAGTCGCTACTGATCGGACATGAATTCTTGTGCGCTGGGACGATGGACGTTGCTGACGTTGTGTGAGTGTCCTCGAACATGATGTATGTAGTGGAATAGCGCATTCGGTGGTGCAACGGCCAGGGGTACTACCTCGCTGATGAGCCTGGGGTGTACTTCGTTTGGCAGCCCAACCAAGAGTCGTTGGTACTCGTCATGTTGCGTGCGTTCGACGACTACTATATCGAGGATTGTGGCGTCATCTTGGCGCCGAAGGTGACACAGAGGAGGATCGACAACAGTGATCAGTTCGTCATCCTCGCCACCGTCAGGGTAGCTTTTGTACTGGTCTGTCTTTAATTCTCTTCGCAAACACATATACACTTACCTTTTTGTTTAAGCAAGAGCATATGGTGGTGCGTGTCTGATGACTAACGATGTACGAGGGAATTTTTCTGGCATATGTGGAACGTACTCGTGCTCTCCAATGATGAGACCATACAAATCGTGGCATATATCGAAGTCTGCATGATACTGATGGTTGTAATGTAGTAGTGAAATAACTAGATTAAAATAACAAAATTTATGTATAGCTAGGATCACAAATTGATTATGAAACATTTTCTCATAACAATATAACACAGATTTTGTATATAAGTTATCGTAGTATACTGGTATTATATATTCCCGTTGCAACGCACGGACATCCAGCTAGTCTATTAAACAAAACATATATAGGTAATTAAGCAAGCTAGTGCAACTAAGATTTTATCTTAAGTGTTGTTATCTCTACCACATTAAAGAGTTTAAAATTTATGTTCAATCCTACATGATAGATTTGTATGATCTTGTAGTGTCTCAGTAATCTAATTACTACGGAGAACTAGTCTAATTCAAGCAGTAAGCACATAATTAGAAGGGGAAACTTAAGCATACAATCTTGCTCTTGATTGAGGAGGTAGGAGAATTGAGGTGTGTCCTGGTTGTCCTGGTGAGGTGGGATCAAGTCGCCAGCACCACCTTGGTGGTTGCCGTTGTTCCCTTCAGTGGAGGGTTAAAGCTCGTCGGCGGTGGGTCGCCGTTGTTCTCCAACACCATTGGTTAGAACTCTTCCGGTTACGTCGAGCACCTAGGCGATTAGAGTCTCTGTTGTGTGTAGGATTAGTGTTGGCTTAACCTGCCATCCCTAATCCTCTATTTATTGTGGCGCTAGGTGAACCAGGGGATGCAACCATGGTTAGGGTGCCCGTCCATCAAGGGTACAAAATTAGGGAGTCGGTTAAGATTAACTCGACCCAGTTTCTGTTAAACGTATGTAGACGACATTTCAACATTCTCCCCTTTATTCTCTACTTTTCTTGTTCTTAACTTTTATGGGTTCTATCATTTGACAAATTTACACATCAATACCAAAGGGTAACAATGGTCGATTAAGTGTCGTCGCACTCATTGACTATAACATGCTTCCCTGCCTCAGAATCAAATATCTTTTCTAGGTTGCAACTATAGCCCATTTGATCCAAGATCATAGGTTCTCCCTTAACCCCATGCCGACTACATGCTATCTAAACACGTTAGGTGGAAAGCCTTTTGTGAGAGGATCTGCTAGCGTCTGCCGGATTATAATATGCTCAACTTTAATAGTGTGATCTTGTATCTTCTCCTTAACAACATAATTAATGTCAATGAACTTGGCAGCACCACTTAACTTATTGTTATAGGAGTAGAATATTGCTCGCTCATTATCGAAGTAAATTCTCAGTGGTCTTTTTATGCTATCAACCACTTTTAATCTAGGTATGAATTTATTCATCCACATCGCCTGCCCAATTGCCTCATATGTAGCTACAAACTTGTAACACCTTAAAAAATGGAGTCTTGAAGATAAGGCAAATTCTTCTGAAAAAAATTTAAGTAAAGACACTCTCTAATAAGGATTTATTAAGAGAGAGACCCTTAGTCAAAATAGCCTTTGTTAGAGGATATAATTTGAAAATATTTGGACTAAAACATTTTCTTTAGAAATTACATTTTTGAACAGATAATAAATATTGAAATCCTTTTTATAATTTTAGAATATATATAATTTATTTGTTTTGTTGCTTATTGGGAGCATTTACTTAATAAATGAAGCAATAAATATAATAAATAAATATCTATTTCATGCTGCAGCATCTCTTTTGTTTGTGGAAACTCAAAATTGAATTTGGTTGAAATTTGAAAAATATAAAAAACAGGAAATAGAATAAGAAAAAGGAAAAAAAGGGCTCACTTAAACGACCCACAACCCCTCGCCCTCGGCCATTCTCCCGCTCGGCCCACAACCCCTCACCCAGCTCGTGGCCCAACTACTAGCCGCGCAGCCCACGTTCGCTGACCAGGCACAGACCCTCGGGCCCTGATGGCTAGCCTCACGGCACGGTACCCCGCGCACAAGCAATTGTGTCACTGACGCACGTGACCCTGTGGTCAGCCCCGTCTCTATCCCGTGTCCGCGCCCCGTTCTGTTACCAGGGATCTCACCGTCACCGCCGCGGGTTCGTAGGAACCGATTGACCTACTGGACCTTCTCAGCCAGGATACATAAATAGCAACCTCCTGTGTCCCCTTGACTAGTCGACTGTAGGGCAACTCGAGAATTTGGGGCGTTGTGCGGGCTGAGCAAATCGAGAAGGGAAGCAGAGTCACCGCCGCCATCGATTACACCCATACGCCGCCGATGGGGTCCGTGTGCCGTGGCCCGGAGCTTCTCTAAGCCTTCACGAAGGCGCTCGTGGATTTCCCAGGGCATGATTGGCAGTCGAGTAGTAGCAATTGCTCGCCGGAGCGACGGTGCCACCGTGCGGCCGCTCGCATACGTGGGCAGGGCACCTCGTCGCTTCTTCCATAGGTACGTCACCTCGCTCGGGTTCGCCAGATCCTTGTCTACATGTATCACTGCACTGATTAGGTTTTCGATCACTGGAGTGGGTTCGGGGGAACCCCGGCCATGGCGCCACCGCGGCTATCCATGTGCCTCCGTGCTAGGTTGGGCGGTGTGAGTGAAGGTTCGGCTGGCATCGCGTCGGCCGTAGATCTCCCATCGTGTGGTTGCGATTAGATTAGAGATAGCGTTTCAAAGGATGTGATCCAGACCGTTGGATGGTAATCGAACGGTTCGGGTTGGATTACAACGTGGATGTATTGTGGGCCGTGTGATTTAGATCCAAGGGCTCGTATAACATACCAGTTCACTTTAGGTAATGTTTAATCCTAGCGCTTGAGTTAGATCGGACAACCGAGATCGACTCGTACCCCTTCATTGCAGTATAATTGTAAAAGAGACCCTAAAGAATCTAGGAATCAACCCGTGGTCACACGTATTCTAGGATCCATGCAAATAGGTCCTAGGATTTACAAAATAGACCGTAAAGCTATATAAAAATTGTGGCCGTAGTCCATTGGTCTTGGTTTATTCGTAAGAAATAATTCAAAAATGATTTTCTATATAGAAATAATTCTAAAATCTTGTTTAATCCATAAGTAATTCATTCTAACTCCTTTTTGATCCATTCTAGTTGCATTAAATTTATATTAATATTGTTAATCATCTAGTAACCTTATTTTGTTATGAAACATAGGTTAAAAATTATGCACTTAATTTACTCTATATCTAGCACTTAAAACTTCAGAAAATCATAACTCTTTAACCGCAACTCCAAATTTAGTGGTTCTCGAACCTACGATCTCGTTACAATGTGTCGATCATTATTATTCAACATGTTTCTCATGTTTGGCATGACGTTAATTTTGCCTATACCTTGTTTGTTTCTATTGCTACGAGTAGCAGCGAGGTTACGAGTCACTTGAAGACCAAGTTGGTAAAATACCTAGGAATTTTGAGCCTAAGGCAAGTTGTGCCCTTGATCACTTTTCTCTCTACCTAATAATGTTCCTGTTAATCACTATGACATGCTTAGGTTAATTTGATGGGACCTAAGAGGGAGATCATGACCGGTGACAAGTCTGCAAGCTCGGGGAGGACTCTCTTAAGGGAGACCGGCAACAAACACAAGGAGGATCCTCTTCCTCCATCAAGTCACATCGGAGAGGTGACAAGAAGAAGAAGATGAAGAAGATGGTCTACTACGAGACCGACTCTTCGTCACCTTTCACATCAAGCTCCGAGTCGTCCACTACTTCTAAACGCCATGAGCGCAAGAAGTATAGTAAGATGCCCCTACGCTATCCTCGTATTTCAAAGTGCGTTCCATTACTTTTCGTACCCCTAGGCAAACCACCATATTTTGATTGTGAAGATTATTGTATGTGGAGTGATAAAAATAAGGCACCATCTAACCTCACTCCATGAAAGTATTTGGGATATTATTGAGTATGGAGCGCAGGTACCCAAGGTGGGGGGACAAAGACTATGACTCGGACGAGGCCGCCCAAATTAGGCACTTTAACTCCCAAGCCACGTCTATACTCCTCGCCTCCTTGTGTCGAGAGGAGTATAACAAGGTGCAAGGGTTAAAGAGCGCCAAAGAAATTTGGGACGTCCTAAAAACCGTGCACGAAGGGGACGAGGTGACCAAGATCACCAAGCGCGAGACGATCGAGGGAGAACTCGGTCGATTCATCCTCAACAAAGGGGAAGAGTCGCAAGCAATGTACAACCGGCTCAAGACGATGGTCAACCAAGTGCGCAACCTCGGGAGCACCAAATGGGATGACTATGAAATGCTCAAGGTTATTCTAAGATCCCTTGTTTTTCGCAATCCTACTCAAGTGCAATTAATTCGTGGGGATCCTAGATATAAACTAATGTCTCCCGAGGAAGTAATTGGTAAGCTTGTGAGCTTTGAGCTAATGATCAAAGACTCCAAACACATTGTCAACTTGGAGCAAGGCGCCACCTCTACACCCAAGGTGCAACCCGTCGCATTCAAAGCGACAGAAGAGAAGAAGGAGGAGTCTACACCAAGTAGGCTTCCAATCGACGCCTCCAAGCTCGACAACGAGGAAATGGAGCTCATCATCAAGAGCTTCCACCAAATCCTCAAGCAAAGGAGAGGGAAGGACTACAAGTCCCGCTCCAAGAAGGTGTGCTACCGGTGTGGTAAGTCCGATCATTTCATGGCAAAATGTCCAATTTCTAGTTGAAGTGATAGGGACGACGACAAGAAAGGAAAGAAGAAGGAGAAGAAGAGATACTACAAGAAAAAGGGCGGCGATGCCCACATATGTCGGGAATAGGACTCCGACGAGAGCTCCACCGACTCCTCCTCCGACGAGGACGCCGCCAACATCACCGTCAACAAAGGCCTCCTCTTCCCCAACGTCGGTCACAAGTGTCTCATGGCTAAAGATGGCAAGAAGAAAAAGGTACACTCTAGAGCCACCCCCAAATATACAACATCTAGTGATGATGGTAGCTCTAGTGATAATGAAGATAATTTAATGTCTCTCTTTGCCAACCTTAGCATGGACTAAAAGAAAAAATTAAATTAATTAATTGAAGCCATTAATGAGAAGGATGAACTCTTGGATAGCCAAGAGGACTTCCTCATTAAAGAAAACAAAAAATTTGTTAAACTAAAAAATGCTTATGCTCAGGAAGTAGAAAAATGTGATAACTTAACTAAGGAGCTTAGCATTTGTCATGATTCAATTTTTAGTCTTAGAAATGAAAATGCTAGTTTAGTTTCTAAGGTTAAATAATTGAATGTTTGCAATGATTCTATTTCCTGTCTTAGCGATGAGAATGTTAGATTAAATAATAAGATAGAAGAATTAAATGTTTACAAACCATCTACATCTATTGTCGAGCATGTTTCCATTTGCACTAGATGTAGAGATGTTAATGTAGAAGATACTGATGATCACATTACTATGATTAAACAACAAAATGATCACATAGCTAAATCTATACTACCTATTAAGACTCTAAGGGGTAGGCTGCCCCATTCCTGGTTCTGCCATTCCCATTCCGAACTCTTGTGTGTTTTCATTCCCATTCCCATGCGCCCTGTGTGTTTTCATTCCCATTCCCAACTGTGTCCTGACCCGTTTCCCATTCCCAATTGTGTTCCTCCCCGCACTGTCTTTCTCATTTCCTCTCCCCGCAAAGCTCATTCCCATTCCCACGTGCATCTCACGCCTAGCTAAAATTAAATTAAAAAAACACAAATGTAGCCCTAATGGGATTCGAACCCGCGACCTCTCAAGTAAATGTGCTCGTAGCTACCACTACACCACATGTGTGTTTATGTTAATATTTGTTACAGTAAAAATATCTACTACATCTCTCTCAAAGCCCACCTGCTACCCTTACACAATGTGTATTAGTAGATAATTATCAACGAGATTCCCGAATTATATTTTTGGATGGAGAGAGTAGTATTTAAAGAAGAGCCTTGCATGCAACTTCTTTTGTTTGAATAAGTTTTCAACTTAAATTCCTTTTTTATATGTGTGACATTTATTCTCCGTAATATTTTGTCCATGGATCTGACTTGTGAGTCATTTTTATAAACTAACGCCAAAGATGAATCCATGTTTCTTACTTGGAAACCCCGAACAAACACCACTGGCAGGAGGCGCTCGCGTTGGCGTCGCTCATCGACGATGAGAAGAAGCTTGACAACTGCCAATTCGACCTCTGGAAGCAGTCCTACTTGGCCGCATGCGTCGCTATGTTCGGCAAGCTCCGGCGTAGCCGTCGCTTGGACGCGGTCCAGAGCGGCTACACCGCTGTCCATATTCAAACGAGGGACCTCATAGTCGTTGCCAATGTCGGCGACTCTCGGGTTGTTCTGGGCACCGCATCCGACGACGGCGCCGTCACGCCATCTAGCTCATCATCCGATGAAGCTCAACCGGCCACGTAAGTCGCTACTGACCGGCCATAAATTCTTGTGCGCTGGGACGACGATTGTTGTTGATGTTGTGTGAGTGTCCTCGAACAAGATGTATGTAGAGGAGTAGCACATCTGGAGGTGCAACGACTAGGTGTACTACCTCGCTGATGAGCCCGGGGTGCACTTCGTTTAGCAGCCCAGCCAAAAGTCATCGGTACTTGCCATGTCACGCGCGTTCGACGACTACTATATCAAAGACTGTGGCGTCATCTTAGCGACAGAGGTGACGCAGAGGAGGACCGACAACAATGACCACTTGCCATCGCCGAGGTAGCTTGTGTGCTGGTCTGCCTTTAATTCTCTTCGCAAACGCACACACTTGCCTTTTTATTTAAGCAAACATGTATGGTTGTGCGTGCCTGATGACTGACGATGTACGAGGGAACTTCTACCGATAGGTGTGGCACGTGCTCTCCAATGATGAGACCATGCAAATCATGGTATATATCGAAGTCTGTATGATACTGATGGTTGTAATGTAGTAGTAAAACAGTTAAATTAAAATAACAAAATTTATATATGGCTAGGATCACAAATGAATTATGAAACATTTTCTTATAACAATATAAGACACATTATATATAAGTTATCATGGTATTGTGTGTTTCCGTTGCAACGCACGGGGCACTCATCTAGTTAACTACTAAAATTGCCGAGCATGAGCTCAAAAATGAAAATTTTAAATTTGCTCGTAGTATGCTCTATAATGGGAGATGCCAGGATGGCATTGGTTTCCAACAGGGGGAGCAATGTCAAGCTTAATGCCCCTAAAAGATTGTCTAACTTTGTTAAGGGCAAGGCTCCCATGGTTCAGGATAGTGAGGGTTACATTTTATACCCTGCAAACTATCCCGAACATAAGATTAGGAAGATTCATGCTAGGAAACCTCACAATGTTTCTCATCATGCATTCATGTACAAAAATGAGGCTTCTAGCTCTAGGCATACCACTCATGTTAAATTGCCTAGAAAGAAAATTCCTGCTACATCAAATGAACATAATGCTTCTTTTAAGACTTTTGATGCTTCATATGTTTTAATTAACAAATCAGGCAAAGTAGTTGCCAAATATGTTGGGGGCAAACACAAGAGCTCCAAAACTTATGTTTGGGTACCCAAGGTGCTTGTTTCTAACGTCAAAGGACCCAAGACTGTTTGGGTACCTAAGAACAAGGCCTAAAATTGTTTTGCAGGTTTATGCATCCAGTGGTTCAAGTTGGATAATCAATAACGGGTGCACAAACCACATGACAGGGGAGAAGAGAATGTTCTCCTCCTATGAGAAAAATGATGATCCCCAACAAGGTATTACATTCGGGGATGGAAATCAAGGATTGGTCAAAGGTTTGGGTAAAATTGCTATATCCCCTGACTATTCTATTTCCAATGTTTTTCTTGTAGATTCTTTAGACTACAATTTGCTTTCTATTTCTCAATTATGCAAAATGGGCTACAACTGTCTATTTACATATGTAGGTGTTACTGTTTTTTGGAAGAAGTGATGATTCAATAGCATTTAAGAGAGTGTTAGAGGGTCAGCTATATTTATTTGATTTTAATGATAATCAAGCTGAGCTAGACACTTGTTTAATTGCTAAGACTAACATGGGCTAGCTCTGGCATCGCCGACTTGCCCATGTTGGGATGAAGAATCTTCACAAGCTTCTTAAGGGAGAGCACATTTTAGGACTAACCAATGTTCATTTTGAGAAAGACATGGTTTGTAGCGCATGTCAAGTAGGAAAGCAAGTTGGAGTCCATCATCCACACAAAAACATCATGACAATAGATAGGCCACTCGAGCTACTCCACATGGATCTATTCGGCCCGATCGCTTACATAAGCATCAGCGGGAGTAAGTACTGTCTAGTTATTATGGAAGACTATTCTCGCTTCACTTGGGTATTCTTTTTGCAGGAAAAATCTCAAACCCAAGAGACCTTAAAAAGATTCTTGAGACGGGCTCAAAATGAGTTTGGATTGAGAATCAAAAAGATAAGAAGCGATAATGGGACGGAGTTCAAGAATTCACAAATTGAAGGTTTTCTTGAGGAAGAGGGCATCAAGCATGAGTTCTCTTCTCCCTACACACCTCAACAAAATGGTGTAGTGGAGAGGAAGAATAGAACTCTACTGGATATGGCAAGAACCATGCTTGATGAGTACAAGACTCCAGACCGGTTTTGGGCCGAGGCGATTAACACCGCCTGCTACTCCATCAACCGGTTATATCTTCATCGAATCCTCAAGAAGACATCATATGAACTCCTCACTAGTAAAAAGCCCAATGTTTCATATTTTAGAGTCTTTGGGAGTAAATACTTTATTCTTATTAAAATAGGTAGAAAATCTAAATTTGCTCCTAAGGCTGTAGAAGGCTTTTTACTTGGTTATGACTCAAACACAAGGGCATATAGAGTCTTCAACAAATCCATTGGATTGGTTGAGGTTTCTTGTGACATTGTGTTTGATGAAACTAATGGCTCCTAAGTGGAGCAAGTTGATCTTGATGAATTAGATGATGAAGAGGCTCCATGCGTCGCGCTAAGGAACATGTCCATTGGGGATGTGTGTCCTAAGGAATCCGAATAGCCCACACAAGCACAAGATCAACCGTCATCTTCCAATCAAGCATCTCCACCTACCCAAGATGAGGAATAGGCTCAAGATGACGAGGATGAAAATCAAGAGGATGAGCCACCTCAAGAGGAGGACATGGATCAAGGGGGAGATGAAGATGATCAAGATAAGGAAGATGATCAAGAAATAAGGGATCAAAGACTGCCACACCCAAGAGTCCACCAAGCAATTCAACGAGATCACCCCGTCAACTCCATACTTGGTGACATTCATTAGGGGGTAACCACTAGATCTCGAGTTGCTCATTTCTGTGAACATTACTCTTTTGTTTCCTCTATTGAGCCATACAGGGTAGAGGATGCACTAAGAGATCTGGATTGGGTGCTGGCAATGCAAGTGGAACTCAACAACTTCACGAGGAATGAGGTATGACATTTAGTTCCACGTCCTAATCAAAATGTTATAGGTACCAAATGGGTATTTCGCAACAAGGAAGATGAGCATGGTGTGGTGACAAGAAACAAAGCCCGACTTGTATCCAAAGGTTACTCACAAGTCGAAGGTTTAGACTTTGATGAAACTTATGCACCCATAGCTAGGCTTAAGTCAATTCGAATATTACTTGCCTATGCTACTTACCATGGCTTTAAGCTTTATCAATGGACGTGAAAAGTGTCTTCCTCAATGGACCCATCAAGTAAAAGGTCTATATTGAGCAACCTCCCGGCTTTGAAGATAGTGAGTACCCTGACCAGGTGTATAAACTCTCAAAGGCGCTTTATGGGCTCAAGCAAGCCCCAAGAGCATGGTATGAATGCCTGCGAGATTTTCTTATCACTAATAGCTTCAAAGTCGGTAAAGCCGATCCTACTCTCTTTACTAAAACTATTGCAAAAGACTTGTTTGTATGCCAAATTTATGTTGATGATATTATATTTGGGTCTACTAACAAGTCAACTTGTGAAGAGTTTAGTAGGATCATGATACAGAAATTCGAGATGTCAATGATGGGGGAGTTAAAGTATTTCCTAGGATTTCAAATCAAGCAACTCCAAGATGGCACCTTCATCAGCCAAACAAAGTACATTCAAGACATACTTAAGAAGTTTGGAATGAAGGATGGCAAACCCATCAAGACACCCATGGGAACCAATGGGCATCTCGACCTCGACACAGGAGGTAAATCCGTAGATCAAAAGGTATACCGGTCGATGATAGGATCTTTACTCTACTTATATGCATCTCGGTCGGACATTATGCTTTCTGTATGCATGTGTGCAAGATTTCAGGCAAATCCTAAGGAAGTTCACCTTAGGGCCATGAAAAGAATCATGAGGTATTTAGTTTATACTCCTAAATTTGGGCTTTGGTACCCCAAGTGATCTACTTTTGATTTAATAGGTTATTCTGATGCCGATTGGGCAGGTTGTAAAATTGATAGGAAGAGCACATCAAGGACTTGTTAGTTTCTGGGGAGATCCCTGGTGCCATGGGCTTCAAAGAAACAAAACTCTTTAGCTCTTTCCACCGCCAAAGTCGAGTACATTACCGCATGCCATTGTTGTGCGCAATTACTTTGGATGAGGCAAATCCTTAGGGACTATGGCTACAAATTGAGCAAAGTCCCTCTCCTATGTGACAATGAGAGTGCAATCCGCATGGCGGATAAATTCGTTGAACATAGCCGCACTAAGCACATAGATATTTGGTATCACTTTCTGAGAGATCACCAGCAAAAGGGGGATATCAAAATCGCTTATGTTAACACTCAAAACCAATTAGCCGATATCTTTACCAAGCCACTAGATGAGAAAACCTTTAGCAAACTTAGGAATGAGCTAAATATACTTGATTCTCAGAACTTTGATTGAAACATTGCACACATAGCTCATTTATATACTTTTGATCATGTCTCTTTCATTTAGTGCAAATGCATATTTCATATTCTTCTTGTGCCAAGGCTAAGACTAATGTGTTTTCAAGTGCATTTCTATACTTAGTCTTAAATTGAAAGGGAAATGGAGTATTCGGCAAAGACAAGACTTGAAGCGCCCCAATCCTCTGGGACTCAAATGTGATACAATTACTAGTCCGAGGAGGCTAGTAACCACATTCCTTACTTCAAATAGTATAGAGTTTGAATACAAGTTATTACAATACCAGAGTACAAGCTCTAATGAGCCTGAAATACAAAGCGCAGTGGAAGATAAACTAGCCCAAGCCACAGGCAGAACTAGGTGCAGACACAACCCCCTTCTAGTCGAGTATAGCAAAAAAGAAGTCTTCAGCTGCTGAAAAACATAAATAAATCTGGGTGAATACACTAGGTATTCCGCAAGCCCATCCCGCCCGTAAAGAGAGAGGGACCTATAAATTACATGCTTTATATGGTGGAGTTGAAGTCACTCTTATTTTTCAAAAAAAGGCAATTCTTTGATGGTTTTCCCCAAAGAAGGAAGTAGCACATTTTCACACTCAACCACCACTGAGCTTCCTGCTCCCGTGGCATTGTTTTCATTTCTAAAAACACACCCACTCACACATTTCCCTGCTTGCGAATGTTATAAACACTAATTGTCATACCACACCAGACTCATCTATTCCAGTGGACACGGACTATTCGAATAGATTTGAACTCTGCGCAGAGGGGTACACTTTACCCACTAGTCCGGCTCTGCGATCTCATGGCCAATGAGATCCGAATCCAAATCTCTTTCTTTCCTCGCACGTTCGTACCTTAGCGGTTATACCGGAAGGAGTCAGGCCACCGCCATGTCCAAACCGGACAAAACATTCCCCCTCCTTATCCTCCTGGTGCTCCCCAGCCATCACAACCCTAGGGTTTGGACCGTACGAGTTCAGATTGAGTGACTGTCCATACAGTCTCGAGTGGTTGTACTTGTCATGAGTACAGGTAGTGAAGGATGACAAACTGGTCCTTATAAGAGGGGACAATCCTTCTGCTCACGCCTTACCCGGCTGAGCCAACACCTGAGGCCCTCCCCTAAACCAGGTAGTCCCTGATTGTCCCACTCAAGAGGTGATAAGGGTGAATACCCTTCATCATACACTTTTTGAAAACATCGAGTAGTAAAAATATTGCCCTTTTCCCATCCCACATTTTGTACTCAAAAGATATTCTTTAATGCGGGCTATCTCTCCTCTCACAATGCAAAGGACCCAACCCTTATTCCCGGCTTAGGCAGTGGTAGAGAGAGCAGGTAATTTATGCATCAAGGGAAGAATGGACTTGCCTTCATCGAAGCTTTCCTGGCACGAAAGATCTATTTCGGAGAGGTCGGGTTCCGGCCCTTCTTCCGGAGCCACAAATTCTGGAGGATCGGATCCCTCTTCTCCTAGCAAAAATAGGTAAGGAACAATACATCAACCATGGTGGCTTGGTGGAGTGTGCCAACTTTTAAATATTATTATTTTGTGCCCTATAATTTATTTAGACTATTTTTGGTGCATAAAATACCAATATATGCATAAATATGTGAAAATAGGAAAAAGAAATGGAAAAAGGAAAAAGAAAAGGGTTTTCTCTGCTAGCTGGGTCGGGGGGGGGGGATTTTGGCCCAGCCGAGTGCGAGCGGGCGGTCCAGCTGGCCCACCAGCGGGGGAATGGAGCGAAGACAGCTCCGTGGGCGTGGGCCCACGTGCTAGCGAGGAGGGGAGGGGACGGCGTTAGGGGGGTGACGGGGGGGGGGGGTGAACCGGCCGGAGTTCGACCGCCGGTGAGGCTCCGTGGTGGTTCTCCGTCGCGGTCTTGGTGGCAAGGCACGGGCGGAGGTAGGGGATTACGAAGGTGAGGCCAATTTGGCCGAAGGGTGCTTGGGACGGCCGATTCACGGCGAGGTGGCGGGCGCCCGCGGCGGTGGGATCGCCGGCGAAGTTGTCGGGCGCAATAGGTGAAGGGAATGGGTGTGTCGTTTTTGTGAGGGAGCGGTGAAGCTCAAGAGCTGCATTAATTGGACTAGAACTTAACAGAGAGAGGCGGGCAGGGCTCACCGGAGTGGAGGAAGGGCGCGGCGGCGCGGAGCTCGATTCGGCTCAGGGGAGAGGAGAGGGAGTGGCCGAGGCCGGTGTGAAGAAGGAGGGAGCTCGGGCGGTCCTTTTTATAGGCGCCTGGGGGGAAGGGGAGGAGAGGTGGCGAGCACCGGCGAGCTTGCCACGGTGGCGATGATGGCGCACAGTGGTGGCGACGGGATGGCTCGGGCAGGTGGGGTGAAGGGACAGCTCGGGCACAATGCGCGGTGGCGCAAGGCGCCAAACCGAGCTGGCGAGCGTGTTAATGGCGAAGCGATGGAGCGCGCGGCGGCCGGCGGTGATCGCGTCGCTAGCTTGGTCACGGGCACGAGGAAGGTGCTGACAAGCGGGGCCCACTTGCTAGAAAGAGGGCGGTTGCAAGGAAGCGAGGGTGAGTGCGGCTGACGGGTGGGGCCGGGCTGACAGCGGCGGAGGGAGGAGCGCGAGCATGCGAGCGGAGATGGGCCGCGTGGGTCGCGAGGGGGGGGGGAGGAGCACGGCGCGTGGGAGAGAGGAGAGAAGGTTGGGCCGGATTTGGCCCAGCCGAGGGGGGGGGGAGATTTTCCCTTTTCTTTTTCTATTTCTTTTATCTCCTTTTTATTTTGAACAAATATTTAGCTATATATTCTTAGGTGCTAAAAAATATTCTATGTGAGGTGCTACTAACAATCTTGGTGTATGCATATGATGAAATGTCTTATGAGGTGGGGTCTAGGGGATAATAATAATAAAAAAAGGGGGTTAGGAGATTAGGGTTTCTAACCTTGGGGTTAAATTTTGGGATGTTACAAACCTACCCCACTTAAAGGAATCTCGCCCTCGAGATTCAGGCTGGGTTTGAGAAAAGGTAAGGGTATTCCCTCCTCAAGGAGTCCTCACTTTCCCAGGTAGCGTCCTCTTCTCCTTCTCTGCTCCACTGAACTTTACAGAGTCTTACTTCTGAGTTGCGGGTCCTTCGGATTGCCAAGTCAAGAATCTTTACTGGCTTCTCTCGGTACTGTAGATCCTTCTGAATCTGAATTGTCTCTTCTTTGATGTGACTTTCTGGCACTTGCAGACATTTGCGGAGCTGGGATACGTGAAACACATTGTGGATATCTGACATGGATTCTGGCAATTCAAGGCGGTAGGCTGCGGGTCCTATCCTGCCAATGATAGGATAGGGGCCAACGAACCGTGGAGCTAGCTTTCCTTTCACTTGAAACCTTTTGACTCTGCGCATTGGGGAGACCCTGAGGTAGACGAAGCCTCCTTCCTCGAACCTGAGTTCTCTCCGTCTGTTGTGTGCATAACTTTTCTGCCGACTCTGAGTTTCAAGTAATCTTCTGCGGATCAGGGCAACTTTCTCTTCTGCCTCTTTAACGAAGGCAGGCCCTTCTAGTGTCTTTTCCCCTACGTTGGACCACATTAGAGGGGTCTGGCACTTTCGTCCATACAATGCTTCGAATGGTGACATCTTGATACTGGCTTGGTAGCTGTTGTTATACGAGAACTCGGCATATGGCAAACTAGACTCCCAATTTCTGTCAAATGTCAACACACAGGCTCTTAACAAATCCTCGAGGACCTTGTTGACCCTTTCCGTCTAACCATCTGACTAGGGGTGACAGGCGATGCTGAAGTCTAGCTTGGTGCCCATAGCTTGCTGAAGGCCCATCCAAAATTTTGAGGTGAACTGAGTCCCCCTATCTGACACTATCTTCCGTGGAATACCATGGAGTCTGACTATTTCTTTAAGATATATCCGGGCAAGGGTGGCTCCTCCGAAGGTAGTTTTCACTGGGATGAAATGGGCTACCTTGGTAAGACGATCGATTATCACCCAGATAGAATCGTTCCCTTTTTGGGTCCGGGGCAGTCCGGTTACAAAATCCATGCCTATTTCTTCCCACTTCCATTCAGGTACTCGAAGGGGTTGCAGTAGACCTACAGGCTTCTGATGCTCTGCCTTTGTTCGCTGGCAAGTGTCGCACCGGGCCACATACTGTGCTATCTCTTTCTTCATTCCTCTCTGTAGGAAATGGGTGACGCCTAAGAGGGAGGGTGAATTAGGACTTCTAAAACTTTTACTTAACTAGGCCACAAATAAATCCCTAGAGCAAAACCTATGCAAATAATCAAACTAGAATGTGCAAACTAGGTTTTGTCTTAGTGTTGCTATCTCTACCGCAATGGCTAAGTTTCAATCTACACTATATAAGTATGAAAGGCAAGATTGAAACTTAAATGCTTAATATAAATGCGAAAACTTAAAGAGCAAAGTAGAGAAGCAAACTCTCGTGGATGACGCCGGTATTTTTACCGAGGTATCAGGAACCGCGCAAGGTCCCAACTAATCCTCATTGGTGCCCCTACGCAAAGGGAAGCCCACACGAGGGCCAAGCACCTCGGTCGAGTAACTCCGTAGAGAGCCGCGGACCTTCTCCATGTGCAAGTGGTGCTCTGCTTCTGGCTCCTCTCGGACGCTCCCCGCCGTCTCCACTATCGAGCTTCCGGCCGAAACGCCACGGGCCTCGTTCCCTTCGATACACGGTGGCGACCGTGACACAAACACAGTTGTCACGGTCTCACAAGTCTCTCGCCCCACTCGGTACAATTACAATGGCTCGCACAAGAGCCGAGGGGTTGTGTGGTTTTACAAAACTCACTCAACTATCTAGGGTTCACCTAGAGCAAGCGCTAAAGTGGTCTAACTAACCTAAGCACTTCGCAAAGCACCTACGCTAATCACCGAGTGATTCTATTAAGCACTTGGGTGTTTGAGCTCTTGGAAACGTGCACTATATGCCTTGGTATGTTGCTTGGGCTCCCACACTTTCAAATGGCCGGTTGGGTGAAGTATATATAGGTCCCAACTCCAAAATAGCCGTTGGAGAAAAGGTGTTGTTTTCTGCGGCACACCGGACAGTCCAGTGGTGCACCGGACAGCGCACTGTAGCCTGTCCGGTGCGCCTAGCCGTTGCCCTATCAGAGCAGGTGACCGTTGGCGCCGCAGGCTTTTCACACCAGACAGTCCGGTGCTCACACCGGACAGTCCGGTGGTCTTTTCTCCGGGTGCCACCTGGAACTAGCCGTTGGGCTAGGGTTCCCTGGTGCACCGGACAGTCTAGCGTGTGGGCACCGGACAGTCCGGTGTGCCACCGGACAGTCCGGTGCTCCACGCACAAACAGTCTGTAGGTAGCACACTTGGACTTTTCTTGGATATTTTAATGTCTTCTTTTTGAGGTGTTTCTTTCCCCAATTCCTTAGTCTAAGTAAATCTTGCATCCTGTGAACTACAAACACAAACACTAGAAAACTTATTAGTTCACGGATTGTGTTGATCATCAAACACCAAAACTCAATTAGCCAAATGGCCCGGGGTCCATTTTCCTTACACTCTCCACCAGTATCTGGTTTTCAGGTCTAGGTACATCTTGGTGGTCCCTGGGTGGATAGAGTAGGCTGAGGTGTGAGCTTCGTCAAGCAGAACTTCTCGTGCCTCTCCTTTTGGTACACACAGACGATTCTTGAACCAAAGGACTCCTTCTTCATCTGTCCTGAAGTCCAAAAGTTGTTCTTTGCGAGTTCTCTCCATAAGACCTGCTGTCTGTAACACCCAAATTCTGGATTGGGAATTAGTAGAAGAAATTTGAACAAAATATCATAATGTTTTGGAAATTGAGAAATAAGAAAATGATGGGAAAAGAATTTTTCTTTTTCTTTTAAGAGAAACCATTTATACATCTCATAAAATAAATAAAAAGGAGAATAAAAACTTAAGTTAGTAATATTAAAATAAGTATGGTTTATATTCACCTTTGGGTTTCAATTGATACATTGGAAAAATTTGAAAACTAAAATAAAAATATAAATTTGGATTTGAACTAGAAATAGAAAAGAAAAGGAAAGGCTATATACTTATTAAAAATAAGTAAGTGACCCAAACAGTAAAGTCAAAAATTTCCTTCAGGATTATATTTGATTTTAGGAACCTGAAATTCAAAGTAAAATGTGAATTGGATTTTGAATAGTTAAAATTGAATTTGAATTTGAAAACAAAAACAGAAAACATATAAAAGAAAAAGAAAGAAAATAGGAAAAACGTACCTGGGCCGAATTCTCCGCGGCCGGCCCACTAACTCGCGCACGCCAGCCCATTACTCTTCACGGGCGCGCGCCGACCTGTGGGGCCCTCTGCCCAGCCGCTGGCTCCTCACGCGTATACACATCCAGTGGTTAACAAGTGGGTCCCGCTTGTCATCGTTTTCATCCGCACCTGAACAGAATCCGCGCGGAGCTGGCTCTCAACCCCCCCGAGTTCGCCGCGACCGCAACTGATCTTCCCGGGTCGTACTTGGTCACTTGCTGGCGGGCCCACCGGCAAGGTCTTCTCCCAGCTCTAATTCCGTTCGCAAACATTGAATCCGCGCGCGAAGATATCGCCTCTTGACCATGCTCGGACTTCACCATGGTTCATAAAAACAGATGCTCCGCGACCCCCTCCCTCCACCTACCGATTCGAGGCCGTATTACCGTGCGTGCAGTGCCTTACCACCGCCGCCGCGGAGTGAATCGAGGAGGGATTGCGCCGCCGCGGGCCTGATCTTCACTACAAACACGCGCGTCTTCGCCCAGACCCTGGTGGAATCGTGCGCCGCTCGGCCCGGTTCCACGACCACCACTATCGGTGCTCCGCTGACAGGCCAAGAAGCTTCGCCCAGTCGCCAGGAACGCTCCTGTAGCCGTCTTCGGTGGGGAGGATCATTGGACCGCTGACGATTTCTCACCGGAGACATCAAGACGCCACCGCGCCGTGGACAGCTTCAGTGGCCCCGCCATTCCTGGTAAGCGACCCCTGACCAGTTTCGCCTCTCGCTGTGCATCGCGTAGCTTCGTCCAATTAGGTTTTAAGGCTCTGTGTGCCGACCGCATGAACACCGGTGATGCTCCACCGTGCTTTTGCGCGGCGCCGCCGCCGTGTGCGTAAGGTTGGGGATGAATCCCTGTGACCGTAGGATCCGATATGGACGGTAGAGATTAGAAGCTGAAGTTTACCGCGCGCAATCGAAGATGCAGCGTACGATCGGGATCGTATGATTCAAACTGAGCGTTGCGATATTAGATTTGGAGCGTCGGATTTGAATCGTCCGGCCCTCGCTCCGTACCGGTTTGGCACTTGGATCGGGCTAATCTGGGCGCTTGATTACTGATCGGGCGGCCAGGAACAGTGGATACCCCTTCGGTTGGGGAAATATGCATAAGAGCCCTCGGGTTTTAATGAAATAAACCCGCCGTCCTGTGCGGGTGTAGCCTGAGTCTGGGGATTCTTTCGAGAAGGCCCCTGCACTTTTCTGTTATTGAGGCCCAGTCCAGTGAATAAGAAAATCATAGAAAATGATTTAGAAAATGATTTTTAGTGTTAAAATAAATCCAGAAACTTAATTAATTCATAACTAATTCATTTTAGCTCCAAATTGAGTCATTCCAATTCCTAAAATTTTGTAATAATATTCTATACCATTTTGAATCACTGTTTTAACATGAACTCTGTCAGAAAATTTATTTATCATTTAATCATATTTTAATCACATTAAACCTTAGGAAAATCATAACTTAAAATCTACAACACCAAATTTAGTGATTCCAGTTCCTGTGGTTTTATTTTAATGTGTAGATTATTACTGTGTATTTTGTTCTTATGTTTGGTGTAATGTTAAATTTGCCTATACTATGTATGTTTGTATTGCTACGACTAGCAGTGAGGTCACGAGGATCTGAAGATCATCCTGCTACCTGGATTCTCAAGGCCCAGGCAAGTTGTGCCCTTGATCACTTCTTTTTACCCAGCCATGTTCTAATTAATCATAATGATCTGCATAGGTTAATTTTGATGGGACCCAATAGGTTACCCTAGTTTGTCTATCTTTATACCTTGTTTACCACTGAACTTTCTGGGTAGTACTTGCTAGTGCTATATGTGGTTTTGGGTATGGAGATACACTATTCATGATTACACTTTTTGTTATCAGTTGTTATTTATGGTTCATGTTAAGATCATTATGTTAATTGGAACATGGAGCGACCACCCGGGAAAACAGTGCTACCACAAGGGTAGTATGGGATGCCCTTGGCTGATTAATTAGGAAAGCTAGTGGAAGACTACCTTACCCGAAAGGGGCAAGGGCAGTAGGGGAGAGGTCAGTGTAGGGAGGCCCTCGGGAGGATTTTGCTGCGATGGCGGTCCTGCAAGGGATTCCTGCACTGGATCTTCCTATAAACTGTAGCGGGTTTTCGGAAGCTAGTGGAACTTTGTAAAGGCCTCGTAGTGCTACCCTGCCTCACTTCCTTGGTAGAGGTGTATGGGATTCATGACCCCTTGGCAGATGGGTAACACGACTTGTGGGTAAAGATGCGCAACCTCTGCAGAGTGTAAAACTGGTATACTAGCCGTGCTCACGGTCATGAGCAGCTCGGACCCTCACATGATTAAATTATGGAACTAAATTCAATTTGTCATATGCATTGCATCGCGGGTGAAGTTGATACTTTTGTTCTATTATTTAATTGGGTTGGTATTTACTTATACTTAGTAACTGCTAATAAAATTTTGACCAACTTTAAAAGCAATGCTCAGCTCTAACCATCTTCTTTGGTAAGCCTTACACTTCACGTGAGCTCCCCACCTTTGGCGAGTTCATGCACATTATTCCCCACAACTTGTTGAGCGATGAACGTATGTGAGCTCACTCTTGCTGTCTCACATACACCACAGGTCAAGACCAGGTACTGCAGGATGATGCTAATGGAGGATGCTGCGATGAGTTCGTGAGAGTTCTAGGTCGTCGTCTCCCAGTCAACTTTGGGTTGCTGGACCGTTGTCTCCTTATAATGTAATTATTTATTTTGTATAGAACTCCTGTTATGTATAAAGTTGTGACATTCGATCTTGTGCCACTATACATCATATGTTTGAGACTTGGTCCCAGCATACCTGGTGTTTATGTTAACCCCGGGTTTTGGACCCCTAAAATCCGGGTGTTACAGAAGTGGTATCAGAGGAATGTTGACTGTAGGACGAAACCTAGATAGAACTGGACAACCATTATCTACTTTCCTTTGCTACTCTGATCATTTCTAAACTTATCTTAATCTTTTCTCATCTATCTCCGCTTCACTCTGATTATTCTTACCTATTTATTCTAAAGACAAATGTGGATTTCACACTTTGAAATCCTGTACCTGAAATGACTTTTAGGAATAGGAGACCTATTCTTAGGAACAAAAACAAAACTATTTTTATAAATATCTATGGACTTGAATGTTTGTTTTTATGATACTTGTTGATTTGGATCTTTGATTGAGTGTGATGGGTTGTGGAGTAATGTCCACAATTACATCTGCATATACATCTAGGTATAAAGGATAGCATTTGTAAGATAACTAGACAAACTAGATTATCCCCTTAGAAAATATATGTAGTATTCCGTATCTATCTCATCTTGACATCTTCTATCTTACCTTTGGACATTCACCTCGTACAACTAATTACCCTAGTCTTGACATAGAATATCTGGCCCAGCCCTGCCAAAGAAATTCCTGTACATAACCAACTATTAGCTTATTCATTCTGTCTACTAAATGATTCCCTTGCAAAGCTATCTTACCATATGCTTCTAACTTAGATGGTCAATACCAGGCGGGGTGGTGGAATTGATTTACCTGCTAATCAACAACCCCAACCACAGTCAGCAGGGATGAATCCTCCTAATCCTCCACAAGGCGGAGTTGATCCACTAGTCGCAGCTCAAATGAGAATGATGCAGCAAATGGCTGACACTATGGCAGATATGCGCACCCAAATGCAGCAAGAACGCCAAGAAATGCACCAGGAAAGAGAGGATGCACGTCGGGAAATGCGCCAAGAACGGGAAGAAATACGCCAGGAGAGGAGGGTACAACAACAGCAGCTGCAGCAACAACTTCAACAACAGCAGCAACAACAACAAGTGCCATTTCCTCCACCTCCACCACCAGTTCCACCCCGGGACAAGCACCGGGAATTCATGAGCCACAAACCACCAACCTTCTCCAACTCCGCAGATCCACTGCAAGCAGATGACTGGTTAAAGTCCATAGAGAAGATGCTCAACATAGCCCAGTGCTCGGACCGAGAGAAAGTACTCTATGCATCGGGTCGTCTTGCTGGTCCCGCTGCGGATTGGTGGGATGCATACTGTGCAGCTCATGCTGCTGCTGATACAATTACCTGGGAAGAATTCTCCACACAATTCAGGAATTACCATATTCCTGCTGGACTCATGAAGATTAAGAGGAAGGAGTTTCTATCTCTCAAGCAAGGAAGTATGTCCGTGAGTGAATATAGGGACAAATTCATTCAGTTATCTCGATATGCTCCCAGAGATGTTGAAAATGATGAGCAAAAGCAGGAGCTCTTTCTGGATGGATTGATTGGACCCTTGCAATATCAACTGGTATCGCACACATTCCCATCTTTCCAAAGGCTACTTGATAAAGCTATTGCTGTAGAGAATAAGAGGAGTATATTTGGAGAGAAAAGAAAGGCTGTCAACCAAGGGCAGGCTGGAAGTAGTTCCCGTCCTCGCTATACCACCACTCCCAATACACCAGCTAGTGGCAGTTCCGGACAACAAACCCAACAGGCACCAACTGCTCCTTCAAAGGCAAGCACTCCAGTAGGAACCGTTGCTCCCAACACAACCGCCATCAGGACATGCTTCAAGTGTGGACAACCGGGACACTACGCCAACTACTGTCCCAACAGAGCGGCCTACACTACACCGGCTCCGATGAAGCAAGGACAAACCTCGGCAGGGAAGAGTCAGCCCCTATCTATCAACCGGGGTTATGCCCATCATACAGAAGTAGAAGCTGAACCCGGTGAACTTGAAATTCAAATTCAAGAAGAAGAACCAGTTGGAGATGAAGTAGTCGGTGAAGAAGTCAACGAGCAACAAGAATAAAGGGATAAAACATAGATATAGATACATACATATATATATATATATTTTACTATTTGTAAGACCTAAATATTAGTTTAGCTAGTAGTAGTATTTTACTATTTTAGTAATAACAATAAGGTCCATTTGACCCTGTGTTTTACTAATAAGATATGCATCATGCCGAGATTTTTGTTTATGCATATGTGTTGAATCAATATGAACATACATCTTTTTCTTACAAATCTCGAGGACGAGATTATTTTTAAGGGGGGTAGGATTTGTAACACCCAAATTCTGGATTGGGAATTAGTAGAAGAAATTTGAACAAAATATCATAATGTTTTGGAAATTGAGAAATAAGAAAATGATGGGAAAAGAATTTTTCTTTTTCTTTTAAGAGAAACCATTTATACATCTCATAAAATAAATAAAAAGGAGAATAAAAACTTAAGTTAGTAATATTAAAATAAGTATGGTTTATATTCACCTTTGGGTTTCAATTGATACATTGGAAAAATTTGAAAACTAAAATAAAAATATAAATTTGGATTTGAACTAGAAATAGAAAAGAAAAGGAAAGGCTATATACTTATTAAAAATAAGTAAGTGACCCAAACAGTAAAGTCAAAAATTTCCTTCAGGATTATATTTGATTTTAGGAACCTGAAATTCAAAGTAAAATGTGAATTGGATTTTGAATAGTTAAAATTGAATTTGAATTTGAAAACAAAAACAGAAAACATATAAAAGAAAAAGAAAGAAAATAGGAAAAACGTACCTGGGCCGAATTCTCCGCGGCCGGCCCACTAACTCGCGCACGCCAGCCCATTACTCTTCACGGGCGCGCGCCGACCTGTGGGGCCCTCTGCCCAGCCGCTGGCTCCTCACGCGTATACACATCCAGTGGTTAACAAGTGGGTCCCGCTTGTCATCGTTTTCATCCGCACCTGAACAGAATCCGCGCGGAGCTGGCTCTCAACCCCCCCGAGTTCGCCGCGACCGCAACTGATCTTCCCGGGTCGTACTTGGTCACTTGCTGGCGGGCCCACCGGCAAGGTCTTCTCCCAGCTCTAATTCCGTTCGCAAACATTGAATCCGCGCGCGAAGATATCGCCTCTTGACCATGCTCGGACTTCACCATGGTTCATAAAAACAGATGCTCCGCGACCCCCTCCCTCCACCTACCGATTCGAGGCCGTATTACCGTGCGTGCAGTGCCTTACCACCGCCGCCGCGGAGTGAATCGAGGAGGGATTGCGCCGCCGCGGGCCTGATCTTCACTACAAACACGCGCGTCTTCGCCCAGACCCTGGTGGAATCGTGCGCCGCTCGGCCCGGTTCCACGACCACCACTATCGGTGCTCCGCTGACAGGCCAAGAAGCTTCGCCCAGTCGCCAGGAACGCTCCTGTAGCCGTCTTCGGTGGGGAGGATCATTGGACCGCTGACGATTTCTCACCGGAGACATCAAGACGCCACCGCGCCGTGGACAGCTTCAGTGGCCCCGCCATTCCTGGTAAGCGACCCCTGACCAGTTTCGCCTCTCGCTGTGCATCGCGTAGCTTCGTCCAATTAGGTTTTAAGGCTCTGTGTGCCGACCGCATGAACACCGGTGATGCTCCACCGTGCTTTTGCGCGGCGCCGCCGCCGTGTGCGTAAGGTTGGGGATGAATCCCTGTGACCGTAGGATCCGATATGGACGGTAGAGATTAGAAGCTGAAGTTTACCGCGCGCAATCGAAGATGCAGCGTACGATCGGGATCGTATGATTCAAACTGAGCGTTGCGATATTAGATTTGGAGCGTCGGATTTGAATCGTCCGGCCCTCGCTCCGTACCGGTTTGGCACTTGGATCGGGCTAATCTGGGCGCTTGATTACTGATCGGGCGGCCAGGAACAGTGGATACCCCTTCGGTTGGGGAAATATGCATAAGAGCCCTCGGGTTTTAATGAAATAAACCCGCCGTCCTGTGCGGGTGTAGCCTGAGTCTGGGGATTCTTTCGAGAAGGCCCCTGCACTTTTCTGTTATTGAGGCCCAGTCCAGTGAATAAGAAAATCATAGAAAATGATTTAGAAAATGATTTTTAGTGTTAAAATAAATCCAGAAACTTAATTAATTCATAACTAATTCATTTTAGCTCCAAATTGAGTCATTCCAATTCCTAAAATTTTGTAATAATATTCTCTACCATTTTGAATCACTGTTTTAACATGAACTCTGTCAGAAAATTTATTTATCATTTAATCATATTTTAATCACATTAAACCTTAGGAAAATCATAACTTAAAATCTACAACACCAAATTTAGTGATTCCAGTTCCTGTGGTTTTATTTTAATGTGTAGATTATTACTGTGTATTTTGTTCTTATGTTTGGTGTAATGTTAAATTTGCCTATACTATGTATGTTTGTATTGCTACGACTAGCAGTGAGGTCACGAGGATCTGAAGATCATCCTGCTACCTGGATTCTCAAGGCCCAGGCAAGTTGTGCCCTTGATCACTTCTTTTTACCCAGCCATGTTCTAATTAATCATAATGATCTGCATAGGTTAATTTTGATGGGACCCAATAGGTTACCCTAGTTTGTCTATCTTTATACCTTGTTTACCACTGAACTTTCTGGGTAGTACTTGCTAGTGCTATATGTGGTTTTGGGTATGGAGATACACTATTCATGATTACACTTTTTGTTATCAGTTGTTATTTATGGTTCATGTTAAGATCATTATGTTAATTGGAACATGGAGCGACCACCCGGGAAAACAGTGCTACCACAAGGGTAGTATGGGATGCCCTTGGCTGATTAATTAGGAAAGCTAGTGGAAGACTACCTTACCCGAAAGGGGCAAGGGCAGTAGGGGAGAGGTCAGTGTAGGGAGGCCCTCGGGAGGATTTTGCTGCGATGGCGGTCCTGCAAGGGATTCCTGCACTGGATCTTCCTATAAACTGTAGCGGGTTTTCGGAAGCTAGTGGAACTTTGTAAAGGCCTCGTAGTGCTACCCTGCCTCACTTCCTTGGTAGAGGTGTATGGGATTCATGACCCCTTGGCAGATGGGTAACACGACTTGTGGGTAAAGATGCGCAACCTCTGCAGAGTGTAAAACTGGTATACTAGCCGTGCTCACGGTCATGAGCAGCTCGGACCCTCACATGATTAAATTATGGAACTAAATTCAATTTGTCATATGCATTGCATCGCGGGTGAAGTTGATACTTTTGTTCTATTATTTAATTGGGTTGGTATTTACTTATACTTAGTAACTGCTAATAAAATTTTGACCAACTTTAAAAGCAATGCTCAGCTCTAACCATCTTCTTTGGTAAGCCTTACACTTCACGTGAGCTCCCCACCTTTGGCGAGTTCATGCACATTATTCCCCACAACTTGTTGAGCGATGAACGTATGTGAGCTCACTCTTGCTGTCTCACATACACCACAGGTCAAGACCAGGTACTGCAGGATGATGCTAATGGAGGATGCTGCGATGAGTTCGTGAGAGTTCTAGGTCGTCGTCTCCCAGTCAACTTTGGGTTGCTGGACCGTTGTCTCCTTATAATGTAATTATTTATTTTGTATAGAACTCCTGTTATGTATAAAGTTGTGACATTCGATCCTGTGCCACTATACATCATATGTTTGAGACTTGGTCCCAGCATACCTGGTGTTTATGTTAACCCCGGGTTTTGGACCCCTAAAATCCGGGTGTTACACTGTCTCAGTGTCCAGGCGTTGAGCCTTGCGTATGAGGTCTGTAAGGAAAATGGACCCCGGGCCATTTGGCTAATTGAGTTTTGGTGTTTGATGATCAACACAATCCATGAACTAATAAGTTTTCTAGTGTTCATGTTTGTAGTTCACAGGATGCAAGACTTACTTGGATTAAGGAATTGGGGAAAGCAACACCTCAAAAGAAGACATTAAGAAGATCCAAGAGAAGTCCAAGTGTGCTACCTGCGGACTGTCTGTGCATGGAGCACCGGACTGTCCGGTGCACCAAGGAACTTCAGCCCAACGGCTAGTTCTAGGTGGCACCCGGAGAGAAGACCACCGGACTGTCCGGTGTGAAAATCCTGTGGCACCAACGGTCACCTGCTCTGATAGGGCAACGACTAGGCGCATCAGACATGCTACAGAGCGCTGTCCGGTGCACCACCGGACTGTCCGATGTGCCGCAGAGAACTACAGCTTTTCTCCAGCGACTATTTTAGAGTTCGGGCCTATATATACTTCACCCAACCGACCATTTGAAGGTGTAGGAGCCCAAGCAACATACCAAGGCATATAGTGCACATTTCCAAGAGCTCAAACACCCAAGTGCTTAATAGAAACACTCGGCGATTAGCATAGGTGCTTTGTGAAGTGCTTAGGTTAGTTAGACCGCTTTAGCGCTTGCTCTAGGTGAATCCTAGTTAGTTGAGTGAGTTTTGTAAAACCACACAACCCCTCGGCTCTTGCGTGAGCCGTTGTAATTGTACCAAGTAGAGCGAGAGTCTTGCGAGATTATGACAACCGCGTTTGTGTCACGGCCGCCACCGTGTACTGGAGGGAACGAGGCCCACGGCGTTTCAGCCGGAAGCTTGATAGTGGAGACGGTGGGGAGCGTTCTAGAGGAGCCGGAAGCGGAGCACCACTTGCGCGTGGAGAAGGCCCGCGACTCTCTACGGAGTTACTCGACCGTGGTGCTTGGCCCTCGCGTGGGCTTCCTGTGACGGAACCTTCCAAGTAACTAGGCCCACCTACAGTTGTCTTTGTCCACAGACATCAGACGACCCTGTAGATGTTCCTGGATTACTCGACAAGTTTGGTATCTTCTTACCTTACCAGGAACGTTTCACCCGTCTTGCAGACATTACAAAACATCGGAGATATAGATATGCGGAAGCGATTACATAAACTTACATTTATTAAACAGTAAGATCAAGTTGTTTATTACAGACCAGAACTATATAACGAGTGCAGAATAAGATTATTACACATACCAAGGGAGGCAAAAACTCCTCCCGACAGTTATCACCCAAAAAGTCCTAATGGAGGATCCTTTCCTCCCGCACTTCCCTCTTGCTTATCTTCATTAGGAACCACCTTGGAGCAAAAGCAACAAAGGTTTGTCGCTTCCTCACCTAAAAACAACGGAGGGATAAACCCTGAGTATGGAATTACTCAGCAAGTCTTACCCGACTAAGGAAAAGACTCTCAAGGGTATGTTGGATAAACCGGAATCAAGGAGAGGCTTTAGCAAAAATTAACTTAGATACTTTTGCAGAAATAGCTTACTAAAGTGAGTCCTTACTTTCAACATTTTATCACCGAATTAAGTATTAATAGACTCTGTTTGCCTCTAGTCTAATTTCATCATCTCATCAATACAACATCATTTTTATCCATAATGTTCACATCCTGACTTAGGTTGTAGGGAAGTGACCAAGTCTTCATAACCACGAAGGTACGGCGATCCGAATCGATTATACTCAGCTGAGGATCTCCAATCACACGACATATGTAGCACTTAACCCTTGCATATGTCAACCCGCCACCGGGGTTCTTAAGACCAGATCAGGTTCACGCAAACCGAGAGCACAGATACACCACCGTCCAGCCTCTTGCCACGGAGGGTACACGCTACTCTCGCCACCGCTCCACGCCCAATTCGTGTTATCTTATTCTGGCCTTAGTCTGCCCGAGGCAAGGCTTACCCATGACGAGGCATGTGACCAGTTAAAGGGTCCTCGATCAGCACGCCTACATACGCATTCAATCCTTAATCAACCTGGGTAGAACATCACCTGTTCCTAACCCAAGTTTCGATTTAAGTACTTCCATCCTTAGGATTGTTTCTGTTCCTTAGGATGAAAAGAGCATCACAGGGAACTTTGCAGTAAGATCCCACTATTGCTCCAAAGAAAATATTCTTACGGGTAGAAGTCATCCTTTCTCGAGCTAGGCTAAGGACAACCTCTATCCACAAGATCTAAGCAGGGCTAAGCATTTTTGTAAATCATATTTTTTTGATACTTCATCAGAAGTATCTATAAAGGTATGGATATCAAGGAAGGCAATGCATCAAAGAGTTTCAAGCAACTCCGATAACCTAATGCACATTTCACTAGACTTAAAGTGTGCGAAAAGTATTTAAAAACACAAAGAAGGGGGTTGCATGCACCGGGGCTTGCCTTCGTTCACAGGTGAGTCTGGCTCGGATCCACAAATATCAAAGTAGAAGCAGTTGCCTGCTTGAGAATCTGAGGGTGGTGGTGTCCTTTCTTCGGTGACTTCCACTTCTTCTTCGTGTTCTAACATAACCATATATATATATATATATAAGAATGAATGCCATGTAATGCTCATGAGAGTGCGAAGACAATAAAGATTTATTATCTAAGTCTTGAATACAACTTTCCTTCACGGAACTCCGAGAACTTAGGGTTTCCGGAGTCGGTAAAGGAGTTCACAGGGCAGGGGGGGTGTTTTGGGGTTTGGTGATCAAACAAAGTCCAAATCAAATCAAATTTTACCCAAGGCTTTTAATTAATATAAGGAGCTCATATAAAAATTTTGAGCATTTTTGGGATTACCATTTATCTTTTAAAAATCCAGAACTACTATCTTAAACCATTTTAAATACCCTAAAATTCCTTATTTCCTCTAAAAATCACAAAACTATTTTTATTAAATTCTAGGGAAAATAATGAACCTAGGAAAATTGGTTTCACAATTTTAGGATTTTTCTGCAATTTTCTATAATTGTTTTAGCTCTGGAGTAAAAAGAAAAAAGAAAAACTTATGAATAGTACTGGGCAACATCTGGCCCAGACGGCCCAGTAACACAGGGAAAACGCGCGCGTGCGCCAGCGCCCTGGCGGCTTTGCAAAAAGGGCCTCAGGGTTTTATCTATCTGGAGACAGGTTCTTCTACTGTTTCAGTGAGTCGCTGACGGTTTACAAAAAGGCCCTTCGGTTTTCATTTCTTCACAGGGGAAAGTCCACGACGGCGGTGGGCGCAGGGAGGCTTCGGCGAGCACCTGTACCGGCCGATTTACCTAAGGACTGATGCCCTACTTCGGTCGAAACCGAATTCACGCCCCAACCATTGATTTCCCTAAGTTAATTGCACAAATGGTGAACTAATTTGGTCTGGCCACAGAGAGCGCGCGGATGAACCACAGACCCATGCGTTCCCGACGGTCAGTGGACCCCTAGCCCAATTGGACGGGTCAGTAAGCATCGCAGACGCATGAGAATGCTTAGACAAGGGAGCAGAGGGGAAGAGCTGACCTGAGTTGGGCTGACCACGACGAGATAGAGTTCGCGGTGTTCTAGAACCGGATTGGGAAGAATCCGAAATTCGTGCTTGCTAGCAAAGGATTTGGGAGGCAGATGGGTGCAATAGCTGCATGAGTACATGGCAGAGCTGGGGGCGCGGTTAATTTATAGGCCGCCGATCGTAAATGGATGAGGATCGGGGAGCTTGGGATTGCGCTGGCGAACATGCCGCGCGGCGGATTCCGGTTACAGCGCGATTATCACCGTTTAACCAGAGCCTGCCACCTCAGTGATGTTCTGACACGTCGCCGGGGACTTTTACCGTGACCGCCGACGACCAATTCGGGCCATAGCGGCATCCTTATCGCTGGTGACGAGCGATCCAGCTGGTAGTCCGATCTTCATACTGTACCATGGCGAACTCCCAACAGAGCACCTGACAGAGCGCTTTGGAGCCCCATTTTCTCCCGAATTTCTATGGCAACATTCCCAAGTATCTGCATCAAAGTTGTAATCCTATATACCAGCTACATTTCTGTTATAGCAATCTTGACCAAATTCTCAGTAATTCAAGCTTGAATTCATGCTTAAAGTTCCAGTGATCACACTGTCTGTCTGAAGATTCAGACATTAACATCCTGACAGCCCAACCTCAACCCTAATTATCTCCCAATTTCTCACAAGAACATGGCTTGCTCTCTTCAGCAAAATTGTTCTCCTTTAATTGAGCTACAAACTTGATGTGGTGACCTAGGGCAAAAACTCTACAGTTTGAAAGTTACAAGGCTCCAAAGTTGAGCCAAAACTCTGAAATTTCAGACTTAGAATAGAACCTAATTGAGGTCCATTTTGCATTTAAGTCCAAAACTCAACATTTGGCTTTCAAGTCCACACATTTGTGAACCAAAGGACTTAAGAAACTTATTTGACTTGGTTTTTGCACTTTAGCCCAAAAGTGGACCAATTTTGCACATAGGTCCCTAGGATTTGGTTTTAGGGTTTTCCAGGATTCCAATTAGGGTTTTTGGTATCCCAGGGGCATAAATGTGATTCAACTTTGTTTTTGGGGATATTTTATGACTCTTTCCCTAAAGTCTTTAGGTTTTCTCATCTTGGGTTAGGTCTTACCCCTTTAATCCCTATTTAGGGTTAAGTTTCCTATCCAGGGTTCTATTTGCAAAAACACTTAAACAATACAACTTGTTTGAAATTTTTGCCTAGTGAATGCACTCTAGGTGTGTCAAACATATGCAATGCCAATGCTTATGATGTCATGCTCCAGTTTTAGTTACAGTAACACCAGGGGTGTTACATCCTTCCCCCCATAAAAGAATCTCGTCCCGAGATTTAAAGTCCTAGGGTGAGTAATGGAAAAGGAAATGTGTCACATTTTTATTCCCTTATTTCTGGTACAAGGCAGGGGTGGTGTGGGGGTTCACTCCTTTATTGCAATAACTAGCCTCTTCTTCAGAATGTTGGTTCCATTGTATCTTGTAGAACTTGAGAGTTTTTCTCCGGGTAACCCTGTCCTTTTGATCTAGAATTCGAATAGGATGTTCCGAATATGTTAAATCTGGTTCCAGGACCACATCAGTCACTTCAATGGTTCGATCGGGAACCCGAAGACACTTCTTTAATTGTGACACATGGAACACATTATGAATAGCAGACAATATTTCGGGTAACTGGAGTCGGTATGCCACCGGTCCACATTGCTCAAGTATAGGGAATGGACCAATGTACCTGGGTGCAAGTTTCCCTTTGACCCCGAAACGCGATACACCCTTCATTGGTGAAACTTTCAAGTAGACATAATCGCCCACCAGAAAGCATAAGGGTTGTCGTCGTCGGTCTGCATAACTCTTTTGTCGAGTCTGAGCTTTCTTCATATTATGAATAATTTTCTGAACCTTTTCTTCGGCCTCCTTCACCATATCAGGCCTAAAGAAGTACCTTTCTCCAGGTTCAGACCAATTTAGCGGAGTTCGACACCGTTGCCCATATAAAGCTTCAAAAGGTGCCATCTTGATACTTTCTTGATAGCTGTTATTGTATGAAAACTCCGCTAAGGGCAAACATTCATCCCATTTCTGTGAGAAGTCTAGAACACATGCCCGCAGCATATCCTCAAGTATTTGATTGACCCTCTCAGTCTGTCCACTTGTTTGAGGATGATAAGCCGAACTGTGGAGCAATTTGGTACCTAAAGATTTATGAAGTTCTTCCCAAAATTTGGATACGAACTGAGGTCCACGATCCGACACTATAGTTTTCGGAATACCATGCAAACTGAGAATACGGGCAATGTATATTGCTGCATAAGTGGCCACTGTATATTTGGTCCTGACGGGTAAGAAGTGGGCAATCTTTGTGAGTCGATCAACGATAACCCAAATAGAATCATACCCTTTGGCCGTCCTGGGCAGTCCCACAATAAAGTCCATACTTATGTCTTCCCATTTCCATGTTGGGATTGGCAAAGATTGTAATGGACCAGCAGTTTTCATGTGTATGGCCTTGACACGTCTGCAAGTGTCACACTTAGCCACATAGCGTGCAATTTCGATCTTCATCTTTGTCCACCAGTAATGTTGCTTCAAGTCTTGGTACATCTTAGTGCTTCCAGGATGAATAGAATAGCGACTAAGATGTGTTTCATCAAGAATTTGCTGGCGGAGTTCTTCATTCTTTGGCACTACTATGCGGTTTTTAAACCATATCACACCTTGATCGTCTTCTTTGAAACATTTGGCTGTTCCAGCCCTTATCTTCTCTCGTATGTGCTTCATACCCAGATTATCCTTTTGAGCATCAATTATCCTTTGCAAAATGATTGACTCAAGCTTTAGCTGATTCAGAGTCCCTTGTTGGATTATCCCCAGGTTTAACTTTTCCATCTCTTGACATAAAGTGTTGTCAAAGGTCTTCACCATAAGACAGTGGTAGGAAGCCTTACGGCTCAGTGCATCTGCCACAACATTGGCCTTGCTTGGGTGATAATGAATTTCTAACTCATAGTCCTTAATAAGCTCAAGCCATCGTCTTTGTCTCATATTCAATTCTGACTGGGTGAAGATATACTTTAAACTTTTATGATCTGTATATATATGACAGATATTTCCCAGCAGATAGTGACGCCAAATTTTTAGGGCATGAACCACAGCAGCTAGCTCCAGATCATGAGTGGGGTAATGCTCCTCATGTCGGCGCAACTGCCTTGAAGCATATGCAATTACTCGGCCCTCTTGCATTAATACACAGCCGAGTCCACTGCCTGACGCATCACAATATACATCAAAGGGTTTGGTGATGTCCGGTTGAGCCAATACCGGAGCAGTGGTTAATAATGTCTTCAATTGCTTAAAGGCTTCATTACACTTAGAAGACCAATTGAATTTAATGTCATTCTTCAATAAACTTGTGATTGGCTTCACAAGCTTAGAAAAATCTGGTATGAATCTGCGATAATATCCAGCTAGTCCAAGAAAACTCCGAACTTGATGAACAGTGGTTGGGGGTTTCCACTCCAGAATATCCTTGACTTTGCTAGGATCTACCGCAATTCCTTTGGCCGATAACACGTGCCCCAAAAATTGAATTTCCTCCAGCCAAAACGCGCACTTGCTGAACTTGGCATACAGCCGATGTTCCCTCAGGCGCGTTAATACAATCCGTAGATGTTGAGCATGCTCCTCTTCATTTTTAGAGTATATCAAGATGTCGTCGATGAAGACTACCACGAACTTGTCCAACTCGGGCATGAACACCGAGTTCATCAAGTAAGTGAAATGAGCAGGAGCATTGGTTAACCCGAAAGACATTACCAGATATTCAAACAATCCATACCGCGTAGTAAACGCGGTCTTTGGTATATCCTCGGGCCAAATACGGATTTCGTGATAGCCCGACCTGAGATCAATTTTGGAAAATACCCTCGCCCTAGTCAGTTGATCAAATAAGATGTCGATCCTTGGAAGAGGGTACTTGTTCTTGATGGTGACCTCATTTAGGGGTCGATAATCCACGCACATACGTAAGGTTTGATCCTTCTTTTTAACAAAAATGGCGGGGCAACCCCATGGAGACGAGCTTGGCCGGATGAATCCCTTATTCAGTAGACCTTGTAATTGAATCTTCAATTCCGCCAACTCATTAGGAGGCATACGGTACGATCTTCGGGAAATGGGAGCCGTACCGGGCTTTAGCTCAATTACAAATTCTACATCTCTTTCAGGGGGCAGTCCAGGCAAATCTTCCGGAAATACATCTGGAAATTCACATACTACCGGAATATACTTGATCTCCGGTACAATGGCTTCATATATTCTACCAGAAGCTTTGGCTAGATTGGTTACGGGGAGAGACAAAAGAATCTCTTCTTGGTTATAGCTCAACCTGACGGTTTTGAGTTCAGTGTTGAGAATTGCCTTATGTTGGGTTAACCAATTCATACCCAAAATTACATCTATATCCTGGCCTTTCAGAACAATCATGTTAGCAGGAAAGTTCCGTCCGGCCATTGTTACTGGCACTTCATAGGCCACTTCTCTAGTAAAAATGTATCCCCCAGATGAATGAATTTTAAATCCTTCTTTTGATTCATGGCATGAAATACGATGTTGCTTCACAAATGTCTTGCTAATAAATGTATGCGAAGCACCAGAATCAAAAAGAATAATGATAGGGTGACTGGCCACGGGAAACGTACCCATCATCACCGGCTCTCCTTCCGGTGTAGTGGCCACTTGAGTATAGTATACCCGCCCCGTCTTCTTTGTATTCCACCCCACATTATTTCCCTTGGGCTGAGCTGATTTCCCAGATCCTTGCGGAGCATTTGATTGATTCTGCTTGGGATATGGGCAGTCTTTGATAAAATGTCCCGACTTGCCACAATTAAAACACCCGGTTGAGGAGCTGGGCAAAGCAGGGAATCGAGTGCCCGGGGCACCCGGCTGATTTGGAGTAGTGGGGGTATTGTTGGGACGGATAATGATTGGCTGCTTGAAAGGGAATGAGGGTGGACGAGAAAAAGTGCGATTTTGGCTAGAAGGCCGGATCACAAACCGTTGCCTCTTCGCCTGGCCCTGATTAGGCTTCTCACCACCGAATCCCTTGTTCTTCCCAGAACCTGCGTATTTTGCTTCAACAAATAAGGCTATGCTGACAGCCTTTCCATACGTGAGATCTATGCATGTGGCCATTTTTCTATGCAATCAGTCATTCAGACCCCTCATAAAGCAGTTTTTCTTCTTTAAGTCAGTATTCACCTGATCGATGGCATACTGCGACAGGTGATTAAACTTGTTGAGATACTGATTGACGGTATCTCCTCCTTATTTTAGCTTCATGAACTCTTCATGTTTCATATGCAGAACACCTTCGGGTATGTAGTGCTCACGAAAGGCTGCTTTAAATTCTTCCCATGTGACTTGATGGTTGGCAGGTTGAATGGCCACAAAATTCCCCCACCAGGTACTGGCAGGGCCCTTAATTGTTGTGCTGCGAATAACGGCTTCTGCGTCTCTGAACAGCGGAGAAGACGAAACTTTTGTTCAATAACCCGTATCCACTCATTAGCTTCCAACGGGTCTTCAGCCTTCACAAATAGTGGCGGACGGGTTTCAGAGAAATCCAGATATGTGGTCTCACGGGGGCCTTGCTGATAACCCCTTCCACCCTGCTGCTGAAATTGTTGACCCGCCATTTCCCTAAGAAAGCGGGTATTGTCTGCAGTGGCGTTCACCAAGGCAGCAATCGCCTCGGCCAATGTGGGAGGAACCGGAGGTGGATTTGGGGGTAACATCCCTTCCCCCAGAAGTTCCTGCTGCATCCTGTCCTCGAGTCCTGGTAGGCATCTGAGGCAAAGAACATTTGAAGTAAACATAATATGCCAGAGAAACCTTCCATTTTACATTACTATAAAAAGTAATGATACAGACTCGATGTTATACAACAGGATACATTACCCATTATACAAGAGTTCAGCCTATTATACAACATACTACCTCTACTTCTACAAGCTACACTACTATTCCTGCTTCTGATTGTTCTTGGTAGCTTCATCGTCAGGGGTGGGAGACCATACGTCGACCAACCTCAAAGAAGGAGGGGGGCTGAAAAGGTCTAACTCCCCACCAAGCGCTTCTCCCGCAGTATGCGAGGGTCCGGCTTCTGACCTGACGGGATCCGCAGGGACATTTGGGTGTAATTGCGAATACAGTACATGAACTTCTTCATGTAAAGTATTGCAATGTACCTGCAAGTTGTCAATAGCAACGCTAAGTTCGTTGACTCGTGCTCGAGCCTTCGCTTCCTTAGCCCAAGCTACCGAACGAGACTGCACTGCCCAATCAAGCGCCAAATCTCGGTCAGCAAGTTGATCTTGCAGGGTGCGGTGTAACTTCTTAATTCGTTTATTCGGTCTCCATCCGCAACCCATAAATTGGTCCTGCGTTGTAACTCTGCTTGAAGTTGATTCACGCGAGCTTCGAGATCTCCAATAGGATCGTTGCTCCCGCTACTGCTATCTTGCTCCCGTGGGGCAAGTTGGTGTCGAGGTACACCGATAGGTCCAGTATGCTTTCGCGCCGTTTTCCTTATACGCGGCGGCATTTGCTAAGGGGAAAATTTATTAGTACAATTCTTAGCATGATGCATGAATAATTACAGAATCAACCTTAGTTGATTCAACCTTCTATACATTTGTCGGCGTTCCGAGACCGGGGGGTCCCCGAGCCGACGAGTGAGTGTGCCGCGTGCCCCAGCCCAGATGGGTCGAGCACGTGGGCGAGCGCGAAGGGGGAGAGAGAGCGAGCGAGAGCGAGGCGGCCGGAGCCGGGTCGTGAGGGAGTCGGAGAATTCCCGCGGCCTTCGTGTTCGTCCCGCGCCCAGGTCGGGTGCGCTTGCAGTAGGGGGTTACAAGCGTCCGCGCGAGGTGAGGGGAGCGAGCGGCCCCGAGAGAGCGCCTGCCCCTGCCCTTCGTCCCCGCGAGGCCAACCTTCTCTAAGAAGGCCCTGGTCCTTCCTTTTATAGTCGTAAGGAGAGGATCCAGGTGTACAAAATGGGGGTGTAGCAAGGTGCTACGTGTCTAGCGAGGGAGAGCTAGCGCCCTAAGTACATGCCGAGGTGGCAGCCGGAGAGATCTTGGCACCCTGTTGGTGTGGCGTCGTGGCTGTTGGAGGAGTAACGGAGCCGGACGGAGGGACAACTGTCGGAGTGGCTGGGCCCTTGCTGACGTCCTCCTGCCTTCGTAAGGGAGCTGTGAGCCGCCGTCGTCATGGTCTAGCGGGGCGCCATCATTGCCTATCTGGCGTAGCTGGCCAGATGGGACGCCGGTCTTGTTCTCTGCGACCCAAGTCGGCTCAGGGCAGGGTGATGATGACGCTTCCTGTTGACGTGGCGGTCTTGTGTCCTAGGTCGGGCATCGTGGAGGCTCCTCCGAAGTCGAGGTCGAGTCCGTCCTGCATGACAGAGGCTGAGCCCGAACCCCTGGGTCGGGCGAGGCGGAGGTCGTTCGGCAGAGGCCGAGGCGGAGTCCGAGCCCTGGGTCGGGCGAGGCGGAGTTCGTCGTCTTCCGGGGCCTTAGCCCGAGTCCGAGCCCTGGGTCGGGCGGAGCGGAGTTCGCCGTCTTCCGGGGCCTTAGCCCGAGTCCGAGCCCTGGGTCGGGCGGAGCGGAGTTCGCCGTCTTCCGGGGCCTTAGCCCGAGTCCGAGCCCTGGGTCGGGCGGAGCGGAGTTCGCCGTCTTCCGGGGCCTTAGCCCGAGTCCGAGCCCTGGGTCGGGCGGAGCGGAGTTCGCCATCTTCCGGGGCCTTAGCCCGAGTCCGAGCCCTGGGTCGGGCAGAGCCTCCTATGGCACCTCTGGCGAAGTCTAGTCGCCCGTCGGTCTTACCTTTTGCGTTAAACGCCCCGGTGACTTGGTCGGTTGGCGCGGTGATTTAGTCAGGGTTTCTTCTTATCGAAGGCGGGGCCTCGGGCGAGCCGGTGATGCGTCTGCCGTGAAAGAGGAGGCCTCAGGCGAGACGGAGTCATCTTAGGGTCGGCTGCCCTCGCCCGAGGCTAGGCTCGGGCGTGGCGTGATCGAGTCACTCGTATGGACTGATCCCTGACTTAATCAAACCCATCAGGCCTCTGCAGCTTTATGCTGATGGGGGTTACCAGCTGAGAATTAGGCGTCTTGAGGGTACCCCTAATTATGGTCCCCGACAGTAGCCCCCGAGCCTCGAAGAGAGTGTTAACACTCGCTTGGAGGCTTGCGTCGCACTTTTTTGCAAGGGGACCAGCCTTTATCGGTGGTACTTTGTTCTGGTGGGTGCGCGCGAGCGCACCCGCCGGGTGTAGCCCCCGAGGCCTCGGAGGAGTGGTTTCACTCCTTCGAGGTCTTAATGCCTTGCGTAATGCCTCGGCTGGTCTGGCGGTTCCCTCATGCGAGCAGGGCGTAGCCCAGGTGCACTGTCGGGGCCCAAGTTCTCGGGCTGGTATGTTGACGCTGTCAACGGTTCGGCCGGAGCCGGGTTTGCGAGAGCAGCCCCCGAGCCTCCGCACGGAGCGAGAGGACGATCAGGGACAGACTCGACTTTTTACATACGCCCCTACGTCGCCTTTCCGCAAGGAGGAGGGGGGGAGTGCGCCATGTTACCCTCGATGGGCACCGAACATGGTGTCTCCGGTGAGCTGCAATCGGGTAATCCGAGTGGACGTCCGTGCCCCGTTCGTTGGGGGTCGGCTAGGGGCCCGGAGGCACGCCCAAAAGTACCTGCGGGTGATCTGCCGGACCCGGTCCCCTAGCGACGGGGTCCGACGGCTCGTTGCCTCCCTCCGATGGGATTCCGTTACAGAGTCGTTCCCGCTGGTCTCGGAAATGTCCTAGGGTACCTCGGGAGCGCAGCCCGAGCCTTGGTTATGTATCGAACGTACCCCTGGTCATCCCTCGCTCGGCGTCTGAGGCGACTGTGAACCCTTCGACAGGCCAGCCTTCGAACCCCTGATCAGTAATGGGCGCGGAGCCCTAGTTGCCTGAGGCGGTCGTGGAACCTTTCGGGAGGCCGACCTTCGAACCCCTAACCAGTAGTGGGTGTCGGGCCCACGCGATCTGAGGCGGCTGTTGAACCCCTCGGGGGGCCAGCCTTCGAACCCCTGATCAGTAGGGAGGCTCGGAGCCTAGTTCCTTCACGGGGAAGGATCCCTTTGGGGTTATCCCCCTTCTCGGTCCCTGTTGCAAGAGATAGAGAAAGAGGAAAAGGGAAAAAGGATGCGAAATTGAACGTCGTGGCGTACCTTTTTCGGTGTGGTCGTTTTGGCGAAGGCGAAACGTCGCCAGCCGCTCCCGCCCGTGGCGCTGTCCGTCGAGCCGCGGAGTTAATGCGCCGGGGTGAGTAGTTGGCGAGGTTGCCGTTGCGCGTGCGCGAGCCGTTCGAGGTACGGGTCACGGGCGCGTCGTCTTCACGCCGTGAGAGGGGGTTCTCTTGCTGCCTCCGGATGGGACATGAGCTTGGCGGATGGCGTGACTGCTGCTCTCGCGCGCCTGCCACCGTCATTACTGCCGGCCCATTTTTGACCGCGTTTGACCGCTGCGCCAGGCTGGCGCTGCTGGGTCGCGGGCTGGGTCGCCTCGAATCGCGGTATCGGTTCCGCAATCGAGGAGGCGTGGTGGTGGAGCGAGTGGCACAGCGGTTCGCATGCAGCACCCGGCGCGCCAGTCGCACGACGCGTGGGCTTGAGCCGTCGCGCTGGCCTGTCAGGAGTCGGAGAGGCGCGTCCACTTGGCGCGGTTGCATGCCGCCCGCATGGCCGCCTGCCCCTTTCGCCCGCTGGTCTGGGCAAAAGTGGAGGGTTACTTGTAACCGCTGGGTGGTTGCGTGCGTCGTGCGCGGCGGTTCGGCTTCTTCTGCTTGGAGCCGGTCTGCATGACAGGCGGGCCCCAGCCCCCGCACCATAGGGGATCGGAGGACTCTGGAGGCGTGTTGGAGAAGACTCAGCCCGTGACGGTTGAGGGCGCAAGCAGGGGGAGTTGCCTTTAAAAGGAGGGCGACCTCCTTCGTAAGGTGACTATGTCTCCTTCCTCCCCTATGCATTGTGTCTCTCCATCTTCCGAGCCCCCGGATGGGGGGAACCGCCGTCTTTTCGCTCCATCGCTGGAGGAACGCAACTCCGTGGGAGTTGGTACCTTTCAGCCATCGTTCGGCTTCAAGGATTTTCATCATGCAACCCGTTTGCTCCCCTTCGCTGGGGGTCACCCGAGACGGTGACCACCAGCTCCTGGGTGGGGAGGAGCAAACCGGACTGCGATCTAGGTCCCACCCTCAGCTTCAAGGATGTTCATCATCCTCGCTGGGGTGGGTGCCGGACTGAGCCGGCGCTCCACCTCCCGCACGGGTTCGTGGGTCATCCTCTCCCACGATGTTCGAGGGAGAAGGCGCTCACTGGCCCTGCGGGCGGCGCGGACTCCGACAACGGGGGATGGATCGGCGGCGAACGCCGTCACTTCCAGCGTGTCGGGTCCGCTGGCTCGGCTCCGGCGGCCCCTTTTGTCGGGGGGCGGCTGCCGCGCCGTGTACACGGGAGGTCCACCCTAGACGCCGCACGCCGCTAGGGTGGCGCTCGTGTTCTGGGGTGGCCCTTCCTTTGCACCAGGGCGGTGCCTTTGCGCGGAGGCCGGTGCCCCACTCATCGGGGAGGATTTGAGTGGGGATCTGCCGGTAGGCTGGTGGCTCCTGGCGTCAGTGCCGAGGTGGAGGCGGCTCGAGAAGTCCCCGTCAGCGACGGGATCACTGCCACCATCGGCGCTTCGGGCCTTCGGCTCTTTGTACTTGTCCTCGCCCCTTGGGTGGCGTTATGGGCGAGGGCAAGACAGCAGCTGTGCCTTCTCCTGAGGCCTGCGCCGCTGCGGAGGGAGGAACCGGAGTTCCGTTTGTAATGGCACTCCGAGTGCCGGGTTTTTTGTTCATTTTGGCTTTTGGGGCCTGAACATGTATGTAACTCCGGCACAGAGCCGTGTTTTTTTCCTCATTTCTGAGCACTAAGACTCGCCTGTTGTTTGCCTGAACCGCTTTACCAAGCGTGAGTCGCCCCGTGTCAAGGTGACGAGTGAGGTATCCGTATCCCGGAGGCGTAGGAACCCCTCGGCTCGGTCGGACCTGTTGTCCGAGGCTCCTCTAGCTTAGTTAAAGAGACCCCTCGGCCGCTCTTCGACGAGCCGAGGCCAGGGGTAGCGATATCTGCACGAGCAGAGGCGGAGTCGGCTCGGAAATGAAACCTGGTTGGCCGGAGCCTAGCCGGGTTGTCCGTTGGCGGGATCGACGCCGGAGTTGGTCAGCCGAGGCCTCGGACCGGGCTCGTGCCCTCGGAAGGCGGTCGGCCGAGGCCCCGGAGGTGGCCGGCCGAGCCGTCCGCTCAGGCCGGGTTCTCGGAGAAGTCCCTGGCAGAGATTGCTCGAGCGTGGTGATGACGTTGTCCTTTGGAGCGAAGGCCCTCGGACCGCGTCGCCGTCCGAGGCTAGGTCGGGCCTTGCCGAAGGTGTTGTCGGTGCCGAGGGTGTCATCGCCCTCTTCCAGCGTCAAGATCCGAGCCTGCAGGGTCAAATCTTCTTGTAGCGTGGGCCTTGTGCGGCCGTCGAGGCCAGAACACACACCCTTGCTGCGTTATAAAGCTGCGTCTCTTTTCCTCTTGTTTCGAGTATCTGGACTTTTTGTCGGTAGCAGGGATGTTAGTGCGAGCAAGAGTTGCTTCTCGCGGAAGGTGATGAGTGAGGTATCCGTATCCCGGAGGCGTGGGAGTCCCTCGGCTCGGTCGGCCTTGCCGCTTTACGCGTACTTTTACCCGTCCATGAGGCCCTGTCGCCGACTCGGTCGAGAAGGCTCGAAGAATCGCTTCGACAGAAGAGCTTCCGTACGTAAAGACTTGTTCGATCCGCGGAGTCACTTTATCCGAGCGCGAGTTACTTATCGCAGAAGGTGATGAGTGAGGTATCCGTATCCCGGAGGCGTAGGAGTCCCTCGGCTCGGTCAGCCTTGGCTGCTTACGTGTACTCTGTCGTTTCCATGACCCACTTTTCGAAGTAGTCAAAAAGCACGAAAAGATGTTCTGATAAAAGAGATTTTCTGTTCGAGGAAAATTTTGACGCAGAGGGGGGTTTCCCCCCTTTTAGCCCCCGAGGGAGGGTCGGGCTTTGCCGAAGCGAGGCCGACCCTTCCTTGTTGACTAAACTTTGCGTGGGTGCGAGGTATATGAACAACTTGGAAACATCTTAAGGGTAGAAGCGACGTAGCTGTTGGATGTTCCAAGCGTTGCCGTAGACCTCGCCTTGACTGTTGGCCAGCTTGTACGTTCCGGGCTTCAGAACTTTGGCGATGATGAACGGGCCCTCCCAGGGGGGCGTGAGCTTGTGCCTCCCTCGGGCATCTTGCCGCAGCCGAAGCACCAGGTCGCCCACCTGGAGATCTCGGGGTCGGACCCCCCGGGCGTGGTAGCGTCGCAGGGACTGCTGGTACCGCGCCGAGTGTAGTAAGGCCCTGTCCCGAGCCTCGTCCAGCTGGTCCAGCGAGTCTTCTCGGCTAGCTTGGTTGCTTTCTTCGTTGTAGGCCCTCGTCCTCGGGGAGCCGTATTCCAGGTCCGTGGGCAGGATGGCCTCGGCCCCGTAGACCAGGAAGAACGGCGTGAAACCCGTGGCTCGGCTTGGCGTCGTCCTCAGGCTCCAGACCACCGAGGGGAGTTCCTTCATCCATCGCTTGCCGAACTTGTTGAGATCATTGTAAATTCGAGGCTTGAGCCCTTGTAGGATCATGCCATTAGCACGCTCTACTTGCCCATTCGACATGGGATGAGCTACGGCGGCCCAGTCCACCCGGATGCTGTGATCGTCGCAAAAATCCAAGAATTTTTTGCCGGTGAACTGGGTGCCGTTGTCGGTGATAATGGAGTTCGGGACCTCGAAGCGATGGATGATGTTGGTGAAGAACGCCACCGCCTGCTCGGACCTGATGTTGTTCAGGGGTCGGACCTCGATCCACTTGGAGAATTTGTCGATGGCGACCAGCAGGTGCGTGTAGCCCCTGGGCGCCTTCTGCAGAGGGCCGACGAGGTCCAGACCCCACACAGCGAAGGGCCAGGTGATGGGTATCGTCTGCAGAGCCTGAGCGGGGAGGTGGGTCTGCTTCGCATAGAATTGGCACCCTTCACAGGCGCGGACAATTCTAGTGGCGTCAGCCACCGCCGTTGGCCAGTAGAAGCCTTGGCGGAAAGCGTTCCCGACGAGGGTTCGAGGTGCTGCATGATGACCGCAAGCCCCCGAGTGTATTTCCCGCAGGAGTTCCTGACCTTCGGCGATGGAGATGCATCGCTGGAGGATGCCCGAGGGGCTACGGCGGTAGAGCTCCTGCTCATCGCCCAGCAAGACGAACGATTTGGCGCGTCGCGCTACCCGCCGAGCCTCGGCTCGGTCGAGGGGCAGTTCTCCTTGGCGGAGATATTGCAGGTACGGGGTTTGCCAATCTTGATCTGGCCTGACCCCGCTCTGCTCCTCCTCGATGCGCAGTGCTTCGCCCTCGGGCTCCGAGGGTTCCTCGGGTTGAGCCGAGGATGGCTCGGGCTGGGCCGAGGTCACCTCGGACGAGGCCGAGGGTGCCTCGGGCTCGGGCGCGTCGCCTATCTTGACGGAGGGTTGGTGCAGATCCCGGGAGAAGACGTCCGGGGGAACCGTCGTTCGCCCCGAGGCTATCTTCGCCAGCTCGTCCGCAGTCTCGTTGTAGCGCCGGGCGATGTGGTTAAGCTCGAGCCCGTAGAACTTGTCTTCCAGGCGTCGAACCTCCTCACAGTAGGCCTCCATCTTCGGGTCGCGGCAGAGGGAGTTCTTCATGACTTGGTCGATGACGAGTTGCGAGTCGCCGCGTGCATCGAGGCGTCGGACCCCTAGCTCGATGGCGATTCGCAATCCGTTGATCAGAGCCTCGTACTCAGCCACATTGTTGGACGCCGGGAAATGGAGGCGGAGCATGTAGCGCAAGTGTTTCCCGAGGGGCGAGACGAAGAGCAGGCCCGCGCCAGCTCCCGTCTTCATCAGCGACCCGTCGAAAAACATGGTCCAGAGCTCCGGCTGGATCGGAGTCGTCGGCAACTGGGTGTCGACCCATTCGGCTACGAAGTCCGCCAGCGCCTGGGACTTGATGGCCTTCCGAGGGGCGAACGAGATTGCCTCGCCCATGATTTCCACCGCCCACTTCGCGATCTGTCCCGAGGCTTCTCGGCACTGGATGATCTCCCCCAGGGGGAAGGATGACACCACAGTCACCGGATGGGACTCGAAGTAATGTCGCAGCTTTCGCCTTGTCAGGATCACTGCATACAGTAGCTTCTGGGCTTGTGGGTAGCGGATCTTAGTCTCGGACAGCACTTCGCTGACGAAGTAAACTGGCCTCTGAACGGGCAAAGCATGCCCCTCTTCCTGCCTTTCGACTACGATCGCGGCGCTGACCACCTGAGTGGTTGCGGCGACGTAGACCAGGAGGGCTTCTCCGTCAGCTGGGGGTACCAAGACGGGCGCCTGGGTGAGGAGCGCCTTCAGGTTCCCGAGGGCTTCCTCGGCCTAGGGAGTCCAAGTGAAGCACTCGGCCTTCCTTAAGAGACGGTACAGGGGCAGGCCTCTTTCGCCGAGGCGCGAGATGAAACGGCTCAAGGCCGCGAGGCATCCCATGACCCTCTGTACGCCTTTTAAGTCCTTGATGGGCCCCATGTTTGTGATGGCCGCGATCTTCTCCGGGTTGGCTTCGATGCCCCGCTCGGAGACGATGAATCCCAAAAGCATGCCCCGGGGCACCCCGAAGACGCACTTCTCGGGATTGAGCTTGACGCCCTTCGCCTTGAGACATCGGAATGTCAGTTCAAGGTCGGAGAGAAGGTCGGAGGCTTTCCTCGTCTTGACTACGATGTCATCGACGTAGGCCTCGACCGTGCGACCGATGTGTTCGCCGAACACATGGTTCATGCACCGCTGGTACGTTGCACCCGCGTTCCTCAAACCGAACGGCATTGTGACATAACAGTACATGCCGAAGGGCGTGATGAAAGAAGTCGCGAGCTGGTCGGACTCTTTCATCTTGATTTGATGATACCCTGAGTAGGCATCGAGGAAAGACAGGGTTTCGCACCCTGCAGTGGAGTCCACGATTTGATCGATGCGAGGTAGAGGGTAGGGGACCTTCGGACATGCTTTGTTGAGACCAGTGTAGTCTACACACATCCGCCACTTCCCCCCTTTTTTCCTCACAAGTACAGGGTTGGCAAGCCATTCGGGATGGAATACCTCTTTGACGAACCCTGCTGCCATCAGCTTGTGGACCTCCTCGCCTATCACCCTGCGCCTTTCCTCGTCGAATCGGCGCAGGGGCTGCCTGACCGGCCGGGCTCCGGCCCGAATATCCAGCGAGTGCTCGGCGACTTCCCTCGGTATGCCGGGCATGTCCGAGGGACTCCACGCAAAGACGTCGGCGTTCGCGCGGAGAAAGTCGACGAGCACTGCTTCCTACTTGGGGTCGAGCCCGGATCCGATTCGAATCTGCTTGGAGGCGTCGCCACTGGGGTCGAGAGGGACGGCCTTAACCGTCTCTGCTGGCTCGAAGTTGCCGGCATGTCGCTTCACGTCCGGCACCTCTCGGGAGAGGCTTTCCAGGTCGGCAATGAGGGCCTCGGACTCGGCGAGGGCCTCGGCGTACTCCACGCACTCCACATCGCATTCGAATGCGTGCTTGTACGTGGGGCCGACGGTGATGACCCCGTTGGGGCCCGGCATCTTGAGCTTCAGGTAGGTGTAGTTGGGGATGGCCATGAACTTCGCGTAGCATGGCCTTCCCAACACTGCGTGGTAGGTTCCTCGGAACCCGACCACCTCGAACGTCAAAGTCTCCCTTCGGAAGTTGGAGGGTGTTCCAAAGCAGACAGGGAGGTCGAGCTGTCCGAGGGGCTGGACGCGCTTCCCGGGAATGATCCCGTGGAAGGGCGCAGCGCCTGCTCGGACGGATGACAGGTCGACGCGCAGGAGCCTGAGGGTCTCGGCGTAGATGATGTTGAGGCAGCTGCCCCCATCCATCAAGACCTTAGTGAGCCTGACGTCGCCGATGACGGGGTCGACGACGAGCGGGTACTTCCCTAGGCTCGGCACGTGGTCGGGGTGGTCATCCCGGTCGAAGGTGATGGGCTTGTCGGACCAGTCTAGGTAGACTGGCGCCGCCACCTTCACCGAGCAGACCTCCCGACGCTCCTGTTTACGATGCCGAGCCGAGGCGTTTGCCGCATGCCCTCCGTAGATCATGAAGCAGTCGCGGACCTCGGGGAACTCTCCTGCTCGGTGATCTTCCTTTTTGTCGTCGTCGTGAGCCCTGCCACCCTCTGCGGGTGGCCCGGCCCTGTGGAAGTGGCGCCGAAGCATGACGCACTCCTCGAGGGTGTGCTTGACGGGCCCCTGATGGTAGGGGCACGTCTCCTTGAGAGCCTTGTCGAAGAGGTTGGCGCCTCCGGGGGGCTTCCGAGGGTTCTTGTGCTCGGCGGCGGCGACAAGGTCTGCATCGGGAACGTCGCGTTTCGCTTGCGACTTCCTCCTGCCTTTCTTCTTGGCGCCGCGCGGAGTAGACGCCTCGGGAGCATCTTCCGACAGGCGGCCCTGGGGCTGCTTGTCCTTTCGGAAGATGGCCTCTACCGCCTCCTGGCCGGAGGCGAACTTGGTGGCGATGTCCATCAGCTCGCTCGCCCTGGTGGGGGTCTTGCGACCCAACTTGCTCACCAGGTCACGGCAGGTGGTGCCGGCGAGGAACGCGCCGATGACATCGGAGTCAGTGACGTTGGGCAGCTCGGTGCGCTGCTTCGAGAACCGCCGGATGTAGTCCCGGAGAGACTCTCCCGGCAGTTGCCGACAGCTTCGGAGGTCCCAGGAATTCCCGGGGCGCACGTACGTGCCCTGGAAGTTGCCGGCGAAAGCCTGGACCAGATCTTCCCAGTTGGAAATCTGCCCCGGAGGCAGGTGCTCCAACCAGGCACGAGCAGTGTCGGAGAGGAACAGGGGGAGGTTTCGGATGATGAGGTCGTCATCGTCCGTCCCACCAAGTTGACAGGCCAGGCGGTAGTCCGCGAGCCACAATTCCGGTCTTGTTTCCCCCGAGTACTTCGTGATAGTAGTCGGGGGTCGGAATCGGGGCGGAAACGGCGCCCGCCGAATGGCTCGGCTGAAGACCTGCGGACCGGGTGGTTCGGGCGAGGGACTCCGATCCTCCCCGCTGTCGTAGCGCCCCCCACGCCTAGGGTGATAGCCTCGGCGCACCCTTTCGTCGAGGCGGTCCCGACGGTCGCGATGATGGTGCTCGTCGCCGAGGTGGCCCGGGGCTGCAAGCGCGGTGTTGCGCGTGCGCCCGGTGTAGACCGAGGCTTCCCGCGTGAGTCGGGAAGTCGCGGCACGAGGTTCCGAGGGGTATCCCTGCCTTCGGGAGGCAGAGCTCTCGGCCCGCCGGGCCGCAGCGCCTTCCAGGAGATGCTTGAGTTCTCCCTGGGTTCGCCGACCCTCGGTGGTTGATGACTCCGGCATCGCGCGGAGGAGCATCGCTGCGGCGGCCAGGTCCTGACCGGTTCCGCCGGATGCGGGTGGCGGTCTGTCCCTGACATCGTTGGCGATGCGGTGCTGGAGACCTTGGGGCAGGTGACGTATTCCTCCGGCCGGGGGCTGGCTCGCCCATACCTGCCCGATGTTCTGGCGGATTGCCTCGAGCGCTCCTGCTCCCTCATCGAGCCCGGCCTGCGCCCCGCGGACTTGCTCGAGCTGTGGGTCGTAACCCCCCGCCGGAATGGGGACCACAGCTAGCTCCCGCGGGATGTCGGCGCGAGGCGCTGGCCTAGGGGGATCACCATCCTCCGGCATGCCGAGACAGCCGCCTCCGGAGGGATCCCCTAGCTCGATGTGGAAACATTCGCGGCTCGGGCCGCAGTCCTTGTCGTCAGGGCTGCGGCTGCCGTCGGAACAGTCGGAGAGGCAGTAGTCACATGCGGTCATGAAGTCCCGCATGGCACTAGGGTTGCCAGATCCGGAGAAATCCCAGCAGATGCTGGGGTCGTCATCTTCCTCGGACCCAGAGGGTCCGTAGGTCGAGACACCCGTCAGTCGGTCCCAAGGCGACCGCACACGAAACCCCAGAGAGGTTGCACTCGCCTCAACGTGAGTATCCGCCAAAGCGAGATCGCTAGGCAGGTTGAGGTCGAGTCGAAATGACGAAAAATGGGGAGCAGTCGGTACCTTTTTGTCGACGAGGAGCTACGAAGTCATGTCGGGGGCTGATCGCGCCGTCGTCGTGGGTACGAGGGCGACGTCCTGCAGGCCCTTCGTGAGCGCGCCGGCGCCGTCCACCTGCTCGGGGTCGACGTGTTGCGGGGGGATGGCGCTCGCCTTTGCCTCGAACGCGAGGGCGACGCTGGGCGTGTCCTCCGTTGGGGCGCCGGGGATGTCGATTTGCTCGACAGCCGTCGGAGCGCGGCCTCCCGCTCGGCCTTGGTTGCCCCGCCTCCTCCTCCTCCGATGGCGAGGGAGAGGATGGGGCGAGCTCGAAAGTTGTCCTTCCCCCATGCGGGAAAGACGTCGTCGATTCCGCCGCCGGCGGGCGGGCTGTCCGCCACCATTGTCGCTGTCGCGTGGCGGTGGAAGGAGTATCATGTCGTAGTCGCCGTCGAGGGACATGAACTCGAGACTCCCGAAACGGAGCACCGATCCAGGTTGAAGAGGTCGTTGGAGACTGCCCATCGGGAGCTTGACGGGAAACTGCTCGTCAACACGCAGCGTGCCCCTACCTGGCGCGCCAACTGTCGGCGTTCCGAGACCGGGGGGTCCCCGAGCCGACGAGTGAGTGTGCCGCGTGCCCCAGCCCAGATGGGTCGAGCGCGTGGGCGAGCGCGAAGGGGGGAGAGAGAGCGAGCGAGAGCGAGGCGGCCGGAGCCGGGTCGTGAGGGAGTCGGAGAATTCCCGCGGCCTTCGTGTTCGTCCCGCGCCCAGGTCGGGTGCGCTTGCAGTAGGGGGTTACAAGCGTCCGCGCGAGGTGAGGGGAGCGAGCGGCCCCGAGAGAGCGCCTGCCCCTGCCCTTCGTCCCCGCGAGGCCAACCTTCTCTAAGAAGGCCCTGGTCCTTCCTTTTATAGTCGTAAGGAGAGGATCCAGGTGTACAAAATGGGGGTGTAGCAAGGTGCTACGTGTCTAGCGAGGGAGAGCTAGCGCCCTAAGTACATGCCGAGGTGGCAGCCAGAGAGATCTTGGCACCCTGTTGGTGTGGCGTCGTGGCTGTTGGAGGAGTAACGGAGCCGGACGGAGGGACAGCTGTCGGAGTGGCTGGGCCCTTGCTGACGTCCTCCTGCCTTCGTAAGGGAGCTGTGAGCCGCCGTCGTCATGGTCTAGCGGGGCGCCATCATTGCCTATCTGGCGTAGCTGGCCAGATGGGACGCCGGTCTTGTTCTCTGCGACCCAAGTCGGCTCAGGGCAGGGTGATGATGACGCTTCCTGTTGACGTGGCGGTCTTGTGTCCTAGGTCGGGCGTCGTGGAGGCTCCTCCGAAGTCGAGGTCGAGTCCGTCCTGCATGACAGAGGCTGAGCCCGAACCCCTGGGTCGGGCGAGGCGGAGGTCGTTCGGCAGAGGCCGAGGCGGAGTCCGAGCCCTGGGTCGGGCGAGGCGGAGTTCGTCGTCTTCCGGGGCCTTAGCCCGAGTCCGAGCCCTGGGTCGGGCGGAGCGGAGTTCGCCGTCTTCCGGGGCCTTAGCCCGAGTCCGAGCCCTGGGTCGGGCGGAGCGGAGTTCGCCGTCTTCCGGGGCCTTAGCCCGAGTCCGAGCCCTGGGTCGGGCGGAGCGGAGTTCGCCGTCTTCCGGGGCCTTAGCCCGAGTCCGAGCCCTGGGTCGGGCAGAGCCTCCTATGGCACCTCTGGCGAAGTCTAGTCGCCCGTCGGTCTTACCTTTTGCGTTAAACGCCCCGGTGACTTGGTCGGTTGGCGCGGTGATTTAGTCAGGGTTTCTTCTTATCGAAGGCGGGGCCTCGGGCGAGCCGGTGAAGCGTCTGCCGTGAAAGAGGAGGCCTCAGGCGAGACGGAGTCATCTTAGGGTCGGCTGCCCTCGCTCGAGGCTAGGCTCGGGCGTGGCGTGATCGAGTCACTCGTATGGACTGATCCCTGACTTAATCAAACCCATCAGGCCTCTGCAGCTTTATGCTGATGGGGGTTACCAGCTGAGAATTAGGCGTCTTGAGGGTACCCCTAATTATGGTCCATCAGGCCTCTGCAGCTTTATGCTGATGGGGGTTACCAGCTGAGAATTAGGCGTCTTGAGGGTACCCCTAATTATGGTCCCCGACAACATTGCACTCTTCCTATCTGGTCTTTGAAATAAACTCTTCAGAAATACTTAGGTAAGAAGAGAAACAATTTTCTAGATAAGTCTTAGAAAATTCTTTTGATGATGCTACATAATATCTGTCAAGAAGGGCTACGCTCCGATACCAGCTATGACGGAACCTTCCAAGTAACTAGGCCCACCTACAGTTGTCTTTGTCCACAGACATCAGACGACCCTGTAGATGTTCCTGGATTACTCGACAAGTTCGGTATCTTCTTCTTACCTTACCAGGAACGTTTCACCCGTCTTGCAGACATTACAAAACATCGGAGATATAGATATGCGGAAGCGATTACATAAACTTACATTTATTAAACAGTAAGATCAAGTTGTTTATTACAGACCAGAACTATATAACGAGTGCAGAATAAGATTATTACACATACCAAGGGAGGCAAAAACTCCTCCCGACAGTTATCACCCAAAAAGTCCTAATGGAGGATCCTTTCCTCCCGCACTTCCCTCTTGCTTATCTTCATTAGGAACCACCTTGGAGCAAAAGCAACAAAGGTTTGTCGCTTCCTCACCTAAAAACAACGGAGGGATAAACCCTGAGTATGGAATTACTCAGCAAGTCTTACCCGACTAAGGAAAAGACTCTCAAGGGTATGCTGGATAAACCGGAATCAAGGAGAGGCTTTAGCAAAAATTAACTTAGATACTTTTGCAGAAATAGCTTACTAAAGTGAGTCCTTACTTTCAACATTTTATCGCCGAATTAAGTATTAATAGACTCTGTTTGCCTCTAGTCTAATTTCATCATCTCATCAATACAACATCATTTTTATCCATAATGTTCACATCCTGACTTAGGTTGTAGGGAAGTGACCAAGTCTTCATAACCGCGAAGGTACGGCGATCCGAATCGATTATACTCAGCTGAGGATCTCCATTCACACGACATATGTAGCACTTAACCCTTGCATATGTCAACCCGCCACCGGGGTTCTTAAGACCAGATCAGGTTCACGCAAAACGAGAGCACAGATACACCACCGTCCAGCCTCTTGCCACGGAGGGTACACGCTACTCTCGCCACCGCTCCACACCCATTTCGTGTTATCTTATTCTGGCCTTAGTCTGCCCGAGGCAAGGCTTACCCATGACGAGGCATGTGACCAGTTAAAGGGTCCTCGATCAGCATGCCTACATACGCATTCAATCCTTAATCAACCTGGGTAGAACATCACCTGTTCCTAACCCAAGTTTCGATTTAGGTACTTCCATCCTTAGGATTGTTTCTGTTCCTTAGGATGAAAAGAGCATCATAGGGAACTTTGCAGTAAGATCCCACTATTGCTCCAAAGAAAATATTCTTGCGGGTAGAAGTCATCCTTTCTCGAGCTAGGCTAAGGACAACCTCTATCCACAAGATCTAAGCAGGGCTAAGCATTTTTGTAAATCATATTTTTTGATACTTCATCAGAAGTATCTATAAAGGTATGGATATCAAGGAAGGCAATGCATCAAAGAGTTTCAAGCAACTCCGATAACCTAATGCACATTTCACTAGACTTAAAGTGTGCGAAAAGTATTTAAAAACACAAAGAAGGGGGTTGCATGCACCGGGGCTTGCCTTCGTTCACAGGTGAGTCTGGCTCGGATCCACAAATATCAAAGTAGAAGCAGTTGCCTGCTTGAGAATCCGAGGGTGGTGGTGTCCTTTCTTCGGTGACTTCCACTTCTTCTTCGTGTTCTAACATAACCATATATATATATAAGAATGAATGCCATGTAATGCTCATGAGAGTGCGAAGACAATAAAGATTTATTATATAAGTCTTAAATACAACTTTCCTTCACGGAACTCCGAGAACTTAGGGTTTCCGGAGTCGGTAAAGGAGTTCACAGGGCAGGGGGTGTTTTGGGGTTTGGTGATCAAACAAAGTTCAAATCAACTCAAATTTTACCCAAGGCTTTTAGTTAATATAAGGAGCTCATATAAAAATTTTGAGCATTTTTGGGATTACCATTTATCTTTTAAAAATCCAGAACTACTATCTTAAACCATTTTAAATACCCTAAAATTCCTTATTTCCTCTAAAAATCACAAAACTATTTTTATTAAATTCTAGGGAAAATAATGAACCTAGGAAAATTGGTTTCATAATTTTAGGATTTTTCTGCAATTTTCTATAATTGTTTTAGCTCTGGAGTAAAAAGAAAAAAGAAAAACTTATGAATAGTACTGGGCAACATCTGGCCCAGACGGCCCAGTAACACAGGGAAAACGCGCGCGTGCGCCCGTGCCTTGGCGGCTTTGCAAAAAGGGCCTCGGGGTTTTATCTATCTGGAGACAGGTTCTTCTACTGTTTCAGTGAGTCGCTGACGGTTTACAAAAAGGCCCTTCGGTTTTCATTTCTTCACAGGGGAAAGTCCATGACGGCGGTGGGCGCAGGGAGGCTCCGGCGAGCACCTGTACCGGCCGATTTACCTAAGGACTGATGCCCTACTTCGGTCGAAACCGAATTCACGCCCCAACCATTGATTTCCCTAAGTTAATTGCACAAATGGTGAACTAATTTGGTCTGGCCACGGAGAGCGCGCGGATGAACCACAGACCCATGCGTTCCCAACGGTCAGTGGACCCCTAGCCCAATTGGACGGGTCAGTAAGCATCGCAGACGCATGAGAATGCTTAGACAAGGGAGCAGAGGGGAAGAGCTGACCTGAGTTGGGCTGACCACGACGAGATAGAGTTCGCGGTGTTCTAGAACCGGATTGGGAAGAATCCAAAATTCGTGCTTGCTAGCAAAGGATTTGGGAGGCAGATGGGTGCAACAGCTGCATGAGTACATGGCGGAGCTGGGGGCGCGGTTAATTTATAGGCCGCCGGTCGTAAATGGATGAGGATCGGGGAGCTTGGGATTGCGCTGGCGAACATGCCGCGCGGCGGATTCCGGTGACAGCGCGGTTATCACCGTTTAACCAGAGCCTGCCACCTCAGTGATGTTCTGACACGTCGCCGGGGACTTTTACCGTGACCGCCGACGACCAATTCGGGCCACAGCGGCATCCTTATCGCCGGCGACGAGCGATCCAGCTGGCAGTCCGATCTTCATACTGTACCATGGCGAACTCCCAACAGAGCACCTGACAGAGCGCTTTGGAGCCCCATTTTCTCCCGAATTTCTATGGCAACATTCCCAAGTCTCTGCATCAAAGTTGTAATCCTATATACCAGCTACATTTCTGTTATAGCAATCTTGACCAAATTCTCAGTAATTCAAGCTTGAATTCATGCTTAAAGTTCCAGTGATCACACTGTCTGTCTGAAGATTCAGACATTAACATCTTGACAGCCCAACCTCAACCCTAATTATCTCCCAATTTCTCACAAGAACATGGCTTGTCCTCTTCAGCAAAATTGTTCTCCTTTAATTGAGCTACAAACTTGATGTGGTGACCTAGGGCAAAAACTCTACAGTTTGAAAGTTACAAGGCTCCAAAGTTGAGCCAAAACTCTGAAATTTCAGACTTAGAATAGAACCTAATTGAGGTCCATTTTGCATTTAAGTCCAAAACTCAACATTTGGCTTTCAAGTCCACACATTTGTGAACCAAAGGACTTAAGAAAATTATTTGACTTGATTTTTGCACTTTAGTCCAAAAGTGGACCAATTTTGCACATAGGTCCCTAGGATTTGGTTTTAGGGTTTTCCAGGATTCCAATTAGGGTTTTTGGTATCCCGGGGGCATAAATGTGATTCAACTTTGTTTTTGGGGATATTTTATGACTCTTTCCCTAAAGTCTTTAGGTTTTCTCATCTTGGGTTAGGTCTTACCCCTTTAATCCCTATTTAGGGTTAAGTTTCCTATCCAGGGTTCTATTTGCAAAAACACTTAAACAATACAACTTGTTTGAAATTTTTGCCTAGTGAATGCACTCTAGGTGTGTCAAACATATGCAATGCCAATGCTTATGATGTCATGCTCCAGTTTTAGTTACAGTAACACCAGGGGTGTTACACTTCCCTTTGCGTAGGGGCACCAACGAGGATTAGTCGGGACCTTGCGTGGTTCCGGATACCTCGGTAAAAATACTGGCGTCATCGACATGAGTTTGCTTCTCTACTTTGCTCTTTAAGTTTCCGCATTTATATTATGCATTTAAGTTTCAATCTTGTATTCATACTTACTTAGTGTAGATTGAAACTTAGCCATTGCGGTAGAGATAGTAACACTTAGACAAACCCTAGATTGCACTTTCTAGTTTGATTATTTGCATAGGTTTTGCTCTAGAGATTTAATTGTGGCCTAGTTTAGTAAAAGTTTTAGAAGTCCTAATTCACCCCCCTCTTAGGCGTCACTCGTTTCCTACAAGGTCTTCTAGCATTGGCTTGACTTCTAGGCTACCATCGTCTCCCAGACATGTATTCAGTTGAGCTGATTCTTTCTTCCAGTCTTCCAAGAAGTTGGTTTCTTTCTTCTCGAAAGGTTTTCGGCTGAGGGCGTCTGCTACCACGTTGGCCTTCCCGGGGTGGTAGTGGATCTCAAGGTCATAATCTTTGATCAATTCCAACCATCTTCGTTGACAGAGATTGAGGTTTGGCTGAGTGAAAATGTACTTTAAGCTCTTGTGATCTGTGAAGATGTGACATTTATTCCCAATTAGGTAGTGCCTCCATATTTTTAGGGCATGCACTATGGCTGCCAATTCCAAATCGTGTGTTGGATAATTCTGCTCATGCGACTTGAGTAGACGTGATGCATAGGCGATGACTTTCTCATTTTGCATAAGCACACATCCTAAACCTTGCCTTGAAGCATCACAGAAGATGACGAAATCCTGGTGGATGTCTGGCAGTGTCAAAACAGGTGCGGTTGTGAGTTTCTTCTTTATGATTTGGAAGCTTTCCTCACATTTCGGGGTTCACACAAACTTATTGTCTTTCTTGAGGAGCTCGGTCATAGGTCTTGCCATGCTGGAGAACCCTTTGATAAAACGACGGTAATATCCTGCCATTCCCAGAAAGCTTCGAACTTCACTAACGTTGGATGGCTGCTTCCATTTGGATACTGCTTCCACTTTGGACGGGTCTACTTCTATTCCTTCTGCAGTCAAGATATGCCCAAGGAAGGCTATCTTCTCTAACTAGAATTCACATTTGGTAAGCTTAGCATAGAGTTGATGTGCTTTGAGTCTTCCGAGGACAATCCGAAGGTGATGCTCATGATCTTCGTGACTCTTGGAGTAGATAAGGATGTCGTCAATGAAGACTACGACAAACTTATCCAGCTCTTCCATAAATACCTTATTCATGAGATTCATGAAAAAGGCGGATGCGTTGGTTAGTCCAAAGGGCATTACCGTGAACTCATACTGTCCGTACCGGGTGACAAAGGCAGTCTTCTGAATGTCTGCTTCCTTGATTTTTAGCTGGTGATATCCTGACCTTAGGTCTATCTTGGAGAAATACTTAGCCCCTTGAAGCTGGTCAAAGAGGTCATCGATCTGAGGTAGTGGGTACTTGTTTTTGACTGTAACCTCATTCAAGGATCGGTAATCAATACACATCCTCATACTTCCATCCTTTTTGGCGACGAAAAGGACTGGTGCTCCCCAAGGAGATGAGCTGGGATGAATGTACCCTTTATGTTGGAGTTCTGCAATCTGGAGTTTTAGTTCTGCTAATTCGGTGGGAGCCATGCGGCATGGTCTCTTTGCGATGGGTGCAGTGCCGGGAATTAGATCAATGTAGAACTCTACTTCTCTTACTAGCAGCATTCCTGGCAATTCTTCTGGGAATACATCCATGAATTCTTGTACTACAGATATGCTTTCTGTTGCTAGGTTAAACACCATTGGATCTTGGGCGGGTGGCTGAGCCTGACATGAGACTGACTTTCCTTGGTGGTCAGTGAGAAGAATGGTCTTATTTGCGCAACTTATGATGCCTTTGTGCTTGGTTAACCAATCCATTCCTAAGATCACATCAATCTCTTGGGATGGCAAGACGGCTAAGTCTGCCAAGAACACTACCCCACTTAAAAGAATCCTGACTTGGGAGCATTTGAGATGGCATAGAAGGTCTAACCCTGGGGTTTGGGTGACCATAGGAATTTCTAGGTGTGCAGTGGGAATGCCATGTTTTTCCACGAAACTGGTGGCTATGAATGAATGAGATGCTCCTGAATCAAAAAGTACGGCAGCGGGAGTAAATTCAGCTAAGAACTCACCGAGCACTACTCCCGGGGCTTGCTAAGCTTCTTGCGCATCGACGTGGTTCACTCGTGCCTTGCCATGATACTGGGTCTTGCTCTATTGGCTGTTGGAGGAAGGTGCCTTGGAGGTGGGTGCTAGGGCACTCTTGGGGCCATTCACCGAGTTGGAGTAAGTAGGCACGGATGCCTTCAACTGAGGACAATTATTCTTGTAGTGACTGGGGTCTCCGTAGTGCTAACAGGCATTAGCAGGAGGTTGGTTGCTTGCAACGGAGGGGGCCTGAAAAGAGCTTTGACCTTGCTGACTGAAACATGACGGAGTGGGTCCAGTTGGCTTGTTGAAGCTTGGTCCCTTGGGTGGAAACCCAAAGGATCGAATTCTTTGGTGCCTGTCCTATTGCTAAGCTCGGAGGACTTGGAATTTCCTCTTGAGGTGACCCTTTTCTTCTTCCCTAGCCCTTTCTACTTGTATGGCCTTGTTAGAGAGATGCGAAAAGCTGAGGAAATCTTGGCTGGCAGGGATAGTCTTGAGTTCTGGTCTTAACCCCTTCAAGAAATGGGCCATCTTCTTGGCTTCTGTGCTGACATCGTCAGGCGCATAGCGAGCCAATTCTGTGAATTTGTGCACATACTCACTAACAGATCTTCCACCTTGAGTTAATTCCCGAAATTCATCTTCCTTGAGCTGAACGATCCCTTGGGGCACATGATGTTCTCGAAAGGCGACTTCAAATTCTGCCTAGGTAGCATCTCTGACGGCAGCGCTGAAGGTATCCCAGAAAGTTGATGAGCAGCTAGATGAACAAGCTGGTTCTCAGGGCATCCGATGGCCTCTAACTTCCTTTTTATTATGCGCAGCCAGTCATCAGCGTCGAGTGGGTTGCTGGATCCAGCGAATGTGGGAGGTTTGAGCCTTAGAAAATCTCCCATCCTGTCTTGAGGCCTTCCACCATTCGGGCGCTGGTTCTCAAAGCTTCTGGTGAGGACCTCAATGAGTCGGGTTTGGTTGGCTAGAACTTGGGCTAAATCTAATGGCAGCTCCGGAGGTGTGAGGAGGTGGGTTTCACTCCCTTCTCCACCGACTTCTCCTTCAGCAATTTGAGGAGACCTTGCTCCAATCCCAGAGGCGGTAGGCGTGGTTTTATCCGAAGCCATCTATCAGGGGGAGAGGATTACTACTATGCTCATGCCAATTCTTTTTCAAACATGTTATTTTATTCATCACACAAGTTCATTAGAAGCATAAGTTACCACCAATCACACTACGCGCGAGCGCTTCCTAAGGTGCTTCCAAACTCCCTTTCTAAGGTGTCCCCAAATTCCCTGAGAAGGCCGTCAAGGCTAGCTAGGGACATATCCTCAACGTCTGACATGTTTTCTATCCTGGAGGGAGGCAGTGTTGGTGGGGCTTCCTCTTTTCGTTCAGTCTGGCATCCTTGGCTCTTGGTCCTCTTCCGGATCTTCTTAGTGGGTGCGAGCTTCTTTAACTTCTTATCGCAATCCATCTTCAGGGTTCGGTAGGCTTCACGAGTGTTGGCCTCTTCACCTTCTTCTATATTGAGACTTTCATGGAGGGACGCCTTCTCTCTTTTAATTTCTTGATTTGTTGCTCTAGGCTCTCCACCCGGGAGTTTAGGCGGTTGCAGTGGTAAAAAAAGTCGTCATAGTGGTTGTCAAGAGTGTGGAGGGCTTTTCCTACAGGTAGGGGTATTTTTGTTGACAAGGCTTGATGTCTCTTCCTGACAGGTGCATGAAGTCTTTTCCTACAGGTAGGGGTATTTTTGTTGCTGGGTGGAAAGTAACGAAGGGGTGTCTCGGAGACTTCCATGCTGTAGTTTTGGCAAAGCTGGCGGAGGGCTTTTTGGGCAACATTTTGGCAAGTGTCTGGGAAGCGGTGTCCAGTGAAGGTGATTGCAAAGGAGGGTGATTTGGGTAGTTTCGGCTTTCTCCCAGGTAGACAGCCATAGAGCATTTCTCAATTCCATTCTCGCGGTATTCTTTCCAGACATACTCTGGCTTCTTGTGGATCCCCATGCGAAGCGCGTAACTCCGTAAAAGATGAGGGAATCCTTCCACCTCTGAGCAGTAGGATGTCCTAATGACAAAGGAGTCTTCCATCTGGTAGAAGAAAAGAAGGGTCTATCAATATCGAGGAAAGGAGAGAGGATTCTTCTTAGAGGGTAAGAGGTCTTTTCTTTCTAAGACAAACTTTTAAGGTCGGGGCTGCGATCTACGGCCAGTCCTATGGCTCTGATACCACCTGAAGCGCCCCAATCCTCTGGGACTCAAATGTGATACAATTACTAGTCCCAGGAGGCTAGTAACCACATTCCTTACTTCAAATAGTACAGAGTTCGAATACAAGTTATTACAATACCAGAGTACAAGCTCTAATGAGCCTGAAATACAAAGCGCAGTGGAAGATAAACTAGCCCAAGCCACAGGCAGAACTGGGTGCAGACACAGCCCCCTTCTAGTCGAGTATAGCAGAAAAGAAGTCTTCAGCGGCTGAAAAACATAAATAAATCTGGGTGAATACACTAGGTATTCCGCAAGCCCATCCCGCCTGTAAAGAGAGAGGGACCTATAAATTGCATGCTTTATATGGTGGAGTTGAAGTCACTCTTCTTTTCAAAAAAAGGCAATTCTTTGATGGTTTTCCCCAAAGAAGGAAGTAGCACATTTTCACACTCAACCACCACTGAGCTTCCTGCTCCCGTGGCATTGTTTCATTTCTAAAAACACACCCACTCACACATTTCCCTGCTTGCGAATGTTATAAACACTAATTGTCATACCACACCAGACTCGTCCATTCCAGTGGACACGGACTATTTGAATAGGTTTGAACTCTGCGTAGAGGGGTACACTTTACCCACTAGTCCGGCTCTGCGATCTCATGGCCAATGAGATCCGAATCCGAATCTCTTTCTTTCCTCACACATTTGTACCTTAGCGGTTATACCGGAAGGAGTTAGGCCACCGCCATATCCAAACCGGATAAAACATTCCCCTCCTTATCCTCCCGGTGCTCCCCAGCCATCACAACCCTGGGGTTTGGACCGTACGAGTTTAGATTGAGTGACTGCCCATACAGTCTCGAGTGGTTGTACTTGTCATGAGTACAGGTAGTGAAGGATGACAAAACGGTCCTTATAAGAGGGGACAATCCTTCTGCTCAGGCCTAACCCGACTGAGCCAACACCTGAGGCCCTCCCCTAAACCAGGGAGTCCCTGATTGTCCCACTCAAGAGGTGATAAGGGTGAATACCCTTCATCATACACTTTTTTGAAAACATCGATTAGTAAAAATACTGCCCTTTTCCCATCCCACATTTTGTACTCAAAAGATATTCTTTAATGCGTGCTATCTCTCCTCTCACAATGCAAAGGACCTAACCCTTATTCCCGGCTTAGGTAGTGGCAGAGAGAGCAGGTAATTTATGCATCAAGGGAAGAATGGACTTGCCTTCGTCGAAGCTTTCTTGGCACGAAAGATCTATTTCGGAGAGGTTGGGTTCCAGCCCTTCTTCCGGAGCCACAAATTCCAGAGGATCAGATCCCTCTTCTCCTAGCAAAAATAGGTAAGGAACAATACATCAACCATGGTGGCTTGGTGGAGTGTGCCAACTTTTAAATATTACTATTTTGTGCCCTATAATTTATTTAGACTATTTTTGGTGCATAAAATATCAATATATGCATAAATATGTGAAAATAGGAAAAAGAAATGGAAAAAGGAAAAAGAAAAGGGTTTTCTCTGCTAGTTGGGCCGGGGGGCATTTTGGCCCAGCCGAGCGCGGGCGCGCGCGCGGGGGCGGGCGGCCCAACCGACCCACCAGCGGGGGAACGGAGCAGGGACGGGGTCGTGGGCGCGGGCCCATGTGCCAGTGAGGAGGGAAGGGGACGGCGTTAGGGGGTGTGACGGGGGGGGGGGGGGGCGAACCGGCCGGAGTTCGACCGCCGGTGAGGCTCTGTGGCGGTTCTCCGTCGTGGTCCCGGTTCTACGTCGATGGAGTGGTGGCAAGGCACGACGGAGGTAGGGGATTATAGAGGTGAGGCCAATTTGGTCGGAGGATGCTTGGGATGGCCGGTTCACGGCAAGGTGGCGGGCGCCCGCGGCGGTGGGATCGCCGGCGAGGTTGCCGGGCGCAATAGGTGAAGGGAATGGGTGTGTTGTGTTCGTGAGGGAGCGGTGAAGCTCAAGAGATGCATTAATTGGACTAGAACTTAATAGAGAGAGGCGGGCGAGGCTCACCAGACTAGAGGAAGGGCGCGGCGGCATGGAGCTCGATTCGGCTCAGGGTAGAGGAGAGGGAGTGGCCGAGGCCGGTGTGAAGAAGGAGGGAGCTCGGGCGGTCCTTTTTATAGGTGCCTAGGGGGGAAGGGGAGGAGAGGTGGTGAGCACCGGCGAACTTGCCACGGTGGCGATGATGGCGCACAGTGGTGGCGACGGGATGGCTCGGGCAGGCGGGGTGAAGGGACAGATCGGGCACAGTGCGCGGTGGCGCAAGGCGCCAAACCGAGCTGGCGAGCGTGTTAATGGCAAAGCGATGGAGCGCGTGGAGGCCAGCGGTGATCGCATCGATAGCTTGGTCACGGGCGCGAGGAAGGTGCTGACAAGCGGGCCCCACTTGCCAGAGAGAGGGCGGTTGCGAGGGAGCGAGGGCGAGTGCGACTGATGGGTGGGGCCGGGCTGACAGCGGCGGAGGGAGGAGCGCGGGCGTGCGAGCGGAGATGGGCCACGTGGGCCGCAACGGGGGAGGAGCGCGGCGCGCGGGAGAGAGGAGAGAAGGTTGGGCCGGATTTGGCCCAGCTGAGGGGGGGGGGGGAGATTTTCCTTTTCCTTTTTCTATTTCAATTTCTTTTATCTCCTTTTTCTTTTGAACAAATATTTAGCTATATATTCTTAGGTGCTAAAAAATATTCTATGTGAGGTGCTACTAACAATCATGGTGTATGCATATGATGAAATGTCTTATGAGGTGGGGTCTAGGGGATAATAATAATAAAAGGGGGGGGTTAGGAGATTAGGGTTTCTAACCTTGGGGTTAAATTTTGGGATGTTACAAGGCTTCCACACCAACTCTGACGGTATCATTTGTCGTTACTCCATAAACTCTCAATTGGTATAATCTTTCACTCATATTTCTTTTACCAATGGGGGAGAAAGTACTACAAGGGCTCTCAAAGTCTCCGTTTTTGGCGATTAATGCCAAAAGGGGAGAAAGTATTAAGCCCAAAGCAAAAGGACCGCACCGCCACCATTTTAAATTTTTTGAAATGAAATTTTAATTGGTATTTTTCAATTGGTATTTATTTCAATTGATGTATTCTCAAATTGGTATCCATGTTTCACTTGATTTGTGGAAGTAAAATTTCAAATTGATATCTATCTCAAAACTCTCTTGAAAGCTAAGAGGAGAATTTCATTCAGGGGGAGTTTATATTTAGTCAAAGGAAAAGCATTTGAAACAGGGGAGAATTTCAAATCTTAAAAATGCTTCTTGCAATATCATTTCTATACCTTTGACTATTTGTAAAAATATTTTGAAAAAATTTTCCAAAAGGATTTGCAAAAACAAAACAAGTGGTGCAAATGTAGTCCAAAATGTTAAATAAAAGAAAAAGCAATCCATTCATATTTAATGAGATTTTCAATTGGTTTAAAATCTAAGTAACCTATGCACATTCTAAATGCAAACTAGTTACATTCCTGCACTTTATATTTGCTTTGATTTATGTTGGCATCAATCACCAAAAAGGGGGAGATTGAAAGGGAAATCGAGTTAACCATTTCCTATAATTAATTTGGTGGTTGATGATCAACACAAACACATGGACTAACCAGTTTGTCTAGAATTCATCTATTACAGGTATAAGGTTCAACACAAACCAAGAAAAGAACCAAGTTAGGGACATAATTTTATTGGAGCAAAAGGACTTGAGTGTGCTAAAAAAATGGCGCACCGGACTGTCCGGTGTGCCACCGGACAGTGTCCGGTGCACCAGGCCGTACAACTTCAAAGCAGCCACTCTCGGGAATACCAGGGCACGCTCCGCTATAATTCACCGGACTGTCCGGTGAGCCAGTGGAGCAACGGCTCTCTGGGACCAACAGTCGACTCTGACATGATGAATAGTGCTAGGACAGAGTCATAGCTCACAAGTCAGAGAGCACCGGACAGTCCGGTGTGGCACCGGACTGTCCGGTGCCGCAAGAAGACAAAGCTCTAACGGTCGACCCAGCTCCGAACCCTAATGGTTGGGTGACATGGCGGCGCATCGGACAAGGAACAGTGCCTGTCCGATGGCGCACCGGACTATCCGGTACGCCCATCGCCATCAGCCTCCCCAACGGCTATGGAAGTGGTTGGGCTTATAAATACCCCCCAACCACCTCATTCATATTCATCCAAGCATTCCAAACATCTCATTCAATACAAGAGCAAAAGACTCCACTCCAAGACACATCAAATAGATTGAATCCTCTGTATGCCTCCAAATCAACTCAATTCCATTAGGTACTTGAGAGAGGGTGTATTTGTGTTCTTTGTTGCTCTTGTTGCTTGGCTTGGCCTTTTTTTCCCATTCTTATTATCAAGTGCTTTGTAAGCGAAGCAAGAGACACCAAGTGTGTGGTGGTCCTTGTGGGGTCTTAGTGACCCGTGAGATTAAGGAAGAAGGCTCACTCGGTCTAAGTGACCGTTTGAGAGAGGAAAGGGTTGAAATAGACCCGGACTTTGTGACCTCCTCAACGGGGACTAGGTTCTTTGGAACCAAACCTCGGTAAAACAAATCACCGTGTTCACTCGCCTTGATTCTTGTTGATTTTGTTTTCCCCTCTCTTTCGAACTTGAATTTAATTCTAACGCTAACCCCGGCTTGTAGTGTGTGTTTAAAGTTATAAATTTCAGGTTTCGCCTAGTCACCCCCCTCTAGGTGACTTTTAGAAAGGCCTCGTAGTGCTACCCTGCCTCGCTTCCTCTATAGATGTGTATGGGGTCCAATCAACCCTGTGGCAAATGGGTAACACGACTTGTGGGTAAATATGTGCAACCTCTGCAGAGTGCAAAACTAATATATCAGCCGTGCTCATGGTCAAGAGCGACTCAGGACTCTCACATGATTAATTTGTGGAACTAAACTTAATTTGTCATATGCATTGCATCGTGGGTGTTATTATTATTAATTGTGATGTCTTATTATTTGGGTTGGTATCTACCTATACTTAGTAACTGCTAATAAAATTTTGACCAACTTTAAAAGCAATGCTCAGCTTTAATCATCCTCTTTGGTAAGCCTTACACTTCACATGAGCCCCAATGTAAGTGAGCTCATGCACATTATTCCTCACAACTTGTTGAGTGATGAACGTATGTGAGCTCACCCTTGTTGTACTCACACCCCCTAGGTCAAGAACACATACAACAGGATGAGAAGCATGAAGGATGTCGCGATGGATCTGTGAGAGGTCTAGGCCGTCGTCTCCCAATTAACTTTTATTGCTGGATTGTTTTCTTCGTATTATGTAATTATTTATCTACTTTGTATTGTTGGTCCTTGTTCTCGAATGCTATACATCAAGAACAAAGCAACACAAATGTTAACGATTAAAGACCTTCGTCCTTCGACACATTATCTCCTTTCGGGTATAATGATCTTTAGAAGAAGGTCATGAAGGAGATACCTTCATCATCTCAGTGAACAAATATAAGTGAGGATACATGAAACATAAAAGAATATAAATAATAATTATGAACCATTGAGTTATTTATATTCTCATCTTATGAACATGAATAAACATCAACAACATTTATATTACATTGATACCTTCAGCTTGTCAGAAGGTGAAAATGCGGGAATGACGCAAGAGTGATTACAATCCAGCGTGAACAGTAGGATGTTACTGTTTATCTATTTATAGGCACGGGCGCAGCCCGAATAAGATTACATTCATGCCCCTAATATCTACTCTTAATCATAATGCAAACTATCAAGGACTAAGTAGTCTTTTCCCCCTTAGGTCGGTTTCATCCTTCATCTTCGCTATCATACCAAACCGAAGCTCCTTTAGCCATAGCTTCGGCATCCATCCGTGTTGCCTTCGGGTTGTATCCTCATATCACACCTTCATCCCAAAGCCAAAGCTTCCTGTAATAGTCTAAGTCATACTGAAAACATATGGTTAGTCATGTTTTTTAGGACCTTCGGGAGAGGAAGGCCCCCAATAGTAGCCCCTTGCAGTATGAATTTGTTTCTTTGTAACAAGTTTAGACTGCGACGTGAACGAAGGCCTTTAGCTGAAGGTCCGAAAAAACATCTTTCCTTCGCTAGAATAATGAAATACACTGACACATAGGACCCACCAAGTCGTGAGGCGCTAGGCATATAAATAGGGACTTGCATTGATGGCATTTGCTGTGCCATTTCAGCTGCTTGCGCTATTTTAGACATTCTGAATTCTCTTTCTCTGCCGAGTTTTAATTGAGTTTTAAGCTTCGGCAATCGTGCAACCGTTGTCTAAATGGCTGAAGAGAAGAAGATTGTTGACCCTGCATTGGCCAGGTTTTATGAAGCTATGGAGAAGACAAATATAGAGAAGATTACCAATGAGATGCAAGCTGGGTTATCTGAAGATTCCGATGATAGTGAAAGTTTTGATTTAGAAAGTGGAAATGAAGGTGCCGAAGATCGGCCCTGGCGGCTGAGTCATACCATCTTCAGTAAATCGACCATCAAACAAAGTCAGATTGATGTAATGAAAGGAAGATACTTCTGCGATATTTCTATCATGAGGGATGGAGGATATAGCAGTGCCCCTGTACCCAAAGTTGACGAAGTGGTTGTGTATAGGAGCTTCATGAAAGCAGGGCTTCGATTCCCCCTGAACAAATTTTTAGTTGAAGTTTTGAAGACTTTTGAAATTTACCTTCATTAGATTACCCTCGAAGCTATCATCAAAATGAGGATTTCCGTTTGGGCCATGAGGAGCCAGGGTTTGGAGCCGAATGCAAGATGCTTCTGCAACATGCATCAACTATAATATGAGACAAAGGCTACTGGCAAAGAGCAATATCATAATAATTTGGTTGTTACGGCTTCGTGCCTCGCTCTGATGTGAGCTATCTCATCCCAACTTTTTGGAAGAGGTGGCCAGAAGCCTGGATGCAAGAGTGGTTTTATGTGAAGAACAACTTAGTTGAAAGAGAAGATATAAAGGGGATCATTCAACGCCCTATCTGGTCTCGCTTCGGCATTAGGAGGCTAGCCAATGTCCTTGGAGATGATATTCAAGCATGCCAGACGGCTTTTAACACTGTATGCACTTATATTGGCACTAGGGACTTAGTCTAGGAGCATATTGCTTTTAGAGTGTGGCCTCTTGGAAGTGGCTGGGAGATGCCGAAGGAAGCTGCTGTCGGTCCTAGTCCAGGCAGTTTAGTTTATCTAAAATACACCTTCAGATATAGAGATCAGTTCGGTGAGCCGAATGATGACTGGTTGGAATGTATTGAGGCAACTACACAAGGGACGAAGATGATGCCATGACATTGGCCTTCGAAGGATGAGGCAAGAAGAGATTGAACAGGGTTTTGATGTAATTGGCTTCGTGTACCCAGACTATTGTTATCCCTTGCGAAAGCAGGGAAAGAAAAGGAAGGTTGCTGCTTCAGCAATCTCTACTACGCCGAAAGGGAAAAAGGTCAAGGTTCTGACACACCGACCCAGGCACTCTGAGACGACCGAAATGCCGAAGCCTACTGAAGGGTCTTCTATCACTGAGCCAAGTCATCCCGCTACTGTCGAAGCCACAGTGGGATCAGCCGAAGAGCTAATTTCGAAGACAGCAATGGAGCAGCCAAAAGCCGAAACAGCCGATGTGCCGAAGTGTCCTGCCGAAGCTAGGGCAAAAACGGCCGAAGAGCCAGAATTGAGGAAATCGGTAGAGGTATCAAAAATTCCTGTAGTAACTCCAAAGAGGAGGAGAATGGCCAGCGTACTAGACGCTGTCATGGAGTCAACAAAGGTACCAATTCCTGCCTCTATAGAAGTACCCAGCATGAGTGAGAAAAATATAAAGGAGACCGCCGAAGCTGTTGTAACTCGGGTTGAGGCTGAAGCTGGGACCTTAGTTCCTGCAAAAACAAGGCCTGTAGAACTTGTTGAAAAGGATACTGAACAAGGGCCCTCGGATGCTACAAAAGCTCCATTACCGTTAGAAGAAGAGAGAACCAGCAAAGAATCTAAATTCTCTACCGCCGAAGCTTCTACTGAGGGATTGGAATTTATAGTGCACCACGCGGCAGGGAAAAAGCTATTAGAGGAACAGGTTGCCGAAGCTGTGCAATATGCTAAAGATTTGAAGTATCCCCCGGGATCCCTTATGTTTAATGACACTGACGAAGATGATTTTTTGTACTGCATCCCAGACAATAAGGAAATATCTGTTTGCAGGGAGATGGCAGAAAATATAGGATTCCCGAAGCTAGAGCTTGGCCTGTCTGCCATGTCGAAGGATGACCTTGCAGACAGCCTTGCCTATAACAGTCTGAAGGTGAAGATGTTTTAGCTTATACGCAGAGTATTTTTCTGTCTTTTCCTTATTATTGTGTGTTGATACTTCATTTTTTGTAGGGCTTAATTCTAAGCAAGGCTTTAAGGGCACAAAAGAAAGTGGAAGACGAAAGCGGCCAAATAGCCCTCGGGAACCTTCGGTCAGAAGTTATTAAACTAAGAAACAAGGCGCTTGAAAAAGATAAAATACTGCTTTCCTTAGTAGATAGGCTGAAGAGCAATGAAGCAAAGCTTAATGCACAATCCGAAGCTCATAAAGCCAAAGTTGAAGATCTTCGGAAAAAGCTTGTCGAAGCTAATGAAAATTTTGAACTCACAAAGGCAAAGCAAGAGATAAGTTAATGAACAAGTGCGAGACTAGAAAAGAATGTGGATGAGCTTCATGAGACCAAGGAGAGATGCTATGAGAAATCCTTGAATTGCGCCAAGAAACTGAAAGATAGCTTTGCCAAGGTGGGTGCATACTCATCGGAGCAAAAGTTTATTCGAGGTGATCCCGAAGGAGTCATTGAATGGATCGGCGAAGAGGGTGAAGCTTTTGAAGATATTCTTAGCGACCGTGGGGATTTTTGTGCCTTCGCCGGTGCTCGAGGGGTTGCAGCGATTCTGGAGAAAACTGGTTGTGAACACGTTAAAGCTGCAGCCCAGGCAGAAACCGTCTTCTCCATAGGCGACACGAAGGAGCCTTCGGCCGAAGCTACTTTGATGGGCGGGAAATTTTATTCCAATGTTTGGATGAAAGGCGGCCGCGAGATAGCAGACGAGGCTATAAAGAAAAACAAAAAAGAATCCCATGATGCCTGAGAAGAAGCTAAACGAGCCGAAGAGGCTGCTGAGCGCGTAAGGCGTATATGTATTATTACTGAATTTTAGCTTCGATGTTTGTTTCTGGCTTCGGATTAACAACTTGTTCTTTACTATAGCTGAACTTTCACCACCACATGAGCCATATGATCCTGAGGCCGATCCGGCCATGAAGGCAGCATTAGAAACGATAAGGATTGCCGAAGATGCCGTTGACAAAGCTGTCAACAAACTCCTGAATGAAGCTGCCAAGAAAATATTAAAGGAAGATTGAATTCTTGTGTACTAAGAAATGTAATATTTGTGTATGAGTCAAACATCGAACATCTGTATGTATATGAATGTAATATATTTCTTTGCGATGTATGAAATCTATGTACATACCTGTTTTTGAGCCTTCGGCGAAAAAACACCTTCCCTTCTTTTCATGCTTCTCAAAGAAAAAGTCACCCCTTCTTATGCCGTAGCTGTTATATAATATTATTGTTGATGAAGATTCTCTTGGCATGTAAAATTACAATTGCCAAAGTTACACTTCGTGCTTCAGCTCATTGTTCCGTTCATCGCATATTTTGAAAGAAGCATATTTCCTTCTCCACAATCTTGTTGCTGATGCGACATGATGTATGATGTAATGCTATGTGAAATGATGCGATGATATGATGCAGCATTATGTTTATGCCGAAGACACATACCCACACGAAAACACACCCAGACTCTGCATCCCCTTAGGAATGACTTTTGAGTCTCTTTCACCTTCTATTTCGGTGGCATTTAAGCTCTGCATCCCCTTATGAACGACTTTTGAGCTTCTTCACCTTCTATTTCGGAGGTATTTAAGCTCTGCATTCCCTTAGGAACGACTTTTGAGCTTCTTCACCTTCTATTTTGGTGGCATATTGGCTCTGCATTTCCTTATGAACAACTTTTGAGCTTCAGAACTTACTCTGGGCTCCCTTAGGAACAACTTTGTAGCTTCAGAACTTACTCTGCGCTCCCTTAGGAACGACTTTGTAGCTTCTGAAGCATTGTTAAGGGAGTGCGTTCCACACTCGATGGTGTGTCCACAATAATATTACATCAAAATTGGAGATTAAACCTTCGTGAATTGTTTTTCATGCAAAAATAAAAATAAAATGACAGACAAAACTAAGATACACCAGATTAGGATATTCTTTAATCGAATAGTCGTGGCACCTTTAGTAGATGTGCTTCGACTCAGGTACAGTGCTGTTGACTGTGCGAGCTTCGGACTCCTCTCGAAGGTCGCGCTGTTACTGAGCGTCGTGATGCCCTTCTGGCTGTTGACTGTGAACCAAGGCAGGTGCTAGCGGTGGTGGTGGTGGCAACTGGGCACAGGAAGCTTGAGAATGGCTTGCCGAAGCGACAGAGGCCGCAGGCTGTTGATTGCCTACATACTCCGTGATGTAGGGAGAGTAGCACGAAGCAGTATGCAGAACCTGCTTCAGCTGATTCTACCGTGTTTCAGCTTCAGCAATTTCTTTCTGCTTTTGAATCGTGACTTGGAACATCCTTGTGGTATGCCCTTTGTCTTCGCCGTAGAACAAGCAAAACAGTTTCCTGGGCTCATCTCCATATCTTCCTCCAAAGCTCCTGCCCCCTCTTCCTCTTGGAGCTGGTGGCCTGAAAGAACTTTGTTGCGCCCCTGATGATTGAGAGCTGTATTGTTGCGTTTGGGTATGATTCCCCCTGTTTTCATTTGTACTAGAATTATGAATCGACCTGACATGCCTAGGGTGGAATCTTCCTCCGAAGCCCCTGGCCAACTCAGAGTATCTGAAGGCTTCTTCCCTTCTTTGCCGAAAATCATTGTCGGCTCTGATGTACTCATCCATTTTCTAGAGAAGCTTCTCCAAGGTTTGTGGTGGCTTCCTTGTGAAGTATTGTGCCGTAGGTCCTGGCCAGAGCCCCTTGATCATGGCCTCAATGACGATCTCATTGGGCACTATAGGTGCTTGAGCTCTCAGCCGCAAGAACCTTCGGACATACGCCTGCAAGTACTCCTCCTGGTCCTGCGTACACTGAAAGAGAGCCTGGGAAGTGACCGGCTTCGTTTGAAAACCCTGAAAGCTAGTCACTAACATATCCTTTAGCTTCTGCCATGACGTAATTGTCTCTGGCCGAAGAGAGGAGTGTCAAGTTTGAGCTACGCTTTTGACTGCCGTGACGAAGGACTTTGCCATGACTGCAGTATTGCCCCCATATGAGGATATGGTTGCTTCGTAGCTCATCAGGAATTGCTTCAGGTCTGAGTGCCCATCATACATGGGGAGCTAAGGTGGCTTGTATGACGGCGGCCACGGGGTAGCATGCAATTCTGCTGCCAAGGTTGAAGCATCATCAAAAGAAAAATTGCCCTAATGAAAGTCACCGTACCATTCATCATCATTGAATAAGCTTTCTTGGCGAAGCTCCCTGTGTTGGGGCCTTTGGTCTTGGTCATCCTGAGTGAGGTGACGCATTTCTTCAGCAGCTTCGTCGATCTTTTTTTGAAGGTCGGCGAGTCAAAGCATCTTTTCCCTCTTCCTTTGCACCTGTTGGTGGATAGCCTCCAAATCCCTGATCTCTTGATCTAGCTCCTCCTCCTGAGGTGTTGGGCTAGTAGCCTTCCTCTTCTGGCTCCTAGCTTCTCGCAGCGTTTCCTGATTAGTGTCCAGTGGCTACAAGGCAGCCCCTGGCACCATTGTCTTCTTCGGCGGCATTGTAAAAGTCGATGCTTGCCGAAGATGGTCGATTGAGTTCACCGGAGATGGGCGCCAATGTTGGTCCTTGTTCCCGAATGCTATACATCAAGAACAAAGCAACACAATTGTTAACGATTAAAGACCTTCGTCATTCGACACATTATCTCCTTTCGGGTATAATGATCTTCAGACGAAGGTCATGAAGGAGATACCTTCATCATCTCAGTGAACAAATATAAGTAGGATACATGAAACATAAAAGAATATAAATAATAATTATGAACCATTGAGTTATTTATATTCTCATTTTATGAACATGAATAAACATCAACAACATTTATATTACATTGATACCTTCGGCTTGTCAGAAGGTGAAAATGTGGGAATGACTCAAGAGTGATTACAATCCAGCATGAACAGTATGGTGTTACTGTTCATCTATTTATAGGCACGGGGCGCAGCCCGGATAAGATTACATTCATGCCCCTGATATCTACTCTTAATCATAATGCAAACTATCAAGGACCAAGTAGTCTTTTCCCCCTTAGGTCGGTTTCGTCCTTCATCTTCGCTATCATACCAAACCGAAGCTCATTTAGCCATAGCTTTGGTGTCCATCCGTGTTGCCTTCGGGCTGTATCCTCATATCACACTTTCATCACAAAGCCGAAGCTTCCTATAATAGTCTAAGTCATACTGAAAACATATGGTTAGTCACGTTTTTGAGGACCCTCGAGAGAGGAAGGCCCCCAACATCCGTTATCTATACTATACTTAAAGCACCAGTTTCAACGGTCGTCCCGCATCATCTTTTTACAAATAACCCCTCACAACTATTTTAAATTAATCTGGTGCACGTCTATAGATGGCCAAACGGCGCCTGACATGGGCTAGACGCATGCGAGCCAACCCATGCCTTGATGGAAGAAGGGCGGGAGACACTGGGTGAAGCTGCCTAACAAGTAGAACATCATGCTAAGATGTTTTAAATATTGAATATAAATTGTATATATGTGTCGGCGTTTCGAGACCGGGGGGTCCCTAAGCCGACGAGTGAATGTCGCCGCGTGCCCCAGCCCAGATGGGTCGACGCGAGGCCGAGCGCGAAGGGGGGAAGTGAGGTGGCCGGAGATGGGCGTGAGAGAGGTGGAAATCCCGCGGCCTTCATGTTCGTCCCGCGCCTAGGTCGGGTGCGCTTGCAGTAGGGGGTTACAAGCGTCCACGCGGGAGAGGGAAGCGAGCGGCCCCAAGAGAGCGCCTGTCCCGTCCTCGTCCCCGCGCGGCCAACCCTCTCTAAGAGGGCCCTGGTCCTTCCTTTTATAGGCGTAAGGAGAGGATCCAGGTGTACAATGGGGGTGTAGCAGAGTGCTACGTGTCTAGCGGGGGAGAGCTAGCGCCCTAAGTACATGCCGATGTGGCGACCGGAGAGATTTTGGCACCCAGCTGGTGTGATGTCGTGGCCGTCGGAGGAGCGACGGAGCCTGGCGGAGGGACAGCTGTCGGGGCGGTTGAGTCCTTGCCGACGTCCTCCTGCTTCCGTAAGAGAGCTGAGAGCCATCGTCGTCACAGAGCATGCGGGGCGCCATCATTGCCTATCCGGCGGAGCTAGCCAGATGGGACACCGGTCTTGTTCTCTGCGGCCCGAGTCAGCTCGGGGTAGGGTGATGATGGCGCTTCCTGTTGACGTGGCTGGCCTGCGCCCTAGGTTGGGCGACGTGGAGGCTCCTCTGAAGCCGAGGTCGAGTCTGTCTTCCATGGCCGAGGCCGAGTTCAAGCCCCTGGGTCGGGCGAGGCGGAGGTCGTTCGGCAGAGGCCAGGGCGGAGTCCGAGCCCTGGGGTCGGGCGGAGTCCGAGCCCTAGGGTCGGGCGGAGCGAAGTTCGTCGTCTTCTGGGGCTGAGCCCGAGTCCGAGCCCTGGGTCGGGCGAAGCGGAGTTCGTCGTCTTCCGGGACTTAGCCCGAGTCCGAGCCCTGGGTCGGGCGGAGCGGAGTTCGCCGTCTTCCGGGACTTAGCCCGAGTCCGAGCCCTGGGTCGGGCGGAGCGGAGTTCGCCGTCTTCCGGGACTTAGCCCGAGTCCGAGCCCTGGGTCGGGCGAAGCGGAGTTCGTCGTCTTCCGGGACTTAGCCCGAGTCCGAGCCCTGGGTCGGGCGGAGCGGAGTTCGCCGTCTTCCGGGGCTTAGCCCGAGTCCGAGCCCTGGGTCGGGCGGAGCTTCCTATGGTGCCTTTGGCAGGGTCTGACTGCCTGTCAGTCTCACTCTGCCAAGCGGCACTGCGGTCGGAGTGGCGCAGGCGGCGCTGTCCTTCTGTCAGGCCGGTCAGTGGAGCGGTGAAGTGACGGCGGTCACTTCGGCTCTGCCGGGGGGCGCGCGTCAGGACAAAGGTGTCAGGTCACCTTTGCATTAAATGCTCCTGCGACTTGGTCGGTCGGTGCGGCGATTTAGTCAGGGTTGCTTCTTAGCGAAGGCAGGGCCTCGGGCGAGCCGGAAACATGTCCGCCGTTGGAGGGGGGCCTCGGGTGAGACGGAAATCCTCCGGGGTCGGCTGCCCTTGTCCGAGGCTAGGCTCGGGCGAGGCGTGATCGTGTCGCTCGAATGGACCGATCCCTGACTTAATCGCACCCATCAGGCCTTAGCAGCTTTATGCTGATGGGGGTTACCAGCTGAGAATTAGGAGTCTTGAGGGTACCCCTAATTATGGTCCCCGACAGTAGCCCCCGAGCCTCGAAGGGAGTGTTAGCACTCGCTTGGAGGCTTTCGTCGCACTTTTTTGCAAGGGGACCAGCCTTTCTCGGTTGCATTTTGATCCGGTGGGTGCGCGCGAGCGCACCCGCCGGGTGTAGCCCCCGAGGCCTCGGAGGAGTGGTTTCACTCCTTGGAGGTCTTAATGCCTCGCGTAATGCTTCGGCCGGTCTGGTTGTTCCCTCATGCGAACTGGCCGTAGCCCGGGTGTTTGGTCGGGGCCTAAGCTCTCGGGCTGGTATGTTGACGCTGTCAACGGTTCGGCTGGAGCCGGGTTTGCGAGAGCAGCCCCCGAGCCTCCGCACAGGGCGAGAGGGCGATCAGGGACAGACTCGGCTTTTTTACATACGCCCCTGCGTCGCCTTTCCGCAAGGAGGAGGGGGGGGGGGGAAAGCGCCATGTTACCCTCGATGGGCGCCGAACATGGTGTCTCCGGTGAGCTGCAAGCGGGTAATCCGAGTGGACGTCCGTGCCCCGTTCGTTAGGGGTCGGCTAGGGGCCCAGAGACACGCCCAAAAGTACCTGCGGGTGATCTGCCGGACCCGGTCCCCTGGCGACGGGGTCCGAGGGCTCGATGCCTCCCTCTGATGGGATTCCGTTACAAGATCGCTCCCGCTGGTCTCGAAAATGTCCTAGGGTACCTCGGGAGCGGAGCCCGAGCCTTGGTTATGTATCGAACGTACCCCTGGTCATCCCTCGCTCGGCGTCTGAGGCGACTGTGAACCCTTCGGGGGCCAGCCTTCGAACCCCTGATCAGTAATGGGCGCGGAGCCCAAGTAGCCTGAGGCGGCCGTGGAACCCTTCGGGGGGCCGGCCTTCGAACCTCTGACCAGTAGTGGGTGTAGGGCCCACGCGATCTGAGGCGGCTGTTGAAACCCTTCGGGGGGCCAGCCTTCGAACCTCTGATCAGTAAGGAGGCTCGGAGCCTGGTTCCTTCACGGGGAAGGATCCTTTTCGAGGTATCCCCCTTTCCCGGTCCCTGTTGCAAGAGATAGAGAAGGAGGAAAAAAGGAAAAGGATACGAAATCGAATGACGTGGCGTACCTTTTTTGGCGCGGTTTTTACGGCGAATGCGAAGCGTCGCCCGCTTCTCCTGCCAGAAGCGCCGTCTATCCCTCCGCGGAGTTAATGCGACGGGGCGAGTTGTTGGCAGGGCGGCCGTTGCGCGTGCGCGAGCCGTTCGAGGAACGGCTGTTTCGCTTCGCGTTTTTTTTGAATCCTGCATCCGGTCCGGGCGGAACGTCGGAAACAGCTTCGCCTTGGTCTTTATATACCTGGGAGAGGGTCCGGTGATGGTTCTTCGCTCTGCTTCCTGCCTCCTTCTTGGGTTTTTGCAACCCGAGAGACTTTAGCCAGAGAAGAGAAAACCGTCCTTCCAGCCCCTTGCGCCGCCATCCCTTCCGTCTGGTGATGGCCGACCGGGTGACCATCGTCTCGCCGCGCGATCCATGGCCCTCTTCCACGGTGATGGCGAGCGATCTGGAGGATCTGGTCGGCGAGGGTTTGCTTCGCCCACTCACCGATGAGCAGCGACCGGAATGGATACCTCCCGCGGGCGGAGCCGCTCCATCCCCTCCGCCAGGGTACGTCGTGAGCTTCGTCTCCTTCCACGAGCGGGGATTCGGTGTGCCAGCGGGCCGCTTTATGCGGGCGATCCTGTACCACTATGGGGTGGAGTTGCACAACCTCACCCCCAACTCCATCTCGCAGGCCGCTATCTTTGTAGCCGTGTGCGAGGGGTATTTGGGGATCGCCCCCCATTGGGATTTGTGGACCCATCTCTTTTTCGCGGAGCTTTTTGCCTCGCCGACGGGGGAGAGGAAGGTCCGCGCGGCGGTGCGGGCCGGCGGCTGCACCCTCCTGCTGAGGCAGTCGCGGGCGTCGCAGTATATTCCTGCCATCCTCGCGTCCTCGAACAAGGGGTGGCAGCGCCAGTGGTTCTACCTCCGGAATGACGGTGAGTTGCTTCCGCCGTTCTCCCATCGAGTAGTCACCACCGCCACCGACATTTGGCGCCACGGGACCCCGCACGAAAGACAGAAGAACCTCGAACCCCTTCTTCAGGCCTTGGAGGCGTTGCAGGAGGGAGGACTCACCGCTGCGGGAGTGATTGCCGCCATCCACCGTCGGAGGGTGCTTCCCTTGGCGGAGCGACGGCTGTCGCTTTGGGAAATGACCCCGGAGGCCGACTGGGATGTGGCAGAACCACCCGAATTATTCCAGCTTAAGTGCCTAAGTCACGCCTCAAGGGCCGTGACACACTTAAATCGGAATAACCCGTCAGTCCTTCAGATCTAGTCTGATAGAGCCACTTAACCAGGATCAAATTCCACAATCTCACTCGAAGGTGAGTCACAGAAGAAATACAATAAAACAGGAAACCTCAAATTAAGTACTGAATTATTACATAAATCGGAGTTCTTGAGTAGCAAATAAAGTTCATAAAGTAAAGTGCAGCGGATAATCGATGTCGTCGGTAATGAGGAAATGGGCAAGGCCTAGCTCACTACTCCTCATGTTCCTCTCCTGCCGGAGCAACATCCCACTCGACCGTCCAACCCGGTGGCAGGGTGGTAGGCCAAGTCACACCATCAACCATTTCCTGAATGGTACCTGCAAAAATGGTGCCACAAGCAAGGCTGAGTATACTAATACTCAGCTAGACTTAACCGGTGTGAGGAGTCTACTCCTCTACCTCTAGACTATGCAGCTGTTTGGCTGAGGGGTTTGGTTTGCCAAAAGCACTAGCTGTTTCTAAAATCAATTTTTTAGCTTTTCAATTTCTACCATCATTAACTTAGCTAGATTTGCTCCTTCTAAGCATACATGGTAACAATCAATTAGTTCAATCAACAAGTTATCTCATGTAACCACATTTCACTTCTTACTCGATGCAGTACAAGGAATCAAGCAGTCTCATTAGCTGCGAGAAGCAGACGATTCGAATCGAGTTTTAACCTTGCAAGGTAAACCTAAACACACGGCATGTCAGGGTACTCCGACCCCACACATGACAACCGTCCCCATCGATTCCCCGTTCGCGTCCAGGCCTCACCGCCTTGGCATACAATGCTCCACTGACCCCGGCTGCCGCCGTGCAGTGACCGCACTTGTACCCACCATAGCTAGCATGGGAGACCCAGTCTCAGGTCGCATGAGGGATAAAGTCCGCGCCCGGCTTCAATCAGGTACTAGGTTTACCGGTTACCATTTTTCCCGGCATGTGCTTAGTACGTTCAAAAGCTTGACTCAGGTATCCACACATTAATCCTTAATTCATTTTTTCCCGTCTCATGGACAAGGCATCCTCCCTGGATCCAAATCCATAGACTAACATATATCCCATTATCAAGATGAATACAATCAATTCCTGACCTCGCGCGAGTGCTAGAAAAATCACTCGACTTCTACCGAGATCTTGATTAGCAAGCAGCTACTCGACCTAGCATACTAGTATTCATCTCAAAAAGGAATCCTAAGTTTATGCAACTAGAGGTTTCAAGCAACTCCTACACTTAAGTGCACATTGCAATCCTACAAGCATTAAGTGTAGTAAAATAGCATAATTAATAGGTTATGCATAAAACCGGGGCTTGCCTTCAATTGCTGGGGCTGCGGGGAGATCCTCGATAGCAGCCTCTGAAGTCTGCTCCTGGTCCTCCTCTTGGACAGGTCCTTGCTCGGGGATGAGCACGTACTCTCCGTCAGCAAGATTACAATCTAATGAATGCAATGCGTAAGATATATGCATGATATGATATGTGCTTTTAGAAATCACAACTTTAAAGGTGTATGATCTTTCTTGAGTTAAACAAAGTTAACTTTACTTATGTAAGACCCTTGGGTGGTATACTTGGTAAACTGGTTCAAATTTAGCTAAGGTAAGTGGTAGGTTTAATTTTGGGGTTCCACTGAATTCTTTTTAAGTCTTAGGGATAAATGATAAGTACTCAAGTTAGACTTATTGAGGTGGGGTTTATTTCTTCTTTCCTTTTCTTTTATTCTCTTTAATGTTTTGGAGTAGGTTTGAACTACAAGTTGCTTTTATAAAATTCTAAAAATTCTGCAAAAATTACAGTGGCTTGCTACTGGTGTGTGTTTCTCTGTCTCAAAATTTGGGGATCAGAAAGTGAATAGTTTTCTCTGTACAAAATTATTAAACTCTAGGGCAGAAGGGGTGCTTTGAACTACAACTACTATTTAACAGTGGGTAATTCTTCAGAACTTATTTTTGCTGGCTTTTAGGTGTTATAACATGACTTGATACAAATTTCTAGTCATTAATACCTTTTAATTATTTTTCTATGGTTTTCTCAAGTTTCTAGCCAAATGGGTGCTTTCTACTACCACTATATTGGAAAAACATCAAACAACAGAGTTCTTATTTTTCTTGGTTATTATTTTGTGCAAGAGCAATCATTCTGAAGTTTGGCATCTTTTTGCTTAAGGGAAGGGGTGGTATGCATTATTTGAATTAAATGGCCTTTCTCTTAAATCATTAGCAATTGGTATGAGTTTGCTTCTTTTTCATGGGTTTGCATTTTTCTCTGGTAGTTTACCTCATCATGGACTTAGCTAATTTTTGGTTGCCCATTATCACATTATTTGGGGTTGTTCATGATTTAGTTGGAAAATGCCTTATTATCACTTTGTATTTATTTCCCTTACTTAAAAAGTTGGGCTGAGGTGCTCTGTATTTTTGTAGTGGGGCTCTGGTGGTTATAAGTCCACTGGATTTTTGTTAAGCATTTTGGTTATAGTTTTGCCTCTTTAATAATTGATTTTCAGTCTTATTTAGGCTAAACAAATCATTTTAATTTAAAACTGGTCCAAATTAATGGTCTCTGCATTTTTCCTAAGTTCTCTGTTACATAAGTAAACTAGGAAAAATAATATTAATCACTGTTCATTAATTTATAATGTCTTTCTGATTTTTTTTAAGTTTTGGACAAAACATCTTTAAATGAGAAACTACATCATAATTTCTAATGCTGGGGTTCCTACTATTTTTAAACAGTGTCTACAAGAGGTTTGATCATCTACCATTTTTCTTAAGTTCAGCACAGAAGAAAAACTAATTTTCCTTGATTAAATAAGGTTTAGTGGGTTTCTGTTTTTAATTTTAAACTCTAAAATTTTGAACAGAAAGTATAGGGTCTACTATTTTTAAATGATAGATTATAATATACAGGAGCTAGCAAAATTAGTTTGACATCTTTTGATTAGGAATTCATCAAGTTATGAATTTTACAAGTTCTCTGGTTATTTAAAAAGAATAACAGAATTGATTAAATGGAAATCCACTTTGCACTGGGGTCCCTGGCGGGTTTTCTAAGTTTTCTTCGCGAATCAGTCCTTAAGCTACTATTCACATGAGTCTCTGACATTACAGAAAACCCCTCGGGTTCTACAGATCCTAACCCGAGGTCCTTCTTCTACCTCAAACAGTAACTGCGGCGGAAGAAAGGGCGGAGGGGCTTACCGGCGGCGAGATGGCTCCGGTGAAGCGGTCGAGGACGAAGGGGAGGTCTCGGGGATCACAACGGTGTGCGGAACGCCGTCGGAGATGGCCGGAGTCGGTCGGTCCACGCGCGCAGGCGGGGATGCTCGTCGGCGGCGAGGAGACCGGCCTGGTCACGACGAGATAGTTCAATCAAATGGGTCAGGGAGGACCACGGGGTGCCAGAGAAGACATGAGCGCAAGGAATTGGGCGGAGACTCACTGGATAGCTCGGTCCACGCGCGGCGGCGGAAGACCGAAGTCCGGTGAAGTCAATCTCGGGCCTCCGGTGAAGTCCGGCCGGGTCCGAGGGCTTGGCAAGCTTCACGGGCTACTGGCGGAGCTAGCCGAAGCACTGGCTTTCCCAGAGGATGGCTGGAGTGGGCTGGCCACGGTGGCCGAAGCTCTGGCGGCAATGGCGGGCGGAATTGAGCTCGCCGGAGCTAAGGGAAAGTGGCTGGCTGGTGAGGGTGAGTGCGGGGCGAAGTGGGGCGCGCCTGGGAAGGCTTTATAGGCACGGCACGGTGCACGGGTGGTCGTGGACCGGCGAGTGCGCGCGAGCGTGCACTGGGAGGCGCGGTGCGCGAACGGGCGTGAACCGGGGGTGTCAGCCACGGTCGAACACGTGTTCCCGTTGCCTCTGCCCCTGTTCAAGCGCCGATTGGGAGCAAATCTTCGCGAATTTGGGCAAGATCGCTGTGAAGGATTTGTTCACCAGACCAAGCTTTGTCTTTTGTGTATGGACGACGTGCGGTTTTAGGCTAGGGACAGGGAGTTGTAGCGTCACCAAGGTGCCAGTGTCAGAATGCCTGGTCCCGAGGTTAAGCTGAGCCAAAACCATGCCAAATGAATTTGGTTTGAGTTCAAACTTTCCCAGAATGTGTTCAAAGGAATTTGGCACGACTTTGATATTTGGATCTTCTGGCTTTGAGTTTTGAAAAGCAGAGAACGCAGATGATCTTTGGAAAGAGGTCTGAAATTCAGAAATCTGAATTTCTCCAAGGGTTCATAGATCAAGGGTTGATTTGGGGATTTAATTGAATTATTTTGGCCAAGCCTTCTCAATCTTTCTTGTTGCTTAATAAACATACTTTAATTTTTATAATTGGCTCAACTCAAAATTTTAAACTTTTCATTGCCTTTTTCTTATTCTCTTGAATTTTGCTCATGGGGCTTACTTAGGGTTTTTAATTAGGGTTGCACAATCATATCTTTTAAAGGACTCAATTGTTTTGATCATGACACTTTTAAGTATATACTTGGTGACTTCTTTATTACTTAAGTTATTTTGATGCTCATGCTTACTTTGGTTCACATAAAATAATGGTTCTAGGTTTGGCATTTGAGAGAAACCCTAGGTGACACTGGGGTGTCACAGCCTTCCCCCCTTAAAGGAATCTCGTCCCGAGATTCGGGCCAGAGTCCTCCCAGGGCGAAGCGAAGGGTGAGACTTAGGAAATGGGTGATTATTGTTATTATTAGGATAAACTGCTCTTCGAATGTCATTCTCTTTGCAACTTCAGAAGGAAGTCCTTTTAAGTTTTACTTTATAGTTACTTCATTCTGAATTAAGATCATATTTTTGAAGATTAGATTCGAAAGGCAGGAGGAGGGGTTTGGGGGTGATTACGTACCAGCTTCCTTAGGTAGGCAATCGGGGAAGTTGGATCTTAAGAATTCCTCGGTTTCCCAAGTAGCTTCCTCCTCTGAGTGATTACTCCACTGGACCTTGAACATCTTGATCGATTTAGCCCGAGTTGATCTTTCTTTGCAATCCAGAATCTTGGAGGGGTACTCTTGGTACGATAGATCTGGCTCTATCTCAAATTCTGGCTCTGCTATGATCTCGGTCGGCAATCGAACACACTTTTTCAGCTGAGATACATGGAAAACACTGTGAATGGCAGACATCTTTGAAGGTAACTTCAGCTTGTATGCCACGGGTCCACATGCTTCTATGATCTCATAAGGTCCAATGTAACGAGGGGCTAGCTTGCCTTTGATCCCAAACCTCTGCACTCCTTTGGTGGGTGATACCTTGAGGTATACAAAACTTCCCACCTCGAACTGGAGAGGTTTCCTTCTTTTATCATGATAGCTCTTCTGCCTGGCCTGAGCAGCTTCTAGATTTTTCCTGATTAGTTTGACCTTCCTTTCGGCTTCAGTCACTAAATCAGGTCCAAAAACTTCTCTTTCACCAGGTTGAGACCAATTGAGTGGTGTCCTGCACCTTCTTCCATAAAGAGCTTCAAAAGGTGCCATCTTTAGGCTGGATTGATAACTATTGTTATAAGCAAACTCTGCCAAGGAGAGGTGCTTATCCCAGTTCTTGCCACAATCGATCGCACAAGCTCTCAGCATATCTTCTAGGATTTGGTTTACCCTTTCCGTCTGACCATCGGTCTGTGGGTGGTAAGCTGAACTCCTGATTAGCTTGGTTCCCAAAGACTCCTGCAATTGTTCCCAAAATCTGGCAACAAATTGGGCTCCTCGGTCAGAAACAATGGTCCGAGGTAATCCGTGCAAACACACGATCCGGTCAATATACAATTCTGCATATCTCTGAGCCTTATCAGTGGTGTGCATAGGAAGAAAATGTGCCACTTTCGTCAATCGGTCCACAATAACCCAAATTGAATCATGATGACGAGAGGTGTTGGGCAGACCCACAATGAAATCCATGCTGATGTCGTCCCACTTCCACGAAGGTACGGATAGTGGTTGCAAAGCTCCAGCTGACTTCAAGTGGCTTGCCTTTATCCTCTAACAGGTGTCACACTCTGATACATACTGGGCTATCTCCCTCTTCATTCTGGTCCACCAGTACAAAGGCTTCAAATCATGGTACATCTTGGTGCTTCCCGGATGCATAGAGAATTTGGAGAGATGAGCTTCATCCAAAATTTTCCTCTTGAGATCCTGGTCTTTAGGAATTACCAATCTGCTTTTGAACCATAACACACCCTTCTCATCCTGGCGGAAACAATTATACTTCTCAACCTTCTGATGGAGATTCTTCTTGATAATCTGCACTCCCTTGTCACTGAGCTGGGCCATGATAATCTGGTCTTGCAAAGCTGGCTCAACAGAAATGTGAGACAAAGAACCAGAAGGAATCACTTCAATTTGCATCTTGCTCAACTCATCACACAAGGTGTTAATGCGAGAATCCATCAGAACACAGTTGCACTGCAACTTCCGACTCAAGGCATCAGCTACCACATTAGCTTTCCCTGGGTGATAATGTACCTCCAGGTCATAATCCTTGATCAGCTCTAGCCATCTTCTCTGCCTCATGTTAAGATCAGCCTGAGTAAAAATGTACTTAAGGCTCTTATGATCAGTGAAGATGTTGCAGTGGGTTCCCATTAGATAGTGCCTCCACATCTTCAATGCATGAACCACTGCTGCTAACTCAAGGTCATGAGTGGGATAATTTTGCTCGTGAGGCCTGAGTGCTTTTGAGGCATAAGCAATGACTCGGTTGTCTTGCATCAAGACACAACCTAGCCCGGTGCCCGAGGCATCACAATATACATAAAAAGGTTTGCTGCTGTCGGGTTGCGCCAATACTGGTGCTGTGGTCAGATGCTGCCTTAATGCATGGAAGGCATCCTCGCACTTCTGACTCCACACAAATTTGACTTCTTTCTTCAGCAACTCAGTAATAGGCTTCGCAATTCGAGAGAAGTCCGGAATAAATCTTCGGTAATAACCAGCTAATCCCAGAAAACTCCGAATCTGGCGAACAGTTGTTGGTGGCCTCCAGTTCATCACCTCTTGCACTTTATCAGGATCAACAGCTATTCCAGCCTGAGAGATAGTGTGACCCAAGAATTTGATTTCCTTTAGCCAAAAATCACACTTGGATAACTTGGCATAAAGGTGGTGCTCTCGCAGATGTTGAAGCACTACATGCAAATGCCCGGCATGTTCTTCTTCGTTCTTGGAGTACACCAGAATATCATCGATGAAAACCACCATGAACTTGTCCAATTCCGGCATAAAAACAGAATTCATCAGATACATGAAATATGCTGGTGCATTTGTCAGCCCAAATGACATCACCAAGAATTCATATAGCCCATATCTGGTTGAGAATGCCGTCTTCGGAATATCACTTGCTCGTATTTTGATCTGATGGTAGCCAGAGCGAAGGTCTATCTTGGAAAACACCTTGGCCCCGACCAACTGGTCAAAGAGAACATCAATACGAGGCAAAGGATACTTGTTCTTGATAGTTACCGCATTAAGAGGGCGGTAATCTATACACAGCCTCAAGCTTTCATCCTTCTTCTTCACAAACAGTGCTGGACATCCCCAAGGCGAAGTGCTTGGGCAAATAAAACCCTTATCCAGCAACTCTTGCAATTGCTTCTTCAACTCTGCCAACTCAGCGGGTGGCATTCGGTAGGGCCTCTTGGAAATTGGGGCCGTTCTCGGTTGCAACTCGATGGCGAATTCAATATCCCGGTCAGGTGGCATTCCCGGCAATTCATCAGGAAAGACATCTGCATACTCACAGACCACTGGGATCTTCTTCAGGGGTAACTCCGTCATAGAGAAAGCACACGACTGAGTAGAACCCTGACTAGGCAGAATCAAAGTGAAATTCCCGCAGAAAGGAGAATTAACTTCCATGGTACGGTTGGCTACATCAAGCACAACTTGGTGCAAGGTCATCCAATTTGCCCCTAGAATAATGTCCACATTTTCCAATCCCAACACAAGAAGAGTGGTTTTGATAATGTGGCTTCCCAGTTGAATAGGCACACTTTGGTTTAATTGATTAGTTGCAATTTTACCCCCAGGTGTGACTATCATGAATGACCCTTTTGAGTGAGAGAATGGCAGTTTGCAATTAGCACTGAACTTTTGGCTAATGAAACTATGAGATGCACCAGAATCAAACAGAATTAAAGCAGGTTGATTATAAACTGAAAAGGTACCGGTCATGATAGGAGCTCCTTCTGGTACTTCCTCTAGAGCAGTGAAGTTGAGCTTCCCCTGCTTGACTTGCACCTTCTGCTTTCTTCCCTTGTCTTGATTTGGTGCTGGCATCTGCCTCTGCTGGTTCCTGGGACAATTCTTGGCATAGTGGCCCACATTGCCACAAGTGAAACACTTGTTCCCATTGCCCTGGCGGAACTGCTGCTGCTGCGGAGGCTGATTGTTCCTTGGGGCGGGAGCTGGGTAGCGGTTGGGTGCCGGCTGCTGCTGCTGCTGAGGTGGCCTGATCACCCATCTGCCTGCCTGCTGCTGAAAACCCCTGCTCTGAATGTGAGAAACAATCCGGAACCTCTGAGCCTGAGCGGATGGTGCTGCCATTGGTGCCTTTCTCTTCTTCTCTGCCCGGTGAGCAACAATGCAATCCTCCTGGGAGATGGCCATATTGACCAACTCATTGAAGCTATCAGCCCGGACAGTGTTGAGTCGTTCCCGCAGCTTGGTATTGAGACCCCTGCGGAAGCGATCCCTCTTCTTCTCATCAGAATCAGCATGATACCCTGCATACTGGCATAAGTCGTTGAAGGCTTGTGCATACTGCAGTACCGTGCGGGTTCCTTGATTAAGGGCCAAAAATTCATTCAACTTCCGATCAAGAATGCCAGCTGGGATGTGGTGTCCTCTGAAGGCAGTCTTGAATTCCTCCCAAGATACTTCACGATCAGCGGGGAGCATAGCACGGAAGTGGTCCCACCAAGTCCGAGCAGGGCCGCGAAGCTGCTGTGCAGCGAAGCGAGCCTTGGCCTCATCAGGGCAGTCTCCCGTGAGGAGGGGAAACTTGGACTCGACGACGCGAAGCCACACGTCGGCGTCCAACGGATCCTCTGCCTTGGTGAACAAGGGCGGCTGCGTGCTCAGAAACTTCTGGTATGTTGCCATAGCCGGAGGTCGCTGATGCTGGCCTCCACCATGCTGCTGGGGGTGGGGCTGGCGCTGCAAGAGCTGTCGCAGAATCTCATTCTGCTGGGCCATCAGCTCCTGCACTGTGGGAGCTGGAGGAGGTGGCGGGGGAACTTGCTCGTTCTGCCCGCGACGCTGCCTAGCTGCCATCTGAAAACAGAGATTGTCGCCATTGTTATCCCAACTCACAGTTTCGAACGGCAAGATATCATCTCATATGGAAGGAAAAAATGCCATAATCATAATATTAGGTTCGAAATGAAGATAAAATGGTGACAAAGATCCCACAGATTTCAAAAGTTTACAGGGTTACATCAATCAGGGGAAAGTACCCATAAGCCTAGTCCAAAATCTGACATCAACTAAGCTCGCATAGGTTTCTATCCGCCTAAAAGTGTCGAAGCGACTACTTAACCCTGAGCGGTGGAAGCGACACTGGATACGGGTGAAGGAGGCATCGCGGAGGTAGTCCCATTGGCACCAGGGGCTGGTCCTAACTCCTCGGGAGCCTCTTCTCCCTCGCTTCCTGCTTCATTGGCCTCCATCTCCAGGTGGTGCATGTCCAAGTGGTCATTTGCTTCCTCGAGTTCCCTCTGCACATCGTGAAGCTGGTTCTCCAAGACATCAATAGTGTTGTCTCGGATCTCCACTTGCTGCTCCAAGGTAGCGATACGCTGGCTCAGCCTCTCCACCTGCAGATCCTTCTCCACCAACTCTGTGGATAGGTCGACCACAAAATCTTCCCGACTGTCGAGAGTGAGCTTGGCAGTCTGAGCGGTGTTAGCAAGAAGTGTCATAGCATCGCTCTGAAGGGCCTGAAGGCGGTACAACGCACTCATGCACTGAACGGTGACCCTCCCAACCAAGTCAGGATACATTGCCCACACATCCTTCACATGGCTCACACGGTTACACCACATGGGATCATCCTTCTTCTCAGCAGGGAAGAGTCCCAAAGGGTGCATCACCATCTCCAGGGGATGGTAGCCACAGAAAGTCGTCGGAGTCTTCATGGCTGCTGCCTCAACGGTGTCGTCCGTCCTGAGTCCAATCGTCTCAGAGTCAAGAGAACGCCAACCCGGCTGAAGGGGATGAGCCTCCAAAGTCAACCAGACCCGACAACGAGGTACCCGATGCTCCTCATACAACCGCACCGTGTACAAAGGGGGCGTAGGGTAACCGGCGGAGTTAAGCACTTCCCACAAGATGGAAGGGAAGCCATCGCGAGAAAGGAAGTCAGAACTGAAACGAGAGTCTCCTCCACTGGCGGGGGAATTCATCTGCAGAAGGGAATCCAAGATAAAGATTATGGTGGAAGGAAAAAAGAAAAAGAGAGCCCGGATGGTTTTAAAGAAAAAGGGGTTAGCTCAAATTTTTAATTCCTCTTTATGTTTTTTAATGCATGCATGCTGGAAGAAACGTTGCCTCTCAAAAAGAAAATAGGGTGCCTTTTTAGGGCATCCTTAAATATAAGTATTGGCCCACGGGGCCTAATTAATTAGCCACCTATTTCTCCCTCCCTCTATGCCTAAGGCCTTTCGTCCTAGGTCTAGCGGTCTAGTCCTGACGATCTATAGCAGTTTCTAAGCAAGTTTTAGATTTTGAAAATTGGTATTCATGGTTTATTGTCCTTCTCTGTGGTGGAATTTGCTCCGATACCAGCTGTGGCAGAACCACCCGAATTATTCCAGCTTAAGTGCCTAAGTCACGCCTCAAGGGCCATGACACACTTAAATCGGAATAACCCATCAGTCCTTCAGATCTAGTCTGATAGGGCCACTTAACCAGGATCAAATTCCACAATCTCACTCGAAGGTGAGTCACAGAAGAAATACAATAAAACAGGAAACCTCAAATTAAGTACTGAATTATTACATAAATCGGAGTTCTTGAGTAGCAAATAAAGTTCATAAAGTAAAGTGCAGCGGATAATCGATGTCGTCGGTAATGAGGAAATGGGCAAGGCCTAGCCCACTACTCCTCATGCTCCTCTCCTGCCGGAGCAACATCCCACTCGACCGTCCAACCCGGTGGCAGGGTGGTAGGCCAAGTCACACCATCAACCATTTCCTGAATGGTACCTGCAAAAATGGTGCCACAAGCAAGGCTGAGTATACTAATACTCAGCTAGACTTAACCGGTGTGAGGAGTCTACTCCTCTACCTCTAGACTATGCAGCTGTTTGGCTGAGGGGTTTGGTTTGCCAAAAGCACTAGCTGTTTCTAAAATCAATTTTTTTAGCTTTTCAATTTCTACCATCATTAACTTAGCTAGATTTGCTCCTTCTAAGCATACATGGTAACAATCAATTAGTTCAATCAACAAGTTATCTCATGTAACCACATTTCACTTCAAGCAGTCTCATTAGCTGCGAGAAGCAAACGATTCGAATCGAGTTTTAACCTTGCAAGGTAAACCTAAACACACGGCATGTCAGGGTACTCCGACCCCACACATGACAACCGTCCCCATCGATTCCCCGTTCGCGTCCAGGCCTCACCGCCTTGGCATACAATGCTCCACTGACCCCGGCTGCCGCCGTGCAGTGACCGCACTTGTACCCACCATAGCTAGCATGGGAGACCCAGTCTCAGGTCGCATGAGGGATAAAGTCCGCGCCCGGCTTCAATCAGGTACTAGGTTTACCGGTTACCATTTTTCCCGGCATGTGCTTAGTACGTTCAAAAGCTTGACTCAGGTATCCACACATTAATCCTTAATTCATTTTTTTCCCGTCTCATGGACAAGGCATCCTCCCTGGATCCAAATCCATAGACTAACATATATCCCATTATCAAGATGAATACAATCAATTCCTGACCTCGTGCGAGTGCTAGAAAAATCACTCGACTTCTACCGAGATCCTGATTAGCAAGCAGCTACTCGACCTAGCATACTAGTATTCATCTCAAAAAGGAATCCTAAGTTTATGCAACTAGAGGTTTCAAGCAACTCCTACACTTAAGTGCACATTGCAATCCTACAAGCATTAAGTGTAGTAAAATAGCATAATTAATAGGTTATGCATAAAACCGGGGCTTTCCTTCAATTGCTGGGGCTGCGGGGAGATCCTCGATAGCAGCCTCTGAAGTCTGCTCCTGGTCCTCCTCTTGGACAGGTCCTTGCTCGGGAATGAGCACGTACTCTCCGTCGGCAAGATTACAATCTAATGAATGCAATGCGTAAGATATATGCATGATATGATATGTGCTTTTAGAAATCATAACTTTAAAGGTGTATGATCTTTCTTGAGTTAAACAAAGTTAACTTTACTTATGTAAGACCCTTGGATGGTATACTTGGTAAACTGGTTCAAATTTAGCTAAGGTAAGTGGTAGGTTTAATTTTGGGGTTCCACTGAATTCTTTTTAAGTCTTAGGGATAAATGATAAGTACTCAAGTTAGACTTATTGAGGTGGGGTTTATTTCTTCTTTCCTTTTCTTTTATTCTCTTTAATGTCTTGGAGTAGGTTTGAACTACAAGTTGCTTTTATAGAATTCTAAAAATTCTGCAAAAATTACAGTGGCTTGCTACTGGTGTGTGTTTCTCTGTCTCAAAATTTGGGGATCAGAAAGTGAATAGTTTTCTCTGTACAAAATTATTAAACTCTAGGGCAGAAGGGGTGCTTTGAACTACAACTACTATTTAACAGTGGGTAATTCTTCAGAACTTATTTTTGCTGGCTTTTAGGTGTTATAACATGACTTGATACAAATTTCTAGTCATTAATACCTTTTACTTATTGTTCTATGGTTTTCTCAAGTTTCTAGCCAAATGGGTGCTTTCTACTACCACTATATTGGAAAAACATCAAACAACAGAGTTCTTATTTTTCTTGGTTATTATTTTGTGCAAGAGCAATCATTCTGAAGTTTGGCATCTTTTTGCTTAAGGGAAGGGGTGGTATGCATTATTTGAATTAAATGGCCTTTCTCTTAAATCATTAGCAATTGGTATGAGTTTGCTTCTTTTTCATGGGTTTGCATTTTTCTCTGGTAGTTTACCTCATCATGGACTTAGCTAATTTTTTGTTGCCCATTATCACATTATTTGGGGTTGTTCATGATTTAGTTGGAAAATGCCTTATTATCACTTTGTATTTATTTCCCTTACTTAAAAAGTTGGGCTGAGGTGCTCTGTATTTTTGTAGTGGGGCTCTGGTGGTTATAAGTCCACTGGATTTTTGTTAAGCATTTTGGTTATAGTTTTGCCTCTTTAATAATTGATTTTCAGTCTTATTTAGGCTAAACAAATCATTTTAATTTAAAACTGGTCCAAATTAATGGTCTCTGCATTTTTCCTAAGTTCTCTGTTACATAAGTAAACTAGGAAAAATAATATTAATCACTGTTCATTAATTTCTAATGTCTTTCTGATTTTTTTCTAAGTTTTGGACAAAACATCTTTAAATGAGAAACTACATCATAATTTCTAATGCTGGGGTTCCTACTATTTTTAAACAGTGTCTACAAGAGGTTTGATCATCTACCATTTTTCTTAAGTTCAGCACAGAAGAAAAACTAATTTTCCTTGATTAAATAAGGTTTAGTGGGTTTCTGTTTTTAATTTTAAACTCTAAAATTTTGAACAGAAAGTATAGGGTCTACTATTTTTAAATGACAGATTATAATATACAGGAGCTAGCAAAATTGGTTTGACATCTTTTGATTAGGAATTCATCAAGTTATGAATTTTACAAGTTCTCTGGTTATTTAAAAAGAATAACAGAATTGATTAAATGGAAATCCACTTTGCACTGGGGTCCCTGGCGGGTTTTCTAAGTTTTCTTCGCGAATCAGTCCTTAAGCTACTATTCACATGAGTCTCTGACATTACAGAAAACCCCTCGGGTTCTACAGATCCTAACCCGAGGTCCTTCTTCTACCTCAAACAGTAACCGCGGCGGAAGAAAGGGCGGAGGGGCTTGCCGGCGGCGAGATGGCTCCGGTGAAGCGGTCGAGGACGAAGGGGAGGTCTCGGGGATCACAACGGTGTGCGGAACGCCGTCGGAGATGGCCGGAGTCGGTCGGTCCACGCGCGCAGGCGGGGATGCTCGTCGGCGGCGAGGAGACAGGCCTGGTCACAACGAGATAGTTCAATCAAATGGGTCAGGGAGGACCACGGGGTGCCAGAGAAGACATGAGCGCAAGGAATTGGGCGGAGACTCACTGGATAGCTCGGTCCACGCGCGGCGGCGGAAGACCGAAGTCCGGTGAAGTCAATCTCGGGCCTCCGGTGAAGTCCGGCCGGGTCCGAGGGCTTGGCAAGCTTCACAGGCTACTGGCGGAGCTAGCCGAAGCACTGGCTTTCCCAGAGGATGGCTGGAGTGGGCTGGCCACGGTGGCCGAAGCTCTGGCGGCAATGGCGGGCGGAATTGAGCTCGCCGGAGCTAAGGGAAAGTGGCTGGCCGGTGAGGGTGAGTGCGGGGCGAAGTGGGGCGCGCCTGGGAAGGCTTTATAGGCACGGCGCAGTGCACGGGCGGTCGTGGACCGGCGAGTGCGCGCGGGCGTGCACTGGGAGGCGCGGTGCGCGAACGGGCGTGAACCGGGGGTGTCAGCCACGGTCGAACACGTGTTCCCGTTGCCTCTGCCCCTGTTCAAGCGCCGATTGGGAGCAAATCTTCGCGAATTTGGGCAAGATCGCTGTGAAGGATTTGTTCACCAGACCAAGCTTTGTCTTTTGTGTATGGACGACGTGTGGTTTTAGGCTAGGGACAGGGAGTTGTAGCGTCACCAAGGTGCCAGTGTCAGAATGCCTGGTCCCGAGGTTAAGCTGAGCCAAAACCATGCCAAATGAATTTGGTTTGAGTTCAAACTTTCCCAGAATGTGTTCAAAGGAATTTGGCACGACTTTGATATTTGGATCTTCTGGCTTTGAGTTTTGAAAAGCAGATAACGCAGATGATCTTTGGAAAGAGGTCTAAAATTCAGAAATTCAGAAATCTGAATTTCTCCAAGGGTTCATAGATCAAGGGCTGATTTGGGGATTTAATTGAATTATTTTGGCTAATCCTTCTCAATCTTTCTTGTTGCTTAATAAACATACTTTAATTTTTATAATTGGCTCAACTCAAAATTTTAAACTTTTCATTGCCTTTTTCTTATTCTCTTGAATTTTGCTCATGGGGCTTACTTAGGGTTTTTAATTAGGGTTGCACAATCATATCTTTTAAAGGACTCAATTGTTTTGATCATGACACCTTTAAGTATATACTTGGTGACTTCTTTATTACTTAAGTTATTTTGATGCTCATGCTTACTTTGGTTCACATAAAATAATGGTTCTAGGTTTGGCATTTGAGAGAAACCCTAGGTGACACTAGGGTGTCACATGGGAGGGCTCGCGGATGTCCCCTGATCCTCTTCCCTTAGACGCCCTCCAATGGCGGGTGTCGGCTGCGTTGGGGAAGCCGGACCTTCACGCCTTCTCCCAGCTTCTGATGCGCCCCGACCAGGGGTGCGTGACTCTGGTGAGTGTTCGCTCCCTCCTTCTTCATACATTGGGTTGCTTCTGGTTCTTACGATCGGGTTTCCTTCCCCCCCCCTTCTTCAGGAGGTGGGGTGGCACAAACCTTCCCTGCCACGGGTTCCGCAGGATGCGGTGGCCTGAGCAGCGCGGCGGGTCACCGCGGAGGAGAAGAAGAGGAAGAAGGACGCGGGGAAGGCCCGGGCCCGTGAGCGGAGGCGGGCTCGAGACGCCTTGGAAAAGCGCCGTCGCCAGCAGGAGAGGGAGGGACTCCCGAGGGAGGAGTCGCCGGAAACGCCCGACGACGACGACGACGACGATGATGATGATGATGATGAGGAGGACGACATGGCCGCCCGCCTCGGCCTCAACCCCGGCTTGGGTTGTGGCCAGGAGTCGTCGAGCCAGCCCCCGAGCGGGCCGACGCCGTCAGTCCCCGGAGTCGGGGCGTCGGGGTCCCGACCCGAGGTACGAGGGCAACCCGAGAGGGCACCTGACCCCTCGGCTGGAGGAGCTAAGGTGACTCCGGGGGGCCAGGCCAGGGCGTCTGCTCTCCGAGAGCCGCCGCTCGCGCCAGCAGCGCATGGAGGTGACTCTCAAGTCACCGTGACAGTGCCTGGGCAATCTGCTCCCCGGGTATCCAAAGCAAGGGTGGCGCCGAAGTTGCCGGCGAAGCGGACCTCGGCGGCTGTTCCGGGAGCTGGGATCCAGGAGACTTCCCCCAGGCGCGGTGGATCATGGCCTGGAGCGGGTAGGTAGCTCAGAATGTCCTCGTCCTGGCTTTCCATTCATATGTCTCGGCCGTGATTTTCCTTCTTCCTTCAGCAAGCGGAGCCATGGCCAGACCGACCTGGCACCCCGGAAGGCCCTTAAGACGGCGCCGGCCTGTGCAGCCAGCGCCGCTCCGGGCCTTGTCGTTCAGCCGACCCTCTCGCAAAGCGTCCCGCCGCAGGGGGCTCGGGCGGCACCTGTCGCTGTGGAGCAGGTTCCCGAGGCTGGCTCTTCTGCCGAGGCGGCCATCGTGATAGGGGAGGCGGGCGACGCTGGCGTGGTCCCGGGCCCACCTGTCGTGCCGGCCATGCCGGCGCCTGCCGCTACCGAAGTCGCCGCCGTCCCAGTCGGGGAGCGACCGGTTGCTGCCGGCGTCGAGACGGCTGATGCGTAGGCGCCCAGTGCCTCGGAAGAGGTGAGCGTGGACGCGCGATCCGTCCCGCCGGGCGGCAGCCTCATCGCTGTGCGGCGGAGCCCCGGGGCCCGGTGCCAGTTGCTCCGGTTTCGGACCCGCGAGGCCTCGGACCCTTTTCTCTTCTGTGAATGAGGCGTTCTTCGTGACGCCCTGTTTCCTTCCCCCAGGATCTGACGGATCGGAGCGCCGCCAAGTCGTCGTTCATCCGCCGCGAGGCCGATGTCTGGGGCTCACTGCGATCCCTGAGGACCTCGCTCGCCGGGGCTACTGCGCGCCTTTCTCAGCAGGATGCCAAGGTAGCGGACCTCCAGTTGCTCTGCACTGACCTGAGAGCCGAGGCGGCAGCGGCGCGCGCGGAGGCGGCAGCGGCGCGCGCAGAGGTGCAACGGCAGCGGTCGGAGTTCGTCCAGGTCGTCGAGGAGCGGGACCAATCTTGGAGCCAGGCTGCCGAGGCCGAAAGCCGGGCTGAAACCCTCGCGGCCGACTTAGCCGCAGCCCAGGTCGCGGCCTCGGAGCAACGTGCCCGAGCCGGAGGTACGCCTTGGCCGTCCTTGGTTCTTGTTCTTGCCCATTTCCTCTGCATGTGTTTGAGATCTTTCTTCTGGCTGTTCGCAGAGCTCGAGTCCGCCCTCGGCGAGTCCGCCAAGGCGCTTGCCGAGGCGCTTGCCGGAGCTGCCGAGCAGCGGGAGGCCGATCTCGTGGCCATGTCCGAAGCCGTCTCGGACGTTTATCGGACCCTTGGCTCCGGTGACGTCCCTTCAGGAAGCTCCCCTCAAAGCCGCCTTCAAGCCTTGGGTGATCACGCGCGCGGCAGAGTCCGCGAGGCGCTACACCACGGCGTCAGGCGGGCCTTCGCCGTGCTCGCTTCCCACTACGTTGTGGACCTGGAGCGGGTTAGCGAGGGGTATTGTCTTCCTGATGAAGACGATGCTGCCCTGGCAGAAGTTCAGCGGCTCGACGCAGTCGCCGCGGGTCCGAGCGCAGTGCTGGCGACCACCTTTGAGGCGGAGATCCTTCCCCCTGCGCCATCGCCGGAAGCTGAGATGGTCCTCACCGAAGGCGGGGACGGAGCTGAAGGCGCGGCTCCTTCCCGAGGCGACGCCTAACTCTTGTCGGGACAGTTTCTGTTGGACGTGCGTGTGTCCTACTGCGGCCGCTGAGGCCTGAACACTTTGTTTTCATTGCATGAAGTCGCACTCTTCTTCCTTTTATTTTGCGTGTCCAGCTTAGCCTGTCAACCATAGGGTGGCTTCCCGAGCAGGGTCATTTTTCGTGGTGGGTGATGAGTGAGGTGTCCCTAACCCGGAGGCATAGGAGCTCCTCGGCTCAGTCGACCTTGCCATTTACATGCACCCACGTTCGCTCCTCGGGGCCCTGCTTCTGACATAGCCGGGAGAACGCAAAAGCCTTTTTGATCGAAAATTTTGGATGCGGAGAGGTACACCCAATCTTGACGCGGAGGGGTTCCCCCTTCTTAGCCCCCGAGGGAAGGTCGGGCTCCGCCGAGGCGAGGCCGATCCTCCCTTGACGACTGAGACTTGCGTGGGAGCGAGGAATACGAACAGCTTGAAAACATCTTAAGGGTAGAAGCGACGTAGCTGTCGGACGTTCCAAGCGTTGCCGTAGACCTCGCCCTTACGGCCGGCCAGCTTGTACGTTCCGGGCTCCAGAACGTCGGTGGTGACAAGCGGCCTTTCCCGGGGGTGTGTGCAGCCCCCGGGTACTCCCAGCAAGGGCTCGGGGTGCTGTGCGATGGTCGGGGTCTTCTTCTGGTTGGCTTCGATGCCCCGTTTGGAGATAACGAACTCCAAGACCATGCCCTGGGACGCCCCGAGGACCCACCTTTCAGGGTTGAGCTTAACGCCTTTCGCTTCTTTTCGCTTGTGGATCTCCTCGCCTATCGCTCTGCGCTTCTCCCCGTTGAATCGGCGTAGAGGCTGCTTGACGGGTCGGGCTCCGGCTCGAATATCCAGTGAGTGCTCGGCGACATCCCTCGGTATGCCGGGCATGTCCGAGGGACTCCACGCAAAGACGTCGACGTTCACGCGGAGAAAGTCGACGAGCACTGTTTCCTATTTGGGGTCGAGCCCGGAACCGATCCGGATCTGCTTGGAGGCGTTGCCGCTGGGGTCGAGGGGAACGGCCTTAACCGTCTCCACTGGCTCGAAGTTGCCGGCATGACGCTTCACGTCTGGCACCTCTTTGGAGAGGATTTCCAGGTCGGCGGTGAGGGCCTCGGATTCGGCGAGGGCCTCGGCGTACTCCACGCACTCCACGTCACATTCGAACATGTGTCTGTATGTGGGGCCGACGGTGATGACCCCGTTGGGTTCCGGCATCTTGAGCTTCAGGTAGGTGTAGTTGGGGACGGCCATGAACTTCGCGTAGCATGGCCTCCCCAGTACCGCTTGGTAGGTTCCTCGGAACCCGACCACCTCGAACGTCAGGGTCTCCCTTCAGAAGTTGGAGGGCGTTCCGAAGCAGACGGGAAGGTCGAGTCGTCCGAGGGGCTGGACGCGCTTCCTGGGAATGATCCCGTGGAAGGGCGCAGCGCCTGCTCGGACGGAGGATAGATCGACGCGCAGGAGCCTGAGGGTCTCGGCGTAGATGATGTTGAGGCTGCTGCCCCCATCCATAAGGACCTTGGTGAGCCTGACGTCGCCGATGACAGGGTCGACGACGAGCGGGCATTTCCCCGGGCTCGACATGTGGTCGGGGTGATCAGCTTGGCCAAAGGTGATGGGCTTGTCGGACCAGTCTAGGTAGACTGGCACCGCCACCTTCACCGAGCAGACCTCCCGGTGCTCTTGCTTGCGATGCCGAGCCGAGGCATTCGCCGCATGCCCTCCGTAGATCATGAAGCAGTCGCGGACCTCGGGGAACTCTCCTGCTTGGTAATCTTCCTTCTTGTCGTCGTCGCGGGCCCTACCACCCTCCGCGGGTGGCCCGGCCCTGTGGAAGTGGCGCCGAAGCATGACGCACTCCTCAAGGGTGTGCTTGACGGGCCCCTGATGATAGGGGCACGGCTCCTTAAGCATCTTGTCGAAGAGGTTGGCACCTCCGGGGGGCTTCCGAGGGTTCTTGTGCTCGGCGGCGGCGACAAGGTCCGCGTCGGCGGCGTCGCGTTTCGCTTGCGACTTCTTCTTGCCTTTCTTCTTGGTGCCGCGCTGAGTAGACGCCTCGGGTGCATCTTCCGGTGGGCAGCCCTGGGGCTGCTTGTCCTTTCGGAAGATAGCCTCGACCGCCTCCTGGCCAGAGGCGAACTTGGTGGCGATGTCCATCAGCTCGCTCGCCTTGGTGGGGGTCTTGCGACCCAACTTGCTCACCAAGTCGCGGCAGGTGGTGCCGGCAAGGAACGCGCCGATGACATCCGAGTCGGTGATGTTGGGCAGCTTGGTGCGCTGCTTCGAGAATCGCCGGATGTAGTCTCGGAGAGACTCTCCCGGCTGCTGTCGGCAGCTTCGGAGGTCCCAGGAATTCCCGGGGCGCACATATGTGCCCTGGAAATTGCCGGTGAAGGCCTGAACCAGGTCATCCCAGTTGGAGATCTGCCCCGGAGGTAGGTGCTCCAACCAGGCGTGAGCGGTGTTGGAGAGGAACAGGGGGAGGTTGCGAATGATGAGGTTGTCGTCGTCCGTTCCACCCAGCTGGCAGGCCAGGCGGTAGTCCGCGAGCCACAATTCCGGTCTCGTTTCCCCCGAGTACTTTGTGATAGTAGTCGGGGGTCGGAACCGGGTCGGAAACGGTGCCCACCGGATGGCCCGGCTGAAGGCCTGCGGACCGGGTGGTTCGGGCGAGGGACTCCGATCCTCCCCGCTGTCGTAGCGTCCCCCACGCCTGGGGTGATAGCCTCGACGCACCCTCTCGTCGAGGTGGGCCCGACAGTCGCGGTGATGGTGCTCGTTGCCGAGGTGGCCCAGGGCCGCAGGCGCGGTGTTGCGCGTGCGCCCGGTGTAGACCGAGGCTTCCCGCATGAATCGGGAAGTCGCGGCATGAGGTTCCGAGGGGTATCCTTGCCTTCGGGAGGCAGAGCTCTCGGTCCGTCGGACCGCAGCGCCTTCCAGGAGATTCTTGAGCTCTCCTTGGATTCGCCGACCCTCGGTGGTTGATGGCTTCGGCATTGCGCGGAGAAGCATCGCTGCTGCAGCCAGGTTCTGACCGACCCCGCTGGATGCGGGTGGCGGCCTGACCCTGACGTCGTTGGCGACGCGGAGCGGGAGACCCTGGGGCAGGTGACGTATTTCTCCGGCCGGGGGTTGGCCCGCCCATGCCCGCCCGACGTCCCGGTGGATCGGCTCAAGCGCTCCTGCTCCCTCGTCGAGCCTGGCCTGCGCCCCGCGGACTTGCTCGAGCTGTGGGTCGTGACCCCCCGCCGGAACGGGGACCACAGCTAGCTCCCGCGGGATGTCAGCGCGGGGCACCGGCCTAGGGAGATCACCGTCCTCCGGCACGCTGAGATGATTGCCTTCGGAGGGACCCCCTAGATCGACGTGGAAACATTCGCGGCTTGGGCCGCAGTCCTCGTCGTCGAGGCTGCGGCTACCGTCGGAACAGTCGGAGAGGCAGTAGTCACATGCGGTCATGAAGTCCCGCATGGCACTAGGGTTGCCAAATCCAGAGAAATCCCAACAGATGTTGGGGTCGTCATCTTCCTTGGACCCAGAGGGCCCGTAGGTCGAGACGTCCGTCAGCCGGTCCCAAGGCGACCGCATGCGAAACCCCAGAGGGTTTGACCTCGCCTCTACGAGAGCGCCCGCCAAAGCAAGGTCGCTAGGCGGGTTGAGGCTGAATCTAAATGACGTAGGATGGGAATCGGTCGGTACTTTTCGGTCGACGAGCAGCGACATAGTCACGTCGGGGGCTGATTGCACCGTCGTCTCAAGTACGAGGGCAACGTCCTGCAGCCTCTCCGCGAGCGCACTGGCGTCATCCACTTGCTCGGGATTGGTGTGTTGCGGGGAGACGGCACTCGCCTTCGTCTCAAACGCGAGGTCGACGCCTGACGCGCCCCCCGTTGGAGCACTGGGGACGTCGACTCGCTCGACAGCCGACGAGGCGCGGCCTCCCGCTTGGCCTTGGTTGCCCCACCTCCTCCTCCGTTGTCGGGGGAGAGGACGGGGCAAGCTCGAATGTTGTTCTCCCACCACGCGGGGAAGACGTCGTCGATTCCGCCGCCGGCGGGCGGGCTGTCGGCCGCCATCGTCGTTGTCGCGCGGCGGTGGAAGGAGTATCATGTCGTAGCTGCCGTCGAAGGACATGAACTCAAGACTCCCGAAACGAAGCACCGTCCCGGGTTGGAGAGGTTGCTGGAGACTGCCCATCTGGAGCTTGACGGGAAGCTGTTCGTCAACACGCAGCAGGCCCCTACCTGGCGCGCCAACTGTCGGCGTTTCGAGACCGGGGGGTCCCTAAGCCAACGAGTGAATGTCGCCGCGTGCCCCAGCCCAGATGGGTCGACGCGAGGCCGAGCGCGAAGGGGGGAAGTGAGGTGGTCGGAGATGGGCGTGAGAGAGGTGGAAATCCCGCGGCCTTCGTGTTCGTCCCGCGCCCAGGTCGGGTGCGCTTGCAGTAGGGGGTTACAAACGTCCACGCGGGAGAGGGAAGTGAGCGGCCCCAAGAGAGCGCCTGTCCCGTCCTCGTCCCCGCGCAGCCAACCCTCTCTAAGAGAGCCCTGGTCCTTCCTTTTATAGGTGTAAGGAGAGGATCCAGGTGTACAATGGGGGGTGTAGCAGAGTGCTACGTGTCTAGCGGGGGAGAGCTAGCGCCCTAAGTACATGCCGATGTGGCAACCGGAGAGATTTTGGCACCCAGCTGGTGTGATGTCGTGGCCGTCGGAGGAGCGACGGAGCCTGGCGGAGGGACAGCTGTCGGGGCGGTTGAGTCCTTGCTGACGTCCTCCTGCTTCCGTAAGAGAGCTGAGAGCCGTCGTCGTCACAGAGCATGCGGGGCGCCATCATTGCCTATCCGGCGAAGCTAGCCAGATGGGACACCGGTCTTGTTCTCTGCGGCCCGAGTCAGCTCGGGGTAGGGTGATGATGGCGCTTCCTGTTGACGTGGCTGGCCTGCGCCCTAGGTTGGGCGACGTGGAGGCTCCTCCGAAGCCGAGGTCGAGTCTGTCTTCCATGGCCGAGGCCGAGTCCGAGCCCCTGGGTCGGGCGAGGCGGAGGTCGTTCGGCAGAGGCCAGGGCGGAGTCCGAGCCCTGGGGTCGGGCGGAGCGGAGTTTGTCGTCTTCTGGGGCTGAGCCCGAGTCCGAGCCCTAGGTCGGGCGAAGCGGAGTTCGTCGTCTTCCGGGACTTAGCCCGAGTCCGAGCCCTGGGTCGGGCGGAGCGGAGTTCGCCGTCTTCCGGGACTTAGCCCGAGTCCGAGCCCTAGGTCGGGCGGAGCGGAGTTCGCTGTCTTCCGGGACTTAGCCCGAGTCCAAGCCCTGGGTCGGGCGGAGCGGAGTTCGCCGTCTTCCGGGACTTAGCCCGAGTCCGAGCCCTGGGTCGGGCGAAGCGGAGTTCGTCGTCTTCCGGGACTTAGCCCGAGTCCGAGCCCTGGGTCGGGCGGAGCGGAGTTCGCCGTCTTCCTGGGCTTAGCCCGAGTCCGAGCCCTGGGTCGGGTGAAGCTTCCTATGGTGCCTTTGGCAGGGTCTGACTGCCTGTCAGTCTCACTCTGCCAAGCGGCACTGCGGTCGGAGTGGCGCAGGCGGCGCTGTCCTTCTGTCAGGCCGGTCAGTGGAGCGGTGAAGTGACGGCGGTCACTTCGGCTCTGCCGGGGGGCGCGCGTTAGAACAAAGGTGTCAGGTCACCTTTGCATTAAATGCTCCTGCGACTTGGTCGGTCGGTGCGGCGATTTAGTCAGGGTTGCTTCTTAGCGAAGGCAGGGCCTCGGGCGAGCCGGAAACATGTCCGCCGTTGCAGGGGGGGCCTCGGGCGAGACGGAAATCCTCCGGGGTCGGCTGCCCTTGTCCGAGGCTAGGCTCGGGTGAGGCGTGATCGAGTCGCTCGAATGGACCCGATCCCTGACTTAATCGCACCCATCAGGCCTTAGCAGCTTTATGCTGATGGGGGTTACCAGCTGAGAATTAGGAGTCTTGAGGGTACCCCTAATTATGGTCCCCGACAATATGTATATACGTTTTTTGTAAAATAAAAAAATAATCGTGTCGGGCCGGGCCGGGCCAGCACAACGGGCCGAGGCTACAGCCCAAGCATGGCACGACGTTCTTGGCTTTTGCAAGCATAAGGTCGTTTCTGAGACCACATTGGCGCAATAGACTACATGGTGTTTGAGGTTGCTGAATTGGATGGAGCAACAATGATTTGTCACACTAACAGCAAAATGAAAGGTTATTTGTTGGTTTTAAACGTTAGTAATTGCTACGAAGTACCATAATTTATATGGAGCGCATCCAGTTTTTATTGATGCCTGACTTTAGCAATCACTCCATATTTTGATCTATTTTTTTATAAGTTTGACTTCTTGTGACTTATTTTAGAAACTTGAGCTCACAAACTCTCTCTTATTTGGTCTCTGTACGGTGGAATTATGTCATTTTATAATCTCTGTTCGTTCAGTCAGTCGTTGTGAACTCTCTTCTAATCGCTCACTTTATTGGCCGTCTTGTACCAAGACATATTGCATGGAGTAAACCATAACATCAGTTAGCCAAATCAAAAAATATTATACAGAGAGCGGAAACAATCAATAAAAAATCTTGAATTTTTTTATGGATAGTTTACGTGGGTATTGTTGTAAGCCGTCGCAACGCACGAGCAACCGACTAGTATATGAATAATGTGACATTCGTTTATGTACCATGAGTCATCATATGTGTGAGACTTGATCCTAGCACACATGTGAGTCGCGCCCGGGTTTGGCCCCCTAAATGCTAAGTCAGGGCGAGTACATATTTGAGCATACATGATGCTTCTGATAGCAGAAGCATATGTTATTGACTTCATCTGATTCTGGGGGCACTGATAATCCCCACTTCTCACCCTTGATTATTGGCACATGTGAAGGCTTACACTGGTGCATACCATACCTTTTTAGTATGTTTTCTATGTATGTCTTCTGTAACACCCCTGGTGTTACTGTCACTAAAACTTGAGCATAACATCATCAGCATTGGCATCTCATATGTTTGTTACACCTAGAGTGCATTCACTAGGCAAAAATTTCAAACAAGTTGTATTATTATGGCATTTTGTGAATCAAACCCTAGGGTAGGGTATTCAACCCTGGATTGGGTATAATAGAATAAACCAGGCTTACACAAAAAGAAAACTTCAAAACTTGTTAGAAATAATCATAAAGTGTCACCATGGGTGAACTCAAGTGGGATCCAAACCCTAGAAGTATCAAAAACACCAAAAAGAACCCTAGAAAACCCTAAACCTAAACCCTAGGGGGCTAAGTGCAAAATTAGTGCACTTTTGGACTAAAGTGCAGAAACTATGAAGTTAAAGCATCTTAAGTCATATGGTCCACAAGTATGAAGATTTGCAACTTAAACCCTGAGTTTTGGACTTGTTTGCAAAAGAGCCACATTTGAACTCTTTTGACTAAGTCTGAATTTCAGTGTGATTGACTCAACTTTGAGCCCTTTTAATTTCCAAACAAAAGGGATTTTGCCCTAGGTCACCACATCAACTTTGTAGATCTATCAAAGGAGAACAACTTTGCTAAAGGAAGTAAGCATTGTTGTTATGCAAAGTTAAGAGCAATATAGGCGCCAAGTTGGGCTATCAGTTAGTTAGTTGACTGAAATATGGCCACCAGTGGTATTGGCCGAACTTGAGATCAGATTTAAGCTAAAACCAGTGGGAATTCAACTAGGAATGCTGTGGCAAAGATGGAGATGGTTGATAGAACTATAACTTTGATGCAGAGGGATGATGATGTTGCCATAGAAAGTTTAGAGATAATCTACCCTAAACATCATCTGTCAGGCGCTCTGAACATGACTCTCATGGTACAGTAGCCGATCAGATCAGGTTCAGTGAACCTCACCGCCGATGATCGTCGCGCTGTGATTCACGATGATCGTCGGGATTCGTGCACTGCGGATTGTGGATAACTGCGGGCGGGTAAAGATCTTGGCGCCTGGATCAGCTTGAGTCCGACCGCGGCTAAGCTCGTCGTACCCCCTTGCTCATCGGACGATCGGGATAAGAGCTCGCCGCTGTTGGTCGATCACTGCCATGGGCCACGTGTCCGGGCACTTTACCACGTCGCGGCTAAACGCGCTATGCATGTACGGTGATCGCCGGAGGCACCGCCACGGTAAAGGCCACGTTGAGCGGCCACCAGTGACTCAGATCACGATCTGCCACTCAAATTCGTTGTGCTTGCGGTCGATCCCTATAAATTGAAGCCACCGTGAGCTCCGTAGGTTGATCACACACCACACCATCCAGTATTGCCTCCAATCTTACAACCGAGAGCTCAAATTTTGAACTTCCCCCAAATCTGCTTAGAAACACCGCAAGAACACCCTCACCGCGGCCAGCTCATACCTTCTGCTCCCTCATTTGAGTGTTCTCATGTACCCATGATGCTCGTCGACCCGCCCAATTGAACTAGAAAACCACTGATTGCCGGGAACGCGTTCATCTGTCCGCAATGTCCACGGTCACTGCGGCCAGAGCCAACCGGGTAGTTATTCTTGGAATTAGGTTGGGGGAAACGTTCACTAGATCTTGAATTTGGTTTCGGCCAAAGAAGAACGCCGGTCCTGGAGCGATTCGGCCGGTACACGAGCTCGCCGGAGCTCTGCAACGCCGCTCACCGTCGAGGATATCGACATGTAAAGGAATAGAACGTGGGGGGGGGGGTTCTTGGAAACTGTCAGTGACTCAAGACAACAGTGAAGGAACCCACTTCAAGTTAACCAGAACGCCAGGGCCTTTCTTGCAAATTCTGCAGCGCGGGCGCCCGCGTTTTCTACCTGGGTTTGGGTCGCCTGGGCTGGTTTCGGCCCAGGACTGTTCATCCTTTTTCTTTTTCTTTTTCTACGAGAACTAAAATAATTCTAGAAACTGTAGAAAAATGGTAAAAATGCCAAACCAATTTTGCTAGGTTCCTAATTTCCTATAGAATTTAATAAAAATAATTTCTTGATTTTTAATTCAAATAGGGAATTATAGAGTATTTAAAACAGCTTAAAACTCTGTTTCTAGATTTTTAGAAAATAGATAATAATCCCAAAAATCCCCAAACTTTTTAGATGACCCTTATATATTATTTAGAAGCCTTGGATAGAGTTTGGTATGATTTGGACATTGTTTGATAATTAGAACCCAAAACCCTACCCTCTGCCCTTTGAATTCCTATATTGACTCTAGAAACCCTAATTCTCTAGAGTACCGTGAAGGAAAATTGTATTCAAGACTTTAGATAATAAACTCTTATTATCTTTGCACTCTCATGAGAATTACATGGGCATTCATTATTATGTATGGTTATATTTAGAAAACGAGGAAGAAGTTGAAGTAGAAGAAGAGAAAACTTCACCACCACCACCTGAGGGACATCAGGCAGGCAACTGTTTTTATTTTGATATCTGCGGAACCGAGCCTAATTCACCTGTAAACCAAGGCAAGCCCCGGTGCATTTACCACCTCCTTGATTCTTTTACACTCTTTCTCACTTGCTTGATGCATTAGGGTGTACATCGGGATCCAGTGCACATGAGTCTTTGGTGTACATAGGGTGCACATAAACTAAAATAGTTTACAAAAAAATCTGAAAAATGCATACATATTCTTTCCATCCTACTCCTATTATATACAAAATTTCAAGTTCAAATTTGTTATATTTTATATGTAATAAAAAGATATTACTTTAGCCGATTTTCTAATTTAAACTTGTCAGAAATTTTATCTTTTTTATTACAGCTAAAGTATACCGAATTTGAACTTGAAATTTTGCATATAATTGGAGTACGATGGAAAAATATGTATGAATATTTTTAGATTTTTTGTGAACTATTTTAGTTCATGTGCACCGGATATGTTCCCAAGACTCATCTAGAAAGGTAACTTGATCCTTACAATTCTCTAGCAGCTACTATAGAAAATCTAGGCACTTCCTCTTGTAGTGACATGTCTTCTTGTTGTAGAGGCATGTATATAGAGAAACTACGAGTTGTCGGATTGCTTTGGCTGACTTGAGCTAGTGGAAGCCTCTTGTTTGCCATATTTCTTAATTTTTTTCTTAGAACCTTTATTATGTTTCTTAATTGTCTGTTAGGTATAGTTAATAGAGTCAACCTTTTGACTATTAAGTCATTCCTCCTCTTAGACACATTGTGCCATAAGCTGATCCAAGTTCCATTTATCCTGGACACTAGTGTTGTATGTAACATGAAAGGTCTTATACTCCTTTGGTAGAGACTTCATTATCATAAAACACCACAAATTACTCGTGAAGTGGATGCCCAAGGTATTTGTTTAGCTTAGTTACCATGGAGATCATTTTCTAGATAAATGGCCGCACTCCATTTCTATCATACTTGGTGTTGACAAATTCGGTCATCAAGGAACTGGCATAAGCCTTAGAGGAACCAGTGAAATGAGAAGCTACCTTCTCAATATACTCTTTAGTTGTATCATAGTCTGGAATGGCCCCATTTACAGGGTTGTCAAGGATAAGACCCCTGGCCCCTTGGGGCCATCAGTCAGCGAGCACACTGGGAAAAGTCTCTAGTAACTAGGGTCTGCCAGTAAGCTAGAGGAGAAAGGTAACGTCTACCCTAGATGAAACCCGCCACCGGACAAATCCAGTGGCACCAAGTTTGGAGTCGAGCATGGCAGAACCTGACAAGGGGGCAGGTGTGCCGAAGGGAAACCACTCAAGTGGATCCCTCGCTTGGCCCGAGACCGACCTGTCATAAATGACCGACCGCATTGGTTGTGCCTCGCGCTGAGCCACAGCAGAGGCGCCGGTCTGCCTCCCACTCAGCCCACAAACCCTTTGGGCCACATGGCACTCATGACCTACGAGCCTCTCGAACTACGGGGCATTTCTAGACCGTGCATCCCCCGGCCAGTGGGCGCACTCATGACCCATCGAGACTAGGTCTGAGTACGCATGCTACTGCTAGGGCGCAACACGACGAACCGCGTCGTGCCCTAGGCTACGAAGGCTAGGGGTCGACATAGCCCAAATTATGGTGCTTGGGACCTACATTTCCCACGCCTTCAGCCATAAAGAATATGAGATAGCCAGGCAATCCCGAGGGCCACGAGCACGCATGGATTTTACCCCAGGTAGAACATTCGGTTTTACCCCTGTTTGATGGCTCCTTCCTAGGGAAGCCACCGCTGGCCGATCCTCTCTTGACCTATAAAAGGGAGGGGTTGGCTACCAAGTTGAGTGGTTCTTTTCTCTCGGACACATGACAAACGCTAGGACGGACCCTAGACGAGAAGACGCCTAGAAGGACCGACGAACAAGAGGAGGACCTAGAGGCCGGAGCCCCGCCACCAAGTCAGGACTTAGCTAGGACTCCACTCTTTAACCACCTCCACCATGAATAAGAGACTTGGGAGCCTCTCTCGCTCGCTTGTAACCTCTACTACGAGCTTTGATCATCAATGGAGCTAGTATCGCAAGCCGCCGATGACTAGAAGTAAGAACGTTCTGCCCGAACCAGTATAAATCTTGCGCCCACCACGAACACCGTCCGGAGCCTAGAACACGCATAATAAATTTACTTGTCGGAGCGAGGTTCGAAACACCGATGGTTGGCATGCCAGGTAGGAGACTTGCGTGTTCCACGATGAAGTTCTCCAAGCTTCGGATGGCCAACAACGACAGTGGCGCGGTCTGGACCCTCGGAACGGCCATCCATTTCGGGAGTCTAGATTTCATCGTCAACAAGGAAGGGTAGATGACCAGGGCCCCGAAAGCTTCAACCCCTTTGATAAGTGACCTACCCAACGTTGCTAGAGGTCTCGTCGACCTCTAGCTCGATCCCCCTCAAGAGGAGTACACGCCACAAGGTTCACCACGACCCGCTCGTACCGAGGTAGTAGGGATATTGGACCCCGTTTGTGATTCATTCTTCGACATCCTTGTGTTAGGATCAGAGGATGGGCTCTCCTCCCCGCCTAGCAAGGTGAGTTGCGACCCCAGCCAGGAGTGCCTCGTAGCCAACATGATGGGGGACCATTTCCCCCACATAGGAAGCCCAGGGGAAACTTATGCCAGTGTCATGATATGTGCCACGGCATCCGTCCCTGCCCTAGCTCAACCCGTTTCCTCAGGAATCACCACCAGGCTTGAGCCTTTCGCGGAGCAGCCAGCGCCCCACGTCAGGGAGGTAGGGAGGGCCACGGTGGAAGACATGGCGACCACGCCTAGTTGCGGGGCAAAGGCATGCCATGATGATGAACGCTTGCCACCGCCTAGTTTACGGTAGGGGTGGGTCGTCGTGTTTCCCTCAAGCATGCCAAAATGTCATGGCTGCCACTGTGCTTCTAGACAAACTCCCAAAGGCGGATACACCTAGCGAGCGAAAAACCCACCAGGAAATCCGAGATCTTCTTAGCCTCGTTGCGCGGTAGCAGGCCAAGAGCTCTATGTCTCGACGTCACGAGCCAGAGACAAACCGGTGCACCGCGTCTACACCAACAGCGAACGATGACACGTCGCGGCAACCCCCCAAACTCGAAGAAAGTGTGGCATGGATTCCACCTCGCCGGTGCCTAAGGCTAGGTTGAAGCACGTGGAGCGCACCTGGTCACGGGACTGGAGAGGAGGGACAAGACGAGTCGAGCGACACCCATTGGTACAACCAATGTCAAGGAGGCCGTTTAGACCCCGATGGGGACTAAAGCCATAGCCCGCCACCACTGGGGCCTCAAGCCCTTAGATGCCACATCCTTCGAGCACTGGTGTTGCAGCGGTATAGGGTGCCCACAATATCGAGAAATATTCGGGAGAGTCAAACCTCAACCCCTGGTTGGGAGACTACCAACTAGCTTGGAGGGTAAGAATTAAATCGGGCAATCCTATCATATGATTATCCTAGTATATACATGCTTATAAATTGAAAGTAAATATCAATTGAAAGTATATATCAATAAATAATAATTGAAAAGATAACTGTCAATTGAAAAAAATGAAAGCAAATACCAATGGAAAGCAATGCTAGGTATAAAAAAGGTCTATATAATTAAACAAATATACACATATCTAAAACAAGGAATAATAAACTAGTTACCTAAGCATGGGTGCATAGTTTGGGTCCAGAATTTTCACTAACCATTTGGCAATAATCTGGATTCTTAGGGTTGGCTCCAATACCATTGTTAGATTCTATGGTGCCTAGAATTGATTCCTAGGTCCATAGAATACTAATCCGTAGCTGCAAATCCTCGATGATGAGTAGATCTAATCTACTGAGAGGAACTAGATAACATACCTTCGTTGTTGTTCATCGCGGCAACCATGGCGGTGACGTCTTGCAGCATAGACCCGCCTCCTCCTCCACCTCCCTACGTGTGGCGAGGAGACTGGTTCTCGTTACCGGTCAGCAGTGGATTGGCTCCTCCAGTGGCACATGCAGGGGAGGCTCAGATCCTGTTCTCGTTGGGGGATCACGTGGATCGAAGCCATGAGACTCAGCTTTTCCAGTCACTTCGAGCGTCTAGGTGATAGGGACCACAGCAAAGTGTCGATTAGGGTTTTGTGGTTGAGTGATTAGCGTTGGCTAAACCCATCGGCCCCCTTAATCTATTTATATAATGTTGTGTGACCGAAAACTGTAACCGACGGTTAGGATAGCCCCGATCTGGAACACGGTTAGACGGTTAAGGTTAACCTTATTCTGGTTCCTATTAACCGGCTAGTGTAGAGGACACACCCTAACATAATTGTCTCGATAAATATGATATAATGCTAGTCAGATTATGTTGCTGAGCAATAAAATACTATATTTTTATCCATTTCTGGTTGTCAAGATTGACCCTGGACATCGGTATGGCCACAACCTGCACTTCTGCTACCACCGCTGGCTCCACTGCGAGCGCAAGCAGCCATTCTTCTATTGGTACACACTACACACCGAACATAAGGGCAATAGTCATGTCATGTGTCCGAACCAATGGACATCATAGTTACTGGCACTACCTCAAAAACATGTCTTTGGTGACATGTTTTTAGGGTAATTAGTGACATGTGTAAAACATATTTTAGATTTTATGTCTCTAATTGAATTGAATCAGTGACGCGTAAAAGGATTATTTGAGACACTAAATAAATTCAAAGGAAAAACTTTTCAGCTACAAAGTTGTGTAACTTTTCGATATCTACAACTTTTCGTATGAAGCCAGTGACGTGTTTATATATACATGTCACTAAATAGATCATAGTAGAGACACGTAAAATAAATGATATAACTGACTTATTACCATTATTTGCTAGTGACGTGTTTTTATAATAGATGTCACATAAACACAGTTATTAATGACATGTTTTTTTAAAAAAGATGTCACTTACGAAAAATCAATGATGTGATGTGTTTTTAACAAGTGTCGCGTCCCCTTTGAGCCTTTTTTTACGTAGCGTGGGTAACTACCGATGGTTCTGGCTGTAATTCCTTGGACAGGTTGGACGTAGGAGAAGCGAAAGATGTCAACTTAGAGGAGCATTGCTCTAGATGGAAGTTGCACAAGCAGTGCATCAAGTATCTTGGCCCTGTAAGTTTCACTGTTTGTCCCTCCTCTGGGCGTGTTCGGCTGGCTTGTAGCCGACACTGTTGCAGCTGTTTGGACTGCTGCAGCTGCAATCCATAGAGAGAAAAATACTGTAGAAGCCGCAGCCGCAGCCGGATTGCAGCCGCAGCAAGCCGCAGCGAACAGCCTGTCTGATTTGAAGTGAAACAAAAATATATTCAGGCAGAATAGAACCTGTTAGGTGCTGCAGATGTCATATTATAGCATTAACCAAATATGTCGTCTCATGCTTGTGCAGAAAGAGAGGCTGATGTACAAGCTGAGCCGACAGATAGTCGACACGGCTGGAAGCGACAATGGGACCAAGTGGATATTTGTGCTCAGTACATGCAATGCAAGACTCTCTACATAGGCCAGGTGAATGATAATCCACTGACAGTTTCGGACGGTATTCTCTTTGAACACTGGGAGAAATTCAGCGACTGAAGTGAGGCCGAAACTTCGGCATATATATATATATATATATATATATATATATATATATATATATATATATATATATATATATATATATATATATATATATATATATATATATATATATATATATATATATATATATATATATAGCCCTAGGCTCTATTTAGCTACAAGAAGCCCCAACCAAATACGAACGCACGTGCACTCTCAGCCGACCGGACTTTTCAGATTCCATATATATAATGACGTGCTGCCGCCATTAGCTTCTCTTTCTTCTCCCGATCTCAGTTTCCATAACCGACTACACGACCGCAAAACCCCAACCCTCGTCGCGCGACTCCGGGACTCTCTGCCGACTCAGCCATCCCCGACGACTCCGCTCCATCCGCCGCTCGTTGTCGATCCAGTCGCAATCGGCAGTTGAGCGGCGCATCCTCGTTGACCCCAATCGACGCTCCACTATCCTCGCTGTTGCGACAGGAGACGGGAGTCCAGAATGGAGAAAACCCCAGTTTCTCCGCCGACGCGACTGCTTCCACGCTCTCCACCGACCCGACTGCTTCCACGTTCTCCACCATCTTCGACATTCGCCGCCGTCAACGGGTACCGCTCCAACGGGTAGCCGTTCCCCAACCATCTACGGTGTGTTCTTCCCAACCCTAGCTTGCCGCATTACCTGGGATTGACTTCGACAGTCAACAAAGTTAGCAAACCCTAAAAAGGTAAATCGACCTCCGGAAGTACAAATGTGTTGTTTTTTTGTTCATACTGCATTCTAAGGGTTACGGTGGGGGTGACAAATATTTATGCAGTTGCATTAATACATTTACGCACATTTACACAGTTGGTTACGCACATTAGAATACATGTTTATGCATATCAGTTAAAGTTTTTTTTACATAGATGATGTTCAAGTGGTAATGGAGTGGTCAGCTAGATGTTTTTGTAGAGTATATGATTCATTGAAAAGTCCATAAACTTTTAGTGACTGCATACATTTATTTATTCCATTAGTTTATAGTTAATACATTACTGTTCACAGCATGTATTGTTTTATTGAATCATATCCAGTTTTTTATGATTATAAAATAGGACATTATTTATTCCACTAGTTCACAGTTAATACAGTAATGTTTATAGCAAGTTTTGTTTTGCTCAAACATATTCAGTTTGTTATGATTATAAAACAGGACAGAACATGTATGCAAGTGATTGTTGTAAAGGAGCAGTCAATAAGTTGTTTTTGGTAGAGTATATTATTTATTCAGAATTTATTATCTGGTTAGTGATATGCAATCATATATGTATTCATTAGTCTATAGTTAATACATTAATGTTTTACAACAAGCTTTGTTTTTTGAAACATATTTAGATTTGTATGATTGTAGAACAGGACAGAACATGTATGCAACTAGTTGTTTTTCATGTATGCAACTGTATGCAAATGTGTTTTTTCATGTATGCAGCTGTGTTTCATGTATGCAACTGTATGCAACATATTCAGATTTTTATGATTGTAGAACAGGACAGAACATGTATGCAACTACGTTTAGTAAATGAACAGTCAACTAGTTGTGTTTCATAGAGTATATTATTTATATAAAATTTCATATATGTTTAGTGCATACATTTATGTATTCCAGATGATTATAGCTAATACATTATTGGTTACAGCAAGGTCTGTTTTTATTGAAACATATTCAGATTTTCATTATGATTGAACAGGTCAGTATATGTATGCAGATGTAACTAGAGAACATTATATTCAGATATTTATTGAAACATATTATTATTATTGCCATGCAAAAATTTCTACAGAGTGCTTTTATGCTTGGTATTTAAAACAACTAGGTTCATTGATTCAATCATACTGCACAATAAATACATATGTATATCAAACAGATTAATTTTTACAATATTGTGTATTATGTATGCAGCTTTTACTTTAAAAAAATGAAGCATGTGGACCGTCCTCCGAATAACCCCAAACGTATAACAATTCAGTCAAGCCAGGAGTGTTTCAGTGTTGACATTCCGTACGCAGAACAGTCTAATCCATGTCCAGAAGTTGGAAATCCTCCAAATGTTGACAGTCAAACTTTGATCAATGAAACAGTACAGCTTGATTTTGATGAAGATGACTTCATGCCAGCTCTTAAGAAGTGTAATGTTTCTGAAAGCCATACAAGAGTTCTAAGAAAAGTTGTGATAAAGAGGATTAAACCTGAGGATCTACCCCGATAGGTTAGTGTTATGCATACTCAACAAACAATTTCCTTATTTGTAAGCTTCTGAATATTATTTTTTTGATAATAACAAAATTATTTCCGGTTTTATATTGTATAACAGAGGCTCAATGTGAGGTGCAACCCTCAAGATGTCATTGCAAGCATTAACATATTGAATGAAAGACAACGTGAGGCCATAAGACATAAAGGTTTCTCTAACATTCTTGATATGACAGTAGATGCGCTGTGTAGTAGATCACACCTTCAATGGTTGATGGACAAGCTGGACCACAAGGACATGAAAATTCATCCTGGTCCAGGAAAGGAACTAAAGATCACAAAGGACATTGTTCATCTTATCCTTGGTGTACCAAATCATGGCGGTGGTAAACCATTGGGGATTGACGAAGCAGTTGCAGCAAGCAACTTGAGGGCAGAGCTTGGTTTGGCGAAAGACAAGTTCAATGTGACATTTCTATAGGATCGTTTAAGGAAAGGCGAGGATGATGACCTTACAATCAGATGTTTCTTCCTCATTTTATTCAACCGTCTGTTGTTTCCAACTGCTAGCTGGGGCATAACAAATCATGAAGTGCTTCTGATAGAAGAAATGCACCGTTTCCATGACACCGACTGGTGCCAGTTGATTTTTAATGATCTCTGCGAAGCTGCGAAGAAGTGGCACAACCGAAGCACCACAAGCCCCAGAAGACCATGCGGGGAAGACGTCGTCGATTCCGCCGCCGGCGGGCGGGCTGTCGGCCGCCATTGTCGTTGTCGCGCGGCGGTGGAAGGAGTATCATGTTGTAGCTGCCGTCGAAGGACATGAACCCAAGACTCCCGAAATGGAGCACCGTCCCGGGTCGGAGAGGTAGCTGGAGACTGCCCATCTGGAGCTTGACGAGAAGCTGTTCGTCAACACACAGCAGGCCCCTACCTGGCGCGCCAACTGTCGGCGTTTCGAGACCGGGGGGTCCCTCAGGCCGACGAGTGAGTGTCGCCGCGTGCCCCAGCCCAGATGGGTCGAGCGCGTGGGCAAGCGTGAAGGGGGGAAAGGAGCGAGGCGGCCGGAGACCGGCGTGAGAGAGGTGGGAATCCCGCGGCCTTCGTGTTCGTCCCGCGCCCAGGTCGGGTGTGCTTGCAGTAGGGGGTTACAAGCGTCCACGCGGGAGAGGGAACCGAGCGGCCCCAAGAGAGCGCCTGCCCCGTCCTCGTCCCCGCGTGGCCGACCCTCTCTAAGAGGGCCCTGGTCCTTCCTTTTATAGGCGTAAGGAGAGGATCCAGGTGTACAATGGGGGTGTAGCAGAGTGCTACGTGTCTAGCGGGGGAGAGCTAGCGCCCTAAGTACATGCCGATGTGGCAGCCGGAGAGATTTTGGCACCCAGCTGGTGTGAAGTCGTGGTCGTCGGAGGAGCGACGGAGCCTGGCGGAGGGACAGCTGTCGGAGCGGTTGAGTCCTTGCTGACGTCCTCCTGCTTCCGTAAGAGAGCTGAGAGCCGCCGTCGTCACAGAGCATGCGGGGCGCCATCATTGCCTATCTGGCGGAGCTAGCCAGATGGGACACCTGTCTTGTTCTCTGTGGCCCGAGTCAGCTCGGGGTAGGGTGATGATGGCGCTTCCTGTTGACGTGGCTGGCCTGCGCCCTAGGTTGGGCGACGTGGAGGCTCCTCCGAAGCCGAGGTCGAGTCTGTCTTCCATGGCCGAGGCCGAGTCCGAGCCCCTGGGTCGGGCGAGGCGGAGGTCGTTCGGCAGAGGCCAGGGCAGAGTCCGAGCCCTGGGGTCGGGCGAAGCGAAGTTCGTCGTCTTCTGGGGCTGAGCCCGAGTCCGAGCCCTGGGGTCGGGCGAAGCGGAGTTCGTCGTCTTCCGGGACTTAGCCCGAGTCCGAGCCCTGGGTCGGGCGGAGCGGAGTTCGCCGTCTTCCGGGACTTAGCCCGAGTCCGAGCCCTGGGTCGGGCGGAGCGGAGTTCGCCGTCTTTCGGGACTTAGCCCGAGTCCGAGCCCTGGGTCGGGCGGAGCTTCCTATGGTGCCTTTGGCAGGGCCTGACTGCCTGTCAGTCTCACTCTGTCAAGTGGCACTGCAGTCGGAGTGGCGCAGGCGGCGCTGTCCTTCTATCAGGCCGGTCAGTGGAGCGGTGAAGTGACAGCGGTCACTTCGGCTCTGCCGGGGGGCGCGCGTCAGGATAAAGGTGTCAGGTCACCTTTGCGTTAAATGCTCCTGCGAATTGGTCGGTCGGTGCGGCGATTTGGTCAGGGTTGCTTCTTAGCGAAGGCAGGGCCTCGGGCGAGCTGGAGATGTGTCCGCCGTTGGAGGGGGGCCTCGGGCGAGACGGAAATCCTCCGGGGTCGGCTGCCCTTGTCCGAGGCTAGGCTCGGGCGAGGCACGATCGAGTCGCTCGAATGGACTGATCCCTGACTTAATCGCACCCATCAGGCCTTTGCAGCTTTATGCTGATGGGGGTTACCAGCTGAGAATTAGGAGTCTTGAGGGTACCCCTAATTATGGTCCCCGACAAAAGCCGACAAGAGGAAGGTACGCCATGGGGCCGAACCTTTCAGACATTGTGAAGTAAGTTATTCATATTTAATCAAGTGTATTTTATGACAAATTTTATGTCAATTATATGTCCTTTGTTTCTAGTACCATTGTTTGCATAACAAACTCATGGTCCATTTCAACTTTCACTTTAATTTTATATTTTAGTTTCGAAGCTCGACCGAGACATGCTATTCGGTTGGACCTAAGCTCGATCGCCAATCCGAGGCAAGTTTATGATGTATTATATACATATATTTTTAAGATTTATGGAACAAATGGAATAGGAATGTGGTCATGGATTCTTATTATTTTTTCTGAACAACCAGCCGAAGTGCAGGACCAACATTTTTGATGCACCGCGCCCTGCCTCTACGCCTCGGCCCACTTTTAACGTCCAACTTCCATCGATCAAAGAGATGATGTCAAGTAAGACCAACGAGGTCCCACCTCGTCATCGATCTAAATTCACAGACTGTTGGGGGCCTTCGGCTTCCGAAGGTCCTCAAAAATATGATTTAACAGTGTTTCCGAAGTATAATGTGTGAACAGGTATCTTCGGACTCGAATCGGTATCACAGTGGGAGAAGAATACGAAGGGTGATACAGCGCCGAAGCTGTGAGTGGGAAAGCTTCGGCATGATAGCAGAAAAGGAAACCGACTTAAAGATGAAAATGCTATTTAGACCTCGGTGGATTACTATAGAATCACTACCAAATGTAAAGGGCTTGGGTGTAATTTTACATGAACTGTGTCCCATGCCTATAAATAGGTGAACAGTGCCCCCGTACTGTTCACGCTGACTTGGCATTTTACTTTTGCGTAACGCTTGTACTTACATCTTCCTTTAAGCCGAAGGTACATTTGTTATTGGATATCATTTCTATTTTTCCATAATAACAATAATATAAAAAAATGAGTTGAAGATTATACATAATTGTTTACGTTATCTTTTATATTTTACGTGCTTCTTTCTTCATTATTATATGTTGTGTTTATGAAGGTATGCCCTTCATAACCTTCGTCCAAAAATCATTATATCCCAAGGGAAATAATGCTTCGAAGGACGAAGGACTTTAATACTTAGCATTTTTTGTGTTGCCTTGCTCTTAACTCATAGCATTTGAGAACAAGTCCCCAACATTGGCGCCCACCTCCGGTGAACTCACTTCCACTCCTCGAGTTTTGAACATCTTCGGCAATCATAAACCTTCGTTATGGCGCCGAAGAAAGCTTCAGCAACTGGGGCTGCAGTTCTGCAACCGCTGGACCCCAATCAGGAGACTCTCTCTCTTCGGGAGGCCCGAAACCAGAAGAGGAAGGCTGTCAGCCCGACACCGCAAGAGGATGAGCTAGACCAAGAAATCAGGGACATGGAGATGCTTCATCAACAGGTGCAGAGGAAGAAGGAAAAGATGGCCAGGCTAGCAGAACTGCAAAGGCAGATAGACGAAGCCTCTGAAGAAGTTCGTCATCTTACTCAGGATGAGCAGAACCGAAGGCCTCAGCACAAAGACCTTCATCAGGAGGGTTTCTTCAACGAAGATGACTGGTATGAGAATTTCCACCATGGAAATTTTGCTTTTGATGATGCTTCTCCTCTGTCCGCTGAGCTGCAGGCTACACCTTGGCCTTCGTCCTACAAGCCGCCCTAGCTTCCCATGTTCGACGGCCATTCAGATCCGAAGCAATTTTTGATGAGTTACGAAGCAACAGTATCTTCGTATGGTGGCAATACTGCAGTCATGGCAAAATCTTTTGTTATGGCTGTCAGGAGTGTTGCTCAAACCTGGTATTCCTCCCTTCGACCAGGAACGATCACTTCATGGCAAAAGCTGAAGGACATGTTGTTAACCAGCTTCCAAGGGTTTCAGACGAAGCCGGTCACTGCTCAAGCTCTATTCCAGTGCACCCAGGATCACGAAGAATACCTTCAGGCATATGTCCGGAGGTTCTTACGTTTGAGGGCGCAGGCGCCAATAGTGCCCAACGAAATTGTAATTGAGGCCATGATCAAGGGACTTCGGCCAGGACCTTCAGCTCAGTACTTTGCTAGGAAGCCTCCTCAAACTTTGGAGAAGCTGCTCCAGAAGATGGACGAGTATATTCGGGCCGACAATGATTTTCGTCAAAGAAGAGAGGAAGCTTTCAGGTTTTCCGAAATGACCAGGGGCTTCGGAGGAAGATTTTATCCGAGGCACGTCAGGTCAATTCACAACTCTACTCAAAATGATGATAAGGGGAGTCAGCAGCAAAGGCCTCAGTGCTCCTCACAGGCTTCGGGGCAACAGCAAAGCTCCTTCCGGCCGCCAGCTCCAAGAGGCAGAGGAGCCAGGGGCTTCGGCGGAAGATTCGGAGATCAACCAAGGAGAACATTTTGCTTGTTCTGTGGTGAAAACAAGGGCCATACCACCAGGATGTGCCATGTTACCATCCAGAAGCAAAAGGAGATAGCCGAAGCTGCAGCACAACAGGGTCAGCCGAAGCAGATCATGCACACTGCTTCGTATCATTCGCCTTACATCCCAGAATATGTAGGCAATCACCCTGCAGTTTCTGTTGCTTCGGCGAGTCAACCTCAAGCTTCCTGGCAACAGCCTCCGCCTCCACCATTGCTGCAACAAGGCCAGCAGCCAGAAGGGGGCCAATACGCTCAACATCAAAGGGACTTCAGAGAACAGTCCGAAGCTCGCACAGTCAATAGTACTGTGCCAGAGTCGAAGCACATTTATTGACAAATATCCTACCTTGATAGTAGTCTTTTCCATTCAGTTTTATTTTCTGTGTAATAAAGGATACTTTTTAAATCTCATGTAATAGTTTCGTTGTCTGCCACAAGGAAAATACATCTTCTTCACAGGCTTAAGTTGTTGAAGCTTAAAGATTTGCGATAGCAAGCAGGACCTTCGAATTATCAAAATTTTATTTTAAAAGGCACGTTATGAATTTTCCGAAGCAACAAAAAGTCGTTCTAAGGAACGCAGAGTAAGTTTGCTGAAGTTACAAAAAGCCGTTCCAAAGGGGGCGCAGTGTAAGTTTTCTGCTCAGAAGTCGTTCCAAAGGGAATACAGAGCTTACAGCGAAAAATAAACGCTGATACCGCCTAAGTAAAAGGCGAAGCGCGAAAAGTCAACGCGAATACCGCCGAAAGTAAAAGGCGAAGAAGCTCCTAAGGGAGGCTTACAGCCAAAAATAAACGCTGATTCCGCTGAAGTAAAAGGCGAAGAAGCTCCTAAGGGAGGCTTACAGCGAAAAGTCAACGCTGATTTAAAAAGATTATGTGTTTTATTGCAGGGATGCAAGTGTATCTTCGGAATAAATACCATTTTACATAACATAACATCATCACATCATTTCGCATAGCATAAGCATCATACATCATGCTGCATATGGCACAAGAAGGGGGCACAATATCGATCTTCGGAAAAATGCTTTGAAAAAGGGAAAATTATGCAAAGTCCCAAGGAGATACAATATTGATCTTCGGAGTGTAGCCTCGGAAAATATTTTCACGGAGCTTGAAAATTCTTCATCAGAGCACTATGGATATCGTTGTGATAAATGAAAATTCTTCTTCACGAAGCATGAAAAGAAGGGAAGGTGTTTTTTCGTCAAAGACTCAAAAACGGTATGTATGTAGAATTTCATGCATCGTAAAGAATTGAACCATAAAAAACAAGTATATTACATTCAGGGTTACAAGATATTACACATATTACATTTCAGATGTTTTTACAATAGTACCTAGTCTTCCCTAAGTACTACTTCCACATCTTCGTTCAGGAGTTGATTGACAACTTGATCCATGATAGCTTCGGCCATCTTTTTGATTTCATCGTCGTCCTTCGGGTGAGGGCCCGGAGGCGTTTTAGCAGGATCTGAAGGAGGACAGGATACAGCTACATTGCTATTACAATTGGCGAACAGAGTTTGAAATCAAAAATTACAACAAAATAAAAACCATTAGTTAATACCTATTTGCCCTTCGGGCTCTGCGCTTTTCTCAGCAGCCTCGGTCACTTTTCTAGCATCATGGATGCCTTTTTCGCTTTTTTGAATAATTTCTCGGGCCATTTCTCGGCCACCATTATCCCAGATATCGGTGAAAAATTTTCCACCAACTATGCTAGCTTCAGCTGAAGGGTCTTTAGCGTCTTCGAAGGACAACGCAGTTTCGGATTGTGCTAAAATTTTTACATGTTCGCAGCCTTTCCTTTCTAAAATGGTGGCAATCCCCCTGGCACCCGAAAAAGCGCATATGTCTCCGCGACTATTTAAAATTTCTTCAAAGGCCTTAGCTTCGTGATTAATCCATTCAATGGGACCTTCGGGGTTGCCTCTTGTAAAGTTTTCTTCACTTGAAAATGCGCCTACGCTGGCGAAGCTAGCCTTCATTTTCTTAACGCACTCTATAGATTTGTCATAGCATCTTTTCTTGGACGAACGAAGCTCTTCGACAGTTCCTTCTAAATGATTTGCCCATTGGTCGCTAAGTTCTCGCTTCGTTTCTTCAAGTATGCGTTCTTCTTTAGCCCGGGCTAATTGCTTCCGAAGGTCGTCAATCTCGTGCTTTTGAGCTGCAACTTGTGCTTTAGACGCAGCTTCGTTCTCCTTTATTTTATCTACCAATGTAACTAGAATTTTGTCCTTTTCCAAGGCTTCATTTCTTAGTTTGATTACCTCTGTCCGAAGGTTGTTAAAAGCAATTTCATAGCTCTCGTCTTCGGCATTCTTTTGTGCTCTCAGCGCGTTGCTTAGAATTAAACCCTATATATAAAAAAAAGTTAGTATAAAAATAAAAGAATAAATTTCAAATCATAAAATTTCTAAATGCGCAGATCTCGTACCTTCAGGCTATTATACGCAAGGCTGTCCGCAAGGTCGTCCTTTGTCATTGCGCAGAGGCCAGCCTCCAGCTTCGGAAACCCCATGCTTCGGGCCATTTCCCAGCAGACGAGTAATTCTTTGTTATCCGGGAGGCAGTATAGGAAATCTTCTTCATTTGTACCATTGAACACTAGTGCCCCCTTCGGATATTTCAAATCTTTGGCATAGTGATTAGCTTCAAAAACTTCTTCTTCTGATAATTTTTTCCCCCGAAGCATGTCGAACAATATAATCAAGGACTTTGGGGGATGCTTCGGGGGCAGTAGCACTGATTTCCTCAACAAAAATTGGCTCCGTCATTTTTTCTTCCTCGGTTTCCAAGGGTTTTACCTTTGTGGGCTCTGAAGGCCCAGCTTCAGTCTCAGTTTGTTGTTTCAGAGCCTTAATATCAAAGATTTCGGTCTCCGCTTCGGAAGTTTCAACAGTCTTTTTTGGAGTCGTGCTTGAGGACTTAATTGTCTCCAGAACATCTAGCACATTGACCATTCTTTTTCTTTTCGGGGTCACCGCTGGGCCCTTTTGGTTCTTTATTGTCTCAACACTTGCTGAAGGACTTAAAATTTCCAATATTTTCGTTCCTTCAGTTCTCGGTTTTTCTGCTTCCGTTGCTGAGGATGCTTCAGCTTTTTCTTCGATCTTCGGCGCTGAAGTTGGTTCCTTAATTTCGGTGGCCGAAGAAGTTTCGCCGGCGAACTCAGGCACTGTAGCTGGTTCAATGTAGCGTGGTCGGTATGTGAGAACCTTTACCCTTTGTCTCTTCGGCGCTGGCTCGCTGGGAGCGGCTGAAGCTGTTTCCTGTGCAGAAGCTGCATTCTTTGTTTTTTGGCCCCGCGCTGGATAGTGGTAGTCGGGGTACATGAACCCAATTGCGTCAAACACTCGGTTCAGTCTTTTCTTTTTTCGGCCTCCGAAGGCTGCTGACAATGCAGTATCTTCGGCCTTTGAGTAAACCCCAAGTAGTTCATCACTTAAATTTTCAATACTTTTTAGCCAGTCATCATCTGGCTCAATGAATTTATCTCCAAATTTGAAAGTATACTTCAGCCTAATAAGTCCACCTTCGTCAGCCTCCTTTATGGTCTCTTGCGGCATTTCCCACTTTTCCGCGAGCGGCCATACTCTGAAGGCAATATGCTCTTGGACCAAGTCCCTCGTTCCAATAAAAGAGCAAATAACTCCGAAGGCTCTCTGGCATTCTTCGGCAGCTTCATTCATTTCAACCTTCGGCTTCCGCAGGCCGAAGCGTTGCCAAATAGGGCGCATAATTATACCTTTAATATCGTCCCGTGTTTTCAGGTCATTCTTCACATAAAACCATTCTGTCATCCAGTCGCCGGGCCATTTCTTCCAAAAGGTTGGCACGGGGTAGCTTGACCCAGACCGAGCGACGAAGCTGTAGCAGCCGAAATTATTGTGATACTGTTCCTTACCCCAGGGCTTTGTCTCGTATAACAATTCGTGTATGTTGCAGAAACTTTTCGCATCCGGTTCTAGACCTTGGCTTCTCACCGCCCACACGAAGATATTCATCCTTATGATTGCTTCGGGGGTAAGTTGGTGAAGATAAATTTCAAATATTTTCAGCACCTCTACGACAAACCTGCTCAGGGGAAATCGTAGTCCAGCTTTCAAAAAGCTTCGGAACACTATGACTTCATTTTCCTCAGGAGTCGGACAAGTCTTCTCTCCTTCGTCGGCCCTCACAATGGACAAGTCTCGGAAATATCTTCCCCTCATGTTGACAAGATGATTTTCTTTGATACTTGATTTGCCGAAAACCGCATGGCTTGGTCGCCAAGGGCGATCTTCGGAGTCTTCACCACCACTATCCACATCATAACTGTCGCTGTCATCAGTATCTTCAGATAAACCTTCTAAAATCTCTTTGGTGATTTTTTCTGTATTGGTCTTCGACATTGCTTCAAGAAACCCCAGGTTTTTCTCTTCAGAAAGATTCAGCTTCATCTCGACAGCAGCCTTTTTACCTTCAGACATCTTCAAAAATGCTAAAAACTGTTTTTAGAGCCGAAGCTTAAAAACTTAAAAAGTCAAGCAGTTGGTGCGCAAGAGCTAAAAGTTGAGTAAGCAAGAAAAGACGGCAAGAAAGCGTACCAAATAAGTTTGTGGTATGCTCTTATTTATATGCCCAGCGTATTGAAAATTGGAGGGCCCTGCTTCTCAGTGAATGTTGCTATTCTAGCAAAGGGAAGGTGTTTTTTCGGACCTTCGGCTTAAAGCCTTCGTCCATGTCGCAATCTAAATTTATTGTTCTAACAAATTAATATTGCGAGGGGCTACTGTTGGGGGCCTTCGGCTTTCGAAGGTCCTCAAAAATATGATTTAACAGTGTTTCCGGAGTATAATGTGTGAACAGGTATCTTCGGACTCGAATCGGTATCACAGTGGGAGAAGAATACGAAGGGTGATACAGCGCCGAAGCTGTGAGTGGGAAAGCTTCGGCATGATAGCAGAAAAGGAAACCGACTTAAAGATGAAAATGCTATTTAGACCTCGGTGGATTACTATAGAATCACTACCAAATGTAAAGGGCTTGGGTGTAATTTTACATGAACTGTGTCCCATGCCTATAAATAGGTGAACAGTGCCCCCGTACTGTTCACGCTGACTTGGCATTTTACTTTTGCGTAACGCTTGTACTTACATCTTCCTTTAAGCCGAAGGTACATTTGTTATTGGATATCATTTCTATTTTTCCATAATAACAATAATATAAAAAATGAGTTGAAGATTATACATAATTGTTTACGTTATCGTTTATATTTTACGTGCTTCTTTCTTCATTATTATATGTTGTGTTTATGAAGGTATGCCCTTCATAACCTTCGTCCGAAAATCATTATATCCCAAGGGAAATAATGCTTCGAAGGACGAAGGACTTTAATACTTAGCATTTTTTGTGTTGCCTTGCTCTTAACTCATAGCATTTGAGAACAAGTCCCCAACACAGACATTCTTGCTGCATATGACTTGGAGGTTGACAAGTCATGCATAGCCATAAAAGACAGTATTGACAAAATTATTAAGAAGCAATATGACATAGCAGACAAGTTTATAGAGCTGATCTACGAGGTACTACGTGCCGAGTCCAATAATTTAGAAAACGAGACAGATGAGCCACAACATTTGAGGAATTCAGCAGGTCAGTCATACAATTATCCATTTTCATACATTCAGAACTTTTAACAGTCTACATGTGCATACGGTTTTTTTATATGTACAGTTAACAACATTTTGTTATTTTTAGTATACACAGCAACATTTGATCTATAATTCAAGTTTTGACATATATTATTTTCAATATAATTGTGTATAAGGACACACTTGTTGGAACTTGCTCTCAACTGCAAGGGGGATCCAACACGGGTGAACGGTGATGACAACAGGGCACTCGCGTGTGATGGCAAAAGCTCTGTTAATCTGGCCTCTCACGGGCACTGTACAGGGGTATTTATAGGTACCTGAGCGCACAGCACCTCGAGCTAAGGACGCATGTGCCCTCAGGCACCTAGGTTATCCCAAGAATATTCCCATAAAGCAGGGTTACAGACCGTAATTACAGGAATGCTTTTACAACATAGGCCCGTAACACAGGGCGGCCAAGCGGGGCCCGTTACGACGGGCTGGATTGCACGTGGGCCTCCGAGCTGGACGAGGCCGCGCCGTGGGATGCCCTTCGTCGCCAGTCTTCGCCTGGAACGGAAGGAGCGAAGGGTGTCCCCGCCTGTTTTGTTTCTGTCAGTTCGGCTGCTGCAGCGAAGGCTTCGAGCGAAGGGTGGCGCCTTTGCCTTCGCCCCAACATTTGCCCTCCGAGGGACCAGTTCGACAAAGTCACCTGGTGCCGAAGACGTCGTTAGATGGCGGAGACGCTGCCCTCGCTCGAAGTGGTTCCGCGGGGGTTTTTGATGTGACCGTTGATTGACGGCGTACTGTTGGATTGCGGGTTTCCCAAAGCGCCGTGTCCTGTCTATAAAAGGGGGCGGGGGCGGCGCTTTTTGAAATTCACTTTCCGCGCTCCGCGAAAAAACCCTAGCCGCCCTTTCCGCCGACTTGCTGCTCGTCTGCCCGCCGCGGTCTTGTTCGCCGGAGATCTGGCTCGAGTGAAGCAGACCGCCCGCCGCCGCCGACGGTACGTTGCGATGCCGTCCTCGTATTCTTCCGCTGCCGCTACGCCGCCGGCCGTTCCCTCGCCGCCGGCCGCCGCCACGTCTGAGGATACATCGAGTAGCTTAATGGTGGAGGAGTTGCACGCCGGCGACTCTGTTGATTTCGGCGTGTCGCGGATCTCGTCGGCCCGCGTGCAAGATATGCAGCGGTTGGGTTACTTCGGCAGCGGAGTTGGTCGGGTCCCGGGGACGGAGGAAGTCCCCGAGCCAGAGGGCGAGTTGGTCGTTTTCGAGGCATTCTTCGCCGCCGGGCTCCGCCTACCTGCGCACCGGTTTGTTGGCGAAGTCCTGCGCAGGTTCAACGTTCAAATACATCAGCTGACACCGAATGCCATAGTGGCACTGTCGAAGTATGTCTGGGCGACGACTTCGTACGGCGGACAGCCGTCGGTGGAAGTTTTTGCGAAGTATTATTGTTTGCATTAGCAGAAGAGGGTGATTGGAGGCGAAGTCGCTCAGTTTGGATCCTGCACATTCACGCCGAAGACCGGCAAAACCACGATGCAGGTGGTCGAGTTGGTTCCTTGCGCCCGCAACAAGTGGGGCAACTGGAACGAATTTTGGTTTTACGTCACTGGGGGTACTGTCGAAGGCCATGAGGGACTCCCCGTGTCCGCGATGTGTTCTCATTTTTACTCAGCGTATCCGCCCTTTGAAGTGGCGGAGGAGGATGAGGACGAAGGGGCTCTTCGGTGCGCCGCCGGTTTGAGCAGTGGGCGCGACTTGGTTGAAGAGTTTGTGGCGTATGGGGTGTGGCCATTGGCGCGTGGCTGGGCGTTGGGCGAAGTATGCCCTCGCCAGATGCCTTTTCATGGTGGAAGGGTGGTGCGGAGTCCCGCCTTCGCCCTGAATCTGCGAAGTCGCGATCCGGCCGCCGTTGTGCGTGAGGCGGAGGATGGGGCGGTGCGGCTAGTTGGACGCTACGTGCCGAGGACAGAGGGTCAGCGCAGCTGGGATATCCGCGGGTCGAATGACCGCTTGAACAGGGTGTTTGAATTAAATCAATTGTCGTATGATGGCTACCCTGGTCAAGACGATGTGGACCGCCGTGGGAAGAGACCGGCGGTGGAGACCGGAGACGACCCCGCGCCGGCGGCCGCCCCGTCCTCTAAAAAGAGAAAATTAGGTACTGCTATGGGAGGACTTGGGGTTTCTGATCGTTTTGCTAGAGAGTTGACGAAGACATGCGCGGCCCCGGGGGAAAGGATGTCTTCGCCTGAGCTCCGGGAGTCTTCGGCTCGGATGCTGAGGGTTACCGGGGGTTGTTGGCCTAGGAATGTTCCTGTCCCCCGCGCGGCCGGCGAGGACTTTTTTACATCTCGTATGGTTCGTGAATGGAGGGTTTTTCCTTACGGGCGGAATATTGCTGCTGTTGTGTCAGCAGTGATGGACAAGGATCGCCAGGGAGCTGCACAAAAGCGCCCGGCGGCGATCAGGCTCGTTGAAGCCAGGCCGAAAAGGCAGCGGGGGACGGCGAAGGCTGCGGCGTCTGGCGGAGGCCGGCCGCCGCAGGCGGCGAAGTCAAGCGTCCCTGCATCTAGCAAGGCGCCGGAGGCAACGGCAGGCGCCGAAGGCTCGAAGTCGGCGAAGGCGGCGCCGCCGACTGGCGGAGTGGCGGAGGTCGCGAGGGCGGCGCGAGCGTTGCCGTTGGCGGGCAAACGCGTCGCCGACTTCGCCACCGATATTAGCGTGGACGACTATCTCGGTGGTAAGTCTCTTTTTTTTTAATCGATTCATCGGTACGCTGCAGGGTTGGGCGAAGGCCAACTTGCTGTGGTTGCGCCTGGCGCGGCGGCCACGACGGCCGCCGCAGCGCCGAAGGCGAAGGGCGGGGTTCTGAGCGCCGGTGGCGAGGCGTCGGCCCTCGCGGTTGTCATGGATGAGGCTGGCGCTGCGTCCCGCCGGCTGGCGGAGGCGACGGAGGCGCTACGTCAGGTCTGCTGAGTTGGATCTCGTCCCCCTCCCCCCCCCCTTTTTTTTACACCGCAGTCTTGTGATTGTTCTGCAGGTGGCTGACTTCGCTAGCCGCACTGCGTCGGGGGCCCTCACGGCAGCCGTGGCTGCCGAAGTCGAAAGGCTTCGGACGCAACACGCTGACGCCGTCCGCGAAAAATCAGCCGTCGACAGCAAGTGCCGCAAGCTGGCGGAGAAGGTGGCCACACTGGAGGACGAGAAGGCCGCCCTCCGTCGCCAGCTGGCGGGGGAAAGGAGGGAGGCCAATGAAGCCCTTGTCAAGGCGCAGGCTGCGCAGGCGGAGGCCAACCTGGCACGGGCGGAGGGCAACCTTGCCAGGGAGCGCGCCGAGCAGCTACAGGAGCGGCTCACCGCCCTGGAGAGCCGTGTGACGGGGGCCGAGGCTGCGGCACGAGCGGAGGCAGAGCGGACGCGCCAGCTGCTCGTGGATACATACCGTGGCCTGGGCGCAGGTACCGGTGAATTCGAAGTACCGGACCGAGAGCCCGGACTTCGGTGCCTAGAGTGGGTGCAGGAGGAGCTGCAGGCGCTCCCCACCGTCGTGGAGGGTTTTATGGCGTATGCCTCCCTGGTCACCTGCGAGGGGGCGATGAACGCGCTCTCCCGCGAAGGGTGCCGGCACTTCGAGGTCTTCGACCAAATCGAAGAGGACTTTGAGTGAGATATCTTCAAGGTCGAGGACCCCGTAGTGAAGGATTCTGCCGGGGCTATCTTCGACCGGCTGTGGGGTCCATACGGGAGCGATGTGGTCAGGGAGCGCGCCGCGACGGCGAGGGCTCAGGTAACATTTACGCTTGTTTGGTATTTGTTGGACGTGGGTTGTGTGCGTGTTTGATGAATTTTGTGTGTTTTGGCTTAGGCGGTGCGTGGCGAGAGGGTCGACGACTTCGGGGCGCTGAACAGCATGTTGGCTGACCCGGAGTCGGCCCCGGCGGAGGCTGTGTCCGAGGTCGCCCTGGCGCCGACCCCGGCCGCATCCGCTGCGGCCGGCGAAGGCCTGTCCCCAGAAGCTGCCGAAGGCGCGCCTGATGCGTCTGCAGCTGCCGCGCCGAGTGCTGAGGATCTCGCAGCAGTAGCGGTGGAGATAACAACGGAGGCGGCGGCAGAGCCAACAGCGGAGGCACCCGCAACGTCAGGGCCGACGCAGGTGGCGTAGCAGGTGTAGAGGGTTGGGGAAGTTTGTACATGTTACTGAATTTTGGTTGCTGCGCAGATTCAAGATTTTGGGCCTGCGCACGCAACCGCTACTACTAATTTTTTGGCGGCTACGACCGCGGAAGATGGTAATGACTGTGGTGGTTCCTCATCTGGGTTTTTTGACTGTGCTGACTCTGAGAGCTCGATTGAGTGGACGGAGTCGTCGGAGGACTTGGACTACTTCGCGGCCTTGGATGTGGCTGCGACGGAGGCCTCGCCGCACGCCACGGATGCAGGAGATGTGCGAGGTCCTTGCACCGGGCGACAGCGGCGAAGGGCAGTTGCGAAACGTATGGTTAGTGGGGCGGAGGGGGCCCGGCTTGGCGTAAGTGGGGCTGGTCGGCAGGAACTGTTATCTTTGCCGACCGCCGAGGGTGTAGGTGAAGGGAAACTGCGAAGTCTTTTTGCGGGTGAGGAGCTCAGGATAATGTTATTTAATTATAGGGAGATGGGAATTATTCCTAAGGTTGAGCCGATGTAGAGTGTGGTGCCCTCGCTTGTATATGTAGAGGCTTGTATGATGAAGTTGTGTGCCCTCGCGTGCGTGTGTGTGTGCGAAGTTGTTTTGTTGTGCTGTGTTGGCGTGATTATAGTTGGTCTTGGCGTGGGCGGCTTGATGTTGTCGTTTCAGCCTTTTGTTGAGCTAGTCCGGTCTTCTGCACAGATAGTCTTCGGTTTTTTCGCGCTTGTTGTGCTAATCCAGCTGCGCCCTTAGACGACTTCTGCGCGGATAGTCTTCGCGACAGACTTAGATTTTTTTTTCGCACTTGTTGTGCTGATCCGGCTGCACCCTTAGGCGACTTCTGCGCGGATAGTCTTCGCGACAGACTTAGATTTTTTTTCGCACTTGTTGTGCTAATCCGGCTGCACCCTTAGGCGACTTTTGCGCGGATAGTCTTCGCGACAGACTTAGATTTTTTTTCGCACTTGTTGTGCTAATCCGGCTGCACCCTTAGGCGACTTTTGCGCGGATAGTCTTCGCGACAGACTTAGATTTTTTTCCGCACTTGTGCTAATCCGGCTGCACCCTTAGGCGACTTTTGCGCGGATAGTCTTCGCGACAGACTTAGATTTTTTTCCGCACTTGTGCTAATCCGGCTGCACCCTTAGGCGACTTTTGCACGGATAGTCTTCGCGACAGACTTAGATTTTTTTTTCGCACTTGTTGTGCTAATCCGGCTGCACCCTTAGGTGACTTTTGCGCGGATTGGTCGCACGCGAGGGTAGCTAGCGCTTAGCCTCGCGGTGACCTCGTGGTGGTCGAATGTCGAAGACCGTCATCGCGGTCTTTTTCGACGCATGTCTTTGCGGGGGATTTTTCACGCATATATTACATGGCTCCGCCTCGTTAAAAACCTCACCCCCGGGAGGAAAAGAGTGCGGGCCGCTGCAAGATTGTTTTTGCGAATTACAAGGGCGAAGACAGCCCTGAGGAGTCAAACAAAAAATTTGCGGAGGTTGTCGATGTTCCAGGAGTGCTCCAGGTCCTCGCCGTTTGGCGTTGTGAGCCTGTAAGCGCTGGGGGAAGCTTTTGTCTTGACGATGAAAGGGCCCTCCCACCTGGGCTCCAGCTTGCCCTTGGACTCCGTCCGAGCTGTTCGAATGAGTACGAGGTCCCCCTCGCTGAACTCCCTCGGGGTGACTGAATGGTCGCGCCATGCTTTGGTCTGGGCTTGATACTTGTTCAGGGCCTGTAGGGCGAAGACACGGTCTCCGTCGATGAGATCCTTCGAAGTTGGCTCGTCCACATCTGGGACGGCTGACGGAACTGTTCGCGGGGACCCGTGCTTTATTTCTTGCGGGGACATGGCCTCCGATCCGTATAGAAGACGGAAGGGAGTGAACCCGGTCGCCCTGCACTCAGTCGTGTTTAGCGCCCAGACTGCCTAACCTGAGCGGTGGGCAGGGGTCCGACGATGTCGAGACCCCAGCGCTGGAGAGGCCATGTATGGGCGATCAGCTTTGTATACTGCGAAGGGCCGCCTGACCGAGGGGAAAACTTCTGGCAGGCTTCGCAGGATCGAGTGACCCGATTTGCGGCGCAGATCATTGCGGGCCAGTAAAAACCCTGGCGGATCACTGATGCAGTGGCTGTAAAGTACGCCGGCGCGAAGACCACTGATAGCATAGTGGATGGCAACCTGGTCGTCGACTGAGGGTAGCTGTGACTTGAGTGTCAGGAATTTGCGGTAATATTCCCTCAGGGTCTCCTTCTCTAGCTGCTTGCAGAGCGAGAGTTCGGCCAGGGCGTCGGTGTCTGGGCGGTACCCTTGGAAGTTGAGCAGGAACTTGTCCCGGAGACTTCTCCAGGAATCGATGGACAGCGGAGGCAACCTGGTGAACCAGGTGAGTGCGGGGCCCTCGAGGGCGATGATGAAAGACTTCGCCATTGTGGCGTCGTCCCCCCCGGACGATGCGACGGCGACCTGGTAACTCATTATGTATTGAGCCGGGTCGGTGCTGCCGTTGTACTTGGGGTAGGTCCCTGCGCGGAAGTTAGCTGGCCACGGCGTTACTTGCAGGTGAGGCGCCAGGGGACTTCGCTCATCGAGATAGTTGACCCCCTGGAATGGCGCGGCGTGCGGGAAGGTGTGGTCGCGTTGAGGGAAACGCGGGTCCTCTGGCTGCGCGCGGTGTTGCAGGGGTGGTTCATGCTGCAGGCCGGGGTGGCCTTCGCGCGTGTCGTCGTCGAGTGCGCGCTGCTGGAGGGGTGACTCGTGCTGCAGGCCGAGGTGGCCTTCGCGCTGCATCAGCGCAATCTCCCGCTCGAGTTCCTGGGCCTTGTGCTCTTCGTCGCGTATCATTTGCCGCACTTTGGCTAGTGCGGACACGCGTTGGCGCTTGGCCTCCAGTATTTCCTTCTGCCTCTGGAGATTGCGGGTCTTGAGGCGCAGGGCGCGCAGCTGTAGCTGTTCTTCTGCCGAGACGCCGAGGACCTCACCGTCCTCGGCGAGGTCCGTGCCTTCTGGTGGTGCGAAGCCTGAGGGTGGCTGCGGTTGTCCCTCAGGGTCGCAGGTGCGGAGGGTGTCGTCTTCAGCGGCCTCTTGGTGGGTGGATTGGGTGAGGGCGAGGGCCTTGCCCTTTCTTGCGGCGAGCAGTGCTGCCTTCGCAACCTCGTCAGCCTTCGGGTTAGCTCTCTTGGGTGCCATCGCGGGTGGTTTTTCTCGTAGCACGAACGGTAGGCGCCAAATGTTGGAACTTGCTCTCAACTGCAAGGGGGATCCAACACGGGTGAACGGTGATGACAACAGGGCACTCGCGTGTGATGGCAAAAGCTCTGTTAATCTGGCCTCTCACGGGCACTGTACAGGGGTATTTATAGGTACCTGAGCGCACAGCACCTCGAGCTAAGGACGCATGTGCCCTCAGGCACCTAGGTTATCCCAAGAATATTCCCATAAAGCGGGGTTACAGACCGTAATTACAGGAATGCTTTTACAACATAGGCCCGTAACACAGGGCGGCCAAGCGGGGCCCGTTACGACGGGCCGGATTGCACGTGGGCCTCCGAGCTGGACGAGGCCGCGCCGTGGGATGCCCTTCGTCGCCAGTCTTCGCCTGGAACGGAAGGAGCAAAGGGTGTCCCCGCCTGTTTTGTTTCTGTCAGTTCGGCTGCTGCAGCGAAGGCTTCGAGCGAAGGGTGGCGCCTTTGCCTTCGCCCCAACAACACTGTTCATGCCACCCAACCCACACCGGATATGTCATCCCAAGCATCGCAGCTCGAGACCCAGCTGGGTGGTACTCAGTTTGAAGAAATTCATGAAAGACAACAGCATATCCGTAGAGTACTAGAGACTTGTCCTGACGAATCGGATGTTGTTACAGGACATCAGGTAATATATCCAAGGCTAATACCTTTTTTACTCATCATACGTACATTGTTTGCATATTACTTTTTAGCTGGATACGAACCACACTATTTTTTCAACAGGATTTCTATTTTGATGTTCGAAACAACATGCTGAGGAACATAAAAATCACACCTCAAACCACACCAGCTTGCACCCGTTTGCCGAAATTTGACGTGACACTGCAAAAAAATGTTTGTTAGCAGTCCTTGTCTCATGTTATAATTCCATTTTACGATACATTAGTACAATACATATTACATAATTATATTAATCATATACCTTTGTGTAGAGAGGTGAAATGGCAACAGAGGAAATGGAACACAATGACAGTGGGCCAGTTTTTGATCAGACCCCAACGCCTCATGTCAGTATAATAACATACATCTTATATAATGCATTTTATGCCATTAAACTAATTATTCTAATGTTCAAACACTTATAACCAGGTTGCATCTCAGGATGATACACTGAAAGGGACAACAATTTCTGGAACTGATCCACTCCTTACAGAGCTTGAGTGCGTTCGTTCTCTATGGGATTTACTTTGTTCCAAGGACATTGACCAAAGCAGGTACTTGTTACACAAATTACGAAGACCGTATTTATAAGTTTGTTTCATGTATGCAATATGAATATATAACTATATTCATCATACATGGTTGTCATAGATTACGGTGAATACAGTGGAAACTGTATCGATATTTATGAATCTTTCACAGAGGGGAAGTGTCTTGAGAATGTCTTCATGCAATGCTTCATTGAGTGTGTTCGTGATGATTCCAAAAATCATCATAGAACTATGACTTCTAACAGATTAGTACTTGATGTCAATGTTGGGGTAGGTTCTTCTTCACAGTTATTGTAACTATACACAGAATATACTTACACACTCTCTTTGTGGTTTCTAGGCTCTGTTAAATTTTGAAGAGCAGGAACGTCATAGTAAGAATCCTCAGCCATTTGATCAAAATGTGTTACAGAATTGCTTGCATAACACATTGCCTCCTTTGGTAAATCTGGATACATGCAATCAGTAAGCCTCAGTAACCTTTTGTTCCCAGGTTCATTAGCATATTAACTGTACCTTTTACTCATCATGACATTGTAACAGCAACATGTAACTTATTTATATTTTTTCATCAACAGATATTGGTACCTATGCTTAGTAGGGGACATTGGACACTGTATGTAATCAACCTACAGCATCGGTGTATACACATTTTAGATTCTAATCCGTATGGTATACAACTTGGTGGCACCACATGGAAGGACTACCATTATGACCCAATCTATTTAGGTGGAAGGAAATTCCCATGGGCTAGGGTTATAATGAGTAGGCTGAGCAAAGCGTTGCAACATGTTTGCCCCAATGCAGCCTTCCCTAAATTTGGTAATTTTCCAATGGATATGCCATCTAATTGCCCAACAATGAGAACAGGGTCAAACGACTGTGGCTTTTATGTAATGAGTTACATGAAGTATTATGATCACAATGCAGGTGTCATAACTTCTTACACTCAACCAGTAAGTGATTATGCTAACTCTTTTATATTCTGGTTGCCATCGTTGTACATGTTAGCTATATACGTGTATAATGCATGTTATGCTTTTATTGCAGGACAATTCTTGAGACCTACGTGCTCATGCCCTTTATCAACTCACATTCTATCGCATGAACAAGGCGCTGCCACTTCCATTAGATATCCAGAGATTTATGTTTGTGCGCAAGTAGTTAACTATGTGTCAAAACTAAGCAATGGTGTGGGCCATGTATCGTACTGTAGTATTTGGGTCATGATTGTTAGTTAACAATGTTAGGAAGCTTCCTTACATGTGACGTTTAGAACAGTTGTTATGCTACCTTGTCTTAGGTTGTTACGCAGGTACTTTTGTGAACATTAGTTGGGGGATACTTTTGGTTAGGCTGCAACGATGCTTTTCTGTCTTGTGAACACCAGATGTTTTTACTTTTATGGGCTTAAATATGATCTTTTATATGTTACGAAGTTCTATGCATACCTCATTTTTTAATATTACGACCAGTTCATTTAATTTTGTACTTTTTGGTTAATATGTATATAAACTTATTGGTATCCCTATCATTTTTATACTCTTTGTTATTCTGTTATTCTCGAATCACATTACGCATCCATCACATTACTGGTCATATAGTTTACGTATTATACAATTATCATACAGGTTATATACGATGTTTTATTAGTTCCAATTATGCAACATTAGTAAGCAATATACGATATATTTATTAGATTTCAACAACCACCTGTATATAAATCATTTGTCACTCATGCAATGTTTATTGCAAAAAACATTATTCGTATCACATACAACATACTAATCACTGCCTGACTCAGTGCTATCAAAATAAATTGCTTGTTTTTTGGATGTTGTTGTCTCATTCCAATCAGGAGCGTTACTTCCACCCTTGTTCCTAGATCCAGGAGGTCGTCCTCTCTTACGTCCAGCAAGGCTAGCCAACCATAATATATTTTCCTCCAATGACAAACATGTCCTACTGTTGTGACCATCAGCAATTCCACACCTCTGGCATTTCCTGGTCATTTTCTTTGTACCTTTTGCTCCCAATTTAATAACCTTTTGTTCACTCCCCTTTATTGTTCTTCCTTTGGGTTTTGAGTTATTTGGTCTTGCCAAGCTTATCCCATCGACTGCAAAATCCAGTTTCTGCAATTCAAAAGTATATATTTCTCAGCATATAATATTATGCAGTCCAACATTCAGTATAATACCATTATTACCTTTCTGGCATGATCATTTTGTTCATGGTCACCACTCTCATTCATATTTGCGTGATTCTGCAAATTAACCTGTACCTGCCAACACATTTTAAGCTCAATCATAAGCCAATAACACAAACCTATAAATCATTTATATGTATAACCGCAAATCAATATAGTTGTTAAAGATATTACCTCTTCAAATGAACGTATCAGTATTGGTATTTGAACATTGTCCACACACCCCCTTCAAGTATATTAGATACGTCTTGAATTTCCTGAAAAATTGATGCAAAGCTCAGTATACATCATTTACAAATAAACATTCACAACAATATGATCAAAACCTTGTTAATTCACCATATCTTTCGACGTCTCTATTGTCTTCATCATCGTCCTGAAATTTTATTGTTTCATACCTCATCAATGTATTATGATGAATAATATGTTAAAAAATATACATTAAAACATTACATACTTGTATACCATGTCCCCCACTAGTTCCACATGTCTCCTCAACTTCTATATCTGTCTCCAAACGCGAAAGTACCTCGAGAAGCTCATCCATTACTGCTAGGGCTCTATCATTACCTGCCTTGGATAAACTAGCATGATGCACTACTTTCATTGCCTTTTTTAGCAACATCTTCTGTCTATATGATTTTGTTTCTCCATCCTTTCCCTTCAAATTCCTATCATCTCTTGAAAACGGAACATCTTGCCTTGCAGAGTAGGTGTATCTTTGTAAAATGTATTCCTTCGGTATCTGTTCAATCTGAAGATGCATAAACGCGTGTAGTACATGTACACAGAATAGCCCTATAAAAACAATAACGATCATAAGAATTTTTTTTATATGTTTTCAATGTATATATTTACTATTTCATACTCCATACCTATATGTTCCCAATGTTTGCATTCACAAGTATACTTTCCTGTATCTTCATCAGCTGTCACTTTGAATTAGTGTTGTCCCCACACAATTTTATTCGATATTGTTGTATGTTGCACCACCCAATCATTTGCACCCCCTTCTTGATCATGCATTATCTTGAATGCAGTTGCATATTTCAAAGATTCCTGGAATTTATTCATCACAGCCCTTGTGTATGCTCTTGCAACCCTTATCTCAAACATATAGAGCGTGTTCATTTCCTTTTGACCCTGTGGCGTATATAATGCAAATTAGATGACACTTATATTAAGGTATAAATATACATCATAACAATTTGTCCTCACCATGCTTCCCACTGCTTCTTTTGACTCTTTCATCTTTCTACTGTGTAGAAGCTTCATTATTTGCTTGGCGAATTGATGAAGCGGAGTGTTTGCATCGACATGTGCACTTTTCACAAGCCTGTTCATACTTTCGCTACACTGTGTAGACAACATTAGACCACAATAATGATTCTTGAAAAATGCAGGCACCCAATCCTTACGTATTTCATACATCTTACTGAGAGTAATGTTATCATGCAGATGGAAATCTTCAAGTAGCATTGACCATGCAGTCTCAAACTCCAACTCAGTCAAAGGATGATGTATTATAGATTGGAACCTTGTCTTAAAGTCCATTTCCTCAAACCTTGCATACAACTCGTTTAGAAAAGGCATATACCTATTTTGCACATGCCATAGACACAACCGATGTATTGTGTGTAGGAAAACCCTCTCGAGTGCTACTGGCATTGCAGGATCTTGATCTGCATTCATAGATGTCAAAATTGTATGAATCTTATTCCATGTTACAAAGAAAATAAGATCAAATTGAAGACATATTTTATGTATATACATTTCCTTCATTATTATCAGTCGTACCTGTCAGCATCACTCGTGGCCCTTCGGTTCCCATGCATGTTTTGAAGGCGTTGAATACCCATTTGTTGGGGCAAAGGCGTAGACGCTACCCTCCGCTCGATGCCTTCGCCAGTCTCGCTGCACCAACGGAGACGACGACTAACGGACCGCACCCTTCGTCCGACGCGACTGAAGGACGAAGACCATGGCGAGGCCGCTCCGTCCCGCGGAGTCGCCCAGCGTGAGAGCCCACGTACAATCCGGCCCGTCATAACGGGCCCCGCGCTGTTGTTGCGCATTACAGGCCTAAATTGTAAAGGTTTTTCTATTATTACAGTATGTAACCCTGCTTTAATGGGAATATTCCGGGAGAACCTAGGCTCCTGAGGGCACATGCGTCCTTAATCCTTGACGCTGGGCACTCAGGCACCTATAAATACCCCCGCATAGTGCCCTTGAGGGGCTAGGTTAACAGAGCTATTGCCATCTCAAGTTGTAGCCCCGTTTACACCGCTTTCACTCCCTCGTTGGATCAACTTGCGTAGGAGAGCAAGTTCCAACATTTGGCGCCCACCGTTCGTGCTACGAAAACACCACCCGCGATGGCACCCAAGAGAACCTCGTCGAAGGCTGACGAAGCCGCGAAGGCGGCACTGCTGGCCGAGAAAAAGGGCAAGGCCCTCGTCGACAACACTCTCCAAGAGCCCTGCGAAGACGACGCAAACAGCAAGAAGCAGCGCAATGAACAACCCACTACCGAAGGCAGCCTCCGCACCTGCAGCTCCGGGGGACCACAGCAGCCTCCCCCAGGCTTCGCTCCACCAGAGGGCGCGGACGCCACCGAGGACGGCGAAGTCATCGGCGTTTCGGCCGAAGAGCAGCTACAGCTGCGCGCCCTACGCATCAAGAACCGCAACCTCCAAAAGCAAAAAGAGATCCTCGAGGCCAAGCGCCAACGCATGTTTGCACAAGCCAAGGTGCGACAGATGATACACGACAAAGAGCAGAAGGCACAGGAGCTTGAACAAGAGATCGCACTCATGCAGAGCGAAGGCCAACTCGGCCTGCAACACGGTCCACCCCTCCAGCAGCGCGCGCAAATCGAAGACCTGTTCATCCCTCAGCGCGGACACACCATCCCTCATGCTACGGCTTTCCAAGGCGTCAACTACCTTGACGAGCGAAGTCCCCTGGCACCTCACCTGCAAGTGACACCATGGCCCGCCAACTTCAGGGCAGGGACCTATCCCAAGTACAACGGCAGCACTGATGCAGCACAGTACATCATGAGCTATCAAGTCGCCGTTGCATCATCCGGAGGGGACGACGCCACGATGGCCAAGTCATTCATCATTGCCCTCGAAGGCCCAGCCCTCACCTGGTACACCAGGTTGCCCCCATTGTCTATCGACTCCTGGAGAAGTCTCCGGGACAAATTCTTGCTCAACTTCCAAGGGTACCGCCTAGACACCGACGCCTTGGCTGAACTCTCACTCTGCAAGCAGCTGGAACGAGAGACTCTGCGGGAGTATTACCGCAAGTTCTTGACCCTCAAGTCACAACTGCCTTCGGTCGATGACCAGATCGCCATCCACTACGCCATCAGTGGCCTTCGGGTCGACGTCCTCTACAGCCACTGCATCAGGGACCCGCCCAGGAACCTCCAGGAGCTGTATCAGCTGTTTGAGAAATACGCTAGATCCGAAGAGCTCCACCAGCGCAAAGTTGAGTCTCAGAGGAAGCCCAAAGACCCTACGCAGTCCAGCCGCACTTGGACGAGGCCCTCGCAGACAGACTCCGGCCGGGACGGCCGCAATCAGCAGCAGGTGCACAACATCGCCAACCAGCCCCCCGCTGGTGAGGCCCCTCACCACCAGGAGTATCCCCCCTAGGGCCGAGGAAATGGAACTCGCGGTCGAGGACGGGGGCGTGCGCAGCAGCCACGCAGATTTTACTACCTGTTCCACGGCGAAGACTGCGCGCATCCCACGAGAGACTGCCCAGAGACGAAGGCCACCAGAGACAGAATGGCACGGGCACAACTAGCCGACAACCCTAGAATTGTCGCGCACGCATATCAGCAACCCCCTCAGCCATACAACCATGGCCCCACTCTGCCTCCACCGCACCACGCATACCAACACCACCAGGAGGTACAAATCGTACCTCCCCCACCCCCACACCATCAGCAGCAAAACATCCACCACCCCAACCACCCCCAAGCCCCAAAGCAAGAGGACTTCGCCGATCAACCGTATCGCGGAGTCATTCATATGATTACTGGGGGGTCCAGCGCCGACTTCGACACAAAGCGGCAAAAGAGGGACCATTACCGCAGAATCAACCACGTCGCCATCACCGGCCCGGTCGTGCAGACAAAGTGGTCCCACGTGCCATTGACCTTCGACGCCCGAGACGTCGATCTGCGCAGCGCCCCCCACATCGATGCCATGGTCATCAACTGCAGCATGGCAGGCTGGGACTTGCACAAAGTCTTGGTCGACAATGGCAACCAGGCGGACATCATTTTCCTCTATGCCTTCGATCGCATGGGCATAAGCCACAGCCTGCTCAAGCCCTCGGACAACCCCCTATACGGCTTCGGCGACAAGGGCACTTTTCCCGTTGGCAAAATAGAGTTGCCCCTCTCCTTCGGTGTAGCACCCAATGCCCGAAGTGAGCAAGTCATGTTCGACATCGTCGACATGGTGTACCCGTACAACGCCATAATGGGTCGGGGCTCCATCAACAAGTTTGAGGCAGCTATCCACGGACTTTACCTGTGCATGAAGATCCCAGGTCCGCAAGGCACCATCACAGTTTACGGCAACCAGCAGTTTATGTGTAACATAGAAAGAGACTTCGTCCCCAGACAAAGAAACGTACACTGCCTCACGGCCCAACGCGAAGTCCCCGAGTCTGCCATTCCAACCGCCAAAGAGCATGAAAAAGCACAGCTGCAGAGCAACGACGGGACCAAGACTGTCCCCCTCGACCAGGCAACGCCCCAGCAGATGGTTACCATCAGCGAAGACCTCACTTCGCCCGACGAGGAGAGGCTCCTCTGCTGTCTGTCCAAGAATAAAGATGTCTTCACCTGGTCCGCCCTCGACCTGGTCGGAGTCAGTCGCTCCATCATCGAGCACGGCTTAGGAATCGGCCCTTCGGTGAGGCCGAAGAAACAACGGCTGCGCAAGATGTCTGACGAGAAGACAGAAGCCGCCAAGACCGAGGTGCATCGCCTGCTCGAAGCCAAATTTATCGAGCCAATCGCCTACCCCACATGGCTCGCCAATGTAGTGATGGTGCAGAAGAAGAGCGGCAAATGGCGGATGTGCATAGACTTCACCAGTCTTAACAAGGCCTGCCCCAAGGACAATTTCCTGCTGCCTCGAATCGACAAAATCGTCGATGGCGCGGCCGGGTGCGAAGTCATGTCACTCCTTGACTGCTTCTCCGGCTACCACCAAATATATATGAAGGAGGAGGACAAGGCAAGCACCAGCTTCATAACACCCTTCGACACGTATTGTTTCATCAGAATGCCGGAGGGAATCAAGAATGTCGGGTCCACTTTCTCTCGACTCACCAAAACGGTGCTCGAGAGCCAGGTCGGCAGAAATATATTCACATATGTGGACGACATCGTCGTTGCCAGCAGAAGCAAGGAAGACCACCTGGCCGACCTCGCCGAAACGTTCGCGAACATGCGGACCGCACGACTTCGCCTCAACCCCGAAAAGTGCGTCTTCGGAGTCCGCCAGGGGAAAATCTTGGGCTACCTGGTATCACACCACGGAATTGAGGCCAATCCAACCAAAATCCAGGCTATCATCAATATGACGCCCCCACAGTCAGCCAGAGAAGTGCAACGACTGACAAGCAGGTTGGCCGCCCTCAACAGATTCATCTCCAAGTCCACGGAGCGGAGCCTCCCTTTCCTCAAAACACTCCGCGGCGCAAAAGACTTCGCATGGGGGCCAGAGCAGGCGGCGGCCTTCGCTTCACTAAAACAGTACTTGTTGGAATTGGCGATCCTTACAAGCCCCGACCCTTCGCTACCCCTATTGCTCTATGTCGCGGCTTCGCCACATGCGGTCAGCGCAGCACTGGTTCAAGAGCAGACCAGAGAGGGCACGACCAGGCAATGTCCAGTTTATTATGTCTCTGAAGTACTCACAACATCAAAATGTAATATGACGGAACTGGAAAAGATCGCCTATGCAGTCGTGATGGCCTCGCGCAAATTGCGCCATTATTTCGAGGCATTCAAGGTCCAAGTCACCTCGGATTGAGGACTTGGCGAATTGTTCAGAAACCCGGAGGCGTCAGTACGGATTGCCAAGTGGGCAGCCGAACTCTTCGGCTACCACATCACATTTGAACCCAGGACAGCCATCAAATCACAAGTCCTGGCAGACTTCGTCGTCGATTGGACTGGGCCAATGACACAGCCGGACCCGACCACAGAAAAAGTGTGGACAATCCATTGCGATGGCGCCTGGTGCCATGCGGGGGCAGGCGTCGCTGCAGTCATTACTTCGCCCACCGGGATCAAACACAGATACGCAGCGCGCCTCAGCTTTGCTTTGGAGTCTGATAGATGCACCAACAACATAGCAGGCATACGAGGCTGTCATCCTCGGCCTTCGCAAGCTAAGGGCACTCGGTGTCACCACCTGCATCATCAGAACAGACTCCAAGGTAGTCGCCGGCCAGGTCGAGAAAGACTATGCAGCGAAGGACCCCGCACTCATGCAGTACCTCGCGGCCATCCGCAGCCTCGAAAGACAATTCAAGGGTTTCACGTTGCAGCACGTGGACCGAGCCAAGAATGAGGAGGCCGATGCGTTGGCCAAGGCAGCCGCCAGGGGCGAGGCCCTACCCTCCGACGTGTTCTACCACGTCATCGGCACGCCAGCCGTCTGCAGCCCTGAGGGGCTCCAAATAACCAATGACAGCGAGGGCCACCGCATAGTCAACCTCATCATGACCGAAGACTGGCGGGCACCAATAACCCTGTTCCTGCAGGGGTACTACCATCCAACCGACATCAACGAGGCCAAGCGCCTCAAACACCGAAGCTGGGACTTCGCGTTGATCGAAGGCCAACTTTACAAGAAGGGGGTCAGCCAACCGATGCTTAAGTGCGTCACCGAGACTGAAGGCGTCCAAATTCTACGCGAGGTCCACAGCGGGACTTGCGGCTCTCAAGCAGGGCCTAGGGCCCTAGCGGCAAAGGTGATTCGTCAAGGTTTTTACTGGCCCGCCATGATTTGCGCCGCAAATCGGGTCACAAGGTCCTGCGAAGCCTGTCAGAAATTTTCTCCGCGCTCAGGACGCCCTTCACAGTTCACGAAGCTAATCGCCCACACGTGGTCCCTTCAGCGCTGGGGCCTGTACATTGTCGAGCCCCTGCCCACGGCTCAGGGGAACCTCAAGTTCACCTTCGTCGTCGTTGAGTATTTCACCAAATGGATTGAGGCGAGGGCAGTATCCACTATAACATCGAAGACAGCCCAGAAATTCTTCTGGCAAAACATTGTTTGCCGCTTCGGAGTCCCGTCCGAACTCACAGTCGATAACGGCAAGCAATTCGACAACCAAGACTTCAAGGATTTCTGTTTCTCCATCGGCACCAAGCTTGCCTTCGCCTCAGTGTACCACCCCCAATCCAACGGAGTCGTGGAACGCGCCAACGGAAAAATTTTCACAGCCGTCAAGAAAATGCTCCTCGACGACAAAAAAGGCAAGTGGCCTGACCTGTTACCCGAAGTGGTCTGGGCGCTGAACACAACTGAGTGCAGGGCAACTGGGTTCACCCCTTTCCGCCTTCTGTACGGATCGGAGGCTATGACTCCGCAAGAAATAAAACACGGGTCACCTCGGACAGTTGCGTCAGTCATCCCCGACGTAGACGAGCCTACTTCGAAGGACCTCATCGACGGAGACCGCGTCTTCGCCCTACAGGCTCTAAACAAATACCAAGCTCAGACAAAAGCATGGCGCGACCACACAGTCATCCCGAGGGAGTTCAACGAAGGAGACCTCGTACTCGTCCGGACAGCTCGGCCAGAGTCCTGGGGCAAGTTGGAGCCGAAATGGGAGGGCCCTTTCATCGTCAAGACGAAGGCGTCCCCCAGCGCGTACAGGCTCACAACGCCATCCGGCGAAGACTTAGAACATTCTTGGAACATTGATAATCTTCGCAAATTTTTTGTTTAACTCTTCTGGGCCACTTCACCCTTGTAATCCGCAGAACAAGTTTTAAGCCGGCCCGCACTCTTTTCCTCCCGGGGGTGAGGTTTTTAACGAGGCGGAGCCATGTAATATACACGCGAAAAATCCCCCGCAAAAACTACGTCGAAAAAGACCGCATCAACGGTCTTCGACATTCGACCGACACAAAAGTCACCGCGAGGGGCAGCGATGGCTACCCTCGCGTGCGACAGTCCGTGCAAAAGTCGCCTAAGGGTGCAACCGGACTAGCACAACAAGTGCGTAAATTCGAAGTCTTCTTAAAAAGACTATCCATGCAAAAGTCGCCTAAGGGTGCAGCCGGACTAGCACAACAAGTGCGTAAATTCGAAGTCTTCTCAAAAAGACTATCCGTGCAAAAGTCGCCTAAGGGTGCAGTCGGACTAGCACAACAAGTGCGTAAATCGAAGTCTTCTCCACAACACAATCCGCGCAAAAGTCGCCTAATGGTGCAGCCGGACTAGCACAGCAAGGGCGCAAATTCCAAATCTTCTCCAAAAGACTACCCGTGCAAAAAGTCGCCTAAGGGTGTAGCCGGACTAGTGAAAGTCGCCTAGAGGGAGGGTGAATAGGGCGAAACTGAAATTTACAAATATAAACACAACTACAAACCGGGTTAGCGTTAGAAATAGAAACGAGTCCGAGAGAGAGGGCGCAAAACAAATCGTGAGCAAATAAGGAGTGAGACACGATGATTTGTTTTACCGAGGTTCGGCTCTCTCAAGCCTACTCCCCGTTGAGGTGGTCACAAAGACCGGGTCTCTTTCAACCCTTTCCCTCTCTCAAACGGTCCCTCGGACCGAGTGAGCTTCTCTTCTCAAATCAAACCGGGAACAAAACTTCCCCGCAAGGACCACCACACACTTGGTGTCTCTTGCCTCGGTTACAATGGAGTTTTGATCACAAGAACAAGTGAGAAAGAAAAGAAGCAATCCAAGCGCAAGAGCTCAAAAGAACACGACAAATCTCTCTCGCTAATCACTAAAGCCTTGTGTGAAATTGGAGAGAATTTGATCACTTGGGTGTGTCTAGAATTGAATGCCTAGCTCTTGTAAGTGGTTGAGAAGTGGAAAACTTGGATGACTTGAATGTGGGGTGGTTGGGGGTATTTATAGCTCCAACCACCAAACTAGCCGTTTGGGTGGAGGCTGTCTATCGCATGGTGCACCGGACAGTCCGGTGCACACCGGACATGTCCGGTGCGCCAGCCACGTCACCCGAACGTTAGGGTTCCGACCGTTGGAGCTCTGACTGCTGGGCCCGCCTGGGTGTCCGGTGGCGCACCGGACATGCACTGTAGAGTGTCCGGTGCGCCAGCATGGGCGTGCCTGACTTCTGCGCGCGCTGGCGCGCATTCAATGCGCCTACAGGTAGCCGTTGGCGCCGAAGTAGTCGTTGCTTCGTTGTCACACCGGACAGTCCGGTGTGCACCGGACATGTCCAGTGAATTATAGCGGACTAGCCATTGCAAATTTCCCGAAGCTGGCGAGTTCAGAGTTGCTTCATTCTTGGAGCACCGAACACTGTCTGGTGTACACCGGACAGTCCGGTGAATTATAGCGCAGCGCCTCTGAAAATTCCCGAAGGTGAAGAGTTCAGCTTCGAGTCCCCTGGTGCACCGGACACTGTCCGGTGCGCCCGACCAGGGTGCCTTCGGTTGTCCCTTTGCTCCTTTATTTGAACTCTTTCTCTTGATCTTTTTATTGGCTTATTGTGAACCTTTGGTACCTGTAGAACTTATAAACTTGGGCAAATTAGTTAGTCCAATTATTTGTGTTGGACAATTCAACCACCAAAATCAATTAGGAAATAGGTGTAAGCCTAATTCCTTTTCAATCTCCCCCTTTTTGGTGATTGATGCCAACACAAACCAAAGCAAATATAGAAGTGCAGAATTTGAACTAGTTTGCATATGCAAGTGCAAAGGTTACTTGGAATTGATCCAATAAGTATTACTTACTAGATATGCATGGATTGTTTCTTTATTTTTAATATTTTGGACCATGCTTGCACCACATGTTTTGTTTTTGCAAATGCTTTTGTAAATTCTTTTCAAAGTCCTTTTGCAAATAGTTAAAGGTAAATGAATAAGATTTTGCTAAGCATTTTCAAGTTTTGAAATTTTCTCCCTTTGTTTCAAATGATTTTCCTTTGACTAAACAAAACTCCCCCTCAATAAATTCTCCTCTTAGTGTTCAAGAGGGTTTTAAGATATCAATTTTGAAAATACTACTTGCTCCCCCTTTTGAACACAATAAGATACCAATTTGAAATTTACCAATTGAAAATCATTTTTGAAATTAGGGTGGTGCGGTCCTTTTGCTTTGGGCTCATACTTTCTCCCCTTTGGCATGAATCGCCAAAAACGGATACTTTGAGTGAGATATAAGCCCTTTTCTACCTACTTTCTCCCCTGTTGGCAAATAAAACATATGAGTGAAGATTATACCAAAGATGGAGAGTGATGCGGAGCAACGGCGAAGGATGAGTAGTAGAGTGGAGTGGAAGCCTTTGTCTTCGCCGAAGACTCCAATTCCCTTTCAATATACCTATGACTTGGTTTGAAATACACTTGAAAACACATTAGTCATAGCCTATATAAAAGAGACATGATCAAAGGTATATTTATGAGCTATGTGTGCAAATTAACAAAAGAAATTCCTGGAATCAAGAATATTGAGCTCATGCCTAAGCTTGGTAAAAGTTTGTTCATCAAGTGGCTTGGTAAAGATATCGGCTAATTGATTTTTAGTATTAATGTATGCAATCTCGATATCCCTATTTTGTTGGTGATCCCTAAGAAAATGATACCGAATGGCTATGTGTTTAGTGCGGCTATGCTCAACGGGGTTATCTGCCATGCGGATTGCACTCTCATTATCACATAGAAGAGGAACTTTGGTTAGTTTGTAACCATAGTCCCGCAGGGTTTGCCTCATCCAAAGCAATTGCGCGCAACAATGGCCTGCGGCAATATACTCGGCTTCGGCGGTAGAAAGAGCGACCGAATTTTGCTTCTTTGAAGCCCAAGACACCAAGGATCTTCCCAAGAACTGACAAGTCCCCGATGTGCTCTTTCTATTAATCTTACACCCCGCCCAATCGGCATCGGAATAACCAATTAAATCAAATGTGGATCCCCGAGGGTACCAAAGCCCAAACTTAGGAGTATAAGCCAAATATCTTAAGATTCGTTTTACGGCCGTAAGGTGAGATTCCTTAGGGTTGGCTTGGAATCTTGCACACATGCATACGGAAAGCATAATATCCAGTCGAGATGCACATAAATAGAGTAATGAACCAATCATCGACTGGTATACCTTTTGATCCACGGACTTACCTCCCGTGTCGAGGTCGAGATGCCCATTTGTTCCCATGGGAGTCTTGATGGGTTTGGCATCCTTCATCCCAAACTTGTTTAGAATGTCTTGAGTAGACTTCGTTTGGCAAATAAAGGTGCCTTCTTGGAGTTGCTTTACTTAAAATCCCAAGAAATATTTCAACTCCCCCATCATCGACATCTCGAATTTCTGTGTCATGATCCTACTAAACTCTTCACATGTAGATTCGTTAGTAGACCCAAATATGATATCATCAACATAAATTTGGCATACAAACAAATCATTGTCAAGAGTTTTAGTAAATAAAGTAGGATCGGCCTTGCCGACTTTGAAGCCATTAGCAATTTTACCCAAACCTTTGACCAAACCTTGGTTTCCATCCCCGAATGTGATAGCTCGTTGGGGATCTTGGTTTTTCTCGTAGGAGGAGAACATCTTCTTCTCCCCCGTCATGTGGTTTGTGCACCCGCTATCGATGATCCAACTTGAGCCCCCGGATGCATAAACCTACAAAACAAGTTTAGTTCTTGATTTTAGGTACCCAAACGGTTTTGGGTCCTTTGGCATTGGAAACAAGAACTTTGGGTACACAAACACAAGTCTTTGACCCCTTGTATTTGCCCCCAACAAACTTGGCAACTACCTTGCCGGATTTGTTAGTAAGCACATAAGATGCATCAAAAGTTTTGAATGAGATGTCATGATCATTTGATGCATTAGGAGTTTTCTTCTTAGGCAACTTAGCACGGGTTGGTTGCCTAGAGCTAGATGTCTCACCCTTATACATAAAAGCATGGTTAGGGCCAGAGTGAGACTTCCTATAATGAATTCTCCTAATTTTGCTCTCGGGATAACCGGTAGGGTACAAAATGTAGCCCTCGTTATCCTGAGGCATGGGAGCCTTGCCCTTAACAAAATTAGATAATTTCTTAGGAGGGGAATTAAGTTTGACATTGTCTCCCCTTTGGAAGCCAATGCCATCCCTGATGCCAGGGCGTCTCCCGTTATATAGCATACTTCTAGCAAATTTAAACTTTTCATTTTCTAAGTTATGCTCGGCAATTTTAGCATCTAATTTTGCTATATGATCATTTTGTTGTTTAATTAAAGCCATGTGATCATGAATAGCATTAACATCAATATCTCTACATCTAGTGCAAATGGACACATGCTCAACGGTAGATGTAGAGGGTTTGCAAGATTTTAATTCTACAACCTTAGCATGTAATATATCATTTTCACTTCTAAGGTTGGAGATAGTAACATTACAAACATCAAAATCTTTAGCCTTAACAAGCAATTTTTCATTTTCAATCCTAAGGCTAGCAAGAGAATCATTCAATTCTTTAATCTTAGCATGTAAATCAACATTATCATTTCTAAGATTTGGAATTGAAACATTAGAATCAACCTTAGCTAACAAATTAGCATTCTCATTTCTAAGGTTGTCAATAATCTCATGGCAAGTGCTTAGCTCACTAGATAATTTTTCACATTTTTCAACTTCTAGAGCGTAAGCATTTTTAACCTTAACATGCCTTTTATTTTCCTTGATTAGGAAGTCCTCTTGGGAATCCAAGAGTTCATCCTTCTCATGGATGGCACTAATTAATTCATTTAATTTTTCCTTTTGTTGCATGTTTAGGTTGGCAAAAAGAGTACGCCAATTATCTTCCTCATCACTAGCATTGTCATCACTAGAGGACTCATATTTAGTGGAGGATTTGGATTTAACCTTCTTCTTTTTGCCGTCCTTGGCCATGAGGCATTTGTGGCCGACGTTGGGGAAGAGAAGACCCTTGGTGACGGCGATGTTGGCGGCGTCCTCGTCGAAGGAGGAGTCGGTGGAGCTCTCGTCGGAGTCCCATTCCCGACACACATGGGCATCGCCGCCCTTCCTCTTGTGATATCTCTTCTTCTCCTTTCTTCTCCCCTTCTTGTCATTGTCCCTATCACTATCACTTGATAATGGACATTTAGCAATAAAGTGACCGGGCTTACCACACTTGTAGCAAACCTTTTTGGAACGGGATTTATAATCCTTCCCCTTCCGTTGTTTGAGGATTTGGCGAAAGCTTTTGATGATGAGCGCCATTTCCTCGTTGTCGAGCTTGGAGGCGTCGATGGGTGTTCGACTTGGAGTAGATTCCTCCTTCTTTTCTTCCGTCGCCTTGAATGCGACCGGTTGTGCCTCGGGCGTGGAGGAGGTGCCTTGCTCGATGATTTTCTTTGAGCCTTTAATCATTAGCTCAAAGCTCACAAATTTTCCTATTACTTCCTCGGGAGACATTAGCTTATATCTAGGATCACCTCGAATTAATTGAACTTGTGTAGGGTTAAGAAATACAAGGGGTCTAAGAATAACCTTGACCATCTCATGGTCATCCCATTTTTCGCTCCCGAGGTTGCGCACTTGATTCACCAAGGTCTTCAAGCAGTTGTACATGGCTTGTGGGTCCTCTCCTTGGTGAAGCATGAAGCGACCGAGCTCCCCCTCGATCGTCTCCCGCTTGGTGATCTTGGTCACCTCGTCTCCCTCGTGCGCGGTCTTGAGTACGTCCCAAATTTCCTTCACACTTTTTAACCCATGCACCTTATTATACTCCTCTCGACTTAGAGAGGCGAAGAGTATAGTGGTGGCTTGGGAGTTAAAGTGGTGGATTTGGGCTACTTCGTCCGAGTCGTAGTCCTCATCCCCTACAGATGGTACCTGTACACCAAACTCAACAACATTCCATATGCTTGTGTGGAGTGAGGTTAGATGATGCCTCATTTTGTCACTCCACATATTATAATCTTCACCGTCAAAAACCGGTGGTTTGCCTAATGGAACGGAGAGTAAAGGAGTACGCTTTGAAATGTGGGGGTAGCGTAGGGGGATCTTACTATACTTCTTGCGCTCTTGGCGCTTAGAAGTTACGGACGGCGCATCGGAGTCGGAGGTCGATGGTGATGAAGAGTCGGTCTCGTAGTAGACCACTTTCCTCATCCTCTTGTGCTTGTCGCCTCTCCGATGCGACTTGTGGGAAGAAGATTTCTTCTCCTTCCCCTTCCCTTTGTTGGAGTCCTTCTTCTTCTCCTTCCTCTTAGTACGGGACTCTTCCGATGAAGTGCTCCCGTGGCTCGTAGTGGGCTTGTCGCCGGTCTCCATCTCCCTCTTGGTGTGATCTCCCGACATCACTTCGAGCGGTTAGGCTCTAATGAAGCACCGGGCTCCGATACCAATTGAAAGTCACCTAGAGGGGGGTGAATAGGGTGAAACTGAAATTTACAAATATAAACACAACTACAAACCGGGTTAGCGTTAGAAATAGAAACGAGTCCGAGAGAGAGGGCGCAAAACAAATCGTGAGCAAATAAGGAGTGAGACACGATGATTTTTTTTACCGAGGTTTGGCTCTCTCAAGCCTACTCCCCGTTGAGGTGGTCACAAAGACCGTGTCTCTTTCAACCCTTTCCCTCTCTCAAACGGTCCCTCGGACCGAGTGAGCTTCTCTTCTCAAATCAAACCGGGAACAAAACTTCCCCGTAAGGGCCGTAACACCCCTGGTGTTACTATAACTAAAACTTGAGCATGACATCATAAGCATGGGCATTGCATATGTTTGACACACCTAGAGTGCATTCACTAGGCAAAAATTTCAAACAAGTTGTATTGTTTTTAGTATTTTGCAAATAGGACCCTGAATGGGGAATCTAACTCTAAATAAGGCTCAAAGGGGCAAAAATTAACCCAAATAAAGAAAACCTAAGGGCTTTAGGGGAAGAGTCATAAAATGTCCCCAAAAACAAAGTTGAATCACATTTATACCCTTGGAATACCAGAAACCCTAATTGGAACCCTGGAAAACCCTAAAACCAAACCCTAGGGACCTAAGTGCAAAATTTGTCCACTTTTGGGTTAAAGTGCAAAAACCTAGTCAAATAAGTATCTTAAGTCAATTGGATCACAAATATGTGGATTTGAAGGCCAAACCCTAAGTTTTGGACTTAAATGCAAAATGGACCTCATTTGAGTTTTACTCTAAGTCTGAAAATCAGTGAATGGGCTCAACTTTGGGGCTTTGTATCTTTTAGGATATAGGGTTTTTGCCCTAGGTCACCACATCCAAGTTGAAGACCCATTATAGGAGAACAACTTTGCTTAAGGTTGTGAGCTTAGTTGTTAAGAAGAATTTAGAGAAAACCAAGCCTAAAGTTGGGCTGTCAGGCTGTTATGTCTGAATTTTCAGACTAGAAGTGAACTGACCTCGACTTCAAGCTAGGTTTTGAGCATGATTCAGTGCTCAAATGAGTTTGATCTCTATAGTTGGATTGTAGCTGGTTTGTAACTCTACAACTTTGGTACAGAGTATTGACAAAGTTGCAGTGTAAAATTTGGGGAAATATTGCTCTGAACTTGCTCTGTCATGCTAACTGATGGGGTCTTCCATGGTACAGTAACCGGTAAACTGAAGAAGAATGTATTCGTGCTCGTCGCCGATAGCCATCGCCGTCGATCGTCGTTCGCCGTGATTCGTGCTCGGCGGTCACCGGATAAGTCTGTCACGGTAAAGGTCCTCGTCACCGGTGAGCTGGAAGTCACCCGCTCGGCCACGGCACATCTCCCCTGGCTCACCGCCCGCGGTAAAGTGCTCGCCGTCGACCGCCGCCTCTCGGCCGGGTGCCGCGTGGCTCAACTCTTCCTCCGTGCCGTCGTGACTCCTCACGGTTGTCTCATCGATGCCGGTGAGCCCGCCACGGCGGTAGACACGTAGTCGCGAAGCCGATAACCTTCCTCATCTCCGGCCGCCGCACGTCTCCTCGAAATTCACCGGTCACCGTCCTTGGAGCCTATAAATTGAGGGCGGGGCTAGTTGCGCCATGAAATCGTGAAGCTATAGCACCCACTACCGTCTCCGATTAACTCCCATAGCCAGAGAATTCCACGTTTCCCCCAATTCGGTTCTCCGCCACCGTGGAACTGAGCTCCCCGTCGCCAGCCCAACTCCGGTCAGTTCCCGCCCTTTGCTCCCTCGTTTGAGCATTCTCGTGCCTCTGTGATGCTCCCCGACCCCTTTAATTGGACTAGACCGACGCTCATCGCCGGGAACACGATCATTTCGCCGCTTTGCTTACGGCCACCGTGGCCGGAGCTCCCTAGTCCACCAAATGTGCAATTAAGTTGGGGAAAACGTTCATGGGGACTCGGATTTGGTCTCAGCCGAAGATTAGCACCGGTCTTAGCCTCAATCGGCCGACGTAGATGCTCGCCGGAGCACGGCCACGCTTGAACGCCGTCGAGGACTTCGAGTTGTAAATTGATAGAAACCGGAGGGTCTTTTTGTGAAGTGTCAGCGACCTAGAAAAACAGTAAACGAACCTATCTCCAGTTAGGCAAAACGCCAAGGACCTCTGCGCAAAGTCGCCTCGCGGGCGCGGGCGCGCGCGCGAATCCGTTCAGGCTTGGGCCACCTGGACCTGAATCGGCCCAGTACTGTTTCTATTTTTCCTTTTTCTTTTTCAGCAGAACTTTGAAAAATTGTAGAAGATGGTAGGAAAATCCTAAAAATATGAGACCAATTTTCCTAGGCTTGTTATTTTCCATAGTATTTAATAAAAATAGTTTTATGATTTTTAGTTTGAACAGGGAATTTTAGGGTATTTAAAATAGCCTAAACCATTGGTTCTGGATTTTTAGAAAATTAATAATAAGTCCAAAATTTCCCAAACTTTTTATGTGAGCTTTTCACATTATTTAGAAGCCATGGGTAGAGTTTGGTTTGATTTGGACCTTGTTTGATCACTAAACCCAAAACCACCCCCCTGCTCCATGAACTCCTTTACTGACTCCGGAAAACCTAGGTTCTCGGAGTACCGTGAAGGAAAGTTGTACTCAAGACTTAAATAATAAGTTTATGCTATCTTTGCATCCTCATGAGCATCCCATGACATCCATTCTTATGCATGTATATGGTTATATTAGAGCACGAAGAAGAAGAAGTTTCTGAAGAAGGGATACCACCCACCTCTGATCCTCAAGCGGACAACTGCTTTTATTTCGATATTTGTGGATCCGAGCAGGACACATCCGATAACAAAGGCAAGCCCCGGTGCATGCAACCCTTTTCCTTGTGTTTTTAAATACTTTTCGCACTCTTATGTCTAGTGAAATGTGCATTAAGTTCATAGGAGTTATTTGAAACCCTTTGATGCATTGCTTTCCTTGATATCCATACCTTTATAGATACTTCTGTGAAGTATCAAAAGTATGATTTACAAAAATGCTTAGCCTTGCTTAGATCTTGTGGATAGAGGTTGTCCTCAATTTAACCCGGGAGAGGATGGCTTCTACCTGCAAGAATATTTTCATTTGGAGCAATAGTGGGATCTTACTGCAAAGTTCCCTGAGATGCTCTTTCCTCCTAAGGAACAGACACAATCCTAAGGATGGAAATACTTAAATTGAGACTTGGGGTAGGAACAAGTGATGTTCTACCCAGGTTGGTTAAGGATTAACGCGTATGTAGGCGTGCTGACCGAGGACCCTTTAACTGGTCACATGCCTCGTCATGGGTAAGCCTTGCCTCGGGCAGACTAAGGCCGGAATAAGATAACACGAAATGGGAGTGGAGCGGTGGCGAGAGTAGCGTGTACCCTCCGTGGCAAGAGGCTGGACGGTGGTGTATCTGTGCTCTCGGTTTGCGTGAACCTGATCCGGTCTTAAGAACCCCGGTGGCGGGTTGACATATGCAAGGGTTAAGTGCTACATATGTCGTGTGATTGGAGATCCTCAGCTGAGTATAATCGATTCGGATCGCCGTACCTTCGCGGTTATGAAGACTTGGTCACTTTTCTACAACCTAGAGTCAGGATGTGAAAACGATGGATAAAAATGATGTTATCTTGATGTGATGTGAAATTAGACTAGATGCAAATGGAGTCTATTAATACTTAATATGGCGTTAAAAGATTGAAAGTAAGGACTCACCTTAGTAAGCAACTTCTGCAAAAATATAAGTTGATTTTTGCTAAAGCCTCCCCTTGACTCCTATTTATCCAGCATACCCTTGAGAGTCTTTTCCTTAGTCGGGTAAGACTTGCTGAGTAATTCCATACTCAGGGTTTATCCCTTTGTTGTTTTTAGGTGGGGAAGTAGCAGACTTTTGCTGCTTCTGTGCTAAGGTGGTTCCCAACGAGGAAAAACAAGACTGAAGTGCGGGAGGACTCGGTCCTCCATCTAGGATCTTTTGTTTATAGTCTTTCGGGAGAAGTTTGTGCCTCCCTGGTTTGTATAATTATTACTTATATGCACTCACTTTTAGACTGGTCTGTAATAAAATAACTCGAGCTTGCTTTTGGAAATAAATGTAAGTTTATGTAATTCGCTTCCGCATATCTTCATCTCCGATGATCTGTAATGTCTGCAAGACGGGTGAAACGTTCCTGGTAAGGTCGGGAATGATACCGAGCTTGTCAAGTAACTTAGGAACATCTACAGGGTGTCTGATGTCTGCTAGACAAGGACAACTGTAGGTGGGCCTGATTACTTGGGAGGTTCCGTCACAACCACACACTTGGTGTCTCTTGCCTCGGTTACAATGGAGCTTTGATCACAAGAACAAGTGAGAAAGAAAAGAAGCAATCCAAGCGCAAGAGCTCAAAAGAACATGGCAAATCTCTCTCGCTAATCACTAAAGCCTTGTGTGGAATTGGAGAGGATTTGATCACTTGGGTGTGTCTAGAATTGAATGCCTAGCTCTTGTAAGTGGTTGAGAAGTGGAAAACTTGGATGACTTGAATGTGGGGTGGTTGGGGGTATTTATAGCCCCAACCACCAAACTAGCCGTTTGGGTGGAGGCTGTCTGTCGCATGGTGCACCGGACAGTCCGGTGCACACCGGACATGTCCGGTGCGCCAGCCACGTCACCCGAATATTAGGGTTCCGACCGTTGGAGCTCTGACTGCTGGGCCCGCCTGGGTGTCCGGTGGCGCACCGGACATGCACTGTAGAGTGTCCGGTGCGCCAGCATGGGCGTGCCTGACTTCTGAGCACGCTGGCGCGCATTCAATGCGCCTGCAGGTAGCCATTGGCGCCAAAGTAGTCGTTGCTTCGTTGTCACACCGGACAGTCCGGTGTGCACCGGACATGTCCGGTGAATTATAGCGGACTAGCCATTGCAAATTTCCCGAAGCTGGCGAGTTCAGAGTTGCTTCATTCTTGGAGCACCGGACACTGTCCGGTGTACACCGGACAGTCCGGTGAATTATAGCGCAGCGCCTCTGAAAATTCCCGAAGGTGAAGAGTTCAGCTTCGAGTCCCCTGGTGCACCGGACACTGTCCGGTGGCACACCGGACAGTCCAGTGCGCCCGACCAGGGTGCCTTCGGTTGTCCCTTTGCTCCTTTATTTGAACCCTTTCTCTTGATCTTTTTATTGGCTTATTGTGAACCTTTGGTACCTGTAGAACTTATAAACTTGGGCAAACTAGTTAGTCCAATTATTTGTGTTGCGCAATTCAACCACCAAAATCAATTAGGAAATAGGTGTAAGCCTAATTCCTTTTCAACTAGCATAACGAGAGTAAAAATCGAAGGCGCATTACATCAGTCCGAAAGTCTACAGGCGCAGCCGGACCGACACAATAATATACCAGACCGGGTGCGCAACACCTTACGAACACACCCAGATGCACGAAGGCAGTCAACCTTATCATACAAACTACAGTTACACGCGTACAGCGAGGGCATCACACCTTACATAGGCTCAACCTTCGGAATGATCCCCATCTCCCTATAGTTAAATAGCATTATCCTCAGCTCCTCACCCTCAAAAAGCCTTCGCAACTCCCCCTCACCCATACTCGCCCCAATCGGTGAGGACAACAATTCGTGCCTACCAGCCCTGCCCACACGAAGACGACCACCATCAAACCCGCCCACTCTACGCTTCGCCACCGCCCTTCGCCGCCTACGCCCAACACTCGGACCAGGCAAAATTTCAGCATCCGTAACACGCGGAGAAGCCTCCGCCTCAGCCACATCCAAGGCCGCAAAATAATCTAAGCCTTCATTCGAAGACTCTTCCGTCCACAAAACCGAACTCCCAGAGTCGTCAAACTCAGAAAACTTAGACGTAGACCCATCCGATTCATTTTCGGCGACCACGGTCGAAGCCGCCACAAAATTAGCAGTACCGGTTGCGTGCGCAGGCCCAAAATCCTGAACCTGCGCAGCAACCAAGGTTCAGTAACACAGACAAAATTCCCTAACTACCCCATACACACTAAGCCACCTGCGAAAACCCAGCAACCGCGACGGGATCTTCCGCCGCTGGCTCCGTCGCCGCCTTTGGGGGATCCTCCGCCATCGGTACGGTGGCGGCCGGCGAGCCTCCACCAGACACAGTAGACGCGGGGGCAGTGTGGGAGCCTTCACCGGTTTCCGGGGGCGGCGCTGGGTAGACCTCAGCCTCAGCCATCACCGGGTCGGCCTCCGCTTCGGGCAGCGCGCTGTTCAGACGCCCGAAGTCCTCCACCTCCTCAGCACGCGCCATCTGCAGCGCAGCACACCGATTCAGCACACCAGCGCACACCCACATTCCACAACACAAAACGAAACACAAACTTTACCTGATCCCTCGCCCGGTTAGCCCGTTCCCTAACCGCCTCCCGACCGTGGGGGCCCCACATCCGGTCGAAGAGGGCCCCCGGCGTCCTTCACCACAGGGTCTTCGACCTTAAAAATATCGCGCCCAAAATCTTCATCGGATCGGTCGAAGACCTCATAGTGACTGCACCCTTCACGGGACAGCGCATTCATAGCCCCCTCGCAGGTGACGAGGGAAGCATACGACATGAAGCCCGCCACAATGGTCGGGAGCGCTTGCAACTCCTCTTGCAGCCATTCGAGGCACCGAAGGCCCGCCTCTCGGTCGGGCACCTCAAAGTCAGCAGTCCGCGCACCCAGCTCGCGGTACGAGTCCACGAGCTGTTTGCGCGTCCGCTCAACCTCCACGCGAGTAGAAGCCTCGGCCCTCTCCACGCGGGCCTGCAGAGCGTTGAACCACGCCTCCCACTCCTCGGCGCGCTGGTTGGCGAGACTCTCCTCTGCCCTCGCCAATTTGGCCTCCGCCTGCGCCGTCTGCGCCTTGGTGATGGCCTGATTGGCCTCCTTCCTTTCCTCCACCAGCTGGCGCCGGAGATCAGTCCTCTCGCTCTCCAAGGCGGCCACCTTTTCCGCCAGCCTGTGGTTTTTGCTCTCCGCAGCCGATTTTTCCCGGACGGCGTCCGCGTGCTGCGCCCGAAGTCTCTCGACTTCGGCATCCACGCCCGCCGTAAGGGCACCCGGCGCCACGCGGTCGGCGAAGTCGGCTGCCTAACAGACGCGCATCAGCACACAATCACCATGAAAGCGGCCCACAACGAAGCCTACCTCAACTTACTTGATTCAGCTACAGCGACTCTTCCCTCAGCCGGCGGGACACAGTGCCCGCCTCATCTTTGACGGCAGTGGCCGCCGACACCTCGCCGCCAGCGCTGAAAGCGCCACCCTTCACCCCAAAAACCGCGGCAGACGCTGTGGCCGCCACCGCAGGCGAGACGGCAACAAGTTGCCCTTCGCCCGACCCTGCAACGTATCACCGGTCAAAAAAAAAAACTTACCGGCGAGATAGTCGTCCATGCAAATGTCTGTGCCGAAGTCAGCAAGACGCTTCCCCGGTGAAGGCAGCTCCCTCCGGGGCGGACTTGGTCCCGCCAGCGCCGGTCGCCTTCGCGCTCTCCGGCAACTTGCCAGATCCAGGCGCGACCGCCTTCGCAGCCAGCGAAGGCTGGCTACCGCCGGGGACGGCAGCCTTCGCCCCCCCCCCCCCCCCCCCCCCCCCCGCGCCCTCTTCGGCCTGGCCTCAGGGAGCCAGACGATCGCCCGGCGCTTCTGCGCAGCCTCCTGACGATCCTTGTTCATCACTACCGACACAACAGCAGCAATATTCCATCCGTAAGGGAAAATCTTCAATCCACGAGCTATACGAGACGTAGACATGTCTTCGCCCTCTGCCCAGGGGATCGGAAGATTCTTTGGCCACCGACCCCCGGTAACCTCCAGCATTCGCGTCGAAGACTCCCAGAGCTCGTGCGAAGACATCCTCCCCCCGGGGGCCGCGCATGTCTCCATCAACTCCACAACAAAATTATCAGACACCCTCTTTTTTCCCACCACGGTACCTAATTTTCTCTTCTTAGTGACCGGGGCGGCCTCCTGCGATGGCCCTTCCTCGGTACCGCCCATCGGTTTCTTCCCGCGGCGGTCGGCGGCGTCTTCCCCGGGGTAACCGTTGTAAGGCAAGCGGTTCAACTCGAAGACCCGGTTCAGCCTGTCATTGGACCCGCGGATATCCCAGCTCCACAGACCCTCCATCTTCGGCACGTACTGCCCCACGATCCTCGCCGCGCCGTCCTCCGCTTCACGCACGAATGCGGCGGGATCTCTGTGGCGGAACCGCCCGAATTATTCCAGCTTAAGTGCCTAAGTCACGCCTCAGGGGCCGTAACACACTTAAATCGGAATAACCCGTCAGTCCCTCAGATCTAGTCTGATAGAGCCACTTAACCAGGATCAAATTCCACAATCTCACTCGAAGGTGAGTCACAGAAGAAATACAATAAAACAGGAAACCTCAAATTAAGTACTGAGTTATTACATAAATCGGAGTTTTCGAGTAGCAAATAAAGTTCACAAAATAAAGTGCAGCGGATAATCGATGTCGTCGGTCTCGAGGAATTGGGCAAGGCCTAGCCCACTACTCCTCGTGCTCCTCTCCTGCCGGAGCAACATCCCACTCGACCGTCCAACCCGGTGGCAGGGTGGTAGGCCAAGTCACACCATCAACCATTTTCTGAATGGTACCTGAAAAAAATTGTGCCACAAGCAAGGCTGAGTATACTAATACTCAGCTAGACTTAACCGGTGTGAGGAGTCTACTCCTCTACCTCTAGACTATGCAGCTGTGTTGGCTGAGGGGTTTGGTTTGCCAAAAGCACTAGCTGTTTCTAAAAGCAATTTTAGCTTTTCAAATTCTATCATCATTAACTTAGCTAGATTTGCTCCTTCTAAGCATACATGGTAACAATCATTTAGTTCAACCAACAAGTTAACTCATGTAACCACATTTCACTTCTTACTCGATGCAGTACAAGGGGTCAAGCAGTCTCATTAGCTGCGAGAAGCAGACGATTCGAATCGAGTTTTAACCTTGCAAGGTAAACCTAAACACACGGCATGTCAGGGTACTCCGACCCCACACATGACAACCGTCCCCATCGATTCCCCGTTCGCGTCCAGGCCTCACCGCCTTGGCATACAATGCTCCACTGACCCCGGCTGCCACCGTGCAGTGACCGCACTTGTACCCACCATAGCTAGCATGGGAGACCCAGTCTCAGGTTGCATGAGGGATAAAGTCCGCGCCCGGCTTCACTCAGGTACTAGGTTTACCGGTTACCATTTTTCCCAGCATGTGCTTAGTACGTTCAAAAGCTTGACTCAGGTATCCACACATTAATCCTTAGTTCCTTTTTCCCCGTCTCATGGACAAGGCATCCTCCCTGGATCCAAGTCTATAGACTAACATATGTCCCGTTATCAAGATGAATACAATCAATTCCTGACCTCACGCGAGTGCTAGAAAAATCACTCGACTTCTACCGAGATCCTGATTAGCAAGCAGCTACTCGACCTAGCATACTAGTATTCATCTCAAAAAGGAATCCTAAGTTCATGCAACTAGAGGTTTCAAGCATCTCCTACACTTATGTGCACATTACAAGCCTACAAACATTAAGTGTAGTAAAATAGCATATATAATTGGTTATGCATAAAACCGGGGCTTGCCTTCAATTGCTAGGGCTGTGGGGAGATCCTCAATGGCAGCCTCTGAAGCCTGCTCCTGGTCCTCCTCTTGGACAGGTCCTTGCTCGGGGATGAGCACGTACTCTCCGTCGGCAAGATTACAGTCTAACAAATGCAATGCGTAAGATATATGCATGATATGACATGTGCTTTTAGAAATTACAACTTGAAGGTGTATGATCTTCTTGAGTTTAAACAAAGTCAACTTTACTTATGTAAGACCCTTGGGTGGTATACTTGGTAATTTGAGTTAAACTTAGCTAAGGTAAGTGGTAGGTTTATTTTGGGGTTCCACTGAATTCCTTTTAAGTCTTAGGGAGAATTGGTAAGTACTTCAAGTTAGATTTATTGGAGTGGGGTTTATTTCTTCTTTCCTTTTCTTTTATTCTCTTTAATGTTTGGGAGTGGGTTTGAACTACAAGTTGCTTTTATAAAATTCTAAAAATTCTGCAAAAAAATACAGTGGCTTAGAACTGGTGTATGTTTCTCTGTCTCAAAATTTGGGGATCAGAAAGTGAATAGTTTTCTCTGGACAAAATTATTAAATTCTAGGCAGAAGGGGTGCTTTGAACTACAACTATTATTTAACAGTAGGTAATTCTCTAAAACTTATTTTTGCTGGCTTTTAGGTGTTATAACATGACTTGATACAAATTTCTAGCCATTAATACCTTTTAGTTATTTTACTATGGTTTTCTCAAGTTTCTAGCCAAATAGGTGCTTTCTACTACCACTATATTTGAAAAATATCAAACAACAGAGTTCTTATTTTTCTTAGTTATTGTTTTGGGCAAGAGCAATCATTCTAAAGTTTGGCATCTTTTTGCTTAAGGGAAGGGGTGGTATGCATTATTTGAATTAAATGGTCTTTCTCATAAAATACTAGCAATAGGTATGAGTTTGCTTCTTTTTCATGGGTTTGCATTTTTCTCTGGTGGTTTACCTTACTATGGACTTAGCTAATATTTGGTTGCCCATTATCACATCATTAGGGGTTGTTCAAGATTTATTTGGAAAATGCCTTATTATCACTTTATATTTATTTTCCTTACTTAAAAAGTTGGGCTGAGGTGTTCTTTATTTTTGTAGTGGGGCTCTGGTGGTTGTAAGTCCACTGGATTTTTACTAATCATTTTGGTTATAATTTTGCTACTCTAATAATTGATTTTCAGTCCAATTAAGGCTAAATAAAACATTTTAATTTAAAACTGGTCTGAACTAATGGTCTCTGTATTTTTCCTAGGTTCTTTGTTACATAAGTAAACTAGGAAAAATAATTTCACTCACTGTTCATTAATTTCCAATGCCATTCTGATTTTTCCTAAGTTTTGGGCAAAATAGCTTTAAAAGAATATCTACATCATATTTTTCAATACTGAGGTTCCTATTATTTTTAAACAGTGTCTAGATGAGGTTTGAATACCCACAAATTTTCTTAAGTTTAGTACAGAAGAAAAACTAATTTTCCTTAATTAAACTAGGTTTGGTAGGTTTCTGTTTTTAATTTTTAACTCAAAAATTCAGAATAGAAAGCATAGGGTTTATCATTTTTAAATGATAGTTCATAATATTCAGGAGTTAGCAAAATTAGTTTGACAACTTTTTATGAAGAATTCATCAAGTTATGGGTTTTCTAAGTTCTCTGGTCATTTTAAAAAGATTAACAGAATTGGTTTAATGGAAATCCACTTTGCACTGGGGTCCCTGGCGGGTTTTTAAGTTTTCCTCGCGAATCAGTCCTTAGGCTACTATTCACATGAGTCACTGACGTTACAGAAAACCCCTCGGATTCTACAAATCCTAACTCGAGGTCCTTCTCCTATCTTACACAGTAACCGCGGCGGAAGAAAGGGCGGAGGGGCTTACCGGTGGCGAGATTGCTCCGGTGAAGTGGTCGAGGACGTAGGAGAGGTCTCGGGGATCACAACGGTGTGCGGGTCGCCGTCGGAGATGGCCGGAGTCGGTCGGTCCACGCGCGCAGGCGGGGATGCTCGTCGGCGGCGAGGAGTCCGGCCTGGTCACGGCGAGATAGAGCAATTGGATGGGTCAGAGAGGTTCACGGGGTGCCAGAGAAGATATGGGTGCAAGGAATTGGTCGGAGACTCACTGGTTAGCTCGGTCCACGCGCGGCGGCGGAAGACCGAAGTCCGGTGAGGTCGATCTCGGGCCTCCGGTGAAGTCCGGCCTGGTCCGAGGGCTTAGCGAGCTTCACGGGCTACTGGTGGGGCTAGCCGAAGCACTAGCTCGACTCGAGGGTGGTTGGAGTGGGCTGGCCACGGCGGCCGAAGCTCTGGCGGCAATGGCGGGCGGAATTGAGCTCGCCGGAGCTAAGGGAAGGTGGCCGGCCGGTGCTGGTGAGTGCGGGGCGAAGTGGGGCGCGCCTGGGAAGGCTTTATAGGCACGGTCGCGGTGCACGGGCGGTCGTGGACCGGCGAGCGCGCGCGGGCATGCACTGGGAGGCGCGGTGCGCGAACGGGCGTGAACCGAGGGTGTCAGCCACGGTCGAACACGTGTTCCCGTTGCCTCTGCCCATGTTCAAGCGCCGATTGGGTGCAAATCTTCGTGAATTTGGGCAAGATCGTTGTGAAGGATTTGTTCACCTAACCAAGCTTTGTCTTTTGTGTATGGACGTCGCGCGGTTTTAGGCTAGGGACAGGGAGTTGTAGCGTCACCAAGGTACCAGTGTCAGAATGCCTGGTCCCGAGGTCAAACTGCGCCAAAACCGTGTCAAATGAATTTGGTTTGAGTTCAAACTTTTCCAGGGCGTATTCAAGGGAATTTGGCACAACTTTGATATTTGGATCTCCTGGCTTTGAGTTTCGAAAAATAAAGAACGCAGATGATCTTTGGGAAGAGGTCTGAAATTCAGAAATTCAGAAATCTGAATTTCTCCAAGAGTTCATAGTTCAAGGGCTGATTTGGGGATTTATTTGAGTTATTTTGGCTAAGCTTTCTCAACCTTTCTTGTTGCTTATTAAATATACTTTAATTTTCATAATTGGCTCAAGTCATAATTTTAAATTTTTCATACCCTTTTCCTTATTTTCTTGAATTTTGCTCATGGGGCTTACTTAGGGTTTTTATTAGGGTTACACATTCTTGCCTTCTTAAAGATCTCAATTGTTTGGATCATGATACTTTTAAGCATATGCTTGGTGAATTCCTTCTTACTTAAGTTAATTTGATGCTCATGCTTACTTTGGTTCTCATAAAATAATGGTTCTTGGTTTGGCATTTGGAGAGAAACCCTAGGTGACACTGGGGTGTCACAGCCTTCCCCCCTTAAAGGAATCTCGTCCCGAGATTCGGGCCAGAGTCCTCCCAGGGTGAAGCGAAGGGTGAGACTTATAGGAAATGGGTGATTATTGTTATTATTAAGGTAAAACTGCTCTTCGAATGTCATTCTCTTTGCAACTTCAGAAGGAAGTCCTTTTTAAGTTTTCTTCGTAGTTACTTCATTCTGAATTAGGATCATATTTTTGAAAATTAGATTCGAAGGGCAGGAGGAGGGGTTGGGGTGATTACGTACCAACTTCCTTAGGTAGGCAATCGGGGAAGTTGGATCTCAGGAATTACTCGGTTTCCCAAGTGGCTTCTTCCTCTGAGTGATTACTCCACTGGACCTTGTACATCTTGATCGATTTAGCTCGAGTTGATCTTTCTTTGCAATCCAGAATCTTGGAGGGGTACTCTTGGTACGATAGATCTGGCTCTATCTCCAATTCTGGCTCTGCTACGATCTCGGTCGGCAATCGAACACACTTCTTTAGCTGAGATACATGGAATACATTGTGAATGGCAGACATCTTTGAAGGTAACTTCAGCTTGTATGCCACGGGTCCACATGCTTCTATGATCTCATAAGGTCCAATGTAACGAGGGGCTAGCTTGCCTTTGATCCCAAACCTCTGCACTCCCTTGGTGGGTGATACCTTGAGGTATACAAAACTTCCCACCTCGAACTGGAGAGGTTTCCTTCTTCTATCATGGTAACTCTTCTGCCTGGCCTAAGCAGCTTCTAGATTCTTCCTGATTAGTTTGACCTTCCTTTCGGCTTCAGTCACTAAGTCAGGTCCAAAAACTTCTCTTTCTCCAGGTTGAGACCAATTGAGCGGTGTCCTGTACCTTCTTCCATAGAGAGCTTCAAAAGGTGCCATCTTTAGACTGGATTGATAACTATTGTTATAAGCAAACTCTGCCAAGGAGAGGTGCTTATCCCAGTTTTTGCCACTATCGATCGCACAAGCTCTCAACATATCCTCCAGGATTTGGTTTACCCTTTCCGTCTGACCATCAGTCTGTGGGTGGTAAGCTGAACTCCTGATTAGCTTGGTTCCCAAAGACTCTTGCAATTGTTCCCAAAATCTGGCAACAAATTGGGCTCCTCGGTCAGAAACAATGGTCCGAGGTAATCCGTGCAAACACACGATCCAGTCAATATACAATTCTGCATACTTCTGAGCCTTATCAGTGGTGTGCACAGGAAGAAAATGTGCCACTTTCGTCAATCGATCCACAATAACCCAAATGGAATCATGATGACGAGAGGTGTTGGGCAGACCCACGATGAAATCCATGCTGATGTCATCCCACTTCCACGAAGGTATGGACAGTGGTTGCAAAGCTCCAGCTGACTTCAAGTGGCTTGCCTTTATCCTCTGACAGGTGTCACATTCTGATACATACTGGGCTATCTCCCTCTTCATTCTGGTCCACCAGTACAAAGGCTTCAGATCATGGTACATCTTGGTGCTTCCCTGATGCATAGAGAATTTGGAGAGATGAGCCTCATCCAAAATTTTCCTCTTGAGATCCTGGTCCTTAGGAATCACCAATCTGCTTTTGAACCATAACACACCCTTTTCATCTTGGCGGAAACAATTGTACTTCTCAACCTTCTGATGGAGATTCTTCTTGATAATCTGCACTCCCTTGTCACTGAGCTGGGCCATGATAATCTGGTCTTGCAAAGCTGGCTCAACAGAAATGTGAGACAAAGAACCAGAAGGAATCACTTCGATTTGCATCTTGCTCAACTCATCACACAAGGTGTTAATGCGAGAATCCATCAGAATACAATTGCATTGCAACTTCTGACTCAAGGCATCTGCTACCACATTAGCTTTTCCTGGGTGATAATGTACCTCCAGGTCATAATCCTTGATCAGCTCTAGCCATCTTCTCTGCCTCATGTTGAGATCAGCCTGAGTAAAAATGTACTTAAGGCTCTTATTGTTGGGGGCTTGTTCTCAAATGCTAAGAGTTAAGAACAAGGCAACATAAAAAGTGTTAAGTGTTAAAGTCCTTCGTCCTTCAAAACATTATATCCCTTCAGGATATAAAGAATTTCGGACGAAGGTTGCGAAGGACGTACCTTCGTGAGCATAATAACATGGGACGAAGTATTCATACAAATCATGAGATATAAAATAAACATTTAAATATTATCATAGAATCATCTCCATTTTATTATCATGAATGAATATAAACGACTTCAAGTTACAAATGTACCTTCGGTCCTGAGGAGGGCAAAAGTGCAAATGTGATGCGAAAGCAAAATGCCAAGTTCGCGTGAACAGTACAGGGGTACTGTTCATCTATTTATAGACACAGGTCACAGCCTGTGACGAATTACAATTATGCCCCTTACAAAAGTTTACAACATTGACTCAGACCTCTATGGATAAAAAGGTCATTCTATCTCTATGTCGGTTTGTAATGCCGAAGCTCCATGAAAAGGAACCTTCGGCCATCTCCTGGGAACAACTTCAGCCGAAGCTGCTTCTTCGTGTAAGACCTTCGGCGCACCGAAGCATGGCCCCAACAGTAGCCCCTTTCGTGGTGCTAGATCGTTTTTCGTAACGAGCTTGATCCGTGAAAAATGCCTCTTAAGCTTCGGGAAGCCGAAGGTCCAAAAAACACCTTCCCTGAGCTCGTTGCCGAGAAACGATTCAATTCCCGAGCTCGTGTCGGTCCCACCTTGCAGAGTTACTGTTTGATCTTTGCGGTCCACTGCGCAGCGAGTACAAGTGACTGCCCGCCTGGTGTAAAAATCCTGCCGCTTCGCCTTCTTACCTGCAGCACTATATAAACAAACGAGTAGGTGTGAAGTTACCACAGCATTCATTGCTATTTGCACTGTTTTGCTGCCAAAATTTTTAACTATAGCCGAAGCTTGATTCTCAGAATCGAACGAAGGTCCATCTCGAAGTCTGCTTCGTCAGAAAGAAAAGCTTCGGGAGAAAAGGAAAAAGAAAAAAGTATCTAACTTCCCCAAACTCAGAATCATATGGCCAGAGTGCGATCTACTGCCAGAGTTGAACGTGAAGGAGACGAAGCCAAAGGTTCGAATACTGTGCCCATCTCCGAAGCAATGCAGCATTCCGGACTGGTGACTGCGGAAGAAATGCCCGCTGCTGAAGCAGACCCAACAATTGCCGAAGGGGAAGAAGAGATCATTGAAGAAACTGATCCCGAAGATGACTATCGCATTGCCATGCCCAGCAAGCCCAGTCACTTGGACTTCGGGAAATCGACTGTTTCAAAGGCTGATCTTTCCAAGATGGTGAAAGCAGGTTATTTTAGTGAAGATCAGAAGAAGCTACTTCACTTCGGGGGAGAAGAAACTACCCCGAAGCCAGAGAAGGACGAGATTGTCATTTTCAAGAGCTTTTTAAAAGCTGGGCTGAGATTCCCTCTTCATGGAATTATTGCAGATGTATTGAAAAAGTTTGGTATTTACTTTCATCAATTGACTCCTAACGCTATCGTTAGGCTTAATGTTTATATCTGGGCCCTTCGAAGCCAAGCTGTGGAACCGTTTGCCGACAGTTTTTGTCGAGTTCATGAGTTACATTACCAAACAAAGGCCAGAAAAGATGGGCTACATGATAACTTCGGTTGCTACAATTTTGCCTACCGGAAGACAACAAAGTGTCCTGTTATCAGCTACCGAAGCAAATGGCCAGCAGGCTGGAAATCTGAGTGGTTTTATGTGAAAGTTGACGAAGATGAAGAAAAATTGGTACAAAGCCCTCTTGATTTAATCTTCGGAGAAACAAGGCCGCGATGCCACATGAAATTGGAGGGTCCCACCTGGGCTGCACTGGGTGAGTTTGAAATTATTTCAGAGCATATCGGTACCAGGGATCTGGTGCAAGAGTTCTTGGCGTTCAGAGTCTTCCCTACTCTGAAAGAATGGGAAATGCCAAAGCTAGAGGAGGAGAAGAAGAAGGGGGAACTTGTCCGGCTTCCTTATCACTTCAAATTCAAGAAATACTTTAAGAAGCCCTGCCAAGAGTGGCTGGACACAGTTGAGGTGATGTGTAATGAAATTCTTGGGAATTATTCCAAAAAAGAAGATCAACTGATGACCGCGGCCTTCGGCACCCGTCCGAAGCGAAGGCTGAACCGAGTGCTTGATGCCCTGGGCTTCGAGTACCCTGACTATGAACGGCTGAACAAGGGTGTTGAGGGCCAAAAAAGGAAAAGAGTGGCCGAAACTTTGAACAAGGATGAAGAAAAACCAGCAAAAGAGAAGAAAATTCCCAAGAAGAGAAAAATATCAACTCCAAAGCGAAAATTATCCGATGAAGAGGGGACCCCCGCACCACCTTCTACCAGCGACGTGGAGGAAATTTTAAAGGTAATGACTGAAACCATGCCCACGAAGCTAAGTCCATTAGGGCCTCAACTGACGAAGCTTTTTCGAAAGGTGGAAGAGCCGGAAAAAACGAAGATAACCAAACCAAAGCGGCAAAGAATTATTGCAGTGACCGAAGTTATCGACAAGACGCCGCCGAGGGCGTCAATTCAGAAAACACCAGCTGTTGAGGGCACAACAAATGCCGAAGTCGCACCTTCGGAGGTCGCGGCTACCGAAGCCGCTTCAGCCGAAGATTTGAACTTAGAAACTACCATTGAAGACATCGACAAAATTTTACTAGACATGGCCGCAGAAGAAGCTGCCACTGCTGCTGAAGAAACCATGGCCACAGTGCCTGGAAAAGGAAAAGAAATAGCCGAAGATACTTCGGAAGACGAAGCCTATATATTTCAAAATTTAGTTGGGCAAAAACTGTCGAATGACGAAATAGAAGAGCTTAAAGACTATGCCAAATCTTGCGGATACAGGCCAGGAGCTCTTCTTTTCGGAGGTGTGGATGATGAAAAATTAGGCTACATCCGAGACCAAACTGGAGCTAAGGTCATCGGTACTCTATCAAAGAGTATCGGTTTTCCGAAGCTAGAGACAGATATCAGCCGCTACCGACGACAACATATCGTCGGCAGCTTATTTTATTCCAACTTCAAGGTAAACAACTTTCTCTCTGACTTCTATTGTTTTTTAATAATGGAAATATTCCTGACGAAGGTTGTTTATTTGCAGAGCATGCTACTAAGCAAAGCTTTGAAGATGCAGCAAGATTTAGAAGATAAAAAACACGAAGCTATAATTGAAAATTTAGAGAACAAGATAAAAGAACAATCAGCTATTATTGAAAAGAAAGACTTCGAGCTCCAATCAACCGAAGGCTTGCTGGCAGAGACTGAAGCTAAAGTATCAGAATTGAATTCGAAGCTTATCGGCCAATCAAAACAATTTGAACAGGAGAAGCTAGAGCTTAATTCGAAACTTGAAGCCAAAGTCCAGACCAACTCAGACTTGAAGAAATCATTAACAAGCCTTCAAGACAAGTGCTTGAAATTTAGCAATAACTGTATTGAACAATTAAAAAAGGTCTTTTACTCAGTTGGAGCCAGCAGCGGGAAGTTTAACCCCTCAGCTGAAAATTTACCAAAAGCCTTCGATCATATTGAAGCTGAAATTGAAGAACTTGACGAAGTTATAGCCGGGCACGGTGACTTCTGTGCCTGGGTAACTTCCCGGGGTACCGCTGCAGCGTTCTTGAAGGCCGGCTGCGAGCATGGAAAAATCGTCAACAGGCCCAACTTCACCCTGTCTCCATCAATTCTGGACGACATTCCTGACCTCGCCCGAAGCATCTCAAATAGATTTATAAAAATGATATGGACAAAAGGCGGGCGAGAGAAGGCTGGAGACGAAGCTCGAAGTCATCTTGATCCAGTAAGAAATCATACTTTGTACTTACCTTCTCCTTCACACTTGATTTTTACTCGCGATACCTTGATTCATGTAGGATGACGAAGCTGAAGATGATGCTTAAAATATGTCGCCGAAGCTGAAGCTTAGTGAAGATCAGTAGGAGTATACTATAGAAAAAACTTGGGAGACTTTTGTAACAACTTTTGTAAATACAATTAAACTGTTCTCAAGGAACTTTGTACATACCTTGTAATATATTCTTACCCTTCTATTGAGGCGCTTTGATGTGGACGAAATTAGTATTTTGAGCCGAAGGCGAAAAAACACCTTCCCTTCTTTTCGTACACAACGAAGCATAAAAGACCACTTCTTCTTTTTGCCGAAGCTTTTCTTTTTTGTACATAACGAAGCATAAAAGACCACTTCTTCTTTTTGCCGAAGCTTTTCTTTTTTGTACATAACGAAGCATAAAAGACCACTTCTTCTTTTTGCCGAAGCAACCACTTAGGAACACAAATGCTATGAATGAATGCTTATGAATGCAAATGCTATGATGTAATGTAATGTGCGAATGAATGTCCAAAACATATGTCCGAAGCCACACTCTCAGCCATTATTTCCTTAGAAACAACCACACATCAGCTCTGCATTCCCTTAGGAACGACTTTGGAGCTTCTTCGCCTTTTACTTAGGCGGTATCAGCGTTGACTTTTCGCTGTAAGCTCTGCATCCCCTCAGGGACGTCTTTGGAGCTTCTTCGCCTTTTACTTTCGGCGGAATCAGCGTTGACTTTTCGCTGTGAGCTCTGCATCCCCTTAGGGACGTCTTTGGAGCTTCTTCTCTTTTTCAGTTTCGGCACTTGATGGTGCGTTCTCAGCTTTTACATTTACATTCTTTGGGGGATTTTGCTCTTATAAAACTAAAAAGGAAATTACATATGATGGCCCCATTAAAAACCTTTCTCCCCCTTCAGAAAGGAAAAGGGTGCCATGAAAAAGAAAAGAAAAACATAAAAAGTTACATCAAGTTATACATAATATCGCCGAAGCTCATCCGCATTCCAAGATCTTGGAATTTCGTTGCCGTCCATGTCCTTTAATCTGTACGAACCAGGCCTTGACGAAGATACTACTAAGAAAGGTCCTTCCCATTTCAACTGTAATTTGCCCACTGTGTCTGGGTTGGCTACTCTCCGAAGCACCAAGTGTCCCGGCTCAATATTTTTTAACCGGACCTTTCTATCTCGCCACTTGACTGTTTCAGCTTGGTATTTATTGATATTCTCCACGGCCTGAAGCCTGATCCCTTCTAAGGCATCTTTTTCCACAAGGCAAGCATCTTCAGGACCTGATTCTGCCGAAGCTACTACTCTTATTGATCCAGCTTTAGCTTCTTCCGGAGTTATTGCTTCGTCACCGAATAATAACTTGAATGGGGTAAAGCCTGTAGACCTTGACATCGTTGTATTGTGGCTCCACACCACTTTGGTCAACTGATCTGGCCACTTTCCCCTGGGTTGATTGAAGATTAACTTCATTATTCCTGTCATTATAATGCCGTTGGCCCTTTCAACGAGCCCATTCGACTCCGGATGCCTGACTGATGCAAAATGGATCTTCGTTCCAATTTGATCACAGAAATTTCTGAAAGCTTCGGAGTCGAACTGCGTTCCATTATCTACAGTGATGGCCTTCGGTACCCCGAAGCGACAGACAATATTCTGCCAGAAAAACTTTTGGACAGTGGCCGAAGTTATTGTGGCTAATGGCTTCGCCTCAATCCACTTGGAAAAATACTCCACAGCCACTACAACATATTTTAGATTCCCTTGAGCCGGTGGTAATGGACCCAACAAGTCAAGGCCCCACCTTTGCAATGGCCAGATGGGTTGTATCAGCTGTGTCAAAGACGAAGGTTGCTTTTGATCTCTTGCACATTTCTGACAACCTTCGCACTTTTGAACTAACTCTGCTGCATCCGAAGCTGCCTTCGGCCAATAAAACCCTTGGCGGAAAACTTTTCCAAGTAACGGCCTAGATCCGATGTGGGATCCACACAGGCCTGCATGTATTTCTTTCATTAACTCTATACCTTCGGTTCTAGACAAGCATTTGAGCAGCGGGGCGCAAACTCCATGTTTGTATAATTCCCCTTCTATCATGACATACGGACGAGCTCTTGCCTCTATTCTTTTATTGTAAGCTTCGTCATCTGAAAGGAACTTACCCTGAAGGTAAGAGATTATTTCAGTTCTCCAATCTTCGCTGTAAACAGGAGATATGTTGAGGACTGCTCTTTCAAGGAGCTCCACTGAAGGTGCCTTTATTGTTTCGAAGAACACATCCGAAGGTAACGGCAGCCCCTGTGCTGCAGACTTGGCTAGCAAATCAGCATGCTCATTTTGTCCTCGAGGGATATTCTTGACAGAAAATCCTTCGAAGGAGGCTTCGATCCTTCGGACCGTGTCTAGATATTTTTCAAGCTTCGGATCTTTAGCCTTGCAACTTTTGTCAATATGACCCGAAACAACCTGGGAATCAGTTTTAAGAATCGCCCTTCTGATTCCCATTGCCTTTAATTTCCGAAGGCCCAGGAGCAGGGCTTCGTACTCAGTAATATTGTTTGTACAGCTGAAGTCAAGTCTTGCTGCATAACAAGTTTTAACCTTGGATGGTGAGACCAACACAGCAGCTGCACCTGCTCCGAAGGTTCCTCAAGAGCCATCACAAAACACTGTCCACACTTCGGCATCTTTATTTGCTTCTTCATCCTGAGCCCCTGGCGTCCAGTCGGCAATGAAATCTGCCAATGCTTGAGACTGGATCGAGGATCTATGCACATAATCAATGTAAAATTCATTGAGCTCTGCAGCCCATTTTCCAATCCGTCCAGTAGCTTCTCTATTTCTCATGATATCCTTCAACGGCTGCGAAGAAGGAACAATAATGTTGTATGCCTGAAAATAATGCCGAAGCTTCCTGGATGCCATTAAAACGGCATATAATACCTTCTCCAGCTCTGTATAATTTTTCTTTGATACACTAAGGACTTCAGATACAAAATATACTGGAACCTGCTTCTTGACTTGTCCATCAAGCTTCTCCTGGACAAGTGCTGCACTTACTGCCGAGTGCGAAGCTGCCACATATAACAACAAAGGAGCCCCTGGCGTTGGTGGAGTTAATGTTGTTAGATCTATCAAGTATTGCTTCAACTCTTCGAAGGCTTTTTGTTGACTTGGGCCCCATTGAAAGACTTCAGCTGACTTCAGCACCTCGAAGAATGGTAAATTTCTTTCTGCTGATCTGGATATAAATCTGTTGAGAGATGCCAGCCTTCCTGTCAATCTTTGGGCCCCCTTTCTTGTGGTTGGTGGCTCCATTCGAAGTATAGCTTCGATTTTATTTGGATTAGCTTCGATTCCCTTTGTTGAAACCAAACATCCAAGAAATTTCCCCTTCTTTACTCCGAAGACACATTTTTCTGGATTCAGCTTCAGACCAGCTTGTCTGAAACTGGCGAAGGTCTCCTGCAGATCAGCAATATGATTTTCCTGCTTCGTGCTTTTTACAATGATGTCATCGACATAAGTCAACACATTTCTGCCTATCTGAGACTGGAGGACCTTCGTTGTCATTCTGCTGAAACTTCCTCCAGCATTTTTGAGCCCCTCAGGCATCCGAAGATAGCAATATGTGCCACTTGGGGTTATGAAGCTAGTCTTCGGCTCATCTTCCTTCTTCATCCAGATTTGATGATAGCCTGAGTAGCAGTCCAGGAGACTCATGAGCTCTGAAGAAGCTGCTGCATCGACTAAAGAGTCTATCCTTGGCAGCGGGAATTCATCCTTCGGACAAGCCTTGTTGAGATCTGTGAAATCGATACACATTCTCCACTTGCCATTGGCCTTCTTCACCATAACAGTGTTAGCTAGCCACTCTGGATACTTTACTTCTCTGATAACTCCTGCACTGAGGAGTCTTTTTACTTCATTGCGAGCCCCTTCGGCCTTGTCATCCGACATCTTCCGAAGCCTCTGCTTTCGGGGTCTGAAGGATGGGTCAACATTGAGCGAATGTTCAATAACATCCCGATTTACTCCACAGAGATCATTAGCTGACCATGCAAAAACATCTTTGTTGTTGAATAAAAACCTTATCAAGGTTTTCTCCTGGTCTTCAGATAATTGCGAGCCCAACAGCACCTTCTGCTCTGCTATGTCCTCACACAATAGCATAGGCTTCGGCTGATCTGCTGAAGCTGCTTACTCCCTTCTGAATTTGTACTGTTCACAAGCTTCAGCTCCATCTATGTTATGGATTGCTTTGGAGTCAGTCCAGCTTCCTTCGGCCCTTCTAGCAGCTTCCTGGCTTCCATGAATAGCAATAGGCCCTTGGTCCGAAGGTATCTTCATGCAGAGATAAGCTGGGTGAAGAATTGCTTCGAAGGCATTAAGAGTACCACGGCCAATGATAGCATTGTAAGGATACTCCATGTCAACAATATCAAACACAATTTGCTCAGTCCTTGTGTTGTTAACAAATCCGAAGGTTACCGGCATGGTAATCTTCCCAAGCGCTACAATCTGTCGCCCTCCGAAGCCACAAAGAGGGTGCGTAGCATCATGAATCTTGTCTTCGGGCTCTTGCATTTGTCTGAAGGCTTTAGCAAATATAATATCAGCTGCACTGCTTGTATCAACTAAGACATTGTGGACCAGAAATCCTTTGATCACGCAAGAGATAACCATGGCATCATTGTGAGGATAATCCTTAAGCTGAAGGTCTTCCTGAGAGAAAGTAATTGGAATGTGGGACCATTTTGACTTGATGAAGGGTCCCTGCGCTCCAACATGCTGCACCCTTCTCTGAGCCTCCTTCTTCTGCTTCTTGTTAGCCGGCTCTGAGCAAGAACCGCCTGTTATCGGGAGCACCATCTTCGAAGCCGAAGCAGCTTCAGCTTGATTGAACGAAGCCATCAGCTCAGAAAAGTGGAAGTGAGTTCACCGGAGGTGGGCGCCAATGTTGGGGGCTTGTTCTCAAATGCTAAGAGTTAAGAACAAGGCAACATAAAAAGTGTTAAGTGTTAAAGTCCTTCGTCCTTCAAAACATTATATCCCTTCAGGATATAAAGAATTTCGGACGAAGGTTGCGAAGGACGTACCTTCGTGAGCATAATAACATGGGACGAAGTATTCATACAAATCATGAGATATAAAATAAACATTTAAATATTATCATAGAATCATCTCCATTTTATTATCATGAATGAATATAAACGACTTCAAGTTACAAATGTACCTTCGGTCCTGAGGAGGGCAAAAGTGCAAATGTGATGCGAAAGCAAAATGCCAAGTTCGCGTGAACAGTACAGGGGTACTGTTCATCTATTTATAGACACAGGTCACAGCCTGTGACGAATTACAATTATGCCCCTTACAAAAGTTTACAACATTGACTCAGACCTCTATGGATAAAAAGGTCATTCTATCTCTATGTCGGTTTGTAATGCCGAAGCTCCATGAAAAGGAACCTTCGGCCATCTCCTGGGAACAACTTCAGCCGAAGCTGCTTCTTCGTGTAAGACCTTCGGCGCACCGAAGCATGGCCGCAACACTTATGATCAGTGAAAATGTTGCAGTGGGTTCCCATTAGATAGTGCCTCCACATCTTCAATGCATGAACCACTGCTGCCAACTCGAGGTCATGAGTGGGATAGTTTTGCTCATGAGGCCTGAGTGCTCTTGAGGCATAAGCAATGACCCGGTTGTCTTGCATCAAGACACAACCTAGCCCGGTGTCAGAGGCATCGCAGTATACATCAAAAGGCTTGCTGCTGTCGGGTTGCGCCAATACTGGTGCTGTGGTCAGATGCTGCCTTAAAGCATGGAAGGCATCTTCACACTTCTGACTCCAAACAAATTTGACTTCTTTCTTCAGCAACTCAGTTATAGGCTTCGCAATTCGAGAGAAGTCCGGAATAAATCTTCCGTAATAACCATCTAATCCCAGAAAACTCCGAATCTGGCGAACAGTTGTTGGTGGCTTCCAGTTCATCACCTCTTGCACTTTATCAGGATCAACAGCTATTCCAGCCTGAGAGATAGTGTGACCCAAGAATTTTATTTCCTTTAGCCAAAAATCACACTTGGATAACTTGGCATAAAGGTGGTGCTCTCTCGCAGACGTTGAAGCACTACATGCAAATGCCCGGCATGTTCTTCTTCGTTCTTTGAGTACACCAAAATGTCATCGATGAAAACCACCACGAACTTGTCCAATTCCGGCATGAAAACAAAATTCATCAGATACATGAAATATGCTGGTGCATTTGTCAGCCCGAATGACATCACCAAGAATTCATATAGCCCATATCTGGTTGAGAATGTCGTCTTCGGAATATCACTTGCTCGTATCTTGATCTGATGGTAGCCAGAGCGAAGGTCTATCTTGGAAAATACCTTGGCCCCGACCAACTGGTCAAAGAGAACATCAATACGAGGCAAAGGATACTTGGTCTTGATAGTTACCGCATTAAGAGGGCGGTAATCTATACACAGCCTCAAGCTTTCATCCTTCTTCTTCACAAACAGTGCTGGACATCCCCAAGGCGAAGTGCTTGGGCGAATAAATCCCTTATCCAGCAGCTCTTGCAATTGCTTCTTCAATTCTGCCAACTCGGCGGGTGGCATCCGGTAGGGCCTCTTGGAAATTGGGGCCGTTCCCGGTTGCAATTCGATGGCGAATTCAATATCCCGGTCTGGTGGCATTCCTGGCAATTCATCAGGGAAGACATCTGCATACTCGCAGACCACTGGGATCTTCTTCAGAGGTAACTCCGTCATAGAGAAAATACCTGACTGAGTAGAACGCTGACTAGGCAGGATTAAAGTGAAGTTCCCGCAGAACGGAGAATTAACTTCCACGGTACGAGTGGCTACATCAAGCACAACTTGGTGCAAGGTCATCCAATTTGCTCCTAGAATAATGTCCACATTTTCCAATCCCAACACAAGAAGAGTGGTTTTGACAATGTGGCTTCCCAGTTGAATAGGCACACTTTGGTTTAATTGATTTGTTGCAATTTTACCCCCAGGTGTGACTATCATGAATGACCCTTTAGAGTGAGAGAATGGCAGTTTACATTTAGCACTGAACTTCTGGCTAATGAAACTATGAGATGCACCAGAATCAAACAGAATTAAAGCAGGTTGATTATAAACTGAAAAGATACCGGTCATGATAGGAGCTCCTTCAGGTACTTCCTCAAGAGTGGTGAAGTTGAGCTTCCCTTGCCTGACTTGCACCTTCTGCTTTCTTCCCTTGTCTTGATTTGGTGCTGGCATCTGCCTCTGCTGGTTCCTGGGACAATTCTTGGCATAGTGGCCCACATTGCCACAAGTGAAACACTTGTTCCCATTGCCCTGGCGGAACTGCTGCTGCTGCGGAGGCTGATTGTTCCTTGGGGCGGGAGCTGGAAAGCGGTTGGGTGCCGACTGCTACTGCTGAGGTGGCCTGATCACCCATCTGCTTGCCTGCTGCTGGAAACCCCTGCTCTGGTTGTGAGAAACAATCCGGAACCTCTGAGCCTGAGCGGATGGTGCTGCCATTGGTGCCTTTCTCTTCTTCTCTGCCCGGTGAGCAACAATGCAATCCTCCTGGGAGATGGCCATGTTGACCAACTCATTGAAGCTATCAGCCCGGACAGTGTTGAGTCGTTCCCGCAGCTTGGTATTGAGACCCCTGCGGAAGCGATCCCTCTTCTTCTCATCAGAATCAGCATGATACCCTGCATACTGGCATAAGTCGTTGAAGGCTTGCGCATACTGCAGTACCGTGCGGGTTCCTTGATTAAGGGCCAGGAATTCATTCAACTTCCGATCAAGAATACCAGCTGGGATATGGTGTCCTCTGAAGGCAGTCTTGAATTCCTCCCAAGATACTTCACGATCAGCGGGGAGCATAGCACGGAAGTGGTCCCACCAAGTCCGAGCAGGGCCGCGAAGCTGCTGTACGGCGAAGCGAGCCTTGGCCTCATTAGGGCAGTCTCCTGTGAGGAGGGGAAACTTGGACTCGACGACGCGAAGCCATACGTCGGCGTCCAATAGATCCTCTGCCTTGGTGAACAAGGGCAGCTGCGTGCTCAGAAACTCCTGGTATGTTGCCATAGCCGGAGGTTGCTGATGCTGGCCTCCACCATGCTGCTGAGGGTGGGGCTGGCGCTGCAAGAGCTGTCGCAGAATCTCATTCTGCTGGGCCATCAGCTCCTGCACTATGGGAGCTGGAGGAGGCGGCGGGGGAACCTGCTCGTTATGCCCGCGACGCTGCCTAGCTGCCATCTGAAAACAGAGATTGTCGCCATTGTTATCCCAACTCACAGTTTCGAACGACAAGATATCATCTCATATGGAAGGGAAAAATGTCATAATCATAATATTAGGTTCGAAATGAAGATAACATGGTGACAAACATCCCACATATTTCAAAGGTTCACAGGGTTACATCGATCAGGGGAAAGTACCTATAAGCCTAGTCCAAAATCTGATATTACTAAGCTCGCATAGGTTTCTATCCGCCTAAAGGTGTCGAAGTGACTGCTTAACCCTGAGCGGTGGAAGCGACACTGGATACGGGTGAAGGAGGCATCGCGGAGGTAGTCCCATTGGCACCAGGGGCTGGTCCTAGCTCCTCGGGAGCCTCTTCTCCCTCGCTTCCGGCTTCATTGGCCTCCATCTCCAGGTGGTGCATGTCTAGGTGGTCATTTGCTTCATCGAGTTCCCTCTGCACATCGTGAAGCTGGTTCTCCAAGACATCAATAGTGTTGTCTCGGATCTCCACCTGCTGCTCCAGGGTGGCAATGCGCTGGCTCAGCCTCTCCACCTGCAGATCCTTCTCTACCAACTCGGTGGATAGATCGACCACAAAATCTTCCCGACTGTCGAGAGTGAGCTTGGCAGTCTGAGCGGTGTTAGCGAGGAGTGCCATAGCATCGCTCTGAAGGGCCTGAAGGCGGTACAGCGCACTCATGCACTAAACAGTGACCCTCCCAACCAAGTCAGGATACATTGCCCACACATCCTTTACATGGCTCACGCGGTTACACCACATGGGATCATCCTTCTTCTCAGCAGGGAAGAGTCCTAAAGGGTGCATCACTATCTCCAGGGGATGGTAGCCACAAAAAGTCGTCAGAGTCTTCATGGCTGCTGCTTCAACGGTGTAACGCCCTGAATTTGGGGGTAGATTTTTTTTCTTCTTTTCCCTCACCAAATTCAGGTGTTACCCTTTCCTTTTCCCTTTTCTCCTCGCTAAACCTTGATCTTTTCCAAAGTATAGCGGGATTCGGCTTGAGATCCCATGTAAAGCAAAACCCTAAAATATTTTATTTTGTGTGATGCACCATGCCGAACCATGCATACCTTTTGATTGTTTAAAAATGTGAAGGCATTCATCTAGAGGAAAATAGATTTTTGAAAAAGAAAAAAACCTTTTTCTTCTCCTCTCCCCCCTCCTTCCCCATTTTCGGCCCAGCCGCCCCCCCCCCCCCTTCCCCTCCCGCCGTGGGCCGCGCGCCCCCCCTCCCCCTTTGGGCCCAGCCGGCCCAACCGCCCCCTTCCCTTTCTTTTTCCAAAAATCCCCTCCCCGCGGGTCCCGCCCGTCATCCATCTCTCTCTCTCTCCCTCACCCTAACCCTAACCCTAGCCACCGCCACCCCTCCCCCGCGCCGCCGTCGCCCCTCCCCGGCGCCGCCGCCGCCGTCCTCCCCTCCGGTGAGGCCCTCCCTCCTCCCTCCCCCTCCCTCTTTCCTCCCCTCCCTCCTCCTTCCCTCCCGTCGGCGCCCTCCGCCGCGCCCCGCGCCGCCCGCCTCGGCCCCGGCCCCGGCCGCCTTCGGCTCGGCCGCGCCCGGCTGCCCGCTCGGCCGCCCGCGCCCCTCCCCCGTGCCGCCCCGCCTTCGGCCGTCCCCGGCGAGCCCGCCGCGCCGGCCTCGCCCCACTCGGCCCCGCCCCCGGCCGCCCTCGGCCACCCCGTCCCGCGCCCCCTCGACCCCGCCCCCATGCCCGGCGAGCACGGCCGCCCGACCCCGGCCTCGGCCGCCCCCGCCCGGCTCGGCCGCCTCACCGCGCCCGGCCCCGACCTCGCCCGACCTCGCCGCGCCCCGCCTGGCTCGGCCGCCCCGCGCCCCGGCCCCGGCCCGGCCGTCCCCGCCCGGCTCGGCCGACCCGGCCTCGGCTCGGCCGGCCGCGCCCCGGCCCCGGCCCAACCGCCTCGCCCCGCGTTCGGCCGCTCCCCGGCGAACCCGCCTCCGTCCCCGCCCCGACGTGGTGACCGACCGTGTCCTCGCTCGCCCGTGCCCGCTTGCCCCGGCGTGCTTGCCCGCTCGCCCCGCCATGCCTTGCTCGCGTCGCGACGGCCCTCGGCGTGGCCTCGAGCTCGGCCCAGCGTGCCTTCGGCGCGCGGCCTCGACCTTGGCCAGCGCACGGCCCCGACGCGTGCGCGACTCGTTCGCGGCATGTTAAGTGTGGCTTTAACCGTGCACGTGTTCGCGCAGCGTTCTGGCGTAGTTCGTCGTGCTCGCGACGCGACGCATAGCGCCCTGTCGCGCTCGCGACACGATCGTCTACCCCTTAGCCCCCGTCTACCCCCCCCCCCCGGTATCCTATGCGCGCTAATCACGTTGTTTATATTAATAAGATAGGAGTCTCAATTCGGAAATTGGTTACGTTGGTTAATTTGTATAGCTAATCGTCTATCATATTCGATGTTAATCTACTAAAAATGGTCACGTTTACATTAGTGCATGTAGCTAATTCTTATCATTGAAGCTAAGTAGACCTGGAGCACGTAGCATTTAGTTGTTCGTCTACCTGGAGCACGTAGCATTTAGATGTTTCTGATGCAGACTCGGGTAGTTCAAGCCATCGGTCAGACTATGGCCGCCATTCAGCAGCAGCAGCAGCAACAGCAGCAGGCTCCACCTCAGCCTCAGATGCCTCAGATGCCCAGAGACAAGCGTGCTGAATTCATGAGAGGTCATCCCCCAACGTTTGCTCACTCTTCTGACCCCATGGATGCTGAAGATTGGCTGCGCACTGTGGAGCGGGAGTTGCATACCGCTTAGTGTGATGATAGGGAGAAAGTCCTGTATGGTCCCCGTCTGTTGAGAGGAGCAGCCCAATCATGGTGGGACTCTTATCTCGCCACCCATGCCAACCCTGACGCCATCACTTGGGAAGAGTTCAGAGGTAGCTTTTGTCAGTACCATGTTCCTGCAGGTCTGATGACAGTGAAGAAGGAGGAGTTCCTGGCCCTCAAGCAAGGGTCATCATCTGTCAGTGAGTACCGGGATAGGTTTCTGCAGCTGTCTCGCTATGCTCCTGAAGATGTCAACACCGATGCCAAGCGACAATACCGTTTCCTGAGAGGCTTGGTTGACCCTCTTCAGTATCAACTGATGAATCACACCTTCCCGACATTCTAGCACCTGATTGACAGAGCAATCATGACGGAGAGGAAGCATAAGGAGATGGAGGATCGTAAGCGCAAGATCAGTGGACCCCAGCCTAGAAGCAGCAGTCGTCCTCGTTTCTCAGGCAATCAACCTCAGCAGTTCAAGCAGAACCAGCGTCCACCTCAACAGCATCAGCAGTTTCAAAGGCAGTATCCTCAGCACCAGTACCAGAACCGTTAGAGCAATCAGTTAAGAGGAGGTCAGTTCCAGAGGCAGAATCAGCAGACACCTCGTCTTCCTGCCCCAGCAAGCCAGCAGAACAATCAGGCAGCACCAGCTCAGGTTGGAAACAGAGCATGTTTCCACTGTGGAGAGCAAGGCCACTGGGTGATGCAATGTCCAAAGAAGGCAGCCCAGCAGCAGTCAGGCCCCAATGCCCCAGCAAAGCAGAACGTGTCTCAGCCTGGAACAGGCAACCGCTCTCAGCCGCGCTATAATCATGGAAGACTGAATCACTTGGAGGCTGAAGCAGCTCAAGAGACCCCCGGCATGATAGTAGGTACGTTCCCAGTCGACTCCCATATTGCAGAAGTGTTATTTGATACTGGAGCAATGCATTCTTTCATTACTGCATCATGGGTAGAAGCACATAATCTTCCAATTACTACCATGTCAACCCCCATTCAAATTGACTCAGCCGGTGGTAGAATTCGAGCCGATAGCATTTGTTTGAATGTAAGTGTGGAAATAAGGGGGATAGCGTTTCCCGTTAACCATATAGTAATGGGTACTCAGGGAATAGATGTCATCCTAGGGATGAATTGGCTAGATAAGTATCAGGCAGTTATCAGTTGTGATAAAAGGACAATCAAGTTGGTGTCCCCACTAGGAGAGGAAGTGGTGACCGAGTTAGTCCCGCCTGAGCCGAAGAGAGGAAGTTGTTATCAGATGGCTGTCGATAGCAGTGAAGTAGACCCAATTGAGAGTATCAAGGTTGTGTCTGAATTTTCAGATGTGTTTCCAAAGGATTTACCGGGTATGCCACCAGAGCGGAAAGTTGAGTTTGCCATAGAGCTTCTTCCTGGAACCGCCCCCATCTTTAAGAGAGCTTACCGAATATCCGGACCAGAGTTGGTTGAGCTTAAGAAGCAGATTGACGAACTGTCAGAGAAAGGTTACATCTGGCCAAGCACCTCGCCTTGGGCCGCCCCTGTCCTATTTGTGGAAAAGAAAGATGGCACCAAAAGGATGTGTATCGATTATCGAGCTTTGAATGAAGTCACGATCAACAATAAGTACCCTTTGCCCAGAATAGAAGATCTGTTCGACCAGTTGAGAGGAGCCAGTGTGTTCTCCAAGATTGATCTGAGGTCGGGTTATCATCAGCTCAGGATTCGACCTTCGGACATTCCGAAGACGGCATTCATTACCAAGTATGGTTTGTATGAGTTCACAGTGATGTCTTTCGGTCTAACAAATGCACCAGCTTTTTTTATGAATCTGATGAATAGTGTATTCATGGACTATCTCGACAAGTTTGTGGTGGTATTCATCGATGACATTCTGGTTTATTCTCAAAGCGAAGAAGAGCATGCAGATCATTTGAGGATGGTATTGCAGAGATTGCGAGAGCACCAGTTGTATGCAAAGTTGAGCAAGTATGAATTCTGGATCAGTGAAGTCCTGTTCTTGGGTCACATAATCAACAAAGAAGGATTGGCTGTGGATCCGAAGAAAGTGGCAGACATTCTGAACTGGAAAGCGCCAACAGATGCTCGACCCCGCCCCCATGCCCGGCGAGCTCGGCCGCCCGACCCCGGCCTCGGCCGCCCCCCGCCCGGCTCGGCCGCCTCGCCGCGCCCGGCCCTGACCTCGCCCGACCTCGCCGCGCCCCACCCGGCTCGGCCGCCCCGCGCCCCGGCCCGGCCGTCCCCGCCCGGCTCGGCCGCCCCGGCCTCGGCTCGGCCGCCCGCGCCCCGGCCCCGGCCCAACCGCCCCGCCCCGCGTTCGGCCGCCCCCCCGGCGAACCCGCCTCCGTCCCCGCCCCGACGTGGTGACCGACCGTGTCCTCGCTCGCCCGTGCCCGCTTGCCCCGGCGTGCTTGCCCGCTCGCCCCGCCCTGCCTTGCTCGCGTCGCGACGGCCCTCGGCGTGGCCTCGAGCTCGGCCCAGCGCACGGCCCCGACGCGTGCGCGACTCGTTCGCGGCACGTTAAGTGTGGCTTTGCGCGTGCGCGTGTTCGCGCAGCGTTCTGGCGTAGTTCGTCGTGCTCGCGACGCGACGCATAGCACCCTGTCGCGCTCGCGACACGATCGTCTACCCCTTAGCCCCCGTCTACCCCCCCCCCCCCCCCGTATCCTATGCGCGCTAATCACGTTGTTTATATTAATAAAATAGGAGTCTCAATTCGGAAATTGGTTACGTTGGTTAATTTGTATAGCTAATCGTCTATCTTATTCGATGTTAATCTACTAAAAATGGTCACGTTTACATTAGTGCATGTAGCTAATTCTTATCATTGAAGCTAAGTAGACCTGGAGCACGTAGCATTTAGTTGTTCGTCTACCCGTAGTGCGTCTCGGGCATAAGCTTTAACCCTCGCGAGACCTTTCCCCGCCTCTTTCTAACCATGGTAAATTCATCATCGTATGTGATATTCTATGCATATTTACTTTATTTGTTCTTTTATAATGGTGTACTGTTTGTTTTCTAATTTGAATGGATGGATGTATGTATGCTTGCAATCACATAGAGAACGATCCGGTCGAAGAGCCCGAGGAACTCACAGGAGAAGCCTCTGAGCAGCAGTCGGTTGGTGGAGGCAAGTGTCCTTTGACCTATCTCTGTCCTATTCATTCTTTAATTCACCTCCTGCATTACACATTTATACTTAAGGATTGACTAGCTTTTGTTATCCATGTCCTTGTTTACCTATTTGGGTCGGATTATTATTGTTTAGCTTTATGCTATTGCTCAACTCTAATCAATGAACATGATGAGATTATATATGATACGCTGTTTTCCCTTCTCTTATTATGATATTGTACTTGTGGCCTTTAAGGGGGCTCGAGCGGTTTCTCGAGTGCCTCTCCGTAAGGACCTGTTCTATGGATGACCGCCCGGGAAAACAGTGCAACCATGAGGGTGGAGTGGGACGCCCTTAGCTGAGTAATTAGAGGATCCGGGGTGTAGTTCGCTTCGCCGTCGTGCCGTCAATGGGGCTCGGTGTACGCGGCTCGCTCTGCCAAGGTCGATTTGTCCCTTGGGGAGGAGTGCGGTACATTTAGGAAACCTAACGGGCGGCTACAGCCCCGGAGAATCTTTGTAAAGGCTATGTAGTGAAACCCTGCCTATTCACCTTGGTAGTGTTTAAGGGTTTGATCGGCCCGAGGCAAGAGGGAATCACGGCTTGTGGGTAAAGTGCACAACCTCTGCAGAGTGTTTGAAAACTGATATATCAGCCGTGCTCGCGGTTATGAGCGGCCAAGGGAGCTCCAATGATTAGTGGTACTTGATCAGAGACATTTTGGTTTACAGATGGCAATGAGACTGATGGTTTTGGTTACATCTATGGTGCTGGTAAGTGGTATTCTTTCCGTTTGGAAAGGGTACATCGGGCTAATAACTTGGGCTAATGTTAAAACCTGGCTTTCTACTAGTAAATAATAATCTGACCAACTAAAAGCAACTGCTTGACTTACCCCCACATAAAGCTAGTCCACTACAGCCAAACAGGATACTTGCTGAGTATGTTGATGTGTACTCACTCTTGCTCTACACACTAACCCCCCCCAGGTTGTCAGCATTGCAACCACTGCTCAGGAGAAGATGAAGCTGTGGAAGGAGACTTCCAGGAGTTCCAAGACTACGACGAGTTCTAGGTGTGGGTTAGCGGCAACCCCCAGTCGGCTGCCTGTGAAGGCCGCGGTTATCTACGTTTCGTTTTCGCACTTTGATTTATTGTAAGGACCATATGGACGTCTCAGACGTATGATGTAATCGACTATTATTTCCCTTTTAATACTATTTTGAGCACTGTGTGATGATGTCCATGTTATGTAACTGCTGTGTACGTGAATAACTGATCCTGGCACGTACATGGTTCACATTCGGTTTACCTTCTAAAACCGGGTGTGACAAACGGTGTCATCCGTCCTGAGTCCAATCGTCTCAGAATCAAGAGAACGCCAACCCGGCTGAAGGGGATGAGCCTCCAAAGTCAGCCAGACCCGACAATGAGGTACCCGATGCTCTTCATACAACTGCACAGTGTACAAAGGGGGCGTAGGGTAACCGGCGGAGTTAAGCACTTCCCACAAGATGGAAGGAAAGCCATCGCGAGAAAGGAAGTCAGAACTGAAACGAGAGTCTCCTCCACTGGCGGGGGTGGGTGAATTCATCTGCGGAAGGAAATCAAAGGTAAAGATTATGGTGGAAGGAAAAAAAATAGAGAGCCTGGATGGTTTAAAGAGAGTGGGTTAGCTCAAATTTTAATTCCTCTTTGTGTTTTATAATGCATGCATGCTGGAAATAACGTTGCCTCTCAAAGGAAAATAGGGTGCTTTTTAGGGCATCCTTAAAAATATAAGTACTGGCCCACGGGGCCTAATTAGTTAGCCACCTATTTCTCCCTCTATGCCTAAGGCCTTTCGTCCTGGGTCTAGCGGTCTAGTCCTGACGATCTGTAGCAGTTTCTAGGCAAGTTTTAGATTTTGAAAATTGGTATTCATGGTTTATTATCTTTCTCTGCGGTGGAATTTGCTCCGATACCAGCTGTGGCGGAACCGCCCGAATTATTCCAGCTTAAGTGCCTAAGTCACGCCTCAGGAGCCGTAACACACTTAAATCGAAATAACCCGTCAGTCCCTCAGATCTAGTCTGATAGAGCCACTTAACCAGGATCAAATTCCACAATCTCACTCGAAGGTGAGTCACAGAAGAAATACAATAAAACAGGAAACCTCAAATTAAGTACTGAGTTATTACATAAATCGGAGTTTTCGAGTAGCAAATAAAGTTCACAAAATAAAGTGCAGCGGATAATCGATGTCGTCGGTCTCGAGGAATTGGGCAACGCCTAGCCCACTACTCCTCGTGCTTCTCTCCTGCCGGAGCAACATCCCACTCGACCGTCCAACCCGGTGGCAGGGTGGTAGGCCAAGTCACACCATCAACCATTTCCTGAATGGTACCTGAAAAAAATTGTGCCACAAGCAAGGCTGAGTATACTAATACTCAGCTAGACTTAACCGGTGTGAGGAGTCTACTCCTCTACCTCTAGACTATGCAGCTGTTTGGCTGAGGGGTTTGGTTTGCCAAAAGCACTAGCTGTTTCTAAAAGCAATTTTGGCTTTTCAAATTCTATCATCATTAACTTAGCTAGATTTGCTCCTTCTAAGCATACATGGTAACAATCATTTAGTTCAACCAACAAGTTAACTCATGTAACCACATTTCACTTCTTACTCGATGCAGTACAAGGGGTCAAGCAGTCTCATTAGCTGCGAGAAGCAGACGATTCGAATCGAGTTTTAACCTTGCAAGGTAAACCTAAACACACGGCATGTCAGGGTACTCCGACCCCGCACATGACAACCGTCCCCATCGATTCCCCGTTCGCGTCCAGGCCTCACCGCCTTGGCATACAATGCTCCAATGACTCCGGCTACCGCCGTGCAGTGACCGCACTTGTACCCACCATAGCTAGCATGGGAGACCCAGTCTCAGGTCGCATGAGGGATAAAGTCCACGCCCGGCTTCACTCAGGTACTAGGTTTACCGGTTACCATTTTTCCCGGCATGTGCTTAGTACGTTCAAAAGCTTGACTCAGGTATCCACACATTAATCCTTAGTTCCTTTTTCCCCGTCTCATGGACAAGGCATCCTCCCTGGATCCAAGTCCATAGACTAACATATGTCCCGTTATCAAGATGAATACAATCAATTCCTGACCTCACGCGAGTGCTAGAAAAATCACTCGACTTCTACCGAGATCCTGATTAGCAAGCAGCTACTCGACCTAGCATACTAGTATTCATCTCAAAAAGGAATCCTAAGTTCATGCAACTAGAGGTTTCAAGCATCTCCTACACTTATGTGCACATTACAAGCCTACAAACATTAAGTGTAGTAAAATAGCATATATAATTGGTTATGCATAAAATCGAGGCTTGCCTTCAATTGCTGGGGCTGCGGGGAGAACCTCAATGGCAGCCTCTGAAGCCTGCTCCTGGTCCTCCTCTTGGACAGGTCCTTGCTCGGGGATGAGCACGTACTCTCCGTCGGCAAGATTACAGTCTAACAAATGCAATGCGTAAGATATATGCATGATATGACATGTGCTTTTAGAAATTACAACTTGAAGGTGTATGATCTTCTTGAGTTTAAACAAAGTCAACTTTACTTATGTAAGACCCTTGGGTGGTATACTTGGTAATTTGGGTTAAACTTAGCTAAGGTAAGTGGTAGGTTTATTTTGGGGTTCCACTGAATTCCTTTTAAGTCTTAGGGAGAATTGGTAAGTACTTCAAGTTAGATTTATTAGAGTGGGGTTTATTTCTTCTTTCATTTTCTTTTATTCTCTTTAATGTTTGCGAGTGGGTTTGAACTACAAGTTGCTTTTATAAAATTCTAAAAATTCTGCAAAAAAATACAGTGGCTTGGAACTGGTGTATGTTTCTCTGTCTCAAAATTTGGGGATCAGAAAGTGAATAGTTTTCTCTGGACAAAATTATTAAATTCTAGGGCAGAAGGGGTGGTTTGAACTACAACTATTATTTAACAGTGGGTAATTCTCTAAAACTTATTTTTGCTGGCTTTTAGGTGTTATAACATAACTTGATACAAATTTCTAGGCATTAATACCTTTTAGTTATTTTACTATGGTTTTCTCAAGTTTCTAGCCAAATAGGTGCTTTCTACTACCACTATATTTGAAAAATATCAAACAATAGATTTCTTATTTTTATTAGTTATTGTTTTGGGCAAGAGCAATCATTCTAAAGTTTGGCATCTTTTTGCTTAAGGGAAGGGGTGGTATGCATTATTTGAATTAAATGGCCTTTCTCATAAAATACTAGCAATAGGTATGAGTTTGCTTCTTTTTCATGGGTTTGCATTTTTCTCTGGTGGTTTACCTTACTATGGACTTAGCTAATATTTGGTTGCCCATTATCACATCATTAGGGGTTGTTTAAGATTTATTTGGAAAATGCCTTATTATCACTTTATATTTATTTTCCTTACTTAAAAAGTTGGGCTGAGGTGTTCTTTATTTTTGTAGTGGGGTTCTGGTGGTTGTAAGTCCACTGGATTTTTACTACTCATTTTGGTTATAATTTTGCTACTCTAATAATTGATTTTCAGTCCAATTAAGGCTAAATAAAACATTTTAATTTAAAACTGGTCTGAACTAATGGTCTCTGTATTTTTCCTAGGTTCTTTGTTACATAAGTAAACTAGGAAAAATAATTTCACTCACTGTTCATTAATTTCCAATGCCTTTCTGATTTTTCCTAAGTTTTAGGCAAAATAGCTTTAAAAGAATATCTACATCATATTTTTCAATACTGAGGCTCCTATTATTTTTAAACAATGTCCAGATGAGGTTTGAATACCCACAAATTTTCTTAAATTTAGTACAGAAGAAAAACTAATTTTCCTTAATTAAACTAGGTTTGGTAGGTTTCTGTTTTTAATTTTTAACTCAAAAATTCACAATAAAAAGCATAGGGTTTATCATTTTTAAATGATAGTTCATAATATTCAGGAGTTAGCAAAATAAGTTTGATAACTTTTTATGAAGAATTCATCAAGTTATGGGTTTTCTAAGTTCTCTGGTCATTTTAAAAAGATTAACAGAATTGGTTTAATGGAAATCCACTTTGCACTAGGGTCCATGTCGGGTTTTTAAGTTTTCCTCGCGAATCAGTCCTTAGGCTACTATTCACATGAGTCACTGACGTTACAGAAAACCCCTCGGGTTCTACAAATCCTAACTCGAGGTCCTTCTCCTATCTTACACAGTAACCGCGGCGGAAGAAAGGGCGGAGGGGCTTACCGGCGGCGAGATTGCTCCGGTGAAGTGGTCGAGGACGTAGGAGAGGTCTCGGGATCACAACGGTGTGCGGGTCGCCGTCGGAGATGGCCGGAGTCGATCGGTCCACGCACGCAGGCGGGGATGCTCGTCGGCGGCGAGGAGTCCGGCCTGGTCACGGCGAGATAGAGCAATTGGATGGGTCAGAGAGGTTCACGGGGTGCCAGAGAAGATATGGGTGTAAGGAATTGGTCGGAGACTCACTGGTTAGCTCGGTCCACGCGCGGCGGCGGAAGACCGAAGTCCGGTGAGGTTGATCTCGGGCCTCCGGTGAAGTCCGGCCTGGTCCGAGGGCTTGGCGAGCTTCACGGGCTACTGGTGGGGCTAGCCGAAGCACTAGCTCGACTCGAGGGTGGTTGGAGTGGGTTGGCCACGGCAGTCGAAGCTCTGGCGGCAATGGCGGGCGGAATTGAGCTCGCCGGAGCTAAGGGAAGGTGGCCGGCCGGTGCTGGTGAGTGCTGGGCAAATTGGGGCGCCCCTGGGAAGGCTTTATAGGCACGGTCGTGGTGCACGGGCGGTCGTGGACCGGCGAGCGCGCGCGGGCGTGCACTGGGAGGCGCGGTGCGCAAACGGGCGTGAACCGGGGGTGTCAGCCACGGTCGAACACGTGTTCCCGTTGCCTCTGCCCATGTTCAAGCGCCGATTGGGTGCAAATCTTCGCGAATTTGGGCAAGATCGCTGTGAAAGATTTGTTCACCTGACCAAGCTTTGTCTTTTGTGTATGGACGTCGTGCGGTTTTAGGCTAGGGACAGGGAGTTGTAGCGTCACCAAGGTGCCAGTGTCAGAATGCCTGGTCCCGAGGTCAAACTGCGCCAAAACCGTGTCAAATGAATTTGGTTTGAGTTCAAACTTTTCCAGGGCGTGTTCAAGGGAATTTGGCACAACTTTGATATTTGGATCTCCTGGCTTTGAGTTTCGAAAAACAGAGAACGCAGATGATCTTTGGGAAGAGGTCTGAAATTCAGAAATTCAGAAATCTGAATTTCTCCAAGAGTTCATAGTTCAAGGGCTGATTTGGGGATTTATTTGAGTTATTTTGGCTAAGCTTTCTCAACCTTTCTTGTTGCTTATTAAATATACTTTAATTTTCATAATTGGCTCAAGTCATAATTTTAAATTTTTCATACCCTTTTCCTTATTTTCTTGAATTTTGCTCATGGGGCTTACTTAGGGTTTTTATTAGGGTTACACATTCTTGCCTTCTTAAAGATCTCAATTGTTTGGATCATGATACTTTTAAGCATATGCTTGGTGAATTCCTTCTTACTTAAGTTAATTTGATGCTCATGCTTACTTTGGTTCTCATAAAATAATGGTTCTTGGTTTGGCATTTGGAGAGAAACCCTAGGTGACACTGGGGTGTCACAATCTCGGCCCTGCAGATCCAGTGCGAAGGCAGGACTCTGCACCAACATCCCGCCACGGGAGGGCATCTAGCGAGGGCATACTTCGCCCAGCGCCCAGCCACGCGCCAAGGGCCATACCCCATACCCGACAAATTCCTCAACGAGGTCGCGCCCGCTACTCATGCGGGCCGCGCACCGAAGGGCCCCCTCGTTTTCATCCTCCTCCGCTACCTCAAACTGCGGATATGCCGCGTAATAATGCGAACACATAACGGCCACGGGAAGCCCTGGTTGGCCTTCGACTGTGCCTTCGGCAACGTAGAACCAAAATTCCCACCAGTTGCCCCACTTATTGCGGGCGCAGGGAACCAACTCCACGACTTCCATCGAAGTCTTGCCAGTCTTCGACGTAAATGTGCAAGATCCAAATTGAGCAATCTTATTTCCAATTTTCCTTTTCTGCCAATGCAGACAATAGTGCTTCGCGAAGACTTCGACCGATGGCTGCCCGCCGTACGAAGTCGTTGCCCAGACATACTTTGCCAGGGCCACCACGGCATTCGGTGTCAACTGGTGGACTTGGACTTCGAATCTGCGCAGAACTTCTCCCACAAATCGATGCGCGGGTAGACGAAGGCCAGCGGTGAAAAAAGCCTCGAAGACGACCAGCTCGCCTTCTGGCTCGGGGACCTCCTCTGCCCCCGGCACACGCGCCACTCCGCCGCCAAAATACCCAAGCTGTTGCATGTCATGCACGCGGACCGAGGACATCCGCGACGCGCCAAATTCCACTGTGTCGCCGGGACGCAACTCCTCCGCCGCCACATTGCTCAGTGTCTCCTCGGACGATTCTCCGGCCGACGACGTATCAGCAGCAGAAGAGGAAGAGGACGGCATGGCTACGTACCGTCGGCGGTGGCGGGCGGTCTGCTTCACACGGGCCAGATCTCCGGCGAGCAAGAGCAAGGAGGGCAGACGAGCAAGCGGGCGGTTTGAAAAGGAGGTTAGGGTTTTCGCGGCGCGCGAAGAGATAAAGTTCAAAAGGCGCTGCCTCCCGCCCCCTTTTATACACAGGGCGCGGCGCTTCGGGAAACCCGCAATCCAACAGTGCGGCGTCAATCAACGGTCATGTCAAAAACCCCCGAGGAACCACTTCGAGCGAGGGCAGCGTCTCCACCATCTAGCGACGCCTTCGGCACCAGATGACTTGGTCGAACTGGTCCCTCGGAGGGCAAATGTTGGGACGAAGGTGTAGACGCTACCCTCCGCTCGATGCCTTCGCCAGTCTCGCTGCACCAACGGAGACGACGACTGACGGACTGCACCCTTCGTCCGACGCGACTGAAGGACGAAGACCCATGGCGAGGCCGCTCCGTCCCGTGGAGTCGCCCAGCGTGAGAGCCCACGTACAATCCGGCCCGTCATAACGGGCCCCGCGCTGTTGTTGCGCATTACGGGCCTAAATTGTAAAGGTTTTTCTATTATTACAGTCTGTAACCCTGCTTTAATGGGAATATTCCGGGAGAACCTAGGCTCCTGAGGGCACATCATCCTTAATCCTTGACGCTGGACACTCAGGCACCTATAAATACCCCCGCACAGTGCCCTTGAGGGGCTAGGTTAACAGAGCTATTGCCATCTCAAGTTGTAGCCCCGTTTACACCGCTTTCACTCCCCCGTTGGATCAACTTGCGCAGGAGAGCAAGTTCCAACACCATTCAAATGTAATAACAGTTTCATCCTCCAACAATGCGAAAGCAAATATAATGCAATGGAGGTGGTGATTCGAACCAACAAACATACCTAGTGGTTTTTCATACAGATTAGTCTTATGTGTTGTGTCAAATGTAACTGCATCACCAAAATCCATGTAATCCCCTTGCTGGCTTGCATGTGACCAAAATATGCTCAAAATATTTCCTTCTTTATCCAATTGGAAGTCAGAGAAAAATTGTGGATTATCCTTTTTGCATGATGCAAAAAAGATAGTAGCTTTGCCACATCATTTGCATTTCTTTCTCGTTGCTTTGCCTTTTTCCTGAAATTATTGTCAACATTTAGTATTAGGCGAAACCAACATTTTTCAAATTTCAATTCTGAATTACAATCTAAACCTATTAAAAAATTACAGGTTATACATGTCCTGTGCTGTTACAGGCACACTCTCAGGACCACCGTGTATTTCTGAAACATAATTCATAATACAATGTTACGGGATTCGACTCTCCTACATTGAACTTATGAACTCCATATATTCAGGATCATGCGTCTTGTTGCATTGTAATTGATTCTTTTCTGTATCCTTCTTAAAAAATTCATGATTATGATCCAAGTGCAACAGATCAATACGCACTGATATAACGGTCTCTTTTGCATCATCATAATTTTTTTTGAGTTTCATACCGGCCTTGCATTGTGTCCGCTTCGAGCTGGTATTACGTACCTTTGGGTTTGATATTCCCCTTACTGCACTCTTGCCTTCCATCGAGCAATTCAACCACTTACAATTTTTCTGTTCCCTATACTTTTTCAATGGAAAGCCAACTTCATATGCATACCTACTATAAAATTTATATGCTTCATCCACACCACTGAATGTCATACCAACTTTAGGTACCAACCTCGGATCAATTGTAACTTCCTGTGCAAAAAATTAAAATATATATGTATGTACATATATCCATAACATGTATGTTGTATGGTGTCCTACATAATTTTACATCGTATGCACAATATAACAACACATACCATCTAGCTCCATTCCATCGTATACAATTTAATCTACAATACTGAAAATCCAAATCAGTTATATAGTACTTACATGTCTCTGCAGAATCACTGGTGTGTCCTGTTCATGCTCACCAATAGTACGCATAGTAGGAAGTTGTTGTCCTCCTTGATTCATGGTCATCCTCGATGCCTCTAATGTGTTCTGATCATCAACCCCCGGCGCCCTCAAAGCTGCTGGTGGAGTAATTGCCCCTACGGCAGTAACTGTTTGCATATGTGCACTTGCATCCGAGGCAAACTGGTTCCCTTCTTGATGTTCTTCCTGCACCATTGTTACGATATCCAAGCATGGATTTGATCGATGAACTGATGTCGGCGTCGTATACTCACTGATTGACTCTTTACCCCATGGCGCCGCCATCTTCCAGATCAGATTACGCCCTTCAGCCAGGCACGCCCTAACAAATGATTCTTATTGTCTACCTTTTTGGAAGCTTATGAATATTTCCTTTTGCCCATGCGCATATCCATTATCGTGGACGCGATAATAACGGCGAGGTTGCGTGTGTATCTTCTTCATTCTAGGATCGTAGGCGCGCTGATCGTGGGCGTAACAGCCATCTATGCAAGTTATACGTAGGTTTATGCAGTCATAACGTTCTGTTTAAATCCGCTTCCACAATGTTCGGGTGACATGTCACCGGCCCACGTACAGAGTAATGGTCCACGTTTTGTTACGCATATTTTTCCTAACCTTTATACTTGCATAAATGCAGTCCATAATGCGGGCCGCCTGGCTCGGCCCATTCGGTGCGTCCGGCTCGGCTTGTCTACATAACCTGGCCGGGGCTCCCCCGCACCTATCTGAAGCCTAGGGCTTCCATTACCATCAGCATATGCATATATATATATATATAGGGTAGGTATAACGGGAGCCCTGGGCTTCCAATAGTTAAAGGAAGCCCAGACCGATCACCCCTGCAACCTGGTTCAACCCAGAGCACCGACTGGACCAGTCTGTCGGTTGCACCACCCGCGCCCATGTCTGTGCGCGCAAAAAAGGAAATGCATGCATGAGTCAAACACGTTCCCTTGCATGCGCGTAAATTTAGGAAAGATATGTGTGACGGTTTCTATTTTTAAATGTTTAATTTTCTCCATAAATTTAGGATCGCTGCAACAGCCATGCAGCTAGACTCGTAAGGACCATTTTATGATATATACTGCTACTAAATATGCTATCATGTGTAGATAATTATGTAATTCGGTATACTGCGTAAAAATCTGTTACCAGCTACATGCACACGAATTTATGATGAAAATAATGCGCAATGAAAGGAAATTAATTACACGCATAGAAACAAAAAATCGTATTTAATGTTTTATTTTCTTCATAAATATAAGATCCCTCCAACAACCATGTAGCTAAACACATTAGATCTAGTTTATGATATATACTGATACAAATTATACTAAATGGTATAGGTATTTATGCAATTCGTTACACTGCGTAAAAAATCTGGCATGTTGCTCACTGGTGGACGCATCTTCGGGTTGGAGCGTAATAACCTCAAGTTTTGGACATAAAATCTCTCAATTATAAGCGTATATACCGAGCCAATATGAGAGGTTTATAGTTCTAGTAGGTTGTTGTTACGATCCTATTTTTATGGCAGATCCGAAAAACATGGCAGTCGCATGCATGCGGTTATACAGATCCAAAAATTATGGCAAAATACATGCATGAGTCAAACAAGTTCCCTTGCATGCGCGTAAATTTAGAAAAGATATGTATGACAGTTTTTATTTTAAATGTTTTATTTCCTCCATAAATTTAGGATCGCTGCAACAGCCATGCAGCTAGACTCGTAATGACCATTTTATGATATATACTGATAATAAATATGCTACACTATGTAGATAATTATGCAATTCGGTATACTGCGTAAAATCTGTTACCAGCTGCATGCACACGAATTTATGATGGAAAGAATATGCAATAAAAGTAAATGAATTGCATGCATAGAAATAAAAAATCGCATTTAATATTTTATTTCCTTCGCAAATATAGGATCCCTCCAACAGCCATGCAGCTAACGCATTAGAACTAGTTTATGATGTATACTGAAACAAATTATACTACATGGTGTAGGTATTTATGCAATTCCTTACACTGCGTAAAAAATTTGGCATGTTATTCACTGGTGGACGCATCTCCGGGTGGAGCGTAAAAACCTTAAGTTTTGAGCATAAAATCCCTCAATTATAAGCGTAAATACCGAGTCAATAAGAGGTTGATAGCTCTAGTAGGTTGTTATTACGATCCTATTTTTATGGCAGATCCGAAAAACATGGCAGCCGCATGCATGCGATTTCTATTTTTATATAGATCCAAAAATTATGGCAAAATCGTGGGAGTTTCCATTGCATGCGCGCAAATTACGAACAGCATAAATCAAGGAATTGCCTTTGCAATGTGCATGCAGTAAACTGATATACAAACTCCGTGTTCAAGCATAAAATCATACAGTTTTTAGCGTAAATAATACATGTGGTAGGCATAAAACACAATAATCGAAAAGAAAACTGCGCCGGATCGGAGAATGTCACGTGCGATCATCGCTGCGCGCATCTCGCACCTTCCGTGACATCGCTCGCTCGAACATCGCGCCTCATGTGTCGTCGTCGCTACTCGCACGTCGACGGGCGTCGCTTGCTCGCCGGCCTTGGAAGTGCCGCCTCCTCGGGGCTTCGGGGACGCTGCCGCTTGCCTGCACAAGGGCCCCACTGTCGCTCGCCCTCTGGATCGGGGAACCGCCGCGACTATTCCGGATCGAGGAACCTTCGCCACCGCGCGTCGAGGTAATGGAGTTGCAGCCACCGGCCTGGGAACCGCCGCCACTGCATAAGGGCACTGTCGTCGCTCGCCCTCTGGATTGGGAGCCGCAGCCGGCGGCCTGGGAACCGCCGCCACCGCATGTCGAGGTCGGGGAGCCGCGGCCACCGCAGCCACTGGCCGGGGGTCCACCGTCGCGCGCGCTATCGGGCAACCGCCGTCGCTAATGAATCGAGATGGGGCGTGAAAAACTGATCCCTAGCACTACGGATTTTCTTTTATAGACGTCTAGACCTGGTCTGGATCGACCGGATTGCACTGTCTGGCCTGGGCTTCCTTTAGTTATTGAAAGCCCAGGGTTCCTAATATATATATATATATATATATATATATATATATATATTAAGGCGGTAAGGGGTAGGCTGTCATTGCGTGTTCTGTCATTCCCATTACGCCCTCCCCGCAAAGCCCATTCCCATTCCCGGTTGTCATTCCGTGTTCTGTCTATCTCATTTCCCCTCCCCGCAAAGCCCATTTCCATTCCCGACTGTCATTCCGTGCTCATTCTCATTCCCACGTGCATCCCACGCCTAGCTAAAATTAAATTAAAAAACACAAATATGGCCCCAATAGGATTCGAACCCGCGACCCCTCAATCAAATGTGCTCGTAGCTACCACTACACCACATGTGTGTTTATGTCAATATTTGTTACAGTAAAAATATCTACTACATCTCTCCCAAATCCCACCTGCTACCCTTGCACAATGTGTAGTAGTAGATAATTATCAACGAGATTACTGAATTATATTTTTGGACGGAGGCAGTAGTATTTAAAGAAAAGCCTTGCATGCAATTTCTTTTGTTTTTATAATATTTTCAACTTAAATTCCTTTTTTATATGTGTGACATTTATTCTCCGTAATATTTTTTTCCATGGATCTGACTTGTAAGTCATTTTTATAAACCAACGCCAAAGATGAATCCATGTTTCTTACTTGGAAACCCCGAACAAACACCACTGGCAGGAGGCGCTCGCGTTGGCGTTGCTTATCGACGACGAGAAGAAGCTTGGTGACTGCTAGTTCGACCTCTGGAAGTGAAAGGGAAATGTGCCCTTGGGCCATTTCTAAGTATTTTGGTGATTTAGTGCCCAACACATGTGCTTAATTGTAAACTGGGACAAAGTACAAATCATGGAGAAAAGGTATGTTTCTAATCCTTAGTACATTGGTTTTGTGTACTAATATATTTGTCTAAGTGTTAGAAACAGAAAAGGAGATGAAAAGAAAAGAGGAGAAAGTCTTGGCTGTGTGCAGCCAAGACCCAGCTCGGCCTGGAGCACCGGACTGTCCGGTGTGCACCGGACAGTGTCCGGTGCGCCAGGCTGCCTCGGCTCGAACTGGCCGCTCTCGGGAATTCGCCGACGGCGTACGGCTAAAATTCACCGGACTGTCCGGTGTGCACCGGACTGTCCGGTGAGCCAACGGTCGGCTAGGGCCAACGGTCGGCCGCGCGATCAGCGCGCGACACGTGGCCGGGCCAACGGTCGGGAAGGAACACCGGACTGTCCGGTGTGCACCGGACATGTCCGGTGCGCCAACTGAGCGCAGATCTGGAGCAGCCAGCAACGGTCAGAAGTGCTGTTTTTGGAAACAAATCGGGCACCGGACAGTGTCCGGTGTGCACCGGACTGTCCGGTGCGCCACGAGACAGAAGGCAAAGATGGCCTTCCAGATTTGTTCCCAACGGCTCCTAGCTGCCTTGGGGCTATAAAAGGGACCCCTTGGCGCATGGAGGAAGTATCCAAGCATTCCTTGAGCACTCTTGATCACTCACACATCAATCTTGCGCACTTGTTTGAAATTCTAGTGATTTGAGCTCTGTTCTAGTGTGTTAGCCTCTTGAGCTCAAGTCTGGGTTTTGTGTGTGCGTATTCGCTGTGATCTTTGTGTTGTGTGTGAGTTGCTAATCCCTCCCTTACTCCGTGATTCTTTGTGAACATCTTTTGTAAGGGCGAGAGGCTCCAAGTTGTGGAGATTCCTCGCAAACGGGATTGAGATAAGAACAACAAAACACCGTGGTATTCAAGTGGGTCTTTGGACCGCTTGAGAGGGGTTGATTGCAACCCTCGTCCGTTGGGACGCCACAACGTGGAAGTAGGCAAGCATTGGCTTGGCCGAACCACGGGATAAACCACCGTGTCCCTCTGTGCTTGATTCTTGTGGTATTGTGTTTTGTTGAAGACTTCACCTTAGCCACTTGGCATTAACTGTGCTAACGCTTAACAAGTTTTTGTGGCTTAAGTTTGAAGTTTTTACAGGATCACCTATTCACCCCCCCCCCCTCTAGGTGCTCTCAATTGGTATCAGAGCCGTTCTATTCACAAAGGGACTAACCGCCCGAATAGATGGATCCTAAGGGGAAGGGTATAGTGATCAACGACAAAGAGAAGGAGACCTTCGTCAACAAGCCGAAGGACGACAAGCCTACCGACTCCGGCTCGGGTCAAAGACGAAAGGATGGGAAGAAGAAGAAGACCAGGCGCATCAAGGAGATCATCTACTACGACAGCGACGAGTCTACTTCTTCCCAAAAGGATGAGGACCACAACGACTACGAGAGGAGAAAACCGGTTAATTCGAACTTTTCCTTTGATTACTCTCGTATTCCGCAAAGTTCACATTCTCATTTACTCTCCATTCCACTTGGCAAGCCCCCACACTTTGATGGAGAGGACTACGGATTTTGGAGTCACAAAATGCGTAGTCACCTATTCTCTCTCCATCCTAGTATATGGGAGATTGTAGAGAGTGGAATGCACTTTGATAGTTCGGATAGTCCTATGTTCATTAATGAACAAATCCATAAAAATGCACAAGCTACTACTGTTCTTCTAGCTTCCTTGTGCAGGGATGAATACCATAAGGTGAGCGGCTTGGACAACGCCAAGCAAATCTGGGACACCCTCAAGATTTCTCATGAGGGGAACGACGTCACCTTACTCACCAAGATGGAGTTGGTGGAGGGCGAGCTTGGACGGTTCGCGATGATAAGGGGCGAGGAGCCAACGCAAACGTACAACCGGCTCAAGACCCTTATCAACAAGATAAGAAGCTACGGGAGCACGCGATGGACGGACCACGACGTCGTCCGCCTAATGCTCAGGTCCTTTACCGTACTTGATCCTCATCTCGTAAACAATATTCGTGAGAATCCCAGGTACACGATGATGACGCCCGAGGAAGTGCTTGGAAAATTCGTGAGCGGGCGGATGATGATCAAGGAGGCAAGATACGTCGACGACGCGTTGAACGGACCACTCCACGAGCCTCAACCCATTGCTCTAAAGGCAACGAGGAGCAAGGAGTCGCTACCTAGCAAAGTGGCGCAAGTTGAGGCGGCTGGCCTTAATGATGAAGAGATGGCTCTCATCATTAAGAGATTCAAGACGGTGCTTAAAGGTCACAAGGGACAACCAAGCAAGACCAAAGCCAAGGGGAAGCGCTCATGCTTCAAATGCGGTAAGCTTGGTCATTTCATTGCTAACTGTCCCGATAATGAAAGTGACCAGGAAAAGGGGAACAAAAGAGAGAAGAAGAAGCAATACAAGAAGGCAAAAGGCGAGGCGCATCTAGGAAAGGAGTGGGACTCGGATTGCTCCTCCTCCGACTCCGACAACGAAGGACTCGCCGCCACTGCCTTCAACAAATCAGCTCTCTTCCCCAACGAGCATCTCACTTGCCTTATGGCAAGGGAGAAGAAGGTGAGTATTCAAGACTCCACTTATGCTTCATCTAGTGATAGTGAGTCTAGTGATGATGACATAGATTATTCTTGCTTGTTCAAGGGCTTAGATAGATCTAAGATAGAGAAAATCAATGAATTGATTAATGCATTGAATGAAAAGGATAGGCTTTTAGAAAAGCAAGAAGATTTATTGTATGATGAACATGATAAATTTGTAGAGGCACAAAAATCATATGCTTTAGAAGTGAAAAGAAATGAAATGCTTTCTAGTGAAATATCTTCCTGTCATGAAACCATTTCTACCTTAAGAAGTGTTAATATTGATTTAAGTGCTAAACTAGAAGTAGCTAGTAAATCAAATTCTTTTGTTGAACATGTTGAAATTTGTACTAGGTGTAAGGATTTTGATATTAATGCTTGTAGTGAACACCTAGTTCTAATTTCCAAATTAAATGATGAAGTGGCTAGTCTTAATGCCCAACTTAAGACTAGCAAGAATGAAGTTGATAAAATAAAATTTGCAAGGGATGCCTACACGGTTGGTAGACACCCCTCAATTAAGGATGGGCTTGGCTTCAAGAGAGAAGCCAAGAACTTAACAAGCCATAAGGCTCCTGTCTTCGTCAAGGAGAAAGGGAAGGCCCCTATGGCAAATAGTGCTAAAAAGAACCATGCTTTCTTATACCATGATAGGAGACATGCTAGAAATGTTCATAATGATTTTGATTCACATGACTCTCATGCCATGTTTGCCTCTAGTTCCTCTCATAAACATGATAGAAATATGAGTAGGAGAAATGTTGCGCATATGCCTAGGAGAAATATTGCTCATGTACCTAGAAAGAATGTTAGTCATGCTCCTAGAAAATTAGTGAATGAACCTTCTACCATTTATTATGTTTGTAATGCTCCCTTTGCTATTTGTAGAAAGGGAAAGAAGGTTGTTGCTAGGAAATTAGGGGCTAGATGCAAGGGAGATAAAACTTGCATCTGGGTCCCTAAGAATATTTGTGCTAACCTTGCAGGACCCAACATGAGTTGGGTACCTAAGACCCAAGCCTAAATTTGCCTTGCAGGTTTATGCATCCGGGGGTTCAAGCTGGATTATCGACAGCGGATGCACAAACCATATGACGGGGGAGAAGAAGATGTTCACCTCCTACGTCAAAAGTAAAGATTCCCAAGATTCAATTATATTCGGTGACGGGAATCAAGGCAAGGTAAAAGGGCTAGGTAAAATTGCAATTTCTAATGAGCATTCTATATCAAATGTATTCTTAGTGGAGAGTCTTGGATATAACTTGCTATCTGTTAGTCAATTATGTCAAATGGGATATAATTGTTTATTTACAAATGTAGATGTGTCTGTCTTTAGAAGATGTGATGGCTCACTAGCTTTTAAGGGTGTACTAGACGGCAAGCTTTATTTAGTTGATTTTGCAAAAGAAGAGGCCGGTCTAGATGCATGCTTAATGGCTAAGACTTGCATGGGCTGGCTGTGGCATCGCCGCTTAGCACATGTGGGGATGAAGAACCTCCACAAGCTTCTAAAGGGGGAACACGTAATAGGTCTAACAAATGTGCATTTCGAAAAGGATAGACCTTGTGCAGCTTGTCAAGCAGGGAAACAGGTGGGAGGAGCACATCACAGCAAGAACGTGATGACCACGTCAAGACCCCTGGAGCTGCTACACATGGACCTCTTCGGACCCGTCGCCTATCTAAGCATAGGAGGAAGTAAGTATGGGTTAGTTATTGTTGATGACTTTTCCCGCTTCACTTGGGTGTTCTTTTTGCAGGATAAGTCTGAAACCCAAGGGACCCTCAAGCGCTTCCTCAGAAGAGCTCAAAATGAGTTTGAGCTCAAGGTGAAGAAGATAAGGAGCGACAACGGGTCCGAGTTCAAGAACCTTCAAGTGGAGGAGTTTCTTGAGGAGGAAGGGATCAAGCACGAGTTCTCCGCTCCCTACACACCACAGCAAAATGGTGTGGTAGAGAGGAAGAACAGGACGCTAATCGATATGGCGAGGACGATGCTTGGAGAGTTCAAGACCCCCGAGTGTTTTTGGTCGGAAGCCGTGAACACGGCTTGCCACGCCATCAACAGGGTCTATCTTCACCGCCTCCTCAAGAAGACTTCGTATGAGCTACTAACCGGTAACAAACCCAATGTATCTTATTTTCGTGTATTTGGGAGCAAATGCTACATTCTAGTAAAGAAGGGTAGAAATTCTAAGTTTGCTCCCAAAGCTGTAGAAGGGTTTTTATTAGGTTATGATTCAAATACAAAGGCGTATAGGGTCTTCAACAAATCATCGGGTTTGGTTGAAGTCTCTAGCGACGTTGTATTTGATGAGACTAATGGCTCTCCAAGAGAGCAAGTTGTTGATTGTGATGATGTAGATGAAGAAGATGTTCCGACGGCCGCTATACGAACCATGGCGATTGGAGACGTTCGGCCACAGGAACAGGATGAACGTGATCAACCCTCTTCCTCAACGACGGTGCATCCCCCAACTCAAAATGATGAACAGGTTCATCAAAAGGAGGCGTGTGATCAAGGGGGAGCACAAGACGATCAAGTGATGGAGGAAGAAGCACAACCGGCACCTCCAACCCAAGTTCGAGCGATGATTCAAAGGGATCATCCCGTCGACCAAATTTTGGGTGACATCAGCAAGGGAGTAACTACTCGGTCTCGATTAGTTAATTTTTGTGAACACCACTCCTTTGTCTCCTCTATTGAGCCTTTCAGGGTAGAGGAGGCCTTGCTAGATCCGGACTGGGTGTTGGCCATGCAGGAGGAACTTAATAACTTCAAGCGCAACGAAGTTTGGACGCTGGTGCCTCGCCCCAAGCAAAATGTTGTGGGAACCAAGTGGGTGTTCCGCAACAAACAGGACGAGCACGGGGTGGTGACAAGGAACAAGGCTCGACTTGTGGCAAAAGGTTATGCCCAAGTCGCAGGTTTGGACTTTGAGGAGACTTTTGCTCCTGTGGCTAGGCTAGAGTCTATTCGTATCTTGCTAGCATATGCCGCTCACCACTCTTTCAGGTTGTACCAAATGGATGTGAAGAGCGCGTTCCTCAACGGGCCAATAAAGGAGGAGGTGTACGTGGAGCAACCCCCTGGCTTCGAGGATGAGCGGTACCCCGACCATGTGTGTAAGCTCTCTAAGGCGCTCTATGGACTTAAACAAGCCCCAAGAGCATGGTATGAATGCCTTAGAGATTTCTTACTTGCTAATGCTTTCAAGGTTGGGAAAGCCGATCCAACTCTCTTTACAAAGACATGTGATGGTGATTTGTTTGTATGCCAAATTTATGTCGATGACATAATATTTGGGTCTACTAATCAAAAGTCTTGTGAAGAGTTTAGCAGGGTGATGACGCAGAAATTCGAGATGTCGATGATGGGCGAGTTGAACTACTTCCTTGGGTTCCAAGTGAAGCAACTCAAGGACGGCACCTTCATCTCCCAAACGAAGTACACGCAAGATCTGCTGAAGCGGTTTGGGATGAAGGACGCCAAGCCCGCAAAGACTCCGATGGGAACCGACGGACACACCGACCTCAACAAAGGAGGTAAGTCCGTTGATCAAAAAGCATACCGGTCAATGATAGGGTCTTTACTTTATTTATGTGCTAGTAGACCGGATATTATGCTTAGCGTATGCATGTGTGCTAGATTTCAATCCGATCCTAAGGAGTGTCACTTGGTGGCGGTGAAGCGAATTCTTAGATATTTAGTCGCTACGCCTTGCTTCGGGATCTGGTATCCAAAGGGGTCTAACTTTGACCTGATTGGGTACTCAGATTCCGACTATGCTGGATGTAAGGTCGATAGGAAGAGTACATCGGGGACGTGCCAATTCTTAGGAAGGTCCCTGGTGTCATGGAATTCTAAGAAACAAACATCCGTTGCCCTATCCACCGCTGAGGCCGAGTACGTTGCCGCAGGTCAGTGTTGCGCGCAACTACTTTGGATGAGGCAAACCCTCAGGGACTTTGGCTACAATCTGAGCAAAGTCCCACTCCTATGTGATAATGAGAGTGCTATCCGAATAGCGGAAAATCCTGTTGAGCACAGCCGCACAAAGCACATAGACATCCGGCATCACTTTTTGAGAGACCACCAGCAAAAGGGAGATATCGAAGTGTTTTATGTTAGCACCGAGAACCAGCTAGCCGATATCTTTACCAAGCCTTTAGATGAGAAGACCTTTTGCAGGCTGCGTAGTGAGCTAAATGTCTTAGATTCGCGGAACTTGGATTGAATTGCAGCATACATGTATTTATGCCTTTGATCATGTTCTTTCTGCATTTTGTTGCTTATTATGGTGCTCAAGTTGTACAAACACTCCCTGGACCTCACAAGTCCGTTGCAAAGTGATGCACATGTTTAGGGGGAGATGTGTTACAACTTGACCCTTTGAGACTAACCATATGTTTGAGTTTGCTTGTGTTAGTCACAAAGGAGAATTGAAAGGGAAAAGGTGGACTTGGACCATGAAAGACTTCCACTGCACTCCGATGAGGGGTAACTTATTCCAAGTCCATCTCAATGAACTCTTATTGCCATTTGCTCTTAATTGAAGATTTTGGTGAGGCAATGGGGTTAAAGGGCCACAATTGATCCCGTTTTGGTGCTTGATGCCAAAGGGGGAGAAAAATAAAGGCCAAAGCAATAAATGGATCAGCTACCACTTGAGAGATTTTGATTTTGAAAATAGGGCAATAGAGTTTTTGGTTTGTCAAAATTCTTATGTTGTCTCTCTTATCAAAAGTTGGCTTCTTGTGGGGAGAAGTATTGATTATGGGAAAAAGGGGGAGTTTTTGAAATCTTGATAAATCTCCTTGTAATGACTCTCTTTATGCTTTAACATGTGTGTTTAACTTAGAGATAGAGATTTGAGTTTGATTTGCAAAAACAAACCAAGTGGTGGCATAGAGTGATCCATATAAGTCAAAAATGAATCAAAATAAATTTGAGTTATTATTTGAAGTGTTTTTGTACTTGTTCAACTTGCTTTATGTTGTGTTGGCATAAATCACCAAAAAGGGGGAGATTGAAAGGGAAATGTGCCCTTGGGCCATTTCTAAGTATTTTGGTGATTTAGTGCCCAACACATGTGCTTAATTGTAAAATGGGACAAAGTACAAATCATGGAGAAAAGGTATGTTTCTAATCCTTAGTACATTGGTTTTGTGTACTAATATATTTGTCTAAGTGTTAGAAACAGAAAAGGAGATGAAAAGAAAAGAGGAGAAAGTCTTGGCTGTGTGCAGCCAAGACCCAGCTCGGCCTGGAGCACCGGACTGTCCGGTGTGCACCGGACAGTGTCCGGTGCGCCAGGCTGCCTCGGCTCGAACTGGCCGCTCTCGGGAATTCGCCGACGGCGTACGGCTAAAATTCACCGGACTGTCCGGTGTGCACCGGACTGTCCGGTGAGCCAACGGTCGGCTAGGGCCAACGGTCGGCCGCGCGATCAGCGCGCGACACGTGGCCGGGCCAACGGTCGGGAAGGAACACCGGACTGTCCGGTGTGCACCGGACATGTCCGGTGCGCCAACTGAGCGCAGATCTGGAGCAGCCAGCAACGGTCAGAAGTGCTGTTTTTGGAAACAAATCGGGCACCGGACAGTGTCCGGTGTGCACCGGACTGTCCGGTGCGCCACGAGACAGAAGGCAAAGATGGCCTTCCAGATTTGTTCCCAACGGCTCCTAGCTGCCTTGGGGCTATAAAAGGGACCCCTTGGCGCATGGAGGAAGTATCCAAGCATTCCTTGAGCACTCTTGATCACTCACACATCAATCTTGCGCACTTGTTTGAAATTCTAGTGATTTGAGCTCTGTTCTAGTGTGTTAGCCTCTTGAGCTCAAGTCTGGGTTTTGTGTGTGCGTATTCGCTGTGATCTTTGTGTTGTGTGTGAGTTGCTAATCCCTCCCTTACTCCGTGATTCTTTGTGAACATCTTTTGTAAGGGCGAGAGGCTCCAAGTTGTGGAGATTCCTCGCAAACGGGATTGAGATAAGAACAACAAAACACCGTGGTATTCAAGTGGGTCTTTGGACCGCTTGAGAGGGGTTGATTGCAACCCTCGTCCGTTGGGACGCCACAACGTGGAAGTAGGCAAGCATTGGCTTGGCCGAACCACGGGATAAACCACCGTGTCCCTCTGTGCTTGATTCTTGTGGTATTGTGTTTTGTTGAAGACTTCACCTTAGCCACTTGGCATTAACTGTGCTAACGCTTAACAAGTTTTTGTGGCTTAAGTTTGAAGTTTTTACAGGATCACCTATTCACCCCCCCCCTCTAGGTGCTCTCAGGAAGCAGTCGTACATGTCTGCATGTGCCGCTGTGTTCGGCAAGCTCCAGCGCAGCCGCCGCTTGGACGTGGTCCAGAGCGGCTGCACCGTGTTGTCCATCTTCAAACAGGGGGACCTCATGGTCGTCCCCAACGCTGGCGACTCTCGGATTGTTTTAGGCACCACATCCGACGACCATCCATCTGAAGCTCAACCTGCCACGTAAGTCGCTACTAGCTGGCCATGAATTCTTGTGCGCTGGGACGACGACCGTTGCTGACGTTGTGTGAGTGTCCTCGAATAAGATGTATGTAGAGGAGTAGCACATTCGGTGGTGCAATAACTAGGTGTACTACCTCGCTGATGAGCCTAGAGTGTACTTCGTTTGGCAGCCCAGCCAAGAGTTATCGGTACTCGCCATGTCGTGCGCGTTCGACGACTACTATATCAAGGTATGTGGCGTCATCTTGGCGCCAGAGGTGACGCAGAGAAGGACCGATAGAAATGACCACTTGCCATTGTCATGGTAGCTTTTGTGCCGGTCTACCTTTAATTCTCTTCGCAGACACATACACTTGTCTTTTTTGTTTAAGCAAGCGTGTATGGTGGTGCGTACTTGTACCGGCAGGTATGACACGTGCTCTTCAATGATAAAGAAAAAGGAGCCTAATGTCAGTGGCCTGGCCCCACAGTGGTCATCATCCCCAGACGCTTCAGCTGAAAATTACTGGTGTTGTTTTGCTGGCGCTGAAAATAACTGGTGTTGTTTTGCTGGCTTTTCGGTCTTGCTACAGTTGAGCCCATCAGAAGGTGAAGAAGATGGCGACTTCAGCCTGAGGGACAGCTACTCTCAGCTGGTCAGCCTGAGGGGTTGATGGATTTGTCTTGAGAGTGAAGCCCTCATTCCATCCTTAGCCAGATCAAAGATTCAAAGATAAAGCAGTGTCCCATAACTCGATAAGCCCAGTACACTACCAAGACATTTCCACATTTTAAAGACAGCAACTGCGGACGACAAACAGACAACAGCAGCCTCATGGGATCTCTTTTAGGCCACTTCGTTTTCTTAATTAAAAGGTTTTTAGCCGAATGCAAACAACTACATTCCTCTCGAAAGAATCAAAACAAATTCGACCCCTTAAAAAGATCAAGTAAAAATGAAATTGTTCCGCTCAAATGAAAATATAATAGTGTTGTTACTATTTTCTTCGTGTAAAGTTAGCCAGAAAAATGGTTACATAACAAATATTATGCTCGATATTACAAAATTAAGCAAACGATGTGTAACGTTGACAGAACTTATTACCAAATATAGGGTTGACTTAAATTCATATCGACGACGTTCAACAATTGCAATGTACAATAATACTGCTGACATGGTTCTCAAGACACCCTATGTTAGACTAACTCTAACAAGGATCTCTACATATTTTAGTTCAACACCACATGTTAAACTAAAATATGTATAGTACATTTGATAGTATGACAAATACATATGTACAAAAATTAAAAGTAAATTATGTCTCTAATATCGATATTTATGTATAAAGGACGAGATATAGAGGACGCTGCTAGAGAAGGAGAAGATATAGAGAAAGAAATCTTTTAGAAGACTGTAAAAGACAGCTATAGAGGATGAATATAAAGAACGTTGTTGGAGACAGTCTTAGTAGAACAAAAGCCAAAAAACAAATACACCTTAGAGCATCTCCAGTCTAGCAACAGCCCTCGAAATATATCTCTCTATTTTTCTTTTGAGAGCCCCTCCTATTTTTAAGAGTCTAGTTTTTTTTCATCTCCTCCAATAAGAGCCCTCAAATTTATCCCAAGAGACAATGACAGCTATCATTTCTTTCTCCTCGGTCTCATCAGCTGAGCTGCCATCCGAATCTCGGACATTGTGGCGGTAGAGAGATGAGCCAAGATGCTCTTTACACTACCTGATCTATCTCTTTAGTGGCTAACTAAACAGGCTACGCACACAAGACAGTTGATCAACTACAAGAAAATAATAAAATATGCTCCACAACCAACTACGAAATTGTTAAATATACGTATCCGAATACCAGGTGTGAAGGGATATAAATTGCATTGTCAGGACTGACTCTCCGTGTCAAGATCCATATTCAAACAATCTGTTGGTCGTGCAGGAGATAAACCGCCCTGCAAAACAACAAGTTCAATCAATCAGCATAATGCGTCATATTTTAAAGTTATCACTTATCAGGTAAGGAAGATGCTTGGGGGCTTGGAGCTTATAGTGGTTGTCTGGAACTGACGAACAACAGATCTCTTTTTGGAAGAGTAAAATTTAAGAGTAACTTTTGGGAAAGACGGCTTTAGGTATTGTTGCGCTGACTTCAGGTTTCCCAGGTAACAAAAAAACTTTGTTTTACATATACTCTGTTTGGGCAAAACAAAGTGTGATCTCATCTCTTTCTTGATACAGTACTAACAAAATACTGTTTCCTAACCACCTCTTTTACTCAAACTAAGCCATAGCCAATTGAGAAACCGACATTGCGACTCTTTCGGCTCCTGTTCAATGTCCAGCAGCAGTTACATGGACACAGCTAGTCAAGCCCTAGCTGAGCAGCAGTCCGCCATGCACCTCTCCTGCTCCCCATGTCCCAGTGAAGCAGCACCACTAATCGAGCGGGCCACCAGCAATATGGCTAAAGCGGTCGTCAACCTTGAGAAAGAGGCAAAAGTAACTGGACCAGTGTGAAGCAATGGACTTCATGATGATGAAAATTTTGCATCAGTAGGCCAGGCGCAGAGCACGGGGCATAGGAGCATGCAGTAAGGTTGGTACATAAGCAGACACAACAATCATAGGGGAGTGCTGCTTTAATCCAGATCATCCCAATCTTAATTAGCAAAGTGAACATGAACCATCAAAATGACACCAGCACGCATGGTTTTCAGAAACCTGCTTTTCATGAAAACCGGCTGTCATCATTTTTCACAAAGTGCATAACTGGGCTTTTGTATGGAAAAGTGGTTTTCATTACATGAGAGTTTCCAAACAAAGTTTTTCAGTTAGTTAGGTTAAAATCTGTTCTAGGAATTTTGATTTCCACAAAACCTGTGTTCCTAAAAACCCCATAGTGTAAGGAGCGTAAGATCCCATACCATGCCAATGTCTACATTGGGTTCAAGAAGGCTGTCAGCTTTTTCTGTATTTGCAGCTACTAGCTCCGGAGATGGCATTGCACCAGACTACAAGAATGAAGAGAACTCAATTTATGATCACAAAACTATGGAAAATGGGTTTTTTAGCCATGCTAGACAATACAAATAATGAATTAATAGGCAACTTACCTTGAAGTGCACTGGGCTTTGTACTTGCATGCTGCCTGGATCAGTTTCCAACAGGTGATCTACATTTTGTGTGGTGGCTGTAAAAAATAAAGGAATAGAATAGTTGACAGTTTGACACACAATTCACAACGTAGAAATCAGAAATGTAAAGTGGAAGCATGTTGTCTATGTTAAGATTTGGTCCAACAATGGTATGCCAAGTGCAAAACTGGATACGAAGCTGTATAGCTTTGATAGTCTACAGTGGAACTTGAACAAAGAAATATTATTAGGAGTTTTGCAAACCAAGTGTGTGACTCCACAAAGTAAATAAAAATTATGACAATGACGGACAGGTCTCATAAGGATGAATTGAAACCAAGATCTTAAAAGAGGAAAAGGGGGACTTGCCTTCTTTGACAACTGCAGTTACCAAGGTATGCTCATTTGCTAGACCACATTGTGTACCTGGAACCCTAATGGTTTCACCACGCACAACATGGAGCATGTTCAGATTTTATTTTTAAAATGTCGATTTGTTCACCAGAACAATAAATGTTCAATGAATCACTCACCTTTCATGTTGTTCATTATTCACATCCTGTACGTCCTGATTTTCAGAAATTGCTGAAAAACTATTCATTCCCTAGTACACAATGCGTTCAGACACATAGTATTTAGCTATAGACAACAACAAAGTCTTTTAGTCCCAAACAAGTTGGGGTAGACAAGGAAATAATGCACGCATCTTAATAAGAACATTGGAGACACCATTCAACTTTTACTAAAATATTTGCATCTTACCTCATGCCCAATACTACTGAATAAATCTTGAAATTTCTGTAAAGCAATTTCCATGTTATGAAGTTCCAAACGCATTGCCTGCAAAAAAATAGGCATTCAATTGGGATCTTCAAGGCAACCTGAAATCAGAAACATTGGCAACAGAATCACCTGATTCTCTGAAGTTAATCTATCAATAGCGTAATCCTTCACCAACAAAGTTTTATTAAGGTAACGTCATTAAGGTAGAAAACAACCGACATGATTTTGACATAAACTGAAGATTAAACATATGCAATTTATTGACTTAGTTAATGGATATTTCTTCCAGATGGGGCTGAAAACTGCTGTTAAGCTTCTCATCCTGAAGGCGATTTTTTAACTCATATATGATCCTTGCCCTACTATGGAGTTCAAGCTGGTATGCACTGATTTTGCTTTCCAAGAAATTAAGATTCTCTGCAGAAATGAAACGTGAGTTACTGCATAATAGAAAAATAAAAACAAATATTGCATGTACAGTAGCCACTATCATCATATAAAAAACACAATCTCATCAAGCAAGACACAAGGAGAGGAAATACCTACAAAATCTTTCTCAAGCACAGAAATCCTTTGGACTTTATCCTTCAAGTCAGCAACTGACATAAGAATACACGCGACAGTAAGAAAACATAATAATCAGAGAAGCCGTGAAACATAATAATCAAAATGACATTGAGTAATCAGATAACTGGAGAAACCAAGTGTCAAGAGTGCTCATAGCCATACCTACATTTTCCTTCTCACCAACTAGACAATGCACATCACCTAGTACTTGTTTCACAGCAGCAACTTCCTTTTCTACCGAACTAAACAAAACAAGATGTGAATTCAATTTCTCTGACATTATAGCAATATGTTTATCCTTCAGCTGGATTGTCCACTGCATAGAACAAGTAGAGTCCTGCCTACGAACATGGTATGTGAGCCAAATGTCAGTTTGCTTCCATGCACAGGTTGAAGGTTGATTCAGAACGTAAGCTAAAACCCCTGAAAAAACGAAACCAAATCATATGAATTTCATGGAAGTAAATGGTGCCTGATTTTCGGCAAATTCAAAACAATAGAGGCTTCTATAACACGTATAGTTGGCTTGGCAATTGGCATACCCCCCCCCCCCTCCCCAAAAAAAATGAAGTTGCAGTCAAAGATGCAAGCATGTCTGATCCTCTTACCTAGGAACTTGGCAAGGTCAGACAACAAGCAAGTTTCTTCAATTCCTTTGTTTGGTTTGAGACTTTGAATTGAGGAAGGTAGATGAAGATGTAAATGCTTTTGAGGGAGAGCCAATTCGACTCACCTCACCTAGCAAGGTATATCTTGCGGCCATGCCCGACCTTGCCAAGCAAGGTTAGTAGGCAAAGTTGAGCAAGGAAACCAAGCATGACAAAAAAAAAAGGAGCAGTAAATCTGTTAAATTATGCTCTTGGTTCCAGAGGCCATATTTGTGGGGATGACGATTCATGATTGTTAAAAGAAAATTTCTAGTAGGTTAACTGACACAAGATTTGTACAAGTAGGTTAACTGACATAAGATTTGTAGAAATGTGTGATTGTGGCGAAGACAGAGATATACACTAGCAAGTTTAGTGATTTGTATCGATAAAGAGGGCATGCAAATAAACGATAGCTCAAAATAAGGGGGCAAACGGAAAGGGAAGCTACCTGCCTCATAGTGTTTTATGAAAGCCTCCCTGGATTGAAGCAGCACCTCCATGCTTTCTTTCAAGTTGTTTTCGTTTTTCTCCAGCTGCTCATTCTCATTCTCAAGGCATTTTATCTGTGCAGAAGCACAATAAGTGGAAATACTAACTAGGAGGCCAATACATCAAAGCGGCATTAGCAAGTAGCTTTATCCATATGGTGACGACACTGACTTTTAAGCAATGTCTACATTTGAAGGATACTATCCAGAATCATGACCTAACGAGTAACACAAATCATTGGAAGGACTTACAAAGTTACAAGATATAGAGACAAAATGGGCAGCATAATGATATAACCTAACGAGGTAAACCAGGTGACCGGCAGCTTCAACCCAGCCACAATCCATCCAACAATGGCGCCCCCAAGCGGTACGGACAAAAATTGGAGACGAATGGTGAGGGAGAACGAACCCTGGCCTCGAGCCTCCGTAGCGAGTCGTCCCGCGCGGCCACCTCCGCGCGCAGCTCCCGGGCCTCCCTACGTTGTTCCGCCGCCGCCGCCTCCCACCTCTGCGCGAGATTGCCAGAACACTCAAACCTTCATCAGCGAACATGGCACAGGACCCTGGACACCGAGAGAATCCCTCACCTGGCCGGCGTCTCGGAGCTCCTCGCGGGCGCCGCTCTCCCGCTCCTGCGAACGGGAAATGGGAGACGATTGTTAGTGCGCGGGTGTGGAAGAGTTTACAGTCTAGAATGCCAGGCGGGGTGAGCGGGTGGCTAACGCGGAGATGGCGGAACTCAGAGACGAGGACGAGGAGCTGCAGCTGCAACTGTGACAACACCGCCGCCTCGGGCTCCATTGGCGCCGCGCAGGGTAATCGCCGGGACCCGGCTCCAGATGATCTCCGCTCGGTTCGAGCTGTTTCATAAGGCTGCGACTAAAAGTGTAATCGAACGGATATTATTCATTTATATTTGTTTTTATATTTTGATCGGATACTATTAAGTTATTAGATAATATTTGCATGATATCACTATCTTAAATATCTAACTTTGAAAATACGGATACATATAAAGATTGGATAATTATCGAATACTGAGTACTCAGACTCGCATATTTATGTCCTTTTGGACAGATCTAATTCGAATACGGATGGATAATATCCGTTAATCCGTACCATTTACACCACAGATGCGACTAATATGTCTCTGACTTTACTCTTATAAAACATGGTACAATGCCACCAATTAGGGATGAAAACAGTCGGTAAACACTAAAACCATTATCGTTTTCAGATTTTTTATCGGAAACAAAATCGAAAACGGTAACTCCAAAAACGGAAACGATATCGGTATTTCGGAAACATCGGAAATAAAAGTTTGGTACAGAAAATACACCGGTAACGATCGAAATCTAAAATACGATCGGTAAACATATCAAACTTCACAATACAACAAAGTTGACAAAAGATCACAAAGACCACAAGTTCACAATTCATGATATAACAAGTTCACAATATAACAAGTTCACAAGGATCACAAATTTATAATATAAAAAGTTTACAAATATCACAAGTTCACAATATAACAAGTTCACAGTATAACAAGTTCATAAAGATCACGAGTTCACAGACTCAAAGTTCACAATTCACAATATCCACTCAATCTAGCTGACATGGCATGCTTACTTATGAAATATTTTCTCCTCACATAAAGAGTTTTTCACAACCTCACAGAAAAACTCTAAAACCTAGTATGTGGAAAAGACAGACTGTCGACTCCCTATCATTATATATTACTAATACATAACATGTATATAGAAAATGGTGGATTCGTTCGAGGGACCAAATCGTTAATCCCAACTGCGTTCCAACGCCATCTATCCCAAAAAAATTCTTCAGGCATCCAAAAAATACAAAAATAAGTAATCCTTATCTAGAGACATATAGGCGATGCGAAAAATCACATGCTAGAAAATTCCGAAAAATCTAAGATATAATTCCGAAAAATTCTGAGACACAATTCCGAAAATTCCGAGACACAATTCCGGAAAATTCCGAGACACAAATCCGGTAATTTCTGACAAAAATCGGTAACCGAAGGAAACGGTCGGTAAAACACTACGCTGATTCCGATACCGATTCCAATAAAAAATTCCGAAAACCAATTCCGTTTTCGAAAAATACTGTTACCGGTGAATCCGATCGAAAAATTTCGAAATCGGTTTCCGGAATACCAAAAAATTTCGAAACCGTTTTCATCCCTACCACCAATCATATTAGATGATATATTGGTGCAATGGTTGTACGATAAGTGAGGGATAAGTGAAAAGCTAGTGTGATGGACCTTTTCCACAAAAAATAAATTTAAAATTAAAGTGGATTCTCTTTATAAAATATAAATTTAAAATTAAAGTAGACATATGACTCTCACCAGATATTAAACTGCATATGTTGCACTTTATCTTAGTCAAAAGACGAAGAAAGATATGAGTTGAAAAGGAGACCTACTCCATTTTTATAGCTAGCTTAGTCGCTCGTCCTACTTCAGCCAGAAAGAACTTTTTTTTATAAAAGAGACGATTATAGAAACCAGGGAAACTAGTGTTTTATAGGAGTGGAGAGTTTCCACCATTCCATACGTCACGCACGAAGCACGTAAAACAACACGCACGTAGAACAATACGCTATAAATCCTGGCCTTAAGCCAGCCAACCAGCTCCCTTGCCGATGTCGTCATGGTGCGAAGCTCGTAGATTTGTTACTCTCCCCGCGTCTCGTCTAACAAACATAAAGGGATAATGATGTTGATACCTAGATAAGTTATCTTTCAGCTGAGGCAAACAACTGTGAGCACCTAGAGGGGGTGAATAGGTGATCCTATAAAAATCAAGACTAAATAACACAAACTTGGTTTATAATAAATGTTAGTGAGATCAAAACCAAGGTGATGTAATTAAGGAGGAGAGAACTCTTCACTTGATTATTCCTTTAGAATATGTATTGAACTTAGGAACAATAGCAAGTGAATATATGCGAACTCTAGGGAAGAAAACAATCACAAAGAAAGATGCACTAGTGACACGGTGATTTTATCCCATGGTTCGGCCAATGCCTACTCCACGTTATGGTGACCTCCTTCGATCAAGGATTACACTCAATCCCTCTCAAGTGATCTAACGATCAAGCTTGAGTACCACAATTTTCTTCCGTTTATCAAGTGTTTCCCTTTGTGAGGAATCTCTACAAGTTAGAGCCTCTCACCATTACAAGATTGATCACAATTAAACCACAAGAGTAAGGGAGAGAATAAAAACACACGCAAGAGCTAGAGTCACAGCAACGACACGCACATAAGGCAAGAGACGAGCACACAATACAGCGCAACAGAGTCACAACTCAGAAAAGTTCTCAAATTTCAAACACAATGAACTGAATGCGTGTTTGAGGAGTCTAGACGTCTTAGGATGTTCAATGGAGGCTTGATGTACTGCTCCATGCGCATAGGGTCCCTTTTATAGCTGTAATACCCAAATATTTGGAGTTATAAAAATACATAAGTATTGGAAGATTATAAAAAAATATTTATGTGATTACTTATTTTGTTTTCCCATTTTTCATATTCAACTATTGGAATTGAATTAGTCAAATAATAAATAAATAAATACAGAGATATGCATATCATGTTGTGTTCTTGTATTTTTGCATTTTGTATTCAAATTCACGAGACAAGTAAGTTTGAAAATTTTGGATTTAAAAATAAAATAGAAAAGAAAAGAGGAGAAAAAATGAAAACAATATAAACTATAAAGAAAAATGTGAATTATAATGAAAATGATTGCTCATGCTGGTATTTCTGTTTGAACATTTAATCTATGTGTGAAACTCACCAAAGAATTTGAATTTGAATAGTAGGGTTTGAAATACATTCAAATGGGATTAGAAAAGAATTATAAATAATAAAAGAAAAAGAAAATAGGGGCATCCACACCCGTCTTGGGCCCAAAGCTCTGCCCTTGGCCCAACTCCACCCCGAGCGCGCTTCACCCTAGCTGACTGCGCAGTCTGGGGGAAGGGCCCCACTTGACTGTCGCTTAGCATAGTGCACCGACAGCCCAGACCCCATCGTCAGCCTCACTAGATCCCACTCAGCTGTGCGCTTGGGCCAGCGATGCGTGGGCTCGGTCCCACTGTTGATCTTTCTACCGCCGCGAAGGGCGCTGACAGTGTACCAACCACCGCCGAGATTCTCGCTGGGGCCAGCTGATCGTGAATATTGTGGAACCGACCTAACCATGCGTCACCTGAGGATAAAGGGACACCACATCTTCATCTCCCCTCTTTATCCCCCAGGCGCCTAGTGACGATAATGTAACCGAGAGAGAGGTGGGAGGAAGGAAGCCGCCGCAGGGGGATCTTCGATTTGGCCGTCGTCCGCACCATCGGCTGTGCCTAGGGTCTTCCCCAGGCTCGGGGAAAGGCAGTCGTGGCCGTGCTACTCGCGATTGGCCGCCAACATCGTCGCAATTTCTCGCCATCGACCACGTTCATCCATGGCTTCGCCTGACGCCGTGACCAGTGCTGCTGGGTCATCGATTCCTGGTATGGAGCCTCTGATTAGAACCACCACGTTCCATTCTCCGTAAAAACCTAGCCACGATAAGATTGGAGCTTCGGAGCGCCAGATTGGGCCAACTCCGGTCATCCTCCGCCGTGGGGGAGGGGCGGCGCATCTGCTGTCTGTGCACAAGTGGAGGGGAGCTCGTAGAGCCGTTAGTTCTTCCTTGGATGGCTCTAATTAGATCTGGGATGTCCTCCTCGCGCTGCCGATCTCGGAAACTCATCGTGGATCAGATGGCCGTGGGCGTGCTTCGACTATTTTAAATTCGAGCCGTAGATTGTAAATCGTAGGACAGATGTGAGATCGGTTCAGTGGTTTAATCCAGACCATTGATCGTCAATCAGGCGAGTCCTCTTGAATACTGATTCGGGTTGAGGGTTGATCTAATCTGGGGCACACATTTTCGATCTGACGGCGGAGATCTATAGATAACGCTTCGGCTTGTGAATGTTGCAAAAGGGACCTTAGGCTTTTAGGAAACCAACCCGCCATCCCCACCAGTTAGAAAATAATTAGATTTTAGTCCTGATATTTATAATTAGAACCTCAAACTCCCTAGTAATGATGCGCTCGACCCAGAGGCAAATAAATTGGTTGAAATAATGTAGAAAATGAATTTTTGTATAAAAATATTTTCAGAAACTTGTTAAATTCATAATTAATTCATTTTAACTCCTTTCTGATCCATTCCAGTTGCATTAATCTTATATTAATATTGTTGATCATCTGGTAACATTATATTATCATGAAATATAGGTTAGAATTATACACTTAATTTGTTCTATATCTAACACCTAAATCTTCGGAAAATCATAACTCTTTAACCTTAACTCCGAAATTAGTGGTTCTCGAACCTAAGATCTCATTACGATGCGTAGAAATTAGAATATTATCATGCATTATGTTATGATGTTTGGTGTTGTAAGTAAAATGGACCCCGTGCAATTTGGCTAAATAGGTTTTGGTGTTTGATGATCAACATAACCTGTGGACTAATGTGATTGCTAGTGTTTGTGTTTATAGTTCACAGGATGCTAAAGTTACTTGGACCAAGACATTGAGGAAAGCAACACCTCAAAAAAAGACATTATGGAGATCAAGTGAAGTACAAGGAACAAAAGAAGTGTTGCCTGTGGACTGTCTGGTCTGGAGCACCGGACTGTCTGGTGGTACAACGGACTGTGCGGTGCCACACGGCGGACTGTCCGGTGCACCAGGGAACATTATCCTAACAGCTAGTTCCAGGTGGCACTGTGGAGAGAAGACCACCGGAGTGTTCGGTGTAAAAAGCCTGCGCACCAATGGTCGCCTGCGGTGTCAGACCAACGGCTAGATGCATCGGACACTCGATGATTAGCGTAGGTGTTTTGCAAAGTGCTTAAGTTAGTTAGACCATTTTAGCGCTTGCTCTAGGAGAATCCTAGTTAGTTGAGTGAGTTTAAAAAAACCACACAACCCCTCGGCTCTTGCGTGAGCCGTTGTAATTTGTAGCGAGTGGGACGAGAGTCTTGCGAGACCATGACAACTGCATTTGTGTCACGGCTGCCACCGTGTACCAGAGGGAACGTGGCCCACGATGTTTTCAGTCGGAAGCTCGATAGTGGAGACGGCGGGGAGCGTCCGAGAGGAGCCGGAAGCGGAGCACCACTTGCATGTGGAGAAGGCCCACGACTCTCTATGGAGTTACTCGACCGAGGTGCTTGGCCCTCGCGTGGATTTCCCTTTGCGTAGGGGCACCAACGAGGATTAGTTGGGACCTTGCATGGTTCTAGATACCTCGGTAAAAATACCAGCGTCATCCACGAGAGTTTCCTTCAATTGGTATCAAAGCCTGGTTTGGCTCATTTGAAACGCTTTAGCTTCACCGCTAAAAGAGCCGACGCTTTTTAGAGGAAGGGATGGATACCGATAGGTCACCACACTTCAATGACACTAACCATATTATAGTGCTAGAATGGCTTGTTACCTAGAGGCCGTTGATCTAGGTGTTTGGAGAGTCACTCATGATAGAATGAAACCACCCAAGAATCCCGAGAAACCCATCACAAGTGAGGAAAAAGAAATTCATTTAAATGCTAGAGCCAAAAATTGCTTGTATGGATCTCTTAGCATGGATATTTTTAATCAAGTTTTTACATTAAAAACTGCTAATAAGATTTGGCTAAAATTGCATGAGTTTCATGACGACACATCAAATGTCCGTGAGCAAAAACATTGTCTAGTCTTAAATGGGTATAATTATTTTTCTATGAAAGATAATGAGCTTGTTAGAGACATGTATTCTCGTTTGAATCTAATCATCAATAAGCTCAATTCTATTAGCATTAATAAGCTAGGTGATGTGAATATTGTGAGGAAGATTATCTCCCTGCTACCACAACAAAGATATGGGAGCATCATCATTATTCTTCACAACATGGAGGACTTGAATACAATGACCCCGACCATTGTGATTGGGAAAATCGTGACCTTTGAGATGTCGCGAAAAATGTGTCGAGGAGAGGAGCCAACTTCCTCAAGGCCATATGCTTTTGCATTTTGTTGGTCACTTGTTCTCAAATGTTGTGAATCAAGAACAAGGCAACATAATTGTTAAGGATTAAGGACCTTCGTCCTCTAATGCATTATCTCCTTTCAGGTATAATGATCTTCAGACGAAGGGCGAACCTTCATCACTAAAAGGAACAATCATTTATAAAGATGATGAATATTAATCATTCGAATATCAATTCATATATTTATTTTATGATGAAAATATAAATGAAACTTATATTACATTGGTACCTTCGGTTTGCTCGAAGGTGTTGACGCGAGAGCGATTACAATCCATCATGAACAGTACGTTGTTACTGTTCACCTATTTATAGGCACGGGACACAACCCGGGTAAAAATAAATTTATGACCTTAACATTTGTTCATAACTGTAACATAAATCATTGGGGTTAGCTAGTCTTTTCCTCTTCGGCTCAGCATCATGCTTGATCTTCGACACCACTTTAAGCCGAAGTTGTTACTCTCCGGCTATAGTTTCGGTGTTCATTATTGTCATTATTAGGCTATACCTTCGTCTTGAAGACCTTCGACAGAGGAGAAAACCTCCATCATGAATCGAAGCTCCCTATAATAATCAATATTATGCTAAAAGCAAATGGTTAGTCATGTTTTTGAGGACCTTCGGAAGAGGAAGGCCCCCAACACATGTGATGAAAGGAAGGGCAAAAAGAAGGCTCCCACTTCAAGTTCCTCAAGTGAAGAAGAGGAAGAAGAAGAAATTGATGATGGTGAAGATAATCAGCCATCAACATCATCCTTCGAGGACGAAGAAACAATCTGACGCGACGGAAAGGTAATGGGGATAATCCACAAGATTAATCTAATGGGTGTGCCCCTGCAGGTAGAGGATCTTCTCTTTTACATTGACAGGAAAAAGCAAAGAAAGAGAGGATGCTTCGCATGTGGGGAGAAGGGCTACTTCAGGGACAACTATCCAACTATGACCGAACCCAAAAAGGGGAGGAGCAAAGGCAAGACGCTAACAAGTGTCAAAACTTGGGATGATTTTTCAAGCGAAGATGAACCTCCAAGGACGCGCAGCCACCGGTCCTCATCTCTCTCATCATGCAAGTGCCTTATGGCAAGAGGTAAAATGAGTATTCCATCCTCTAGTGATGAAAGTAGAAGTGGTGATGAAGGTGAGGGAAAACCCTCCGTTGATGAGCTTGAGGAAGTCGTTAAATGTTCCTAGGATGTTTGCACTGAGCAAAAGGCTCAACTTAAAACCTTGAAAAGTAAGTTGATTAGCTCCCAAAATGATTATAAAGGTTTGCTAGAAAATTTTGAAACATTTGCAAATTTGAATTGTGAGCTATCAACTAAAATTGAACAATTAGAGTCTAGTGCTCCATCCACTGCTATCGATGATGGCCTTATTAAAAAGAATGAAAAACCTAAGGCTAAATTAGCTAGCTCCCAAGAAGCTATTGAAAATTTGCTAGGGAAAATGGAAATTCTTAGCATACACAATAATGAGCTAACTACTAAGCTAGAAAATATTGGTAGCACCCAAGTAGTATCTTTGGTTGAAATACCTAAAATTATTAAGAAAGATGCTTCTACTTCCTGCTTTGATTTAATTAATGATTCTAACCCCTGCAATCAAGTTCTTGTTAAGAATGTTATTATAGAAACATGTTTGGACGAGATTGCAATGGAGAATGAGCAATTAAAGCAAGAGGTGGCTCACCTTGGAAAGGCCTTGTATGACAAGAAAGGCAAAGCCAAACAAATCCAACCTCCACAGAATAACACCACTGCGGGAGTGAACAAGCCTGTGGAGGGCGAAACTGTGATTTGTAGGCTATGTCACAAAGAAGGCCACTAGTCTTTCCAATGCAAGGTGAAGACCAGGGATAAGCAAAAGCCAACAAGCAAAATCTCCAACACCAACATCAAAAAGGTGGATAAAATGGCTGCTACACCATATTTGATCAAGAAAAAAGAATGAAAAGGTGATAGCAATCAAGGCCAACAAGCAAGCCAATAAAGGGAAAGGGGCCAAACAAATCTGGGTGCCAAAGGAGATTATTTCAACCATGAAAAGCACCAAGAAGGTTTGGATCCCAAGAGGGAAGCGAGGAGTCCGAAGGACTGATGGGAAATTTGGAGACTTGGCAAATTTGGAATGTATATCATGGGATACATCATATTGGATCAAGTTTATCACCAAGTGAGTTAGTGAATACTTTGGACCCAAATTTCCCCACCCATGACTAAGGTAACTAGATTTATTGTATTTTTTGTTTTTAGATATGCATATCTATTTTTCTTGCATCTAATATTACCTTTCATGCCTAGTATTACAATTGGTATTTACTTTTGTTTAAATGAATGCATACTAGGTAAATCATATGGTAGGATTGCTCGCTTTCAATTCGTATTCTCGAGCAAACCTACATGGTTTAAAATAATAAGCACGACACATAACTTACTTAACATTACTAAGAAAATGATACATGGTGAAATACTTCAAGTGGTATAACACTTCAATTATACTCCATTTAGCATGCCACAATTGGTATCATTTAACTTATATGTGCCAAAGCTCGGATTATAGATAACTTGCCCCTCTTGATATCAAATCAAAGTGCATGTCTCCTACAAGTATTCAAAACTTGTATACACACTTTCAGGGGGAGATTACTCTATAATCTAAGACTTTGAGACTAATACCTTTCCGAGTCTATTTCATGTAGTAGTCTCATTGTAAGGAAAATGAAGTCACCGGAGAAAGACAACAAGCTTCCACTGCAAATCTATAAGAATTCTTATGTCTCACAAGCTTACCATTTGTCTTCAAATGGTCCACCGTTGATTTTAAATTGGTAACTTTGAGACTATATTTGACATCATTTACATGTCTTCTCCAATATTTGGTTAGACTATATTTCATATCTTATACTTCCCATATTGCTATACATGCATAAGTAGTTAAATCATATTCCGTTACCTATGCATAAGGGAAGCCAGTCTATTCAAATCATGTCTTGCACCTCTATTTCTCACATGATTTTTCCTAAGTAGAAGATCTCTGTCAGGGGGAGTATTTCTTCGTCTCTAATGGGGGAGAAAATTCTTTCTAAAGGAGAACACTCATTTAGGGGGAGTTATAATGTCAAGTTCTTCAATTGGTTTTATTTGATAAATCCTTTATGAGGGCAAGTCCTTATTTGCTTCCTACATGCTTTTAATGTCTTTCTTTTCAGTGGTTGATGCCAAAGGGGGAGAAGTTTAGAGACCAAAGCAATGAAAATTGTATCAAACACCAAACACCACCAAATTAAAATTTTGTTTTGATCCTTCAAGTGGTTTTGGCTCTTTGGTATAAAAATAGGAAGTAAGTAATTTATGGAGTTAGGGGGAAGCTTAAGTCCATAATATCACATTGTGGGGACAAACATGCATCCTAGCAAGTAGATTGCATATTTACATTCAAATGTTTGTAATATTTGCTTGCTTTGGTTGTGTTGTCATCAATCACCAAAAATGGCGGATATTGTAAGGAAATGGACCTCGGGCCATTTGGCTAAATAGGTTTTGGTGTTTGATGATCAACATGACCTGTGGACTAATGTGTTTGCTAGTGTTTGTGTTTGTAGATGTAACGCCCTGAATTTGGGGTAGAATTTTTTCTTCTTTTCTCTCACCAAATTCAGGCGTTACCCTTTTCTTTTCCCTTTTCCCCTCGCTAAACCTTGATCTTTTCCAAAGTCATAGCTGGTTTTGGCTTTAGACCTCGTGTAAAGCAAAACCTTAAAATACTTTATTTTGTATGATGCACCATGCCGAACCATGCATACTTTTGATTGATTAAAAATGTGAATGCTTTCATCTAGAGGAAATTAGATTTTAGAAAAAGGAAAACCTTTTTCTCCTCCCCTCCCCCCTCCTTCCCCATTTCGGCCCAGCCGCCCCTCCCCCTCCCCTGCCGTGGGCCGGCCTGGCGGCCCAGCCGCGCGCCCCCCTCCCCCTTTGGGCCCAGTCGGCCCAACCGCCCCCTCCCCTAGCCCCCGTCTACCCCCCTCCCTTTTCTTTTTTTTCTTTTCTTTCTCTTTTTCCAAAAATCCCCTCCCTCTCCCTCTCTCTCTCACCCTCACCCTAACCCTAACCCTAGCCGCCGCCGCCCCTCACCCGCGCCGCCGCCGCCCCTCCCCGGCGCCGCCGCCGCCGTCCTCCCCCTCCGGTGAGGCCCTCCCTCCTCTCTCCCTCCTCCCTCCCTCCTCCCTCTCCTCCCTCCGGTGCCCTCCCCCGCGCCCGGCCGCCCCGGCCTCGCCCGCGCCCGGCCACCCCGCGCCGCCCCGCCCTCGGCCCGGACGCCCCTCGCCGCGGCCCGGCCGCCCGCCTCGGCCTCGCGCCGGCGCCCCCCACGCCCGGCTCGGCCGCCTCGCCCGCTCGGCCCCGCCCCCGGCCGTTCGGCTCGGCCGCTCCGGCGAGCCCCGTCCCGCGCCCGCCCCCCTCGTCCGCCTCGCCTCCGGCTTGGCCCCGCGCCGCCTTGGCTCGGCCGCCTCCCGGCGAGCTCGGCCGCCCCGTGCCCCGGCTCGGTCGCCCGCCCCCCCCCCCCCCCCCCCGCGCTCGGCCCAACCGCCCCGACCCCGGCTCGGCCGCCCGCGACCCCGCCCGGCTCAACCGCCCCGCCCCGACCCCGGCTCGGCCGCCTCGTGCCCCGGCTCGGCCGCTCCCGTCGCGCCCCGGCCCGGTCACCCCGCCCCCGCGCCCGGCCTCGCCCGACCGTGTCCTCGCTCGCCCGTGCCCGCTTGCCCCGGCATGCTTGCCCGCTCGTCCCGCCGTGCCTTGCTCGCGTCGCGACGGCCCTCGGCGTGGCCTCGAGCTCGGCCAGCGCACGGCCCCGACGCGTGCGCGACTCGTTCGCGGCACGTTAAGTGTGGCTTTGCGCGTGCGCGTGCTCGCGCGGCGTTCTGGCGTAGCTCGTCGTGCTCGCGACGCGACGCATAGCGCCCTGTCGCGCTTGCGACACGATCGTCTACCCCCTAGCCCCCGTCTACCCCGCCCCCCGTATCCTATATGCGCTAATCACGTTGTTTATATTAATAAGATAGGAGTCTCAATTTGGAAATTGGTTACGTTAGTTAAATTGTATAGCTAATCGTCTGTCTTATTCAATGTTAATCTACTAAAAATGGTCACGTTTACATTAGTGCATGTAGCTAATTCTTTTGTTAAGACCAATTGGAATTAGAACACGTGACGTCTAGTTATTCATCAACCCATAGTGCGTCTCGGGCATAAGCTTTAACTCTCGCGAGACCTTTTCTCATTTCTTTCTAACCATGGTAAACTCATTATTGTATGTGGTATTCTATGCATGTTTAATCTACTTGTTCTCTTGTATGGTGTATTGTTGGTTTCCTAATTTCAATGGATGGATGTATGTATGCTTGCAATCGCTTAGAGAACAATCCGGTTGGAGAGCCCGAAGAACTCGCAGGAGAAGCCCCTGAGCAGCAGTCGGTTGGTGGAGGCAAGTGTCCTTTGACCTATCTCTGTCCTATTCATTCTTTAATTCACCTCCCGCATTACACATTTATACTTAAGGATTGACTAGCTTTGTTATCCATGTCCTTGTTTACCTATTTGGGTCGGATTATTATTGTTTAGCTTTATGCTATTGCTCAACTCTAATCAATGAACATGATGAGATTATATATGATACTCTGTTTTTTCCCTTCTCTTATTGTGATGTTGTACTTGTGGCCTTTAAGGGGGCTCGAGCGGTTTCTCGAGTGCCTCTCCGTAAGGACCTATTCTATGGATGACCGCCCGGGAAAAACAGTGCAACCATGAGGGTGGAGTGGGATGCCCTTAGCTGAGTAATTAGAGGAACCAGGGTGTAGTTCGCTTCGCCGTCGTGCCGTCAATGGGGCTCGGTGTATGCGGCTCGCTCTGCCAAGGTTGATTTGTCCCTTGGGGAGGAGTGCGGTACATTTAGGAAACCTAACGGGCGGCTACAGCCTCGGGAAATCTTTGTAAAGGCTACGTAGTGATGCCCTGCTAGACCACCTAGGTAGTGGTCAATGGGGAGTAGCTCTCTCCGGGCAGAAAGGGAATCACGGCTTGTGGGTAAAGTGCACAACCTCTGCAGAGTGTTTGAAAACTGATATATCAGCCGTGCTCGCGGTTATGAGCGGCCAAGGGAGCTCCAGTGATTAGTGGTACTTGATCAGAGACATTTTGGTTTACAGGTGGCAATGAGACTGATGGTTTTGGTTATGTCTATGGTGCTGGTAAGTGGTATTCTTTCCGTTTGGAAAGGGTACATCGGGCTAATAACTTGGGTTAATGTTAAAACCTGGCTTTCTACTAGTAAATAATAACCTGACCAACTAAAAGCAACTGCTTGACTTACCCCCACATAAAGCTAGTCCACTACAGCCAAACAAGATACTTGCTGAGTATGTTGATGTGTACTCACTCTTGCTCTACACACCAAACCCCCCCTATCCCCAGGTTGTCAGCATTGCAACCACTGCTCAGGAGAAGATGAAGCTGTGGAAGGAGACTTCCAGGAGTTCCAAGAGTACGACGAGTTCTAGGTGTGGGTTAGCGGCAACCCCCAGTCGGCTGCCTGTGAAGGCCGCGGTTATCTACGTTTCGTTTTCGCACTTTGATTTATTGTAAGGACCATATGGACGTCTCAGACGTATGATGTAATCGACTATTTCCCTTTTAATACTATTTTGAGCACTGTGTGATGATGTCCATGTTATGTAACTGCTGTGTACGTGAATAACTGATCCTGGCACGTACATGGTTCGCATTCGGTTTGCCTTCTAAAACCGGGTGTGACAGTAGATCACAGGATGCTAAAGTTACTTGGACCAAGACATTGAGGAAAACAACACCTCAAAAGAAGACATTATGAAGATCAAGTGAAGTCCAAGAAACAAAGGAAGTGTTGCCTGCGAACTGTCTGGTCTAGAGCACCGGACTGTTCGATGCACCAGGGAATAGTATCCCAACGGCTAGTTCCAGGTGGCACTGTGGAGAGAAGACCACCGGAGTGTCCGGTGTGAAGTACGGAGTGTCCGGTGTAAAAAGCCTGCACACCAACGGTTTCCTGCGGTGTCAGACCAACAACGACTAGGTGCACCGGACAGTGAACAGTACACTGTCCGGTGCATCATCGGACTGTCTGGTGTGCCACAGAGAGCACAACTTTTCTCCAACGGCTAGTTTTGTGTTGGGAGCTATAATGTAACGCCCCGAATTTGAGAGGTAAAATTTTCTTTCTCCAGCACTCACCAAATTCGGGCGTTACATTTCCTTTTTCTATTTTCTTCTCACTGTGCCTTGTTCTTTCTCAAAGTTCTAGCGAGAGTTAACTCGATACTGTGTATAAGTAAACCCTAGGAGTAATCCTTTTGGTTTTTGCATCATGCTGGATCATGCATCTATTTTTGTTTATGGTTGAGTGAATTTGTGAAATGTGCATTTAGGTGAGGAATTAGAGCAAAAAGGGAAAATAGAAACCCCCAAGCCCTTTCTCCCCCCTTTTCTTCTGGCGGCCCAAGCCTGGCGCGCGGCCCACCTGGCGGAGGCATTCGCGGCCCAGCTTCCCCCCTCTCCCCTTCCCCACGCGGCCCAGCCGCTTTCTCCCTCGCGCGGCCCACGAACCCCTGTCTTGGGCCGACCGGCTGGCGCGCGGCCTAGCCGCCCCCAACAGCTCGCCCCGCTCCCTTCACGCGCGTGCGCGCTGGGCGGTTGCCCAGCCGCCACCGCCACCGGTGGGGCCCACCTGTAAGCCCTAGGGAAATCTCCCCATGTTCATTCCCTACTCCCCCACGATGCCCGCTTCCTTCTCTCCCTCGCGCGGTTCGCCTCTCTCTCTCTCTCCTCTAAATCGCCCTCCGCCGCCTCGGAGCCGTCCCTGCGCCTCAGTGCCGCTCGCCTGCGCCGTCTCCATCCCCGTGGTGAGCCCGCCTCGTCTCCCTCCTCCCCGTCTCCCTCTTCCCTGTCCCCCTCGCGCGGTTCACCAGGTCACGCCGGGCCAAGCCGCACGCACGCACGCGAGGGTGACGGGGAAGAGGGAGACAGGGAGGAGGGAGATGGGGCGGGCTCACCGCGGGGACGGAGACGGCGCGGGCGAGCGCGCGGCACTGAGGCGCAGGGACGACTCTGGGGCGGCGGAGGCATCCGAAGATAGCAATAAGTGCCACTAGGGGTTATGAAGCTGGTCTTCGGCTCATCTTCCTTTTTCATCCATATTTGATGGTAACCCTAGTAATAGTCAAGCAGACTCACGAGCTCTGAAGTTGCAGCTACATCTACTAGTGAATCAATTCTTGGTAATGGGAATTCAACCTTCGGGCATGCCTTATTGAGGTCTATGAAATCAATACACACCCTCGATTTACCGTCGGATTTCTTGACCATAATAGTATTAGCCAATCACTCTAGGTATGTAACTTCCCTTATGGCTCCGACACTAAGCAGTCTTTTAATCTTAGCCTTTGCACCTTCGATCTTATCTTCAGACATTTTACGAATCTTTTACTTGTGTGACCTGGCATTTGGATCCACGTTCAGGGCATGCTCTATTATGTTTCTATCCACTCCACACAGGTCATTTGCTAACCAGGCAAAGACATCCTTGTTGTGGCACAAAAACCTTCGGAGATTGGACTCTTCCTCTGAAGTTAACTGGTTGCCGAAGAAAACTCTCTACTCCGCAACATCCTCACAGAGAAGCAACGGCTTCAGCTGAACCACCAAAAATGCCTTTTATTTTACTGGTTTCTCATTATGTTGAATTTGCGCTTCGGCTTCATCTATGTTGTAAACAATCTTTAACTCTTGCAGCCCTTCTTGTTGCCTCTTGGCTGCCATAAACTGATATCACTCCTTGATTGTTGGGCATCTTCATGCAAAGATAAGCTCAATGCAAAACTACTTCGAACACATTGAGAGTTCCTCTTCCGATGATGGCGTTGTATGGGAATTCCATATCAACAACATCGAATATGGCTTCCTCTGTTCTTATGTCATTGACATAGCCTAAGGTAACATGCATGGTCAACTTTCCTAGTGCCATCATCTACTGTCCTCAGAAGCCATAGAGAGGAAAGGCTGAATCTTGAAGCTTCTCTTCGGGCTCTTGCATTTGCCTAAAAGCTTTGACAAATATGATATCTGCAACACTACCTATGTCGACCAGAACGTTGTGGACTACAAAACATTTGATTACACAAGAGATATTGTAACACCCAAATTTTGGATAACAAAAGTGAAGGGATTAAGTTATATATATATGGCCCTTTATTTATTTAAGCATATAAGTGCTCATGTTTAAAGTGACAAAAGCAATTTATGAAATAAACATAAGTTGTTGCATATCATGCAGAAGTTTTGGATTGAGCATTGAAGTGGGAGTTCAAAATAAGGAAAAGAAATCAAAAAGGGAAGATAAAACAGAAATTAGTAAAGAATAAAGAAAAAGGGGGAGCTTCATGCGCCATGGGCCGAATCACAGGCTCCTCGGCCCAGGTAACCATGCCACTCCACCCAAAGCATGGCTGCTAGCCCGATCATGTAGTGCCAACATGTGGGGCCCATGGGCCAGCCACACCACGGATGCCAACGTGCCCGCGCCATCTGTCAGGTGGGGACCAAGCGTTGGTCAGTCACTTGCCGGTCAGCTGCGTCATGGGGCCCGTTCGCCAGCCTCGTCCGGCGTACGCCCGCCTCAGGTTGGAGAATTTGTCTCGCGGGCCCAGCTCGTTAGCCTACGTCTCCAGTTCCTGTGGATCTCCACCTACAATGGACAACCCCGAGAACCACGATGGCTACGAGATTCCAGCTGACCCAGTGTCGTAGTCCCCCCAAACTGACCTCTGGCGGCCATAAATGGTGGAGCCGAGTCCCGTCCTCCCCTTTCTCTTTGCTGTGCAGCAACAGACACCAGGTCACCGTGTGATCGTGAGGGAGAGGAAATCCTCCGCCAGCGATGTAACACCCAAAATCTTAAATTGAGGGTTTATTAAAGTTTCTCCAAGTTTTTGATTTAAAATACCTTTTAATAAGAATTTTGTTACCTTTGAGAGTACTTATCCCAAAATAAAAGTAATAACAGAAATTAGCTCTAATTTTCAAGCAAGAGTTAAACTCAGGAAAGAAACAATATAGATTTTTCTATTTAGGGAAATACTTCCTTTACTAATATACATCTAGAGGCATTTTTTTAAATAAGAAAGAAATGAATAAACTTAAATTTTGCATTCATGCTGGAGTTTGTATTGTGCATTTATAACCGAATTGGAAATTTGAATTTCATTTAGATTTGAAAATGGAAAACAAAATAGGAAAATAGAGATAACAGGAAACTAAAAGAAAAAAACAGAACCGGCCATGGGCTAAATTCCCTACTCCAGCCCAACTCTCTACCCCCTGCCTTCCCCCTCTTCGGCCACGTGGGCCATAGGGGGGGGTGAATAGGTGATCCTGTAAAACTTGAAACTTAAGCCACAAAAACTTGGTTAAGCGTTAGCACAATCATCGCCAAGTGGCTAGAGAGGAGTCTCAACAAAACACAATAACCACAAGAGATCAATCACAGAGATGGCACGATGGTTATCCCGTGGTTCGGCCAAGACCAACGCTTGCCTACTCCACGTTGTGGCGTCCCAACGGACGAGGGTTGCAATCAACCCCTCTCAAGCGGTCCAAAGACCCACTTGAATACCACGGTGTTTTGCTTGCTTTTCTTAATCCCGTTTGCGAGGAATCTCCACAACTTGGAGCCTCTCGCCCTTACACTTGAAGTTCACAAAGAAGCACGGAGCAAGGGAGGGATTAGCAACTCACACAAGACACTAAGATCACAGCAAATACACACACAAAAGACCCAGACTTAAGCTCAAAAGACTAGCACACTAGAACGGAGCTCAAATCACTAGAATGTCGAACAAGTGCGCAAGAATTGAGTGTGAGTGATCAAGAGTGTCAAGGAATGCTTGGTGTGCTCCTCCATGCGCCTAGGGGTCCCTTTTATAGCCCCAAGGCAGCTAGGAGCCGTTGAGAGCAATCCTGGAAGGCAGATCTTGCCTTCTGTCGACTGGCGCACCGGACAGTCCGGTGCACCACCGGACACTGTCCGGTGCAGATATCCTTCCTTATTTGGCGAAGCCGACCGTTGGAGTCTGAGAGCCGTTGGCGCACCGGACACTGTCCGGTGCACACCGGACAGTCCGGTGCACCAATGTGACAGTTGGCTCGGCCACGCGTCACGCGCGGAATCCTCGGCCGACCGTTGCCTCGGCTGACTGTTGACTCACCGGACAATCCGGTGCACGACCGGACAGACCGGTGAATTTTAGCCGTACGCCGTTAATCATCTCCCGAGAGCGACGAGTTCGCCTGTGAACGGCTCACCGGACAGTCCGGTGCACCACCGGACAGACCGGTGAATTATAGCCGTACACCGCCGTCGCAGTCCCGAGAGCAGCCTGTTCGCTAGAGTCAGCCTGGCGCACCGGACACTGTCCGGTGCACCACCGGACAGTCCGGTGAACCCAGACTGAGCAGACTTTGGCTGAACAAAGCCATCTCATTTCCAATTCAATTTTTCCTGTTTCTAGCACTTAGACACAATACATTAGTCCATAAAACAATGTACTAAGTCTAGAAACATACCTGACATGATTTGCACTTTGTCCACCACTTTGCTTAGATTAGCACAAAAGCACTTGTGTTGGCACTCAATCACCAAAATACTTAGAAATGGCCCAAGGGCACATTTCCCTTTCAATCTCCCCCTTTTTGGTGATTTATGCCAACACAACATACAACAACTCGAACAAGTGCAATATCAATGCAAATGAAAACCAAAAGTTATTTTGAATCAATTTTGGCATATATGGATCACTCTTTGCCACCACTTGGTTTGTTTTTGCAAATCAAACTCAAATTACTATCTCTAAGTCAAATCCACATGTAGAGACATAAAGAGAGGTATTCCAACAGAAATTGATCAAGGATTTCAAAAACTCTCCCTTTTTCCCATAATCAATACTTCTCCCCACAAGAGGCCAACTTTTGACAAAAGAGACAATAAAAGAGTTTTGACAAACCAAAAGCTACTATTTTCAATTTTCAAAATTTCTCAAGTGGTAGCTGATCCATCTATTGCTTTGGCCCTTATTTTCTCCCCCTTTGGCATCAAGCACCAAAACGGGATCAATCTTGGCCCTTAAACCCCATTGCCTCACCAAAATCTTCAAATAAGAACACAAAGGCAATAAGAGTATGGGAGATGAACTTGGAATAAGTTACCCTCTCATCGGAGTGCAGTGGAAGTCTTTCATGGTCCAAGTCCACCTTTTCCCTTTCAAACCTCCTTTGAGACTAAATCAAGCAAACTCAAGCAAATGGTTAGTCTCAAAGGGTCAAGTTGTAACACAACTCCCCCTAAATATGTGCATCACTTGCAAAAGGACTTGTGAGGTCCGGGGAGTGATTGTACAACTTGAGCACCACAGTAAGCAACAAAAATGCATAAGGAACATGATCAAAGGCATAAATACATGTATGCTATGAATCAATCCAAGTTCCGCGAATCTAAGACATTTAGCTCACTACGCAGCCTGCAAAAGGTCTTTTCATCTAAAGGCTTAGTGAAGATATCGGCTAGCTGGTTCTCGGTGCTAACATGAAACACTTCGATATCTCCCTTTTGCTGGTGGTCTCTCAAAAAGTGATGCCGGATGTCAATGTGCTTTGTGCGGCTGTGCTCAACAGGATTTTCCGCTATTCGGATAGCACTCTCATTGTCACATAGGAGTGGGACTTTGCTCAGATTGTAGCCAAAGTCCCGGAGGGTTTGCCTCATCCAAAGTAGTTGCGCGCAACACTGTCCTGCGGCAACGTACTCGGCCTCAGCGGTGGATAGGGCAACGGAAGTTTGTTTCTTAGAGTTCCACGACACCAGGGACCTTCCTAAGAATTGGCACGTCCCTAATGTACTCTTCCTATCGACCTTACATCCAGCATAGTCGGAATCTGAATATCCAATCAAGTCAAAGTTAGACCCCTTTGGATACCAGATCCCGAAGCAAGGCGTAGCGACTAAATATCTAAGAATTCGCTTCACAGCCACTAAGTGACACTCCCTTGGATCGGATTGAAATCTAGCACACATGCATACGCTAAGCATAATATCCGGTCTACTAGCACATAAATAAAGCAAAGAACCTATCATGGACCGGTATGCTTTTTGATCAACGGACTTACCTCCTGTTGGGGACTTGTTCTCAAATGCTAAGAGTTAAGAACAAGGCAACATAAAAAGTGTTAAATGTTAAAGTCCTTCGTCCTTCGAAACATTATGCCCCTTCAGGAAATAATGAGTTTCGGACGAAGGTCATAAGGGACATACCTTCGTAAATATAACAAGTAATGACGAAGGCTTCATATAAAGCACGAAATATAATATAAACAACATAAAATCATTTCTATTTTATTAACATGGAAAAATAGAAATGATTTCAAATTACAAATGTACCTTCGGTCCTGAGAGAAGGTAAAAAGTACAAGCGTGACGCAAAAGCAAATGCCAAGTCAGCGTGAACAGTACGGGAGTACTGTTCATCTATTTATAGACGCGGAACGCAGCCCACGTAAAATTACATCCATGTCCATTACATTTGTTAATGACTTATGGAAATCTGTCAAGGCCCACGTAGTCTTTTCATCTTTAAGTCGGTTCCCCTTTCTGCTATCGCGACGAAGCTTCCCTGCGCACAGCTTCGGCTGTGCACCATCCTTCGTAGAGCTTGGTAATCAGCTCGTCCTTCGTCTGGTTCAGGCTTCGTCCTGACCGTGCTTCATGTTCATAATTCTGAGTCCAAAGATACCTGTTCACATAATCCACTTGGAAAACATTGTCAAATCATGTTTTTGAGGACCTTCGGAGGACGAAGGCCCCCAACAGTAGCCCCTCGCAATATTAATTTGTTAATAATAAATTCAGATTGCGATATGGACGAAGGCCTTGAGCCGAAGGTCCGAAAAAACACCTTCCCTTTGCTGGAATAGCAACATTCACTGACAAGTGGGGTCTTTCAATTTTCAACGCCCTGGGGGTATAAATAAGATCATACCGCAAACTTATTTGGTACGCACACTTGCCATCTGCTTCGGCCCACTAAATTTTTAGCTCTTGTGCACTAAGATTTGCTGGTCTTTTTGATTTTGAAGCTTCGGCCTTAAAAACAGTTTTTTAGCGTTTCCGAAGATGTCTGATAGTAAGAAGATCGCTGCCGAGACGAAGCTGAGCCTCGACGAAGAGAAGAACTTGGGGTTCCTTATAGCGATGGCGGAAACCAACACAGAGAAAATCACCAAGGAAATTCTTGAAGGTTTGTCCGAAGATACCGATGACAGCGACAGTTTTGATGTAGAAAGTGGTGGGGAAGAATCCGAAGATCGACCATGGTGACCAAGTCACACGGTTTTCGGGAAAACTACTATTAAGCAGAGCCATATTGATAATATGAGGGGGCGGTATTTTCGAGATATATCTATTGTGAGAGCTGACGCTGGAGAAAAGACTTCTCCCACCCCCGAAGAAGATGAAGTTGTAATCTTCCGAAGCTTTCTCAAGGCTGGGCTTCGATTCCCCCTGAGCAACTTTGTTGTTGAGGTACTGAAAACATTTCAAGTCTACCTTCATCAACTTACTCCCGAAGCTATCATAAGAATGGGGATGTTTGTCTGGGCTGCAAGAAGCCAAGGTTTAGAACCAAATGCTAAAAGTTTTTGCAACATTCATGAGTTGTTATATGAGACGAAGCCCTGGGGAAAAGAACAATATCACAACAATTTTGGGTGTTACAGCTTCGGTGCCCGCTCCGGGTCAAGCCGCCCTGTGCCAACTTTTCGGAAGAGGTGGCCCGGAGCCTGGATGACTGAATGGTTCTATGTAAAGAATGACTTAACAGCGCAAGAAAATGTCAAGAGTATCATTATGCGCCCCATCTGGCAACGCTTCGGACTCCGAAGGCCGAAGGTTGAAATGGATGAAGCGGCCGAGGAATGCCAAAGGGCCTTCGGCGTAATCTGCTCTTTCATTGGGACAAGGGACTTGGTCCAAGAGCATATTGCCTTCAGGGTGTGGCCACTTGCGGGAAAGTGGGAGATGCCGAAGGAGACCATCAAAGAGTCCGGCGAAGGTGGATTGGTCAGACTGAAATACACATTCAAATATGCAGATAAATTTGTTGAACCTGATGATGACTGGTTGAAAAGCATTGAAACATTAAGTGACGAACTGCTTGGGGCATATTCGGAGGCCGAGAACACTGCGTTATCAGCAGCCTTCGGAGGCCAAAAAAAGAAAAGGCTCAACCGGGTATTTGACGCAGTCGGGTTTGTCTACCCTGACTACCACTATCCGGTATTGAATCGCAAAAGGAAAAATATTTCTACTGCGGCAGAAGCTACCACGAGTGCTACTAATGAGCCAGTGCCGCAAAGGAAAAAGATAAAGGTGCTCACTCACCGAGCACGTTTTATTGAGCCGGCCACAGTGCCAGAATTTATTGGTGAAATCTCTTTGGCCTCTGAAGCTACAGAACCAGCTCCAGTGCCGAAGATGGGAGAAAGGACTGAAGCGCTTTCAGCAGAAAAAGCAGAGAAACCGAAGGTTGAAGAGCCAAAAATATCAGAAATCTTAAGTCCTTCGGTAAATGTCGAAACAATAAAAAATCAAAAGGGGCCGTCGGTGACCCCGAAAAGAAAAAGAATGGTAAACGTGCTAGATGTTTTGGAGACAATTAAGTCTTCAAGCACAACCCCAAAGAAGACTATTGAAGTTGCTGAAGTGTCTACCGAAGCTGTAGTTGCTGAAGCTTCGAAGTAACAACCTGAAGCTGAGGCTAGGCCTTCAGAGCCCACCAAAGAACAATCCTTGAAAACAAAAATATCAGAACCAAATTTGGTTGAAGAAATTGACACTGCCGCCCCCGAAGCTCCTGCCAGCATACGCGATTACATCGTACGACATGCTTCGGGGAAGAAATTATCTGAAGAAGAGACTTACGAAGCCAACTACTATGCCAGAGAACTAAAATATCCGAAGGGGGCAGTAGTGTTTAACGGGACAAATGAAGATGACTTCCTGTACTGCCTTCCTGATAATAAAGAACTATCTGTCTGCCGAGAGATGGCTAGAAGTATGGGATTCCCGAAGCTCGAAGCTGGGTTATGCGCTATGACGAAGGAAGATCTCGCGGATAGTCTTGCATGTAATAGCCTGAAGGTTTGGGAATTAGACTTTTGAAAAAATTTTACAATACGTAATTCATTCCTTTATTCTTATATGGATTCTTTTTTTTTATAGGGTTTAATCCTGAGCAACGCATTGAGAGCACAAAAGAGTGCCGAAGATGAGAGTTATGAAATTGCATTCAACAATCTACGATCAGAAGTTATAAAACTGAGAAACGAAGCTCTAGAAAAAGACAAAATTCTGGTTACACTAGTAGACAAGATAAAAAAGGACGAAGCTGCTGCAAAGATTCAGGCCGAAGCTCAGAAACGCGAAATTAAAGATCTTCAGAAACAATTGGCCCGGGCGAAAGAAGAACGTGTGCTTGAGGAAACAAAACGAGAACTTAGTGATCATTTGGTCAATAATTTAGAGTTAAGTGTTAAAGAGCTTCGTGCATCTCAGAGGAAATGCTATGTTAAATCTGTAGAATGCGTCAAAAAGATAAAATCCAGTTTCGCCAGCGTTGGCGCCTTTTCTAGTGAAGAGAATTTTCCAAGAGGCAATCCCGAAGGTCCACTGGACTGGATCAGTCACGAAGCAGAAGCCTTCGAGGAAATCCTGAGCAGCCGCGGTGACATCTGCGCTTTTTCAGGCGCCAGAGGAATTGCTGCTGTTTTGGAGAAAAAAGGTTGTGAACATATAAAATCCTTAGCTCAGTCCGAAGCTGCCCTGTCCTCTGAAGACATCAAAGATCCCTCGACCGAAGCAAGCATGGTTGGCGGTAAATTCTTCACTGATATCTGGGACAATGGCGGCCGAGAAATGGCGCAAGAAATAATTCAAAGAAGTGAAAAAGGCATCCATGATGCTAGGAAAGTGGCAGAAGCTGCCGAAAGAAGTACAGAGCCTGAAAGGCAATTAGGTATTAATTAGTCGTTCTTATTGTGTTGTAATTTTTATTTCAAACTTTGCTCGCGATTTGTAATAGTAATGAAGAAATGTTCTCTTCCCTCAGAAGCTGCTGGATCGACTGCCGACCCTCACACAAAAGGAGATGACGAGATTAAACGAATGGCCGAAGCTATCATGGATAAAGTTGTTGATCAACTTCTAAATGAGGCCGCCGAAGCAGTACTAAGAGAAGACTAAATGTTATTAGAAAAAACATTGGAAGTGTGATCTCTGTAATATTTTGTACATTTGAATGTAATATACAAGTCTCTTTTCATTATTCAATTCTTTACGATGCATGAAATTCTACATACATACCATTTTTGAGCCTTCGGCGAAAAAACACCTTCCCTTCTTTTCATGCTTCGTGAAGAAAACATTCTCCGTTAAAACTGTTCTGATAAATCACATCCATGCTTCGTGTAAACATTCTCCGAAGCTATACAATTTTGATATTACTCTGATGAAGCTCATCCATGCTTCGTAAAAACATTTTCCGAAGCTATTTTCCGAAGATTATCATTGTATTCCCTCGTGACTTTACACAATTTGCTCTTTCTCAAAGCATCCTTTCGAAGGTTGATACTGTGTCCCCTTCTTTTGCCATATGCAACATGATGTATGATGCTTATGCTATGCAAAATGATGTGATGATGTTATGTTATGCAAATGACATTTGTTCCGAAGATACACACAAAATATCTTTATAAGCTCTGCATTCCCTTAGGAACGTCTTTGGAGCTTCTTCGCCTTTTACTTAGACGGTATAAGCTCTGCATTCCCTTAGGAACGTCTTTGGAGCTTCTTCGCCTTTTACTTAGACGGAATCAGCGTTGACTTTTCGCTGTATGCTCTGCATTCCCTTAGGAACGTCTTTGGAGCAAAAAACTTACACTGCGCTCCCTTTGGAACGGATTTTTTGTAACTTCAGCAACTTACTCTGCGTTCCTTAGAACGACTTTTTGTTGCTTCGAAGGATTTTTAATAATTCGAAGGCCCTCCTTATTACCGCAAATTTTTAAGCTTCAGCAACTTAAGCCTGTGGAGAAGATAGGTTTTCCTCATAACCAACCACGAAATTACTATATGAAAACTGAAATGTTCTTTATTACACAGAAAATAGAACTTAAACGGAAAAGACTGCTATCAAAGTAGGATATATGTCAATAAATGTGCTTCGACTCTGGCACAGTACTATTGACTGTGCGAGCTTCAGATTGCTCTCTGAGATCCCTTTGGTGCGGAACATATTGGCTCCCTTCTGGCTGTTGGCCTTGTTGCAGCGGAGGTGGGGGCGGGGGCTGTTGCCATGAAGCTTGAGGTTGACTCGCCGAAGCTACGGAAACTGCAGGGTGGTTGCCCACATATTCCGGGATGTAAGGCTGATGGTACGAAGCAGTATGCATGACCTGCTTCGGCTGTCCCTGTTGCGCTGCAGCTTCTGCTAGCTCCTTTTGTTTCTGGATGGTGACATGGCACATCCTGGTGGTATGGCCCTTGTTCTCACCGCAGAATAAGCAAAATGTCCTCCTTGGTTGATCTCCAAATCTCCCGCCGAAGCCCCTGGAGCCTCTGCCTCTTGGAGCTGGTGGCCAAAAGAAAGTTTGCTGTTGCCCCGAAGCCTGTGAGGAGCACTGCGGCCTGTTCTGCTGACTCCCCTTGTCATCATTTTGAGTGGAGTTGTGGATGGACCTGACATGCCTCGGATAGAATCTTCCCCCGAAGCCCCTGGTCATCTCAGAAAATCTGAAGGCCTCCTCCCTTCTTTGGCGAAAGTCATTATCAGCACGAATGTACTCGTCCATCTTTTGGAGCAGCTTCTCCAGAGTCTGAGGAGGCTTCCTAGCAAAGTATTGGGCTGCAGGTCCAGGACGAAGCCCCTTGATCATGGCTTCGATGACAATTTCATTGGGCACCGTTGGTGCCTGCGCCCTCAAACGCAAGAACCTTCTGACATACGCCTGAAGGTATTCTTCATGTTCCTGAGTGCACTGGAACAAGGCTTGGGCAGTGACCGGCTTCGTTTGAAATCCTTGAAAGCTGGTTAACAACATATCCTTCAGCTTCTGCCATGAGGTGATAGTTCCTGGTCGAAGGGAGGAATACCAGGTCTGAGCAACACTCCTGACGGCCATAACGAAAGACTTCGCCATGACTGCAGAATTGCCCCCATACGAAGACACTGTTGCTTCGTAACTCATCAAGAACTGCTTCGGGTCTGAGTGGCCGTCGAACATGGGAAGCTGGGGTGGCTTATAGGACGGAGGCCAAGGTGTAGCCTGCAGCTCAGCGGACAAAGGAGAAGCATCATCGAAAACAAAATTTCCCTGATGGAAATTGTCATACCAGTCATCTTCGTTGACGAAGCCCTCCTGATGAAGGTCTTTCTGCTGAGGCCTTCTGTTTTGCTCATCGTGAGTAAGATGGCGAACTTCCTCAGAGGCTTCGTCTATCTGCCTTTGCAACTCAGCTAGCCGGGCCATCTTCTCCTTCTTCCTCTGCACCTGTTGATGTAGCATCTCCATATCCCTGATTTCTTGGTCTAGCTCTTCCTCCTGAAGCGTCGGGCTGACGGCCTTTCTCTTCTGGCTTCGGGCCTCCCGAAGAGAGACGGTCTCCTGGTTGTGATCCAGCGGTTGCAGTGCTGCAGCCCCATCCGCTGAAGCTTTCTTCGGTGCCATAGCGAAGGTCTACAGCTTCCGAAGGTGTTCAAAAAACTCGAAGTGGAAGTGAGTTCACCGGAGGTGGGCGCCAATGTTGGGGACTTGTTCTCAAATGCTAAGAGTTAAGAACAAGGCAACATAAAAAGTGTTAAATGTTAAAGTCCTTCGTCCTTCGAAACATTATGCCCCTTCAGGAAATAATGAGTTTCGGACGAAGGTCATAAGGGACATACCTTCGTAAATATAACAAGTAATGACGAAGGCTTCATATAAAGAACGAAATATAATATAAACAACATAAAATCATTTCTATTTTATTAACATGGAAAAATAGAAATGATTTCAAATTACAAATGTACCTTCGGTCCTGAGAGAAGGTAAAAAGTACAAGCGTGACGCAAAAGCAAATGCCAAGTCAGCGTGAACAGTACGGGAGTACTGTTCATCTATTTATAGACGCGGAACGCAGCCCACATAAAATTACATCCATGTCCATTACATTTGTTAATGACTTATGGAAATCTGTCAAGGCCCACGTAGTCTTTTCATCTTTAAGTCGGTTCCCCTTTCTGCTATCGCGACGAAGCTTCCCTGCGCACAGCTTCGGCTGTGCACCATCCTTCGTAGAGCTTGGTAATCAGCTCGTCCTTCGTCTGGTTCAGGCTTCGTCCTGACCGTGCTTCATGTTCATAATTCTGAGTCCGAAGATACCTGTTCACATAATCCACTTGGAAAACATTGTCAAATCATGTTTTTGAGGACCTTCGGAGGACGAAGGCCCCCAACACCTCCTTTGTTGAGGTCGGTGTGTCCGTCGGTTCCCATTGGCGTCTTTGCGGGCTTGGCGTCCTTCATCCAGAACCGCTTTTGCAAATCTTACGTGTACTTCGTTTGGGAGATGAAGGTGCCTTCCTTGAGTTGCTTCACTTGGAACCCAAGGAAGTAGTTCAACTCGCCCATCATCGACATCTCGAATTTTTGCGTCATCACCCTGCTAAACTCTTCACAAGACTTTTGGTTAGTAGAACCAAATATTATGTCATCGACATAAATTTGGCACACAAAAAGATCACCATCGCAAGTCTTAGTGAAAAGAGTTGGATCGACTTTCCCAACCTTGAAAGCATTAGCAATTAAAAAGTCTCTAAGGCATTCATACCATGCTCTTGGAGCTTGCTTAAGTCCATAGAGCGCCTTAGAGAGCTTACACACGTGGTCGGGGTACCGTTCATCCTCGAAGCCAGGGGGTTGCTCCACGTACACCTCCTCCTTGATTGGCCCATTGAGGAAAGCGCTCTTCACATCCATTTGGTACAACCTGCGACTTGGGCATAACCTTTTGCCACAAGTCGAGCCTTGTTCCTCGTCACCACCCCGTGCTCGTCCTGTTTGTTGCGGAACACCCATTTGGTTCCTACAACATTTTGCTTGGGACGAGGCACCAGAGTCCAAACTTCATTGCGCTTGAAGTTGTTGAGTTCCTCCTGCATGGCCAACACCCAGTCCGGATCTAGCAAGGCCTCTTCTATCCTGAAAGGCTCAATAGAAGAGACAAAGGAGTAATGCTCACAAAAATTAACTAATCTTGAACGAGTAGTTACTCCCTTGCTAATATCACCCAAAATTTGGTCGACGGGATGATTCCTTTGAATCATCGCTCGAACTTGGGTTGGAGGTGCCTGAGGTGTTTCTTCCTCTTCAACTTGAACATCCTGTGCTCCCCCTTGATCATGCGCCTCCACTTGAGGTACCTGTTCGTCATCTTGGGTTGGGGGATGCACCATAGTTGAGGAAGAAGGTTGATCTTGCTCCAATTGTTCCTGTGGTCGCACATCTCCAATCGCCATGGTGTGCATTGCGGCCGTTGGAACGTCTTCTTCATCTACATCATCAAGATCAACAACTTGCTCTCTTGGAGAGCCATTAGTCTCATCAAATACAACGTCGCTAGAGACTTCAACCAAACCCGATGATTTGTTGAAGACCCTATACGCCTTTGTATTTGAATCATAACCTAATAAAAACCCTTCTACAACTTTGGGAGCAAATTTAGAGGTTCTACCTTTCTTCGCAAGAATATAACACTTGCTCCCAAATACACGAAAATAAGACACATTGGGTTTGTTACCAGTTAGCAGCTCGTATGAAGTCTTCTTGAGGAGGCGGTGAAGATAGACCCTGTTGATGGCGTGGCAAGCCGTGTTCACGGCTTCCGACCAAAAACGCTCGGGGGTCTTGAACTCTCCAAGCATAGTCCTCGCCATATCGATGAGCGTCCTGTTCTTCCTCTCTACCACACCATTTTGCTGTGGTGTGTAGGGAGCGGAGAACTCGTGCTTGATCCCTTCCTCCTCAAGGAACTCCTCCACTTGAAGGTTCTTGAATTCGGACCCGTTGTCGCTCCTTATCTTCTTTACCTTGAGCTCAAACTCATTTTGAGCTCTCCTGAGGAAGCGCTTGAGGGTCCCTTGGGTTTCAGATTTATCCTGCAAAAAGAATACCCAAGTGAAGCAGGAAAAATCATCAACTATAACAAGACCATACTTACTTCCTCCTATGCTTAGATAGGCGACGAGTCCGAAGAGATCCATATGAAGCATCTCCAAGGGTCTTGATGTGGTCATCACATTTTTGGTGTGATGAGAGCCTCCCACCTGTTTCCCGGCTGGACAAGCTGCACAAGGTCTATCTTTTTCGAAATGTACATTAGTTAGACCTATCACGTGTTCTCCCTTTAGAATCTTGTTGAGGTTCTTCATCCCCACATGTGCTAAGCGGCGATGCCACAACCAGCCCATGCAAGTCTTAGCAATTAAACATGCATCTAGACCGGCCTCTTCTTTTGCAAAATCAACCAAATAAAGTTTGCCGTCTAGTACACCCATAAAAGATAGTGAACCATCACATCTTCTAAAGACAGACACATCTACATTTGTAAATAGACAATTATATCCCATTTTGCATAATTGACTAACAGATAACAAATTATATCCAAGCGACTCAACTAAAAACACATTAGAAATAGAGTGCTCAGATGAAATAGCAATTTTACCTAACCCTTTTACCTTGCCTTGGTTCCCATCACTGAATATTATTGAATCTTATGGGATCCTTGTTCTTGACGTAGGAAGAGAACATCCTCTTTTCCCCTGTCATGTGATTTGTGCATCCGCTGTCGATAATCCAGCTTGAACCCCCAGATGCATAAACCTGCAAGGCAAATTTAGGCTTGGGTCTTAGGTACCCAACTCTTGTTGGGTCCTACAAGGTTAGTCACAATTGTCTTAGGGACCCAAATGCAAGTTTTATCTCCCTTGCATCTTGCCCCTAACTTCCTAGCAATTACCTTCTTATTCTTTCTATAAATGGAAAAAGAAGCATTGCAAGCATGATATATTGTAGAAGGTTCATTAACTTTCCTAGGAACATTGACAACATTTCTTCTAGGCGTATTATGAACAACATTTCTCCTACCAACATTTCTATCATGCACATAGGAAGAACTAGAAGCAAACATGGCATGAGAATCAAAAGCATCATATGCATTATAACTCCTATAAGCATTTCTAGATTGTCTCATGTCATGGTACATAAAAGCATGGTTCTTTTGCACACTACTAGCCATAGGGGCCTTCCCTTTCTCCTTGGCGGAGATGGGAGCCTTATGGCTTGTCAAGTTCTTGGCTTCTCTCTTGAAGCCAAGACCATCCTTAATTGAGGGGTGTCTACCAATCGTGTAGGCATCCCTTGCAAATTTTAATTTGTCAAATTCGTTTTTGCTAGTCTTAAGTTGGGCATTAAGACTAGCTACTTCATCATTTAATTTAGAAATGCAATCTAGGTGTTCACTACAAGCATCAACATTAAAATCTTTACACCTAGTGCAAATCACAACATGTTCTACACAAGATGTTAATTTACTAGATTTTTCTAGCTTAGCATTTAAATCATCATTTATGCTCTTTAAGCTAGAAATTGTCTCATGGCAAGTAGATATTTCACAAGAAAGCATATCATTTCGTTTAACTTCTAAAGCAAGTGAATTTTGTGCACTAACAAATTTATCATGCTCTTCATACAACAAATCCTCTTGCTTTTCTAGTAACCTATTCTTGTCATTCAAGGCATCAATTAACTCATTAATTTTGCCAATTTTAATTCTATCCAAACCTTTAAATAAACTAGAATAGTCTATCTCATCGTCATCACTAGAATCATCATCACTTGAAGAAGCATAAGTGGTATCCCGAGTACATACCTTCTTCTCCTTCGCCATGAGGCATGTGTGATGCTCGTTGGGGAAGAGGGATGACTTGTTGAAGGCAGTGGCGGCGAGTCCTTCATTGTCGGAGTCGGAGGAGGAGCAATCCGAATCCCACTCCTTTCCGATATGTGCCTCGCCCTTGGCCTTCTTGTAATTCTTCTTCTTCTCCCTCTTGTTTCCCTTTTCCTGGTCACTATCATTATCGGGACAGTTAGCAATAAAATGACCAAGCTTACCACATTTGAAGCATGAGCGCTTCCCCTTTGTCTTGGTCTTGCTTGGCTGTCCCTTGCGACCCTTAAGCGCCGTCTAGAAGCGCTTGATGATGAGGGCCATCTCTTCATCATTGAGCCCTGCCGCCTCAACTTGCGCCACCTTGCTAGGTAACACCTCCTTGCTTCTCGTTGCCTTGAGAGCAACGGGTTGAGGCTCATTGATTGGACCATTCAGTGCGTCGTCCACGTACCTCGCCTCCTTGATCATCATTCGCCCGCTTACGAATTTTCCAAGGACTTCTTCGGGCAACATTTTGGTGTACCTGGGATTCTCACGAATATTATTCACCAAATGTGGATCAAGAATGGTAAAGGACCTTAGCATTAGGCGGACGACGTCGTGGTCCGTCCATCGCGTGCTTCCGTAGCTCCTTATTTTGTTGATAAGGGTCTTGAGCCGATTGTATGTTTGGGTTGGCTCCTCGCCCCTTATCATCGCAAATCTTCCGAGCTCACCTTCTACCAACTCCATCTTGGTGAGCAAGGTGACGTCATTCCCCTCATGAGAGATCTTGAGGGTGTCCCAGATTTGCTTGGCATTGTCCAAGCCGCTCACCTTATGGTATTCGTCCCTGCACAAGGAGGCTAACAACACAGTAGTAGCTTGTGCATTTCTATGAATCTGTTCATTAATAAAAATAGGACTATCCGAGCTATCAAATTTCATTCCATTCTCAACAATCTCCCATATGCTTGGATGGAGAGAGAACAGGTGACTACGCATTTTGTGGCTCCAAAATCCGTAGTCCTCCCCATCAAAGTGTAGAGTCTTGCCGACAGGAATGGAGAGCAAATGTGAATTTGAACTTTGAGTAATACGAGAATAATCGAAAGAAAAATTCGAATTAACCGTCTTTTGTTTCTCATAGTCGTAGTCATCCTTTTGGGAAGAAGTAGACTCGTCGCTGTCGTCGTAGTAGACGATCTCCTTGATGCGTCTCGTCTTCTTCTTCTTCCCATCTTTGCGTCTGTGGCCCGAGCCCGAGTCGGTAGGCTTGTCATCCTTCGGCTCGTTGATGAAGGACTCCTTCTCCTTATCGTTGATCACGATTCCCTTCCCCTTAGGATCCATCTCTTCGGGCAATTAGTCCCTTTGTGAAGAGAACGACTCTGATACCAATTGAGAGCACCTAGAGGAGGGGGGGGGGTGAATAGGTGATCCTGTAAAACTTGAAACTTAAGCCACAAAAACTTGGTTAAGCGTTAGCACAATAATCGCCAAGTGGCTAGAGAGGAGTCTCCACAAAACACAATAACCACAAGAGATCAATCACAGAGATGGCACGGTGGTTATCCCATGGTTCGGCCAAGACCAACGCTTGCCTACTCCACGTTGTGGCGTCCCAACGGACGAGGGTTGCAATCAACCCCTCTCAAGCGGTCCAAAGACCCACTTGAATACCATGGTGTTTTGCTTGCTTTTCTTAATCCCATTTGCGAGGAATCTCCACAACTTGGAGCCTCTCGCCCTTACACTTGAAGTTCACAAAGAAGCATGGAGCAAGGGAGGGATTAGCAACTCACACAAGACACTAAGATCACAGCAAATACACACACAAAAGACCCAGACTTAAGCTCAAAAGACTAGCACACTAGAACGGAGCTCAAATCACTAGAATGTCGAACAAGTGCGCAAGAATTGAGTGTGAGTGATCAAGGGTGCTCAAGGAATGCTTGGTGTGCTCCTCCATGCGCCTAGGGGTCCCTTTTATAGCCCCAAGGCAGCTAGGAGCCGTTGAGAGCAATCCTGGAAGGCAGATCTTGCCTTCCGTCGACTGGCGCACCGGACAGTCCGGTGCACCACCGGACACTGTCCAGTGCAGATATCCTTCCTTATTTGGCGAAGCCGACCGTTGGAGTCTGAGAGCCGTTGGCGCACCGGACACTGTCCGGTGCACACCGGACAGTCCGGTGCACCAATGTGACCGTTGGCTCGGCCACGCGTCACGCGTGGAATCCTCGGCCGACCGTTGCCTCGGCTGACTGTTGACTCACCGGAAAGTCCGGTGCACGACCGGACAGACCGGTGAATTTTAGCCGTACGCCGTTAATCATCTCCCGAGAGCGACGAGTTCGCCTGTGAACGGCTCACCGGACAGTCCGGTGCACCACCGGACAGACCAGTGAATTATAGCCGTACACCACCGTCGCAGTCCCGAGAGCAGCCTGTTCGCCAGAGTCAGCCTGGCGCACCGGACACTGTCCGGTGCACCACCGGACACTGTCCGGTGCACCCAGACTGAGCAGACTTTGGCTGAACAAAGCCATCTCATTTCCAATTCAATTTTTCCTGTTTCCAGCACTTAGACACAATATATTAGTCCATAAAACAATGTACTAAGTCTAGAAACATACCTTTTGACATGATTTGCACTTTGTCCACCACTTTGCTTAGATTAGCACAAAAGCACTTGTGTTGGCACTCAATCACCAAAATACTTAGAAATGGCCCAAGGGCACATTTCCCTTTCACATACATAGCCGCCTCTATGAATGACTGGTGGGCCCCACCATTACCGAAACCCCACATCGGGCGCGCCCATGGTGGCGGCTCTGTAACAGCTTGACCGGGCATGCCGTGGTTGCGTGCATGCAACTGCCCAGGCGAATCCGCCCTAGATGGACTATAAAACCTCGCGCCCGACACCCCTTTTCCCCTCCCTACTCCTGTGAACGCCCAACCGTGCGCGTCGTGGTGCTGCGCGGTTGTAGCTAGGTGTGGGAGAAAAGTCGCTATCGGGGGGGGGGGGGTGGGATACCATCCGACATCTCGTCGTCAGCGCACCGCCGAGGGAAACCCTCTGGACATAGGGAATCCGTCTGTACCCTCGAGGTGAATCGGGAGTCTCGGGGCATGGAGAATTTCCTCGCGGGCGCTGTGTAACCGTTATGGTTCCCTCGCGGTCGTGAAGGTCGATTGCGGCGCTTCGGGTCTTGGTAAGCACATGCTGCCCTGGTTTGCCTTTGCCGCTACATGTAGTGCACATCTGGTGTGCGTGTTGGGCGGGAGGGTGCAGGTTCGGAGTTGTGCGGCCATGGCGCTTGTCGTGGTTTGGCTTGGCGCCGCCGCTGTCTGGTTCAGGGGTAGAAGAAGAACCAGAGCCTTTGATCCAAAGCTGGGCGACCCATATTATAGCTGGCTATGGCCGCCATTCGATGGTGGGATCTAGAGCGTTGGATTCTTGGTGGAGGGTGGAGATTAGATACACTTTAATAAAACTCTAACCCTAGGATCTAGATCGGGGGGGGGGGGGGGCAAGATCACATACCAGTTTGATTCAATGAAAATTTAATCTCATGCGCCCAACTCCAATCGTGCGGCCCATAATAGATCATACCTCTTCGGTCACGTCATTTTGCATAAGAGCCCCTCGGGTTCGGGGTTATAAACCCGCCGTCCTAACTAGGGTAAAGACCCTTACTGCTAGGTCCTGTTATTTACACCAAAGACCCTGAACTCTGATTAACTTGTGGGCGCAGTCCGTAGAACTTAAAAGAAATCTAGAAAATAGTTTTAAGTGTAAAAATAAATGTAAAATCTTAGGGGATTCATATCTTCTTTATTATAACTCCAATTTGACCCATTCAAATTTCGTTAGCTTCGTAATGAAATCTACTACGCACGGACATCTTATTCTATCATATCCCATAATTTTGTAGTTAGATATTTATCTACCCTATATTTTAGTAGATTAATCCTTAGCAAAGTAATCTGTCTATGACTATAAGTTGACTAGCAGATGATCTCTAACCAAGTGGTAACCTAGATTAACTTTGAGTTAGTTACAATCTTCTCATATATGATCAACATAGAATATAGTTATATGGTATAATCACCTAAAAGACTTTAGAAAATCATATCTTTTTCACCGTAACTCTGATTTTAGTAATTCTCAAACTTACGATCTCGTAGTGATGCGTAGATTATTATTATGCAGTTTGTTCTTATGTTTGGTGTGATGTTAGTTTTGCCTATACCATGTTTGTTGTATTGCTATGAATAGCAGTGAGGTCACAAGAATCTGAAGATCAACTTGGTACCTGGGAATCTCGAGTCTAAGGCAAGTTGTGCCCTTGATCACTTTTCTTTACCCAATAATGTTACTGTTAATCACTGTGACATGATCAGGTTAATCTGATGGGACTTAATAGGTTTCCCTAGACTTGTTTATCTCACACCTTGTTTACCACTGAACTTTTGGGTAGTTATGTTATTGCTCTATCTGGTTTCGAGATTAATATTACATTATGACCATGTTCCAATTATACTGTTGTTTTAATTATTGTTCATGGCAAGATCAATGTGTTAATTGGAACATGGAGCTTAACTTGAGAAACACGTGCTACCACAAGGGTGAAATGGGACGCCCTTGGCTGACTAATTAGGAGGACTACCTTACCCAAAAGGGGTAAGGGCAGTAGGGGAGTTGCGTATAGGGAGGTTCTCGGGTCGATCATGCTGCGATGGCTTTTCGGACGAGGGATTCCTATATTGCCCTTCCTAGAACTGTAGCAGATTTTCTGAAGCTAGTGGAACTTTGTAAAGGCCTCGTAGTGGATCCCTAGCCATTCACCTCGGAAGTGTCTAAGGGTCTAGCTAACCCTGGCTAGATGAGATACACGACTTATGGTAAACGGAGCAACCTCTGTAGAGTGTAAAACTGGTATATCAGCCATGCTCGCGGTCATGAGCAGCTCAGGACTCTTGCATGATTAATTTATGGAACTAAACTTAACTTGTCATATGCATTGCATTGTGGGTGTTATTATTAATTTGATCTCTTACTTATTTGGGTCGATATCTACTTATACTTAGTAACTGCTAATAAAACTTTGACCAACTTTAAAAGCAATGTTCAGCTTTAACCATGTTCTTTGGTAAGCTTGACAATTCACATGAGCTCGCACCTTTGGTGAGTTCATGCACATTATTCCCCATAACTTGTTGAGCAATGAACATATGTGAGCTCACCCTTGTTGTACTCACATCCCCCCAAGTCAAGAACAGGTACCGCAGGAAGAGGCGCACGAAGGATGCTGTGATGAGTTCATGAGTGGTCTAGGCCGTCGTCTCCCAATCAACTTTGTGTTGCTGGATCGTTGTCTTTGCATGATGTAATTATTTAACTATTTTGTATAGAACAACTATTATATAGTAAAGATGTGACATTCGTTCCTGTACCATGAGTCATCATATGTGTGAGACTTGGACCTAGCACACTTGGTGATTTTTTCGCGCCCAAGTTTTGGTGCCCCTAGAACCCGGGTGTGACAGGCAAACACACGAATCATGGGCACTCAGGAATTAGTGGGGTATTTCAGAGCAGCACCGTGGTTTCCTAGGAGCTTTGGTGGCCATCAATTCTGCTATTGGACGCTCGGCGCTTGGGCAATTGCTCGCCGGTGCGACTCCATCGTCGTGGCTAGACCCTCCACCGTGGATCGGCTTCTCCACCTCGTTATCGCCGGTGAGTCATCGACCCTCAAGTTCGTCGAGTTATTCTATGTGCATAGCCGGTCGTTATAGGAATTAGGTCAACGGGCGTCACGTCGGATAGCTCCGGTTGTCCCCCACTGGGAGTAGTCGGGCGGCGCCACCGTGTTCGATAGCAAGGATGGGAGAAGGGCTAGGGGTCGTCGATCTCGTGTTGAACGGCTCTGATTAGAACATAGGAATACCTCTTCACAGCAGTGAAATCTGGCCGTCGATCGGCTATCGGGCGGCTTGGGGCTGTCACGGGTGCCTCGGCCGTCTATCGCGAATCTGACGCACCCGGATTCATACCGATTTGTTCCTGGGCCGATCTAATCGTGTCCATGGACAAGCGATCGGGCGGCCAAGGACATTAGATACCCCTTTGACTGGGGGATCTCACATAAGAGTCCCTACGTTAGAAGGAAAACAACCCGTTGTCCCAGTACAGTTAGAGAACATTTAAAATAAGTCATGTTTTTAGCAGTTGGGTCCCTAAGCTTCTAAATAATAGTGTCCGCAGTCCAAACCATTAAGGTAATTAATAAAATGAATATGTAGGGTGATTGTTAGTATAAAAGTAATTCATTAACCTTGCAAAATCCATAACTATCACGTTTTAACTCCAAATTGTTCCATTCCAGTTGTGTTGGACTCAAATTAATATTGTATACCAGTTAGTAACATTATTTAACTATATAGCATAGTAATAAAATAACACTCATTTTGTTTAACACCTACATATTCAGAAAATCATAACTCTTTAACCGTAACTCCGAATTTAGTGGTTCTCCAACCTAGGATCTTGTTACGATGCGTAGATCATTATTATGCATTATGTTCTCATGTTTAGTATGATGTTTATTTTTACTATACCATCTTTATTTGTATTATTGCTAGTAGACGAGCAAGTAACTAAGGAACCCAGAACTCAACAGGTGGAAAACTCTAAGCAGGAGCTCGTTGAAGGCAAGTTGTGCCCTTGATCACTCTTATTTACCAATAATGTTCCTATTAATCCTTATGATCTGCATAGGTTAAAATTGATGGGACCCAATAGGTCACCCTAGTTTGGTCTTCTTTATACCTTGTTTAACATTGAACTTTTGGGTAGTATATGCTATTGGTTTATGTGGTTTTGGGTGTTAAGATACATATTATTCATAATCATGCTATTTGTTGTCAATGAGTTATTTACTGTTCATGATAAGATCATTATGTTAATTAGAACATTGAGAACCACCCGGAAAAACAGTGCTACCATAAGGGTGGTTTGGGACGCCCTTGGCTAACTAATTAGGAAAGCTAGTGGAGGACTACCTTACTAGAAAGGGACAAGGGCAGTAGGGGAGTTGTCGGTTTAGGGAGGTTCTCGGGTTGATCATGCTACGATGGCTTTTTAGACGGGGAATTCATATATCGTTCTCCTTAGAAACTGTAGCGGGTGTTCTGAAGCTAGTGGAACTTTATAAAGGCCTCATAGTGCTACCCTGGCACCCTGCCTTGCCTCCTCGGTAGAGGTGTATGGGGTCCGTACAACCCCGTGGCAGATGAGTATTATGGCTTGTGGGTAAACATGCGCAACCTCTATAGAGTGTAAAACTGGTATATCAGCCGTGCTCACGGTCATGAGCGGCTCGGACCCTCACATGAGTAACTTATGGAAAAACTTAATATGTCATTTGCATCGCATTGTGGTTTATTATAAATTTGGATCTCATATTTATTGGGTCAGTATATACTTATACTTAGTAACTGCTAATAAGATTTGACCAATTTATTAAAAGCAATGCTTTTTGCCTTAAACATTATTTGTTGATCAGCTTGACACTATACATGAGCCCCCACCGTAAGTGAGCTCATTGAAAGGGAAATGTGCCCTTGGGCTATTTCTAAAGTGTTTTGGTGATTAAGTACCCAATACATATTCTCTAAGTGTTAATTTGTGCCAAAGATTGAAGAAGTGCAAATCATGTAATAAGGTACGTTTCTAGACTTAGTACATTGATTTGGGTACTAATGTATTGTGTCTAAGTGCTAGAAATAGGAGAAAATAGATTGGAAAAGAGTTGGCTGTGTACAGCCACTCCTGCTCGGTCTGGGTGCACCGGACTGTCCGGTGGTGCACTGGACAGTGTCCGGTGCGCCAGACGAGTCCAAGGTGAATCGGCCGCTCTCGGGACTCGACGGCAGCGTACGACTATAATTCATCGGACTGTCCGGTGGTGCACCGGACTGTCCGGTGAGTCGTCCGCAGCGAAGTCGTCGCTCTCGGGAAAAGTTCAACGGCGTACGGCTAAAATTCACCGGACTGTCCGGTGGTGCAGCGGACTGTCCGATGAGCCAACGGTCAACTGCGCAACGGTCGACAGCAAAATCGGCGGGCAACACGTGGCCCGCACCAACGGTTGGAAGGGGGCACCGGACTGTCCGGTGTGCACCGGACAATGTCCGGTGCGCCAACCGACGCTGAGGTGCAACGGTCGTCTGCTCTAGAAAAGGAAGGAGATCCGCACCGGACCGTCTACAGTGACTGTCCGGTGGAGCACCGGACTGTCTGGTGCACCTCCCGACAGAAGGCAAGAATGGCCTTCCTTGTTGATCTCCAACGGCTCCTAGCCGCCTTGGGGCTATAAAAGGGACCCCTAGGCGCATGGAGGAGTTAACCAAGCTTACAAGAAAGATCCTAAGACTCCAAGACTCCATTCTCACGCATTCGATTCTTTGAGATAGTGACGAGCTCCATTTGAGTTGAGAACTCCTTGCTTTGTGTTTTGAGCTCGAGTTATGACTTGTGTGCGTGATTGTGCTCTCATTTTGAGTCGTGTGTGTGTTGCTCTCCCCTCCCTTACTTCTGTGCTTCTTTGTGATCATCAATTATAAGGGCGAGAGGCTCCAAGTTGTGGAGATTCCTCGCAAACGGGAGAAAGTCTAAGAAAGAAGAACATCGTGGTATTCAAGTTGATCATTGGATCACTTGAAAGGGGTTGAGTGCAACCCTCGTTGTGATATCCTGGCCCCTGGGATGGGATATCCTGGCCCAAGGCTTAATAGAATTAATGGAGTAATCATATCAACAAGGTGCATCTTCTTTTTCGGAAGCCTGTCTCGAAAGAACCTCCAAGTTAAGCGTGCTTGGCTTGGAGCAATTTGGGATGAGTGACCGACCGAGAAGTTTCCTCGGGTGCGCATGAGTGAGGACAAAGTGTGCACAAAAGACTTGTGTTGGTCTGTGGGGACAATATATGATCCTAGAGAGCTGCCAGGAGTAAGTACCGCCGGTCCAGGGATTGGATGGGGTGTTACAAGTGGTATCAGAGCCGTCCCTCGCGGTTTCACGGGCGTGTGTGGGTTAGGGGTTCGGGTATGTGGCGCATGGCGCATGTGGGCCCGGAGTGGTCACATGGCATGGCATATGACGACACTAGACACACAGACGTGGCTAAGAGGGGAGGTTCCTGGATTGGGGTTGACCGACGAGGATGTCAGTCTTCTAAGGGGGGTGGATTGTGATATCCTGGCCCCTAGGATGGGATATCCTGGCCCAAGGCTTAATAGAATTAATAGAGTAATCATATCAACAAGGTGCATCTTCTTTTTCGGAAGCCTGTCTAAAAAGAACCTCCAAGTTAAGCGTGCTTGGCTTGGAGCAATTTGGGATGGGTGACCGACTGGGAAGTTTCCTCGGGTGCGCATGAATGAGGACAAAGTGTGCACAAAAGACTTGTGTTGGTCTGTGGGGACAACATATGATCCTAGAGAGCTACTAGGAGTAAGTACCGCCGGTCCAGGGATTGGACGAGGTGTTACACTCGTCCATTAGGACACCACAACGTGGAAGTAGGCAAGTGTTACTTGGCCGAACCATGGGATAAACTCGAGTGTCTCTTGTGATTGCTTTTCTGTGATTACTTGTGTGTTCGCAAGAGCTTGCTACTTAGCCGTACTAACACTTAATCAAGTTTTGTGTCTATTAGTATTTGATTTATTCAGGATCACCTATTCACCCCTCCTCTAGGTGCTCTCAATTGGTATCAGAGCCGTTCTCTTCACGTAAGGGACTAATTGCCCGAAGAGATGGATCCTATGGGAAAGGGGATGATGGTCAATGATAAGGAGAAGGAGTCCATCTTCAACGAGCCAAGGGACAACAAGCCCACTGACTCTGGCTCGAGTCACAAGAAGAAGGACGGGAAGAAGAAGAGACGTATCAAGAAGATCGTCTACTACGACAGCGACAAATCTTCTTCTTCACCAAGAGACGACGACGACGAGAAAAAGAAACCGGTTAATTCAAATTATTCATTTGATTATTCTCATATTCCTTTTAATACCAATGCTCATTTGCTTTCAATTCCTCTTGGTAAACCTCCACACTTTGATGGAGAGGACTACGCTTTTTGGAGTCACAAAATGCGTAGTCACTTATTTTCTCTCCATCCTAGTATATGGGAGATTGTTGAAAATGGAATGCATTTCGACAGTACCGATAACCCTGTGTTTATCAATGTGCAAATTCATAAGAATGCACAAGCTACCACTATTTTGCTAGCATCCTTGTGCAGAGACGAGTACAACATGGTGAGCGGCTTGGACAACGCCAAGCAAATCTGGGACACCCTCAAAATATCACATGAGGGAAACGATGCCACCATGATCACCAAAATGGAGTTGGTGGAAGGCGAGCTGGGAAGGTTCGCGATGATCAGGGGAGAGGAGCCAACACAAACATACAACAGACTCAAGACCCTGGTCAACAAGATTAGGAGCTATGGAAGCACAAGATGGACAGACCACGACGTCGTCCGACTTATGCTCAGGCCTTTTACTGTTATTGACCCTCATCTTGTGAACCTCATCCGTGAGAATCCCAGGTACACAAAGATGACGCCCGAGGAAATACTCGGTAAATTTGTGAGTGGGCGCATGATGGTCAAGGAGGCAAGGTATGATGATGATGCATTAAACGGCCCAATGCCCATCTACGAGCCGCAGCCCGTTGCGCTCAAGGCAACAAGCAGCAAGGAGGCGCTACCTAGCAAGGTGGCACAAGTTGAGGCTGCCGGGTTAAACGAAGATGAGATGGCCCTCATCATCAAGCGTTTCAAGACAACCCTTAAAGGACGCAAGGAGTACCCCAACAAGAACAAAACAAGGGGAAAGCGCTCCTGCTTCAAGTGCGGTAAGACTAGTCACTTTATAGCAAATTGTCCCGATAATGCTAATGACCAGGAACAAGAAAAGAGCGGGAAGAAGGAGAAGAAGAAGGCCTACAAGAAGGCAAAGGGTGAGGCGCACCTTGGCAAAGAATGGGATTCGGACTGCTCTTCTTCCAACTCCGACGACGAAGGACTCACTGCCTCAGCCTTCAACAAATCGTCACTCTTCCCCAACGAGCGCCACACTTGCCTCATGGCCAAGGAAAAGAAGGTAAGTGTTCGAGAAACCCCTAAGTATACTACTTCTAGTGATGATGATTCTAGTGATGATGAAGTAGATTACTCAAGCTTATTCAAAGGTTTAGATAGAGCTAAAATAGATAAAATCAATGAATTGATTGATGCTTTAAATGAAAAGAATATACTCTTAGAAAAGCAAGAGGATATTTTGTATGAGAGCATGATAAGTTTGTCAGTGTGCAAAAATCTCTTGCTTTAGAGATCAAAAGAAATGAAATGCTATCTTCTGAATTATCTGCATGCCATGAAACTGTTTCTAGTCTAAAGAGCTTAAATGATGAATTAACTACTAAGCTAGAAGGAGTTAATAAATCTAGTTCTTGTATAGAGCATGTTGTCATTTGTAATAGGTGTAAGGATTTTGATGTTGATGCGTGTGTTGAACACCTTACTTCTATTACCAAATTAAATGGTGAAGTGGCAAGTCTTAATGACCAACTTAAGACTTGCAAAAGTGACTTTGATAAATTAAAATTTGCTAGGGATGCCTACACTGTTGGTAGACACCCCTCAATTAAGGATGGGCTTGGCTTTCGAAAGGAAGCCAAGAACTTAACAAGCCAAAGGGCTCCCATTCCCAACAAGGAGAAAGGGAAGACCCCTATGGCTAGTAGCATTCAAAGGAATCATGCTTTCATTTATGATAGCAAATTTTCTAGGAATGCTCATTATAATAGAAGTTATGATGCTTATGATTCACATGATATGATTGCTTCAAGCTCTACTTTTGTGCATGGTAGAAATATGCCTAGTAAAAATTATGTTTTGCATCATGTACCTAGGAAAATGCGTAATGAATCTGGTATTGTGTTCCATGCATGCAACACTACTTTTGTACTCACATATAAAAATAAAAAAGTGGTTGCTAGGAAGTTGGGGGTCAAATGCAACGGAGACAAGACTTGCATTTGGGTCCCAAAGGCTATTGTAACTAACCTCGTAGGACCCAACAAAAGTTGGGTACCTAAAACCCAAGTGTAAATTGCCTTGCAGGTTTATGCATCTGGAGGCTCAAGCTGGATTATCGACAGCGGATGCACAAACCACATGATGGGGGAGAAGAAGATGTTCACCTCCTACGTCAAGAACAAGGATTCCTAGGACTCGATCATCTTTGGAGATGGGAACCAAGGCAAGGTTAAAGGACTAGGAAAGATAGCCATTTCATCCGAGCATTCCATATCCAATGTGTTCTTAGTTGAATCGCTCGGGTACAACTTATTGTCTGTCGGTCAACTATGTAATATGGGTTATAATTGTCTATTTACCAATATAGATGTGTCTGTCTTTAGAAGGAGTGATGGTTCTTTAGCTTTTAAGGGTGTACTAGATGGCAAACTCTACTTAGTTGATTTTTTGAAAGAGGAGGCCGATCTAGATGCATGCTTAATTGCTAAGACTAGCATGGGCTGGCTGTGGCATCGCCGTCTAGCACATGTTGGGATGAAGAACCTTCATAAACTTCTAAAGGGAGAACATGTGTTAGGACTAACCAATGTATTTTTCAAAAAAGATAGACCTTGTGCAGCTTGTCAAGCAGGTAAATAGGTGGGAAGCACTCATCACAGCAAGAATGTGATGACCACATCAAGACCTCTGGAGCTACTTCATATGGACCTCTTCGGACCCATCGCCTACCTCAGCATCAGGGGAAGTAAGTATGGTCTTGTTATTATTGATGATTTTTCTCGCTTCAATTGGGTATTCTTTTTGCAGGATAAATCAGAAACCTAAGGGACCCTAAAGCGCTTTCTAAGGAGAGCTCAAAACGAATTTGAGCTCAAGGTGAAAAAGATAAGAAGCGACAATGGGTCCGAGTTCAAGAACTTACAAGTGGAGGAGTACCTTGAGGAGGAAGGAATCAAGCACGAGTTCTCCGCTCCCTACACACCACAGCAAAACGGTGTGGTAGAGAGGAAGAATAAGACGCTTATCGACATGGCAAGGACGATGCTTGGAGAGTTCAAGACACCCGAGCGGTTTTGGTCGGAGGCTGTGAATACAGCTTGCCACGCCATAAATCGGGTCTACCTTCATCGCCTCCTCAAGAAGACCTTGTATGAATTTCTAACCGGTAACAAACCCAACGTTTCATACTTTCGTGTATTTGGGAGTAAATGTTACATTCTAGTAAAGAAAGGTAGAAATTCCAAATTTGCTCCCAAAGCTGTAGAAGGGTTTTTGCTAGGTTATGACTCAAATACAAAGGCGTATAGAGTCTTCAACAAATCATCGGGTTTGGTTGAAGTCTCTAGCGACATTGTATTTGATGATACTAATGGCTCTCCAAAAGAGCAAGTTGATCTTGATGATGTAGATGAAGATGATGTTCCAATGGCCGAAATGCGCACGATGGCGATTGAGATGTGTGACCACAGGAACACCAAGAGCAAGATCAACCTTCTTCCTCAATGATGGTGCATCCCCCAACTCAAGATGATGAACAGATTCCTCAAGAAAAGACACGTGATCAAGGGGGGGCACAAGAAGACCAAGTTATGGAGGAAGAAGCACCATGGGCCCCTCCAACTCAAGTCCAAGCGACGATTCAAAGGAATCATCCCGTCGACCAGATTCTAGGTGATATAAGCAAGGGAGTAACTACTCGCTCAAGATTAGCTAACTTTTGTGAGCATTACTCATTTGTCTCTTCTATTGAGCCTTTGAGGGTAGAAGAGGCCTTGCAAGATCCGGACTGGGTGTTGGCCATGCAGGAAGAGCTCAACAACTTCAAGAGGAATGAAGTTTGGAGCCTGGTGCCATGTCCCAAGCAAAATGTTGTGGGAACCAAGTGGGTGTTCCGCAACAAACAGGACGAGCACGGGGTGGTGACAAGGAACAAGGCTCGACTTGTGGCAAAAGGTTATGCCCAAGTCATAGGTTTGGATTTCGAGAAGACTTTTGCTCCTGTGGCTAGGCTAGAGTCTATTCGCATTCTATTAGCCTATGTCGCTCACCACTCTTTCAGGTTGTTCCAAATGGATGTGAAGAGCGCTTTCCTCAACGAGCCAATCAAGGAGGAGGTATACGTGGAACAACCCCCTGGCTTTGAGGATGAAAGGTACCCCGACCATGTGTATAAGCTCTCTAAGGCGCTCTATGGACTTAAGCAAGCCCCAAGAGCATGGTATGAATGCCTTAGAGATTTCTTAATTGCTAATTCTTTCAAGGTTGGGAAAGCCGATCCCACTCTTTTCACTAAGACTTGTGATGGTGACCTATTTGTGTGCCAAATTTATGTCGATGACATAATATTTGGTTCTACTAACCAAAAGTCTTGTGAGGAGTTTAGCAGGGTGATGACATAGAAATTTGAGATGTCGATGATGGGCGAGTTGAACTACTTCCTTGGGTTCCAAGTGAAGCAACTCAAGGACGGCACCTTCATCTCCTAAACGAAGTACACTCAAGATCTTCTCAAGAGGTTTGGGATGAAGGACGCCAAGCCCGCGAAGACACCAATGGGAACTGACGGACATGTCGACCTCAACAAAGGAGGTAAGTCCGTTGATCAAAAGGCATACCGGTCTATGATAGGGTCATTACTTTATTTATGTGCTAGTAGACCAGATATTATGCTTAGCGTATGCATGTGTGCTAGATATCAATCCGACCCCAAGGAATGTCACCTTGTGGCCGTTAAGCGGATTCTTAGATATTTAGTTGCTACGCCTTGCTTCGAGATCTGGTACCCAAAGGGGTCTACCTTTGACTTAATTGGATATTCAGACTTCGATTATGCTGGATGCAAGGTTGATAGGAAGAGTACATCAGGGACGTGCCAATGCCTAGGAAGGTCCCTGGTGTCGTAGAGCTCAAAGAAACAAACTTTCGTTGCCCTATCCACCGCTGAGGCCGAGTATGTTGTCGCAGGACAGTGTTGCGCGCAACTACTTTGGATGAGGCAAACCCTCTGGGACTTTGGCTACAATCTGAACAAAGTCCCACTCCTATGTGACAATGAGAGTGCAATCCGCATGGTGGATAATCCTATTGAACACAGCCGCACTAAGCACATAGACATCCGACATCACTTCCTGAGAGACCACCAGCAAAAGGGGGATATCGAGGTGTACCATATTGTCGGGGACCATAATTAGGGGTACCCTCAAGACGCCTAATTCTCAGCTGGTAACCCCCATCAGCATAAAGCTGCAGAGGCCTGATGGGTTTGATTAAGTCAGGGATCAGTCCATACGAGCGACTCGATCACGCCACGCCCGAGCCTAGCCTCGGGCAAGGGCAGCCGACCCTGAGGTGTTTCCGTCTCGCCCGAGGCCCCCTTTTTTACGGCAGACGCATCTCCGGCTCGCCCGAGGCCTTGCCTTCGTTAAGAAGCAACCCTGACTAAATCACCGCGCCGACCGACCAAGTCACTGGGGCATTTAACGCAAAGAGTGAGACTGACGGGCGGCCAGGCCTTGCCAAAGGCGCCATAGGAAGCTCCGCCCGACCTAGGGCTCGGACTCGGGCTAAGGCCCCGGAAGACGGCGAACTCCGCTCCGCCCGACCCAGGGCTCGGACTCGGGCTAAGGCCCCGGAAGACGGCGAACTCCGCTTCGCCCGACCCAGGGCTCGGACTCGGGCTAAGGCCCCAGAAGACGGCGAACTCCGCTCCGCCCGACCCAGGGCTCGGACTCGGGCTAAGGCCCCGGAAGACGGCGAACTCCGCTCCGCCCGACCCAGGGCTCGGACTCGGGCTAAGGCCCCGGAAGACGGCGAACTCCGCTCCGCCCGACCCAGGGCTCGGACTCGGGCTAAGGCCTCGGAAGACGACGAACTCCGCCTCGCCCGACCCCAGGGGTCGGACTCCACCCTGGCCTCTGCCGAACGACCTCCGCCTCGCCCGACCCAGGAGCTCGGCCTCGGCCATGCAGGACAGACTCGACCTCGGCTTCGGAGGAGCCTCCACGTCGCCCGACCTAGGGCACAAGTCCGCCACGTCAACAGGACGCGCCATCATCACCCTACCCCGAGCCGACTCGGGCCGCAGAGAACAGGACCGACGTCCCATCTGGCCAGCTCCGCCAGATAGGCAATGATGGCGCCCCACTAGACCCATGACGACGGCGGCTCTCAGCTCCCTTACGGAAGCAGGGGGACGTCAGCAAGGGCCCAACCACTCCGACAGCTGTCCCTCCACCAGGCTCCATTGCTTCTCCGACAGCCACGACGCCACACCAGCTGGGTGCCAAGATCTCTCCGGCTGCCACCTTGGCATGTACTTAGGGCACTAGCTCTCCCCCGCTAGACACGTAGCACCTTGCTACACCCCCATTTGTACACCTGGATCCTCTCCTTACGCCTATAAAAGGAAGGACCAGGGCCTTCTTAGAGAAGGTTGGCCTCGCGGGAACGAGGGCAGGGGCAGGCGCTCTCTTGGGGCCGCTCGCTCCCCTCACCCGCGCGGACGCTTGTAACCCCCTACTGCAAGCGCACCCGACCTGGGCGCGGGACGAACACGAAGGCCGCGGGATCTCCGCCTCGCTCACGACCCGGCTCCGGCCACCTCGCTCTCCCCCCTTCGCGCTCGCCCACGCGCTCGACCCATCTGGGCTGGGGCACGCGGCACACTCACTCGTCGGCTCGGGGACCCCCCGGTCTCGAAACGCCGACACATATTAACACCGAGAACCAGCTAGCCGATATCTTCACCAAGCCTTTAGATGAGAAAAGGTTTTGCAGGTTGCGTAGTGAGCTAAATGTCTTAGATTCGCGTAACTTGGATTGATCTATAGCATACATGTGTTTTATGCCTTTGATCATGTAAATTTATGCATTTCAATCTATTTTTGTTCATTTGTGGTGCTCAAGTTGTACACATGATCCCCGGACCTCACAAGTCCATTTGCAAGTGATGCACTTATTTAGGGGGAGGCATGCTACAACTTGACCCTTTGAGACAAACTTTTGTGTTTGAGTTTACTTGATTTAGTCTCAAAAGTGAATTGAAAGGGAAAGGTGAACTTGGACCACGCAAAGACTTCCACTGCACTTGTAACACCTACTTTGTAATTGCTAGATAAAATACCAATAGAGAAAACAATTTCTCTCTTTATGTGAGTTTGATCTATATGCACCATCATATGAGAACACCATGTCCAAGAACAATTAATAAAAGATCTACTACTAAATTGTGCATCATGCTGGACTTCCTTTGTATGTGCATTTAAAATTCAAACAAATAAGTAAAACAAGTATAACTTCAAAACCCAGTTTGAGATTTTAATTATGGGAGCGAAGGAATTGAAGAATGAATAGGAATAATAATAATAATATTATTAATAATACCAGTGAGATTGTGGCAAAACATTGATAGCATTAATCTTAGAGTGCCATTAATATTTGAGAATTTGAGATTCAAACCAGCAAATCAAATCTAATTTGAATTATTGAATTAGGAGAAAAGAGAATAAGAAATGAACAAAAGAAAAAGAAAAAAAATGCGTGCGTGGGCTCAATTCACCGCATTTGGCCCACTCCGCTTCCCCCTTCTCTCCGCGCCTGGGCCAAATTCCTTTCTGTTGGCCCAATACCATTCTCCCTACCGCGCGTACCCGCACTCAGTTGAGGTAGCTGGCTGCCATGTGGGCCCCACGTGTCTGTCGCACTGACCCCGCTACTGTGGATCTTCCTTGGCCGAACAACTCGGTACAAATCGTTGCGCCGCCGACTTCTCCGCTCAAACCGACCCTGGCGAACCTCGTGGGACTCGCGCGCTGCAAACGCCCTCTCCTTAGTCCTCGCCGTGGTAACCGTGTGGGATTTCAACTGAGCGCTGGTCCTGCTCGGCTGGGATGGATAAGTATGCGCGCGCCCCCTCTGTGCTCTCGACGGGATACCTGGGTCCCTCCGACTCCCGTGATTCTCCCCTCCTTTCTACCACCTCAGCCATCATCGCTTGGAAGGATATTGCTCCGCCGGGTGCTGTTGCCGCGCCGTGGCCGGGCAGCTGGCAATCCGCCGAACCACTCCGATGGTATTGCTTCTCACCGTGGGGTGAATCGTGTACCGGGGCGCCGTTGTATTCTCACTGGAGAAATACGTCTTCGTGGATCCGCACTGCGCTGCAGCCAGCTTCGTGGAGAGCTCGGTTCGCCAGGAATTCGCGTCTGCCGTGCTCGGTTCCGATCCATAGCTGGTAAGCACTCCTTTATACATCCTGAGACCCTCTCTGTTTCAATTTAGTGTGGAATCGTGCGTTGTCTGGGGTCTGGGCGCCGATGCCTGATCTGGGGGCTGAGGACCTGAGGTAGAAGAAACAGATAATGACTCACCAAGAAGACGAAGTATTAGCCGTTGATCATCCAACACATGGCCGGGATTAGATCTTCGTCACTGGTAGGTCCTAGGGGAGCCCTGATCCATTGGATCTGTTGTGAACGGATAGGATTAGAGCCGGGGTCAGCGTTTCGGTTCATTAAATCTGGAGCGTTCAGAACTGATCGGGTGGATAGGATTTAGTCAAACGCGTGGATGTCCCGTGTGCCATAGATTTCTAATCCAACGGCCAGAATACCTCCATACCCCTTCGACCCGTCGCTTTTGCTAAAGAGACCTTGTCCTTTTCTCGAATGAACCCGCCGTCCACTGTAACAGTGCACTGAGTCTTAGGAATTCTTCTGGTTTAGCCCCTGCGCTTTTCGATAAATGAGGCCCGGTCCAGAGATCTTTTAAATTAAATAAATGAGTTAGAAAATAGATTTTTAATAGGAAAATAATTGCTAGAACTTACTAAATTCATAGAAAATTCATACTAACTCCAAATTACTCCATTCCAGTTCCTAAAATTTTATAATTTTATTCTCTATCACCTAGAGCCTCTGTTATGTCATGAAAACAGTAAGAAATTTATTTATCACTTAATCCTATTTAAAACACATAAAACCTTTGAAAAGGCATAACTTAAAATCTATAACTCAGAAAATTATGATTCCAGTTCCTAGGTTTTTATTTTAATATGTAGAATATCTCTGTGTATTTTGTATATATGTTTGGTGTAATGTTAATTTCTCTATATGCACTGTGCTTGTTTGTATTGTGGCGAGTAGAAGAGCCCGTTGCTGAGGATACTGGTGAGCAGCAGGTTGAAGTAGCTGAGCAGGAGCTCATTGAAGGCAAGTTGTGCCCTTGATCACTTCTTTTACCCATTCATGTTCTTATTATTCATAATGATCTGCATAGGATAATCTTGCTGGGACCCAATAGGATGCCCTAGATTTTGACTATCTTTATACCTTGCTTCACCACTGGATTTACTACTAAAGTTTTGGGTAGTACATGCTATTGCTTTATGTGGATTTGGGTATAGAGATATTCATCACTCATTGTTATATTGTTTATTGTTATCTGTTTTATTATTCCTTGTTCATATTAAGATCATTATGTTAATGGGAACATGGAGAACCACCCGGGAAAACAGTGCTACCACAAGGGTGGAATGGGACGCCCTTGGCTGATTAACTAGGAAAGCTAGGGGAGGGCTACCTTACCCGAAAGGGGCAAGGGCAGTAGGGGAGAGGTCAGTGCGGGGAGGTCCCTGGTTGATTTTGCTGCGATGGCTATCAGCCAGGAACCCTTTACTGGATCTTCCCATAAACTGTAGCGGGTAGTCTGAAGCTAGTGGAACTTTGTAAAGGCCTCGTAGTGTTACCCTGCCTCGCCTCCTCGGTAGAGGTGTATGGGATTGGCCATCTCTTGGCAGATGGGTAACATGACTTGTGGGTAAAGATGCGCAACCTCTGCAGAGTGTAAAACTGGTATACTAGCCGTGCTCACGGTCAAGAGCGGCTCGGACCCTCACATGATTAAATATGGAACTTAAATTCAATTTGTCATTTCATTGCATTTGGGATTATTTTATTATTACTCTTACTTATTATTACTAAGGTTTGGTATTTACTTGCACTTAGTAACTGCTAATAAAATTTTGACCAACTTATAAAAGCAATGCTCAGCTTCAGCCTTTATGTCATTGATCAGCCTTGCACTTCATGAACTCCCACCTTTGGTGAGTTCATGTCACATTATTCCCCACGACTTGTTGAGCTATGATCGTATGTGAGCTCACTCTTGCTGTCTCACACCCCCCCCACAGGAGAAGAACAGGTGTTTCAGGAGGAGCCTCAAGGCAAGGAGTTTGACTTGATCTAGGTGGCGTTTCTCAGTCGACATTGGCGCCGACGATCCTTAGTTCGTGTTATATTTATCTTTTATTTTGTAATAAGTCTTCCGCTATGTAATAAATACTCTGATGTTTTATGACATTTATCTCTATACACTCTGTTATTATATATGTTGTCTTCTTGGCGCATGTATGAGATGCACCCGGCTTTGTTCTTTAAAACCGGGTGTTACAGAAGTGGTATCAGAGGAAATGTTGACTGTAGGACGAGACCTAGATAGAACTGGACAAACCCTTACCTACTTATCTCATTCTGATTCTTTCTACACTTATCTTGATCCTGTCTCACCTTCTACTGTTCTACTCTGATCATTCTTACCTTTTCTACTCTTAGACAAGATGGATTTCACACCTTGGAATCCATACCCCTATGACATTTTTAAGAGATAGGAGGCCTAAGACCAACCCAAAACTATTTTCTATATTTAAAAATGTTGTTTGATTGTTCTGATGCTAAATGCCTGATTTGCTTCTTTGATTGATTGAAATAGTATAGTTGGGCATCTTAGCATGTACCACCATAAGGTAATGTATTAGCTTTAGTAGGTGACACACTAATCTACTTAGCTAATAAGTCCCCCAAAGTAACATGATTGTAATTACTGCCTTGTCTACTGCTCTTTCTTACCTTATGTATCTAATTCAGATGGTCAATACCAGGAAAGGAAAGATTATCACGCAACAGCAAACAGAAATGAATCCTCCAAATCCCCAACCTGTTGAAACCGAGCAAGTGATCGCAACCCAAAGGCTGGTAATACAGCAATTGACAGACATGATGACCGAAATGCAAAACCAGATAAGACAAGAACGCGAGGAAATACGTCAGGCTCGTCTGGAGATACAGCAAGAAATAAGGCAATCACGGTTGGAGAGACAACAACAAGAGCAACCACCATCTCCACCACCACAACAACAAGAGCAACCACCATCTCCACCACCACCGGCTCCACCAAGCTACATAAACATATATGTAAATTACTACTATTTGTAGGATCTACATGTTCCTTTAGTTAGTATTCGGTATGATACCATTTTAGGAGGAATAAAAAGTCTATTTGACCCCATGTGTTGCTAATAAAATTATGCGTCATGCTGAGATTTTGGTTTGGGCATATGTGTTGGACAATATGAGAAAGCCCATGGGAGTAATTACACCTAAAGGACCTGTTGAGGCGAATCAAATGACACGTAGATTGACATTGACCATTATGGGTAGAGAATTTGGAGTTACTACTATAATATTGGAGCCAAGCAGTATAGAATGTCTGTAGAAGAGTTAAAAGAACTCAAGAAGCACTTAACGGAGTCACAAGAGGTTGAGTACATTCGTCCGAGTCTTCACCGTGGAGAGCACCAGTTTTGTTTGTACAGAAGAAGGATGGATCGCAACGGATGTGTGTGGATTATAGATCTCTTAATGGTGTCACTGCGAAGAACAAGTTTCTGTTACCCCGCATTAAGGATTTATTTAATCGGATGAGAGGAGCCAGGGTATTCTCGAAGATTGACCTCCGATCGGGTTACCATCAGATGAAGATTGGACCATCAGATATTCCTAAGACGGCTTTCTCGACTCGATATGGATTATATGAGTTCATCGTTATGTCGTTTGGATTAACTAATGCACCAGCTTATTTTATGGATTTGATGAATAAGATGTTTTTGGAGTATTTGGACAGATTCGTCGTGGTATTCATCGACAATATTCTTATCTATTCTAAGAATGAAAGTGATCACGAACAACATCTAAGGTTGGTGCTACAGAAACTTTAAGATAATCAACTCTACGCCAAGTACGGTAAATGCGAGTTTTGGATTGGCGAGGTGCCATTTCTTGGACATATCATTTCTAATGGAGGGATATCAGTGGATCCTGCTAAAGTCAAGGATATAGTGGTGTGGAGCATACCCACTACGGTTACGGAGGACCGAAGTTTCGTGGGACTTGCAGGATATTATTGGAGATTTATTGAAGGATTTTCTAAGATTGCTAAGCTTATGACCTCGCTTTTGGTGAGGGAAAGAGGAATCAAGTGGGACGAGAAGTGCCAAGTATATACGGATCATAAGAGTTTGAAGTATATATCCACTCAAAAGGATCTCAACCTTAGGCAACGCCGTTGGTTGGAGCTTATTAAGGATTACGATTTGGAAATTCACTATCACCCGGGCAAGGCAAATTTGGTTACGGATGCCTTGAGTCGAAAGGAGCATGTTCGTTTAGCTGTTGTTGCCCAGCTACCCGATGAGATTGTTGAGAATCTCAGGAGACTTAACCTGGGGATAGTTACTCACACTAAACGAGTTATTATTGATGTGGAAACTACTTTGGAGCAAGAGATCCGCAAAGGACAAATTGGTGATGCTAAGATACAAGAGATTAAGGATCTGATCACTGATGGTCGAGTTCCGGAATTTACGGAAGATTAGTAAGGTGCCATATGGTTCAAGGACAAGATAGGTGTCCCCATGACTTGGATTATTCTATTCATCCTGGTAGTACCAAGATGTATCAGGATTTGAAGCAGAAATACTGGTTATATGGATTAAAGAGAGATGTGGCTGCACATGTGGCTATGTGCGAAGTGTGCCAAAGAGTTATGATCAAACACCAGAGGCCAGCTGGACTATTACACCCACCAAAGATGTCCAAGTGGAAGTAAGGAGAAGATTGATATGGATTTCGTCACTGGATTGCCTCGCACCCTCGAAAGGTTGTGATTCTATATGGGTTATTGTGGATAGACTGACCAAAGTGGCTCATTTCGCTCCGGTCAAGACTACTTATAAGGTATCTCAATTGGCAGAGTTATATACGGCTCGAATTGTGTCTCCACATGGAGTACCAAAGAAGATCGTTTTGGATAAGAGGATCACAGTTTACCTCCAGATTTTGGAAAAGTTTTCATGAGAATATGGATACAAAGTTGAATTTTAGTTTGGCCTACCATCCTCAGACTGATGGACAGACTGAAAGGACTAATCAAGTATTGGAGGATATGTTGAGAGTTTGTGTCCTTCAGCATGGTAGTAGTTGGGACAAGAGTCTACCTTATGCGGTGTTCTCATAATAGTTACTAGGCCAGTCTGAAGATGTCACCGTTCGAGGCTCTATATGGCAGGAAATACATGACGCCTCTATATTGGAATCAGACTAGAGGAAGACAGTTCTTTGGACCCAAACTTATTCAAGAGGCAGAAGAACAAGTTTGTATAATTCGAGAGAATTTGAGGATAGCTCAGACCAGGCAAAAGAGCTACGCTGATAATAGAAGAAGACCACTAGAATTTGGGGAAGGTGATCATGTGTACCTCAAGGTGTCACCGCTTCGTGAATTGAGGAGATTTAGAGTTAAGCGCAAATTGTCCCCTCACTTTATTGTACCATTTTGAGTTTTTAGGCAAGTTGGAGAGATGGCCTATCAACTCGAGTTACCGGATAGCCTATCGGATGTGCATAATGTATTTCATGTGTCTCAACTTAAGAAGTGCCTCCGTGTCCCTGAGGAACAGTTACCAATGGATGAACTTTGTGTTCAGGGAGATTTAACTTACACGGAGTACCCGATCAAGATTTTGGATACATTGACTCGGGTTACGAGAAATAAGGTGATAAAGATGTGTAAAGTACAATGGAGTCACCACAGAGAAGATGAAGCAACTTGGGAAAGAGAAGAGCTTCGCATAGATTTTCCCCACCTTTTCTCTAGTTCTTCTTAAATCTCGAGGACGAGATTATTTTTAAGGGGGGTAGGATTTGTAACACCTACTTTGTAATTGCTAGATAAAATACCAATAGAGAAAACAATTTCTCTCTTTATGTGAGTTTGATCTATATGCACCATCATATGAGAACACCATGTCCAAGAACAATTAATAAAAGATCTACTACTAAATTGTGCATCATGCTGGACTTCCTTTGTATGTGCATTTAAAATTCAAACAAATAAGTAAAACAAGTATAACTTCAAAACCCAGTTTGAGATTTTAATTATGGGAGCGAAGGAATTGAAGAATGAATAGGAATAATAATAATAATATTATTAATAATACCAGTGAGATTGTGGCAAAACATTGATAGCATTAATCTTAGAGTGCCATTAATATTTGAGAATTTGAGATTCAAACCAGCAAATCAAATCTAATTTGAATTATTGAATTAGGAGAAAAGAGAATAAGAAATGAACAAAAGAAAAAGAAAAAAAATGCGTGCGTGGGCTCAATTCACCGCATTTGGCCCACTCCGCTTCCCCCTTCTCTCCGCGCCTGGGCCAAATTCCTTTCTGTTGGCCCAATACCATTCTCCCTACCGCGCGTACCCGCACTCAGTTGAGGTAGCTGGCTGCCATGTGGGCCCCACGTGTCTGTCGCACTGACCCCGCTACTGTGGATCTTCCTTGGCCGAACAACTCGGTACAAATCGTTGCGCCGCCGACTTCTCCGCTCAAACCGACCCTGGCGAACCTCGTGGGACTCGCGCGCTGCAAACGCCCTCTCCTTAGTCCTCGCCGTGGTAACCGTGTGGGATTTCAACTGAGCGCTGGTCCTGCTCGGCTGGGATGGATAAGTATGCGCGCGCCCCCTCTGTGCTCTCGACGGGATACCTGGGTCCCTCCGACTCCCGTGATTCTCCCCTCCTTTCTACCACCTCAGCCATCATCGCTTGGAAGGATATTGCTCCGCCGGGTGCTGTTGCCGCGCCGTGGCCGGGCAGCTGGCAATCCGCCGAACCACTCCGATGGTATTGCTTCTCACCGTGGGGTGAATCGTGTACCGGGGCGCCGTTGTATTCTCACTGGAGAAATACGTCTTCGTGGATCCGCACTGCGCTGCAGCCAGCTTCGTGGAGAGCTCGGTTCGCCAGGAATTCGCGTCTGCCGTGCTCGGTTCCGATCCATAGCTGGTAAGCACTCCTTTATACATCCTGAGACCCTCTCTGTTTCAATTTAGTGTGGAATCGTGCGTTGTCTGGGGTCTGGGCGCCGATGCCTGATCTGGGGGCTGAGGACCTGAGGTAGAAGAAACAGATAATGACTCACCAAGAAGACGAAGTATTAGCCGTTGATCATCCAACACATGGCCGGGATTAGATCTTCGTCACTGGTAGGTCCTAGGGGAGCCCTGATCCATTGGATCTGTTGTGAACGGATAGGATTAGAGCCGGGGTCAGCGTTTCGGTTCATTAAATCTGGAGCGTTCAGAACTGATCGGGTGGATAGGATTTAGTCAAACGCGTGGATGTCCCGTGTGCCATAGATTTCTAATCCAACGGCCAGAATACCTCCATACCCCTTCGACCCGTCGCTTTTGCTAAAGAGACCTTGTCCTTTTCTCGAATGAACCCGCCGTCCACTGTAACAGTGCACTGAGTCTTAGGAATTCTTCTGGTTTAGCCCCTGCGCTTTTCGATAAATGAGGCCCGGTCCAGAGATCTTTTAAATTAAATAAATGAGTTAGAAAATAGATTTTTAATAGGAAAATAATTGCTAGAACTTACTAAATTCATAGAAAATTCATACTAACTCCAAATTACTCCATTCCAGTTCCTAAAATTTTATAATTTTATTCTCTATCACCTAGAGCCTCTGTTATGTCATGAAAACAGTAAGAAATTTATTTATCACTTAATCCTATTTAAAACACATAAAACCTTTGAAAAGGCATAACTTAAAATCTATAACTCAGAAAATTATGATTCCAGTTCCTAGGTTTTTATTTTAATATGTAGAATATCTCTGTGTATTTTGTATATATGTTTGGTGTAATGTTAATTTCTCTATATGCACTGTGCTTGTTTGTATTGTGGCGAGTAGAAGAGCCCGTTGCTGAGGATACTGGTGAGCAGCAGGTTGAAGTAGCTGAGCAGGAGCTCATTGAAGGCAAGTTGTGCCCTTGATCACTTCTTTTACCCATTCATGTTCTTATTATTCATAATGATCTGCATAGGATAATCTTGCTGGGACCCAATAGGATGCCCTAGATTTTGACTATCTTTATACCTTGCTTCACCACTGGATTTACTACTAAAGTTTTGGGTAGTACATGCTATTGCTTTATGTGGATTTGGGTATAGAGATATTCATCACTCATTGTTATATTGTTTATTGTTATCTGTTTTATTATTCCTTGTTCATATTAAGATCATTATGTTAATGGGAACATGGAGAACCACCCGGGAAAACAGTGCTACCACAAGGGTGGAATGGGACGCCCTTGGCTGATTAACTAGGAAAGCTAGGGGAGGGCTACCTTACCCGAAAGGGGCAAGGGCAGTAGGGGAGAGGTCAGTGCGGGGAGGTCCCTGGTTGATTTTGCTGCGATGGCTATCAGCCAGGAACCCTTTACTGGATCTTCCCATAAACTGTAGCGGGTAGTCTGAAGCTAGTGGAACTTTGTAAAGGCCTCGTAGTGTTACCCTGCCTTGCCTCCTCGGTAGAGGTGTATGGGATTGGCCATCTCTTGGCAGATGGGTAACATGACTTGTGGGTAAAGATGCGCAACCTCTGCAGAGTGTAAAACTGGTATACTAGCCGTGCTCACGGTCAAGAGCGGCTCGGACCCTCACATGATTAAATATGGAACTTAAATTCAATTTGTCATTTCATTGCATTTGGGATTATTTTATTATTACTCTTACTTATTATTACTAAGGTTTGGTATTTACTTGCACTTAGTAACTGCTAATAAAATTTTGACCAACTTATAAAAGCAATGCTCAGCTTCAGCCTTTATGTCATTGATCAGCCTTGCACTTCATGAACTCCCACCTTTGGTGAGTTCATGTCACATTATTCCCCACGACTTGTTGAGCTATGATCGTATGTGAGCTCACTCTTGCTGTCTCACACCCCCCCCACAGGAGAAGAACAGGTGTTTCAGGAGGAGCCTCAAGGCAAGGAGTTTGACTTGATCTAGGTGGCGTTTCTCAGTCGACATTGGCGCCGACGATCCTTAGTTCGTGTTATATTTATCTTTTATTTTGTAATAAGTCTTCCGCTATGTAATAAATACTCTGATGTTTTATGACATTTATCTCTATACACTCTGTTATTATATATGTTGTCTTCTTGGCGCATGTATGAGATGCACCCGGCTTTGTTCTTTAAAACCGGGTGTTACAGCACTCCGGTATTAACTCCAAGTTCATATCTATGCTCTTATTGCCTTTTTGCTCTTAATTGACAATTTTGGTGAGGCAATGGGGTTAAAGGGCCAAGAATGATCCTGTTTTGGCGCTTAATGCCAAAGGGGGAGAAATTAAGGCCAAAGCAAATGGATCAGCTACCACTTGTGAAATTTCGAAAAGAGTAGAGTTAGAACTTTTTTATTTGTCCAAAACACTCTTATTGCAAAATTTGGTCTCTTGTGGGGAGAATTTATGACTATGGGAAAAAGGGGGAGTTTTTGGCTCTTAATCAATTTTACTCTTGGATTATCTCTCTTTGTGCCCAAACATGTGAGTTTGTTGTAGAGATAGGAAAATGAATTTGATTTGCAAAAACAAACCAAGTGGTGGCAAAGTATGATCCAAATATGCCAAATTAGAGTAAAAAACAATTTGGTTCTCTTTTGCATTGATATTGCACTTCTTTTGGTTGCTTTTGGATGTGTTGGCATAAATCACCAAAAAGGGGGAGATTGAAAGGGAAATGTTCCCTTGGGCTAATTCTAAAGTGTTTTGGTGATTAAGTGCCCAATACATATTCTCTAAGTGTTAATTTGTGCCAAAGATTGAAGAAGTGCAAATCATGTAACAAGGTATGTTTCTAGACTTAGTACATTGATTTGGGTACTAATGTATTGTGTCTAAGTGCTAGAAACAGGAGAAAATAGATTGGAAAAGAGTTGGTTGTCTCCTGCTCGGTCTGGGTGCACCGGACTGTCCGGTGGTGCACCAAACAGTGTCTAGTGCGCCAGACGAGTCCAAGGTGAATCGGCCGCTCTCGGGACTCGACGGCGGCGTACGGCTATAATTCACCGGACTGTCCGGTGGTGCACCGGACTGTCCAGTGAGTCATCCGTGGCGAAGTCGTCGCTCTCGGGAAAAGTTCAACGACGTACGACTAAAATTCACCAGATTGTCCGGTGGTGCACCGGACTGTCCGGTGAGCCAACGGTCGACTGCACAACGGTCGGCAGCAAAATCGGCAGGCGACACGTGGCCCGCACCAATGGTCGGAAGGGGGCACCGGACTGTCCGATGTGCACCAGACAGTGTCCGGTGCGCCAACCGACGCCGAGGTGCAACGACCGTCTGCGCCAGAAAAGGAAGGAGATCCGCACCGGACCGTCTACAATGACTGTCTGGTGGAGCACGGGACTTTCTGGTGCGCCACCTGACAGAAGGCAAGAATGGCCTTTCTTGTTGATCTCCAACGGCTCCTAGCTGTCTTGGGGCTATAAAAGGGACCCCTAGGCGCATGGAGAAGTTAACCAAGCCTACAATAAAGATCCTAAGACTCCATTCTCACGCATTTGATTCTTTGAGATAGTGACTTGAGCTCCATTTGAGTTGAGAACTCCTTGTGTTGTGTTTTGAGCTCGAGTTGTGACTTGTGTGCGTGATTGTGCTCTCGTTTTGAGTCTTGTGTGTGTTGCTCTCCCCTCCCTTACTTCCGTGCTTCTTTGTGATCATCAATTGTAAGGGCGAGAGGCTCCAAGTTGTGGAGATTCCTCGCAAATGGGAGAAAGTCTAAGAAAGAAGAACACCATGGTATTCAAGTTGATCATTGGATCACTTGAAAGGGGTTGAGTGCAACCCTCGTCCATTGGGATGCCACAACGTGGAAGTAGGCAAGTGTTACTTGGCCGAACCACGGGATAAACTCTTGTGTCTCTTGTGATTGCTTTTCTGTGATTACTTGTGTGTTCGCAAGAGCTCGCTACTTAGCCGTACTAACACTTAACCAAGTTTTGTGGCTATTAGTATTTGATTTATTCAGAATCACCTATCCACCCCCATCTAGGTGCTCTCACTCATGCACGTTAGTCCTCACACATGTTGAGCGATGAACTTTTTTGAGCTCACTCTTGCGATAAAACTCTCCCCCCACAGGTGAAGAGCAGGTGGCCCCGGAGGAAGATTACTACGAGGAGTTCGACGAGGTCTAGGAGTCGTCTCCCAATCGACTTACTAGCGTTAAGCAAATAATATTAATTCGCTTTATTTATTATTAGTATTTTGTAAGACATTCTTGTTATGTAATGATGTTTGTGACATTTATCTCTATACACTTGGTCATTATATGTGTTATTCTTTTTTGGCGCACATATGAGACGCACCCGGGGTTACCCCTTAAATCCGGGTGTGATAGATAACCATGGCATCTCTATGCGGATAATTTTTAAGACGAAGATCATCTTAGGAAAATGTAATAGGAATGTGGGACCACATGGTCCTGATGTAGGGTCCTTGTACACCTACACGCTGCACCCTTCTTTGGACTTCTTTCTTCTGTTTTTTGTTGCTGGGTTCAAAGCTCGAACCGAGTAAGCTTCTCCATGGAAGCTGACTAAGCTTGATGGCTTGCCATGCTCTTCATTGTGATGAAGCTCGTCGTGGTTGTGAGATCACCGGAGGTGGGCGCCAATGTTGGATACTTGATTTCAATCCCCTGAAGGCATTGAAAATCAAGACAACACAAGTTAGAAATATGAACCTTCGTCCTAAGCTTAACACTTCTTCGAGGTGTTAATACGAAGGACGAAGGTGTATGGAGGGAAACATAAGTGAGTGTGATGCGCAAAGAAGTGATAGTACGAAAAAGTATAAAAACTCATCTTCCTTTGCCTTAGCATTTTCATTTCGTCTCCATTATATCAAATAAGTTTTTACAGGTATACCTTTGGCTCTTTAACAGAAGGTAATGCAAAGGTTCTTCAAAGGCTAAGTGCTGCAAAGTTATGGACCTTAAAAAGATACTTTATGCAGAGCACTTTTCATCTATTTATAGGGGAGATGAACCGCCTTTGTATAGAATTACAATAATTCCTGTCAAGGTTTTACACACATAGTTTACAAACGATATTAGGACAATAACGTATTTTCTCTGTCCTCAGTTATTCGGGCTTCGACCTTCATTGTTTAGTAGCTTCTCCTTTGGCTCGTGTTCGAAGTTATTGACTTTGGCTATTATCCTCGCCACTTGCGTGCAGACGAAGCTTCTTTGAAACGGCTTCAGCCTTTACTAGGTGAGTGCTCGTGCGTTGCAATGGGAACATATAATATCATCGTAATTTATGTACATCTAGATAGTGTTAAGTAATACATGAAAACAAACAATATATATATTATCTTCGATCTTAATATCTTATAGGTATGTGCCCGTGCATTGCAACGGAACATAAATTTACATAAATTGACGAGCCTCTAATGGTTCGGTGGATCACGTGGTTCGGTGGATCAGACAGAGTGCTACACCAATAACGTCGTCAACATACTGATCACGTGGTTCGGCGGATCAGAACCCAACAAACAGCGTCTGTCGTCAATACTCACTCTGTCTTATTATGTAGTTTGTTTTAGCTTTTTTTTGTCCATATTCAAATGGATAACAATGAATCTAGACACATATAATACACGTACATGAAATACTGTATGAATTCATTAACACTCTTTCATTCATTAACACTATAAAACAAATACTATTTTGGGAGGAGTTTTGGAAGGAGGGAGTATCATTTGATGTGGTCTTTTCACGCTTGTAAATTAGAAAAGTCTCTAGAGTCTAGCCTTATATGTCGTCTCTGTCGGTGTTTTGGGTCCGACCGCACACCTGGGGTTGCCCCTCGAGGTGTTTTAGGAGTAGGACGGTGTCGCCGACTGTAGCTGAATGGTTCGTGCTAGATGCACGAAAGACAATGGATAGTGTTTACAGGTTCGGGCCGCTTTGAGATGCGTAACACCCTACGTCCTGGCGAATATGTTTTGTGTAATGGGTTACAAGGTAGAGAGTTGAGGTGGATGGCTAAGTAGTAGTAGAGTTGGGATTCTTTTTCTTGAAGGGGTGCCCCCTAGGCCTTATATATTTGACTGTGAGGCAATACAAGCTGATATGATAACAGCGTGCACCTAAAAGATAGTGAACTGTTTGAGCTTATCTTCCTATGATTCGGCCGACTTATCCTCGCCCGATTCCGTTGTGCGGGGCTCCAGCGCGGGAAAGTCGGATCTCCTGTTGTGGTCACTTGCCCGACGTCGCGGACTCATCCGGGCTTGCACCGACCCGGCCTCACATCGATCTGCTTTACTGATTGCTCCTCCCCAGGCCCATGAAGGAGTGACCTTACGATCTATCGGGCCCTTGGGCTTTTCGTGAGGTCTTTTATCCTTCTAATGGACCCGGGGGATATCTGTCCCCCACAAGCCCCCGATCTTTGGGTTGATTTTGAGATAATCGGCCCAAAGATCCTAGGCCCAACTTGCGGGTTTCGTTTACGATAAGAAATGCTTCTCGGGCAGTCTGGTAAAAACAATTTCTTACTGTCTTCTTCTGCTTTGCTTCACTCGAAATCTGTAGTTATGCCTCATACTCGTGCCTTGGAGATCGACATTTCGTATTGTAGGACCTTGAATTTCATTGGGTGCACTGAAGGTGCACCCAATGGGTGTAGCCCCCAAGCTTCGAGTGGATTCTGGATAATAATCCACTCGAAGGTCTTCATCAGAAATCACTTTTATTTCCCACTTGCACTTTGGTTGGAGGTCAGCCTTGTCTTTAATCTTGTCCTATGCCTTAGAAGTCGGCATTATCTTGGCTTGAAATGGTGATCCATGGGGTGCACCGAAGGTGCACCCAATGGGTGTAGCCCCCGAGCTTTGAGTGGATTTTTGAAAACAATCCTCTCAAAGGTCTTTATTTCGTGTCCTTTAGCCGAGAGTCATATTTTCTCTTTTTTTGAATGCCTTAGAAGTTGGCATTATGTCATCCATATTATGCTTTAGAGGTCAGCATTATTGAAAGTCGCCTAGAGGGGGGGTGAATAGGCGAAACCTGAAAATTAAAACTTTATCCCCCAACTAGATCCCTTGACTAGTGGTTAGAACAAGATATACAAATATAGAAGTATACAAACTAAGATCTTGCTTGAAAGGAGTATTGCTAAATAATGCGGAAGTGATAAATCAATACAATTGATAAGTTATAGAATAACAAAGCAAGAAGCCTTAGATGAGAAGAGCACTAGGTCAAGTTCTTTCTTGCAATGTGTTGCTTTACTAAATGGGAATTTAACTTGAAGCAACACCAAATGATGTTAGCAAAAGAAGGTGCAAGAAAACTTAGAGCAAGGGAAAACAAACAAATCACAAGCAATAAACACAATGGACACGGGTGATTTGTTTTACCGAGGTTCGGCCCTCGAAGGCCTAGTCCCCGTTGAGGAGTCCACTTAAGGACGGGTCTTTTTCAACCCTTTCCCTCTCTCCCCCGATCACACAAGGATCGGCGAGCTCTTCTTCTTCTCAAGGATCACTCTCGATCCCACAAGGATCACCACAATCTTTGGTGTCTCTTGCTAGCTTTTACAAGCCTCCAAAACTTTGGAGGAAGTTCAATGGGAGTCAAAACTCCACGCGCAAATGAGCACAAAGATGAAGCACACACTATCTCTCGATGAATCTCACAAGGCACTAGTGCTAAACTCAAATGAGTAGCTCTCTTTTGCTTGCTCTCTCTTTTGTGGCACTTGTGTTGGTTGTAGTGGTCTAAATCTTGTGTATAGGATGGATCAATGAATATATGTGGTTGGGAGGGCTTGAGTATGTCAACTGGATGACTTGGAATGTTGCTTGGGCTCCCCCCCCTTGAAGTGGCCGGTTGGGGTGGTATTTATAGCCACCAACCAAAAACTAGCCGTTGGTGAAGGCTGTCTGTTCGATGGTGCACCGGACAGTCCGGTGCACACCGGACATGTCCGGTGTGACAGCCACGTCACCAAATAGCCGTTGGATTGGAGCAGGTCGACCGTTGGAGGCTTTGTCCTCATGCGGCACCGGACAGTCCGGTGCACACCGGACAGTCCGGTGCCTCTCTGATCCTCTGCTCTGACTCTGCTGCGTGTACTTTTACTGTCAGAGTCGACCGTTGACGCCGAAGTAGCCGTTGCTCCGCTGGCACACCGGACAGTCCGGTGCACACCGGACAGTCCGGTGAATTTTAGCGGAGCGGCTGTCGCGCGAACCCGAGGCTGACGAGTTCCGGAGACCGTGCTTCCTTGGAGCACCGGACATGTCCGGTGCACACCGGACAGTCCGGTGAATTATAGCGCGCCGGCTTCCGAGAAATCCCGAGGGCGAAGAGTTTGAGTTGGAGTTCTCTGGTCGCACCGGACACTGTCCGGTGCACACCGGACAGTCCGGTGCCTCCAGCCAGAGGTGCCCTCGGTTGCCTCGTTGCTCCTTTGTTGAATCCAACACATGGTCTTTTTATTGGCTAAGTGTGAACCTTTTGCACCTGTATAACTTGTGCACTAGAGCAAACTAGTTAGTCCAACATTTGTGTTGGGCAATTCAACCACCAAAATTATTTAGGAACTAGGTGTAAGCCTAATTCCCTTTCAATCTCCCCCTTTTTGGTGATTGATGCCAACACAAACCAAAGCAAATATAGAAATGCATAATTGAACTAGTTTGCATAATGTAAGTGCAAGGTTGCTTGGAATTGAGCCAATAAATATTTATATGATGTGCATGGATTGTTTCTTTATTTTAAACATTTTGGACTACGCTTGCACCACAAGTTTTGTTTTTGCAAACTCTTTTGTAAATTCTTTTCAAAGTCCTTTTGCAAGATAGTCAAAGGTAAATGAATAAGATTTGCAAAGCATTTTCAAGTTTTGAAATTTTCTTCCTTTGTTCCAAATGCTTTTCCTTTGACTAAACAAAACTCCCCCTCAAATAAATCCTCCTCTTAGTGTTCAAGAGGGTTTTAAGATATCAAGTTTTGAAAATACTATTTGCTCCCCCTTTAGAACACAAAGAGATACTAATTTGAAATTTTCCAATTGAAAACCATTAATTTTAAATTTAGGGTGGTGGTGCGGTCCTTTTGCTTTGGGCTCATACTTTCTCCCCCTTTGGCATGAATCGCCAAAAACGGATACTTTGAGTGAGATATAAGCCCTTTCAATATACCTATGACTTGGTTTGAAAAACACTTGAACATACATTAGTCATAGACATATAAAAGAGATATGATCAAGAGGATATATTAAATTAAGCATGATCATAGTTCTATATAACATAGATTGCTCCCCCTAAGTATGTGCATGGAGAGGAACACATATTTTGGCCTTAAATGCCAATTGCACATAATTAGGTTAATGAGAACATATCTATATCATACAGATTGTGAAGTGCATTGTGTCATAGTATAAGTGTGATGCTCATGACAATTTATGCACTTACGAAAGCATGTTGTAAACCATTTAAGCATTTTCCCTTAAAGATTTCAAAGAGACTTAAGGACCATCCACCTTTGAAACAAAGGCAGCTTATCCTCGTTACAAGGTTAAGCTTTAAGCTCTTTGACAATAAAAGTACTTCATCTAGTTTTACCAGAGATGCACTAAGCAGGAATGAATTTTGGGAAATTAAACTAGGTATGAAGCAGGGATATGCATGGACATGCTTTCTCTTCCTTTTATACAAGATATGCAAAGAATATATAGAAAAAGGAAGATTTAGGTACAAGTTTAAATGAAAGAAGATAGTTTTACCTTTTTGTACCTTTACATGGGAATACTCTCTTCATTGTGCATTGTCCTTAGTCTTAGATGCTTAAGACCTATACTTATTGACAATATATGGAAATATTTTGCACAAGAGAGAGTTCTACAACTAGTGATCTTTTCAAGTTATTGTTAGCACATATCAAAAGGGGATCACAAGTTGCATAAAAGTATCATGAATTCTCCTTTTAACTTAGTGCATATCAAGAGATATTGATTGATAGAATATGAGGCACTAAGAGGCATGGTTGTTAATGAAAGTCATTCAATTGATCAAACAAATAACACATGTGGTCAAAAGAACAACATATGCATTAGATTATCAATTAAGCTTAGGATAGGAGAATCCAACAAATACTTCATGAGAAGCTCATTCTCATGCAAGAGACTATATGAAATTTCTAAGATAAAGCAATAGTCTTAACATAATCAAGATATAAAAAGAGGCTCCCCCTAAAGATATGCATCAAGTATTTGAATGAATTGAATGGATGCATTTACTTTAGAGAGAAGCATTATACATCTTGATCAAGGCTCATAAATTTTGTAATAACAACTTAAGCCTAGTAATCTCATAATGAAAGTATTTAGAATACTCACAACCACACCATTGATTGTTTTGTAGACCTTATTATCCAAGTATGTGTTGTTGTTCTTGATGTCCTCCTCTTTCATTTGAGAGTCCTCCCTTTGTAGTTGTTTCCTTTTCCTTTCAAACTTATTGAAAATACTCAAGAAAGATGTTAATAGCACAAGGGAGTATATTATGAAAGATGATCTCTTTAGATAGAAAATATGGACAGTTCATCATTCATAAGTCACACAGACATGAAGTAAAATCCTTAACATTAGTGCATTTTATTTGAGAAATATGAGTGAGCACCTTTTAAGCATTTTATTGGAGATTTTACTTTATCATATTGAATTTAGCTAATCATTACTTGGAAGCAAATCAATATGATAACATATATAAATATCGCAAAGGCATTAAATAGATTCTAATGGACATGAGCATTAAGAAAATGATATTTGAATGCACATCTAGCTGATTTGAGTTCAATAAAGAATCTATTCCTCACATGGGTAGAATACGATAATTTAGATTAAATACCCATTGAGATGGGAACCAAACTTAAGAAGATGAGTTCCCATACCTTTGCTTTTTACCTTTCTTCCTTTGGGTGAAGATCAACCCATGAGGCTTGTGCACTTTCTTTCTTGTAGATTTTCATAATTGAACTTAAGAGAAATGTTAGTAGCAACACAAGCACTAGTTTCCATTTAGTAATCATTTTTGATAGGGAATGAGAAGCTATATTACTAAAAGTATGGAAACTTCATAGCATGAACTAGTTTATCCATAGATGATGTTATGCTCAATTTTAACTCATAAAACAAGCATAAATAATCCTTAAGATTAGGAATAAATCTAATTCACGATTTTGGAAAGCGATAAATGTGAAAGAATCATATCCAATTTGAGCAAGTACAGATAAAACATTGGATTGATTTTTCTTTTTATGTTAGATTACACGCTTCCAAAGAGAAACTTATTCTCTACAAGTGAGACTGCTTGGGTTATTTAGATAAAAATCATTAGTCTCACTAATCTAGTTATAGGGAGAGTTTTCCTTTTACAAGTGTCCTAAGGATTTGAATTCCTTACATGACACCTTATTCTTTTAAGAACATGAAATATCTCTCTATATCTAGAATCATGGCAATAACAAGATAATTAGAGGAAGAATATGCCATGACATACTTGCAACAAATTAAAGCATGTAGATTGCCATAGAATGGAAATGATGAATGTGCAATCTACCATATGAGAGGAAATTCTTCAAAGAATGGTAATATCAAATTAAAGACATTTGAAGTGCTTCAATGTGACTACACAAGACACATAAGAAATGATATTCTTAAATACTTGCACTTTAAAAACATAGAAGTTACCATCCTTTGACTTTCCTCCATGTTGTAGGCCTTGATTTTTCCCATATGATATCTGTTCACTTCCTATAATATCTTCCTCGAGATGATATGAGTTTAAGACATAGCAATTTGAAAAAATAACCTTGGGTCAATCATGTATATAGATCTTTGAAGATTGATAGCTTGAGTTGATAAGAATTGAATGAACTCTCTCAAGCACCCCAAGGCTTCATATCATCTCCTTCCCCTACAAAGCTTGTCAAGTATATTTTGGTACCCATCGCTTGATGGGTCCATCACGGTTAGTCAACAAAGATTTAGGAACCCAAAAGTCCTTTGTGTTAGTATTAGGTAAACTCATTACCTTTCCAGCACAAGTTGCAATTTTGGGTTGCCTAGTTGCATGAGAAGTAATTGACAAGCTAGGAGTGGAAGATTTACCTATGGGACAATCCTTGCATTGATGTCCCTTCTTTCGGCATATGTAGCATAGGCGATCTTCAATTCTTGAAGATTTCTTCCTTCCTTGTTTCTTGCTTGCTACATGGTTAGTGAATATTTTCTTTTCTAACCCTATGCCTTTTTGTTTTAAATGGGGACAAGATCTAAGCAAGTGTCCCTTCTTGGAGCATTTAAAACAAAGTCTATCATCCTTGTTAATAATCAAGCCATTTTTAATGTAGGGACATGACCTAATCAAGTGCCCTTCTTCAAAGCATTCACTACACCTCTTAATGTGAAGTGTGGCTTGATCATTACCTTGGATGTTACCTTTTGTGGAGGCGTGGTTGAGGCTTTTGGAGGAGGTGTTGAATTTCATCTTTTGTTTCTTCCTTTTGGCAATCCTCAAATCTTTGACATTTTCTTCAAGGGATGTAGTGCATGCCACGGTTGTTCCCGTCTCAAGCTTCTTCACCATGTGATCACGGTTATCTTGAAAAGGTTGGGCAATGCATTTCCCTTTTAGTTGTGTCAAGCTCATCTTTAGCCTCTCATTTTCTTCTTTGAGCTTTTGATATGTATCATCATTTGTTCCTGCAAATTCTAACTCAAAGGAAGATTTGCTTGTCGACGGACAACAAGCATAAGCACATGGTAATATAGCATCAATTTGAATACATGTGCATGAGTGAGGTTGTTGGGTTTTTAAGTTTTCTATCACAACCTCATGAGTCAAATTCAATATGATATGATCATCTATAAGATTTTCATGGGAACATAGAAGCATATCATATTTTTCTTGAAAAGCTAGATTTTCAACTTTTAGCTTTTCTACTTGGTCCTTAAGCAAGGTATTCATATTTACTAATTGAGCGATACAATGTAAAGCGTTATCATGCTCAATTGAAACAGTTTCATACCTTTGGACCAAATCAACATGAGAGCACTTTAGCTCCTCATGTTCTTTAGTCAACTCGTCAAAGTGTAGCATTTTCATGGAGAGAACATCTTCTAGCCTTTGACGAGCTTCGCTTTGCTCTCTCGCTCTTTCCAGAAGTTTGAGCATGACCGCCTTATCTTCTTGGCTTAGGCGAGCGTAGAGTTGCACAAGGCTTCTTTCTTCCTCCTCATCCTCATTTGTGCTTCCGCTATCATTTGCATTAGCCACACAACACATGTGGGAATCGAAATGGGAAGACAAACCTTTTGGAGAGGTGGATTCATCGTTTGGTCTCCACCGTTCATTTTCTTCTTCTTCCTTGCAAGGGTTAGTATCACAAAGACTAAAGGAAGTAGAAGCATCAAATGAACTATCATGTTTGGACTCATCAAATTTGTTTTTAATTCTAGTCCAAATATCATGCGCATCATAGAAAGATTCGTCATAGTTTGATATGAAAGCATGATAATCTTCTCTACTAAGAGAATTAGTTAAGATGTCAAAAGCTAGATAGTTTAAGCGATAACATCTTTGATCCTCCTCGGAATTAATTTTTCCATTGAAATTAGAGAAAAAAATACTCTTGTCTATAATTTGTTCTAATCGTGGATCTATGGTTCTAAAAGCATTTATCACACTAGTAGACCATGAATCATAATTAGAACAATCATCAAGTAATATTTCAAGAGTTACCTCTTTTTGAGTTACGTTCGATGGAGGAGTCTTCTTGTTCTTTTGGGATCTTCTACGAGCCATCACTTCGAGTTGTTAGACTCAAGATGAAGAACCTGGCTCCGATACCAATTGAAAGTCGCCTAGAGGGGGGGTGAATAGGCGAAACCTGAAAATTAAAACTTTATCCCCCAACTAGATCCCTTGACTAGTGGTTAGAACAAGATATACAAATATAGAAGTATACAAACTAAGATCTTGCTTGAAAGGAGTATTGCTAAATAATGCGGAAGTGATAAATCAATACAATTGATAAGTTATAGAATAACAAAGCAAGAAGCCTTAGATGAGAAGAGCACTAGGTCAAGTTCTTTCTTGCAATGTGTTGCTTTACTAAATGGGAATTTAACTTGAAGCAACACCAAATGATGTTAGCAAAAGAAGGTGCAAGAAAACTTAGAGCAAGGGAAAACAAACAAATCACAAGCAATAAACACAATGGACACGGGTGATTTGTTTTACCGAGGTTCGGCCCTCGAAGGCCTAGTCCCCGTTGAGGAGTCCACTTAAGGACGGGTCTTTTTCAACCCTTTCCCTCTCTCCCCCGATCACACAAGGATCGGCGAGCTCTTCTTCTTCTCAAGGATCACTCTCGATCCCACAAGGATCACCACAATCTTTGGTGTCTCTTGCTAGCTTTTACAAGCCTCCAAAACTTTGGAGGAAGTTCAATGGGAGTCAAAACTCCACGCGCAAATGAGCACAAAGATGAAGCACACACTATCTCTCGATGAATCTCACAAGGCACTAGTGCTAAACTCAAATGAGTAGCTCTCTTTTGCTTGCTCTCTCTTTTGTGGCACTTGTGTTGGTTGTAGTGGTCTAAATCTTGTGTATAGGATGGATCAATGAATATATGTGGTTGGGAGGGCTTGAGTATGTCAACTGGATGACTTGGAATGTTGCTTGGGCTCCCCCCCCTTGAAGTGGCCGGTTGGGGTGGTATTTATAGCCACCAACCAAAAACTAGCCGTTGGTGAAGGCTGTCTGTTCGATGGTGCACCGGACAGTCCGGTGCACACCGGACATGTCCGGTGTGACAGCCACGTCACCAAATAGCCGTTGGATTGGAGCAGGTCGACCGTTGGAGGCTTTGTCCTCATGCGGCACCGGACAGTCCGGTGCACACCGGACAGTCCGGTGCCTCTCTGATCCTCTGCTCTGACTCTGCTGCGTGTACTTTTACTGTCAGAGTCGACCGTTGACGCCGAAGTAGCCGTTGCTCCGCTGGCACACCGGACAGTCCGGTGCACACCGGACAGTCCGGTGAATTTTAGCGGAGCGGCTGTCGCGCGAACCCGAGGCTGACGAGTTCCGGAGACCGTGCTTCCTTGGAGCACCGGACATGTCCGGTGCACACCGGACAGTCCGGTGAATTATAGCGCGCCGGCTTCCGAGAAATCCCGAGGGCGAAGAGTTTGAGTTGGAGTTCTCTGGTCGCACCGGACACTGTCCGGTGCACACCGGACAGTCCGGTGCCTCCAGCCAGAGGTGCCCTCGGTTGCCTCGTTGCTCCTTTGTTGAATCCAACACATGGTCTTTTTATTGGCTAAGTGTGAACCTTTTGCACCTGTATAACTTGTGCACTAGAGCAAACTAGTTAGTCCAACATTTGTGTTGGGCAATTCAACCACCAAAATTATTTAGGAACTAGGTGTAAGCCTAATTCCCTTTCAATTATGTCATCAATATTATGCATCAGAGGTCAGCATGTATTTTGTCTTTTGCAGCTGAGTTCGTGATCCGCCCATATCTTGCTAGGTGGTGCAATTTATTTGCTCTGCGACTGATTGGACATTTGATGGACGTTCCCTGGCTAGTCTTCACGTCGCTTCTGTCGATCAGATTTTGTACTTCACCGGCTACATTTGGCTTTCCTTTGATCCTTACTGATATCTCATTTTTGTCTTGAGGTGTTCATTGCACGCCCTGCACGGATGTGACAGTTTTGAAAAATATACTGATAATTCCTGGGCGTCCCCCCCAATGGGTGTGGGCAAGGGACGGCTTGGTACGCTGAGTGTTTTAGCCGGCTGCTTCTGAGTAGTAATGTGATGTGACGGCAGGCGTAATCATATCATCTGCGCTGTTGACTGGAGTCCCAATGGGTGTTGCGTTGCGTGAAACGGCGTCAGCCGCCTGACGTGTCTTCAGACGGGTTGAAGTGTGTATTGAATGCTTCGCGACTGTTCAGTGACCGTGGTTGGAGGTGAGCGGTTGCCTTCTTATTCTATAAATAGTGCCTTTGCCTCTCTGGTTTTTTCACATCTCTTGCTGTTCTCCACTGCTTGCTTTCTTCCTCTCCTTGCATTTCCACCATGGGCAAGAACAACAAACGCAAGCGCGAGCCAACTCCTCCGTCTGAGGACTTTGGCGACTCGGAATACTCAGAGGAGGAGTTCTCCTCTGAGTCCGAGGGGTCTCCAGCTCCCGTCCCTCCCCCGGCGTCGTCCGATGACTCGGACGACTCTTAGGGGATCGCCGCGGAGGTCTGGACTTACATCCGAGCCGTCGAGCGCTCCGGGCTTGAGGGCTCGGATGAGTCAGAGTACTCCTCGGACGAGGAGGACTCGCCCGAGGAGGACGGCGAAGGTGACGACGATGACGACGACGACGACGGAGGCGATGGCGGCGACGACGGTGACGGCGGCGGCAGGGGCGGCAACGGCGGCAGCAGGGGCGGCAACGGCGGCGACGGCAGCAGCAGCAGGGGCAGCGGCGGCGGCGGCAGCAGCAAGGGCAGCAACAAGGCCAGTGGCTAGATGCCACTGGTTTTTAGATATTAGTATGGATTAGAAGTAGTATAGTGAAATAATGTAGTAGTATTAGTAATGTAGAGTAGTATAGTGTAGCGTAGTAGTAGTAGTAGTAGTAGTAGTAGGGAAGTATCAACTCATAATGAGTTGATTTGTAAGTACTGTTACTTCCCTTAATGAAGAATGACTTTATCTCCTCTTGTACCAATTATATTGCTTCGTAGTAAGTCGATCTCTCATTTGTGGAGTTGATTCATTCGGAATAGTAACTGAATAACTCGGGCATCATATCACCGCTTCAGGGGTGATGGCCGAGCTATTATTGTCGATATTTACGCATTTGAAATAGAGTCCGAGTGATGATGAAACCATGTCAGCGTCGGAATAACTGTTGACCACGTCGGCGCTCTTAGATGCGACAGCCGAGTGACCTGTGACAACGCCAGCGTTTTTTAGAGATAACCGCCGAACGACTGAGGACATCGTCAGCGCTTTAGAGATAGCTGCCGAGCGACTGAAGACATCGCCGGCACTTTAGAGATAGCTGCCGAGCGACTGAAGACATCGTCGGCGCTTTAGAGGTAACCGCCGAGCGACTGAAGATATCGTCGGCGCTTTAGAGATAAATGCCGAGCGACTGGTGATAACGTCAGCGTCTTAGAGATGACAGCCGAGTTAAAACGGGCTGTGTCGGCCACTTTGAGGATAATAGCCGAGTGACGATGTGGCACACCGGGGTTTTGGAAGTAGCCGCCGGGTGACGACATGGCACGCCGGTGTTTTAGAAGTAACCGCCGGGTGCTGACTGGGCGCTTTTGGAGACGGTATCTGACTCGGGAATATCCCGCACATACTGCGCTTTCAGCTGCCTCTGCTTTCCGTGCCCTAGTTCTTGCTTTCCTGCCTCCAGATCCTCTCTGCAATTCGATTCTCGCTCTGTTCGCCAGTAGAGTTGAGATGGCGCCCAAGAGAAAGACCTCGAGTTCATCCGCTGCGGTGATTCCCCCCATCGACCCCAACAGCCAGTTGCCTTTCGCAGGTAACCATATGTCTGTTGTCTCCGAGCCTGACCTCCTCCACCTCGTGTCCATCGGGGTTCTTCCCCCGAGGGAGCTCTGTTCTTGGTGGATTTGCCACGGGGTCACTGTTCCGACAGAGGATACCCATGAATCCGTGATTTACGTTCCTTTTCTTCTCCGCGGTCTCGCTCTCCCCATTTCTCCCTTTTTCCGCGGCCTCCTTGATTTTTATCGCCTTAACTTGACCCATTTGAATCCCAATTCTATTATGCAAATTTCCATTTATGTTCATTTGTGCGAGGCTTTTCTTGGCGTCCTGCCACATTTTGGACTGTGCAAGTATCTGTATCACTGTCGCTCTGGAATGGCCGGGGGGCAGCATCAGCTGGTTGGGGGTGCTAGTTTAGAGATGCGCCGTGGAAGGAAGCCTGATTATCTTGAAATCCCTCTCAAGGACAGTATTAAGGGATGGCGTTTGGAGTGGTTTATCGTTGAGAACCACGGAAATTCTCTCCCCCCACGGTCGGGGAGACAGCCGGATGTTCGTACGCCGAGTTGGACCGAGTCCCCCACAGATCAGGAGGTGGCTGAGGCTAGGGCTTTGCTAGCTGAAGTTGGACTGCTGAAGGAGAGGGGTCTGACTGCAGAGGCTGTGGTTGCTGATTTTGTTTTCAAGAACATTCAGCCGTTGAAGGACAGGGCTTACCCGGCTTATCTGTACAGAGGCCTAGCTGACCCGACTCGGGTTACCGACAGAAGGATTCCCTCTGTAGACTTGGTGAACCGACTTGAGATGATTCTTAGAGGCAAGGTATCAAATGTTGGTGCCCCAGTGGCATACTTAGCCTGGAACCTGCCTCCTTCCAAGGCCTTCACTCTTTTTATGTCGAATCCACCTGTCGCTGATGGCAGTTTGGGCCTTAGAGTGCGACCCTCTGCTGAAGAAGTTAGCGCCTTAGTTTCTTTGATTGGAGAAATTCCCGATGATGAACGGCAAGTCCACTTTGAGGTGCCTTTGGATCCTAATGATGCAGAAATAAGTGTTATGCTTGATATGCTGGCCGAGGATTCTTCTGATGCTGCTCCTGCTGGGACATTGGCGGTGGCGCCTCTCCCACAAGCTGGTACAACCTTGGATGTTCAGAGACCTGTCAGTGTTCGCCCGAGACGTCCTTGCCGAGCCAATCAACTTGATCCTTCTGCTGATGAGCAGAAAAAGAAAAAGAGACGTCTTCGGCAAGCATCTAGTTTGGATCGGGGCGCTGGTCCTTCGGTTCCTTCTGCTGAGGAAGTTCCCGTGCCTGAATTTACTAACGCTGACCCCAATGGGTGTGGTATGTCTGTTGCTGATCCCAATGGGTGTGGTATGTCTGTTGCTGATCCCAATGGGTGTACTGCCTGTGTTGCTGATGAAGACGACAGGGAGGAAGAAAATGAGGTCCCTTTGACTCGGAAGAACAGTCGTCAGTATACTACCAGTGGGGAAAGTAGTGGAGTTCCTTCTCCTTCTTTGTCTGCCCTCATTGGTCTACAAGAATTGTCCCTGGCAAACTTTGATCAAACTCTTGAGGATATGGTTCCAGAAGACCTGTTATCAGAGCCAGCGGATGATGATGTGATGGAGGTTTGTGCTGATGTGCTCGGCGCCGGGTTGGGATCATCCCGGGCAGCGTCCCGCGCCTCATCGACCTTAGAGCGCGGTCTTGAGGGTCAGGAAACTGACTTGGATCGTCTTGCTCTCATGGAAGTAATTGAGGGACCCTCAGCCTTAGAGGCGGCTACCGCTGGGAACTTGGTCCTCAAGGATGGTGCTGACACTTGCCCAGCCCCCGAGGATGTTGCTGGGGATGATTCGGCTCGGGTGGGAGACGTAAGTCACGACCCAGCCCCCGAGGGTGTTGCCGGAGACGATCCGGCTCAAGTGGGCAGCGCGAGCTATGACCCAGCCCCCGAGGGTGTCCAAGCGGGGTCTCCCTCTTGTACTTCCATGGATGTTCACGCAGGATCTTCTCCACGCTCCGGTTGCATGGTGGTAGCCCAAGCTTTGGGCCAGGGAGTCGCTTTAGAGGCTAGCGTTCTCGCTGACCAAGCTTTGGGCCCTGTTGATGGTGCCGAGTTGGTCCCTGCTGGTTCTTTGCAAGCTGCTTCGGGTGGCGACCTTATGCCAGGTCATCAATTGCTCTCTCATGATTTGGGAGTCCCTTCGTTCTTCTCCAATCTCCAGGTACTATGATATATTCTGGCCTGACTTTTACACCATACGAACTACTATCAACACGCTCATCTGTTCTCCCTATCAGGCATTGGTGGATGGGATGGCTAGTCAGCTGAGGTTGCAAGGTGCTTCTGTTCCAGAAGGAGTTTCATCTCTGGCACGTTGGAATCCGGTGTTGCTCCAACATCGTGTCTCTGATTTGGAGGCGACGAATGCTGGTTAGTACTCTTTCGCTTCTCTTTGTCTATCTTATTGAACTGTTTTACATTTTAACTCTTTTTGCTTGATTGTCTCTTGCTAGATATGGCTCGGCAGATTTCCATTCTTGAAGAAAAACATTCTCAAGGTCAGGCTAAACTGGTCCAGCGGTGTTCTGATTTTGAAGAAAAGTATTCTCAAAGCCAGACTGAGCTGGGCCAGGTCTCTGCTGCTCTAAATGCTGCTAACACGCTGAACTCTACTCTTCGCGTTCAGCTTGATTCTGAAAAGGTGACTTGTGAAACTGCGCCTTGTATTGCTGTGTTCTTATCGCTGGCCTGATGTTTGAAGAAGTTGATTCTTGCTTGCAGGAAGAGAAATGTGCCCTTGTTGCTTCTCGCGATAATCTGGATAGACTGTATCGTGACTCTAGCACCTCGTTGACCATTCTAGAAAGGAGTCATCGTTTCACCATGGAGGAGTTAGATAATCTTCGCTGTAGGCTGCAGGAATCCACGGATGACGTGATCCGTCTCAGGCAGTTGATATCGGCTAAGGATGCTGCTATCAAGGAGATGCGCGCTTCCAAGAAGTCCATTGCCCAGGAGCTGGAGACCGCTCAGCTGGCCATCAAAGTTGCTGAAGAAACTTCCATTACTCTGAGGGCCCAGCGCGACAGGGCTATGGATAAAGCCATTCGCGCGGGGCGGATCTTGATGAGGAGACCCGGCGTAGTTGTTCCCGACGACATAAGGGCTGATGTGAATGCTGCTCCTGATTCCTCAAGTCGCCCGTCTTCGTCGGTTGCTCCTGAGAAAGATATTGCAAAATAGAGAAATATTTTGTGTGCTTTGATCGCACAGTTAGCATGGTCGGATATTTGCTAGAGGACACCAGTTCAGCATTTGAATGATATTGCTACTCTCCTATTGTTTTAGAATTTCAACAGTACATAAATTTGCAGTAGTAAAATGCTGAGTGATGGTTTTGAAACTTGTTTACGGGGTATAGAAGTCACCCTTATATGAGTAATCGTAAGCATGCGAGATCGCCTTAAGTCGGTACTGACTTAAATCGATTGCTTTTGTTAGTAGGGCATAGTGGTCACCCTGAGCTAAGTAAGCGCGAGCATGTTGCACCGCCTCAAGTCGTTGCCGACTTAAGCCGATTGCTCCGTTAGCAGGGCATAGTGGTCACCCCGAGTTAAGTAAGCGTGAGCATGTTGCACCGTCTTAAGTCTTTGCCGACTTAAGCCGATTACTCTGTTAGCAGGGCATAGTGGTCACCCCGAGTTAAGTAAGCGTGAGCATGTTGCACCGTCTTAAGTCTTTGCCGACTTAAGCCGATTGCTCTGTTAGCAGGGCATAGTGGTCACCCCGAGTTAAGTAAGCGTGAGAATGTTGCACCATCTTAAGTCTTTGCCGACTTAAGCCGATTGCTCCGTTAGCAGGGCATAGTGGTCACCCCGAGTTAAGTAAGCGTGAGCATGTTGCACCGTCTTAAGTCTTTGCCGACTTAAGCCGATTGCTCCATTAGCAGGGCATAGTGGTCACCCTGAGTTAAGTAAGCGTGAGCATGTTGCACCGTCTTAAGTCTTTGCCGACTTAAGTCGATTGCTCTGTTAGCAGGGCATAGTGGTCACCCCGAGTTAAGTAAGAATGCTAGTCAATCATGAACAAACTGAGTATCTTTGAAGCCTTCTTTATTGATGACACATCTCCCGTTTTACAGAGTACATCGTTATCCTGATAGCTTTTGAAATATAGCTAAGGATAAAACTTCCTGAGGTGTTCTATATTCCAGGAATTCCCAATTTCTGTGCCGTCCATTTGAGTGAGACGATATGATCCCGGCCGAGTGACTTCTGCTACTATGAATGGTCCTTCCCATAAGGGCGACAACTTGTGTCGCCCCTCCCCCGTTAGAATTCGGCGGAGGACGAGATCTCCCACTGAGAAGGATCATTGTCGTACGGCCTTGTCGTGATAGCGTCTCAGAGTCTGCTGGTACCGTGCTGATTGAATTACTGCATTCAGCCGTTCTTCTTCGAGTACATCAATGTCCTCCAGCCTAGTAGCTTCGGCTTCTGCTATATTTTCGAAGACCAACCTCAGCGCCCCGAACTTGAGATCGGCGGGTAATATTGCCTCTGACCCATAGACCATGAAGAAGGGGGTGTTTCCATGCAAAGCTCGGCTAGGTTGAGTTCTTAGGCTCCAAACAACGTAGGGCAACTCCCTTATCCACTTTCCTGCGAACTTTTCATTCTTATCGAAGACCCTTTTCCTGAGTGCCTCTAATATCATCCCGTTAGCTCGTTCGACCTGCCCGTTGGCTCTCGGGTGCGCTACCGAAGCATACTTGATCTGAATGCTCTTTTGCTCGCAGAAGTCGAAGAACTCTGAACTTGTGAAGTTGGATCCTAAGTCAGTTATGATACTGTTTGGTATTCCGAACCTGAATATTATGTCTTGTATAAATTCCACGACCTTAGCTGAAGTTAAAGAAGCAATGGGTTTGAATTCTATCCATTTGGTGAATTTGTCGATTGCTACCAGTACATGAGTGTATCCTCCTTGAGCTTTCTTGAAAGGTCCAATCATATCCAGTCCCCAGCATGCGAACGACCATGTTACTGGTATGGTCTGCAGCTGCTGTGCTGGTAGATGTTGCTGCTTTGACAAGTACTGGCAAGCTTCGCACCTCTGCACTAACTCGGCTGCATCGCTTTTCGCAGTTGGCCAATAGAATCCTGACCTGAAGACATTCCCGACTAGCGTCTTGGATGCTGCGTGTATTCCACATTGCCCAGCGTGGACCTCATCTAGGAGTCGCTTCCCAGTAGATGAGAGAATGCACTTCTTGAGGACGCCTGACGCGCCCCGTCTGTATAATGCCTCCCCAATGAGTGTGTAGTGGGCTGACTGTCTAGCGATGCGCTCGGCTACATTCTTGTCATCTGGTTCCTCTTCATTCTTTATATATCTGATGATCGGCCTTCTCCAGTCATCAGAGTCTGACTCTGGTTGATTCACGATATTACACTCTTCTGCCTGATCCATTGAGATGCTTGATTGTGGTATTTCTTGTACAAAGATTCCGGGTGGGACCTGAGTTCGACTGGATCCTAGCTTGGACAATACATCGGCTGCCGTGTTTCGATCTCTTTCTACATGATGAAATTCTAGGCCTTCAAATTTATCTTCTAGTTTCCGGACGGTAGTGCAGTATTTTCCCATTGAATCATTCGAACAGTCCCATTCTTTGTTTATCTGGCTTATGACCACCAGAGAATCTCCGTATACCATTAGTCTCTTGATGCCTAATGATATGGCGATGTTTAGTCCATGGATCAGAGCTTCATACTCGGCTGCATTGTTGGAGGCTGGAAATAACAACTGGAGGGCATATTTGAGGTGTTCGCCTCTAGGTGCGATGAAGAGAATTCCCGCGCCTGCTCCCTGCAGCTTCAGCGAGCCGTCAAAATACATCCGCCATACTTCTGCAGTTTCTGGATTCTCTGGTACTTGTTGTTCAGTCCATTCCGATACGAAGTCAACTAATGCTTGGGTTTTAATGGCAGAACAAGGTCGAAATTCGATGTCATGAGATCCCAGTTCACAGGCCCACTTGGCTATTCGGCCAATGGCTTCCTTGTTGTGAAGAATATCCCCTATCGGAAAACCGGTGACTACTATGACTTTGTGGTCATCAAAGTAGTGACGTAGCTTGCAAGCAGTTAGAAGTACTGCGTATAATAGCTTCTGAACTTGAGGATACTTTTTCTTTGAGGGACCCAGAACTTCACTGATGAAATAAATAGGGTGTTGCACTGGGTAGGCATGTCCTTCTTCTGCTCGCTCGACTACCAACGCGGTGCTTACCACGTGAGTCGTGCAAGAGATATACAGCAGCAGATCTTCAGCCGATTGAGTCGATGTGGCTCGCCGTGGTGGTTTCAGTACTGGTGGCGTTGTCAAGAATTTTTTCAGTGTATCTAGAGCTTCCTGCGCTTCTGGAGTCCATTGAAATTTATCCACTTTCTTGAGTAGTTTATAAAATGGTAAACCTTTTTCTCCCAGTCTGGATATAAATCCGCTCAGAGCTGCCATACATCCAGTAAGTTGTTGAACCTTCTTTTGTGATCGTGGTGCTTCCATTTTCATGATAGCTTCAATCTTATCTGGATTAGCTTCAATTCCCCGATGGCTGACAATAAATCCGAGTAGCTTTCCGGCTGGTACCCCAAAGACACATTTTTCGGGATTAAGCTTCCATCGATACCGCCGTAGACTGTTGAAAACCAGTTGTAAGTCTTTGATGAAGTTTTCCGAGTTCTCCGTTTTGATTACCACATCATCTATGTAGGCTTCCACACGCTTGCCCCAGTGATCGGCTAAGCATGTTTGAATAGCTCTCTGATAAGTCGCTCTAGCGTTTTTGAGGCCAAATGGCATGGAGGTATAGCAGAAAGCACCGAAGGGAGTGATGAACGCTGTCTTTTCCTCGTCTTCCTTTGCCAAACTAATCTGATGGTACCCGGAATAGCAGTCCAGGAAAGACAGCACAGAACATCCAGCGGTGGAGTCTACCACCTGATCTATCCTAGGGAGCCCGAAGGGATCCTTTGGACAATGTTTGTTGATATCCGTATAGTCGACACACATGCGCCAATCCACCTTATTCTTTTTGAGTACAAGAACAGGGTTGGCTAACCACTCAGGATGTAACACCTCTCTAATAAACCCGGCCGCGACCAAGCGGGCCAGCTCAGCGCGAATGGCCTCTCTCTTGTCGGGCGTGAAACGACGTAGTTTTTGCCGGATCGGCCTTGCCTGGGGATAGACCTTCAGTTTGTGCTCAGCCAGTTCTCTCGGGACCCCTGGCATATCCGTAGGTTGCCATGCGAATACGTCTCGGTTATCTTGCAGGAACCGGACGAGCGCGCCTTCCTATTTACCGTCCAGGCTGGAGCTGATGATGGCAGTCTTGCGCTCATCAGCGAATCCAAGGTTGATTCTTTTGGTTTCTTCAGTTGGCCGCATAGAGGTCGCGGCTTGAGCTTCATTCGCTGGTGTGGTAAGGTCTTCTTCAGGCTTAGAGTTTGCCTAGATCGAAGAAGTCGCCGACGGTTTGGTGGTGAGGGCCACCTGGATGGCCACTCGGAAACATTCTGCGGCGCCATGGAGGTCAGCACGCACAGTTATGATTCCTTGCGGTCCCGGCATCTTCAATATCATGTACGTGTAATGCGGAATGGCCATGAATTTTGCTAATCCCGACCTCCCGATGATGGCGTTGTACCCGCAGTCGAAGTTCGCCACTTCGAACCTCAGGAACTCAGTTCTGTAGTTCTCCGGAGTTCCGAAGGTGACGGGCATGTAGATGTGGCCCAGCGGGTATTCCCCTTCAGTCGGCACGATGCCAAGAAAGGAGTGTCTGACTCGTGGAGCTCTTTGAGGTGAACTCCCGAGCCTCGGAGTGTTCGGGGGAAGGTGACGTTGATGCTGCTCCCCCCGTCCACTAACACCTTCTTCACCCTGCTCTCTCGGATCACCGGATCGACGAGGAGCAGGTATTTGCCTGGGTGGTCGAAGTTGAGCCATTGGTCTACCCGAGTGAAGGTGATCGGGTGCTCCGACCATTGGTACGGAGCGGGAGGACCGGTGGTTGCCACCAGTATCTGGCGATCGTTGAGCTTTTGTTGTCTTCTGTTCTCCTGCGATTCGTGTCCGCCGAAGATGACGTTGACCTCCCTGTCAATGCGCGGGAAGGCTCCTCCTCCTCCCTCCTCCTGCTGCTGGGGTTGTCGTGGTTCTTCTGGTCCTCCCCGCGGCGGAGGAGGAGGTAGAGGTTGGAAGGGTCGGCCGTGCCCGACGGAGTGTTTGAAGTCCCTGCAGTTCCGAAGAGTGTGGCGCATGTCCTTGTGGTACGGGCACTGGGCGTCGAGGATGTCGTCTAGCGTACGCTCGCCTCCGCGGGGTCCTCCCCGAGCGCGAGAGGCAGGTGGTCCGGCGGCATGCACCTCCTCGCGCGGTCTCTTCTCCCAGCGTTTGTCGGGTTGCTGGTTCGCGTCGCGTCGTGGTGCTGCCGGTGCGGGCTTCGCTCCTCCGATGAGGTCTTGAGCTCGCTCGTCGGCGGTGATGTAGAGGTCGGCTTCCCGGAACAGCTGCTTAGAGGTAGTCGGCGCTTTCTGCAATATGGCTTGAACGAAGGCCGAGTCATTGGATCCTCTATAGAAGTCCTCGATCACAGCCGCCTCTGTGACCTCAGGGATACGATTTCTCATGGTCTGGAACCTTTTGAGGTACGACCGGAGAGTTTTGTCTCCCCGGCGCTTGATGGATTTGAGGTCCCATGGTTGCGCCGGTTTGTCGAAGAGGGACTGAAAGTTGGCGGTGAAACATCGGCTGAAATCGCTCCAGTCGTCGATGCAGTGCCGGGGTAGATGTCGTAGCCATTGTAGTGCATCTTGCCCGAGGACAATGGGTAAGTACGTAGTCATCACGTCTTCGGATGCTCCGGCGGCTCAAGCGGCGGTGGTGTAGACGGCCAGCCAGCCTCCTGGATCCTGCTTAGGTTCATACTTGTCGACATTGGATACCTTGAAGTTAGGGGGCCACTGAATGGCCCTAAGACGCGGAGTAAGGGCAGACACTCCACATGTGTCCTCCTGTCGTCAGAGATGATGTCTGTCCCGGGGAGGGGAGTAGTTGTTGAGGTTCCTCGACCGTCCCCAGGTAGTACCGCCAGTCGAGGCCGTTGTTGACTCGGTTCTGGTGGCTTGACTCCGAGTTGGGATGCCATGATCCCTGTCGTACTCCTCCCGGCGGTGGATCTCGTTCTCATGCCGTCGTTCACGCGAAGCGTTGATGGAGCTTCGCGCGTCCCGGCGACTGTTGATGGCGTGTCACAGATCGTTCGGCAGGTGAGCGAGAGGCAGAAGATGGTTGGCTGCCTGTGTGAACAGGCGTCGATAGCCCTCAGCATCGGGAGTCCGAGGGAGTTCATCAGCTATCCGAGCTAGTACTCCTCCGACTTCACTCGGCGTGTTCATGGCTCGGGCGAAGTCGGGGTTCAGGTTGCGACCGAAGAGTGGATTTTCCCGACGCTGCCTTGCGTCTTGCTCGGCTTGTTCCTGAGCTTGTCGGCGATCACGCTGTCGGGAGTTCCTTCGTTCTCTGAAGACGCGTTCCTCTGGAGTTTCTCCCATCTCCGAGACCTCGTCTCGCGAGACAGGTTGCCCCGAATCCCGTTCTCCGGCCTTGTGATGTCGCCGGATGTTTCGGCGCTGATTTCTTCATCGACGGGACTCCCGCTGAGGTGGTTCTTCCCCAGGCACGGTCGACTCGTCGTCGGAGATGGGAGGCGACTCCACTCTCCCGATGAAAAGAACGTCGGGGTAGAATGGCGTGGCTGTCGTGGCGATCTTCTTTCGGAGAGCTGGAGGTTGCGCTTCTCCGGTATTTTCGGAGTTTGTTGGAGGAAACTTCTTTTTTGGCGGATCTGCAATGCGGTGTAGAGTTCCCTCTTCGTTTGCTATGGATGAGATCGTTCCAAAGCAGAACATGGATCTGGGACGGAGGGTGATCTTGTTGTGGAAGGTGACGGCCATTGAGCTAGCTTAGATCGTTGACACACCCCCTACCTGGCGCGCCAGCTGTCGGTGTTTTAGGTCCGACCGCACACCTGGGGTTGCCCCTCGAGGTGTTTTTGGAGTAGGACGGTGTCGCCGACTGTAGCTGAATGGTTCGTGCCAGATGCACGAAAGACAATGGACAGTGTTTACAGGTTCGGGCCGCTTTGAGATGCGTAACACCCTACGTCCTGGCGAATATGTTTTGTGTAATGGGTTACAAGGTAGAGAGTTGAGATGGATGGCTAAGTAGTAGTAGAGTTGGGATTCTTTTTCTTGAAGGGGTGCCCCCTAGGCCTTATATATTTGACCGTGAGGCAATACAAGCTGATATGATAACAGCGTGCACCTAAAAGATAGTGAACTGTTTGAGCTTATCTTCCTATGATTCGGTCGACTTATCCTCGCACGGTTCCGTTGTGCGGGGCTCCAGCGCGGGAAAGTCAGATCTCCTGTTGTGGTCACTTGCCCGACGTCGCGGAGTCATCCGGGCTTGCACCGACCCGGCCTCACATCGATCTGCTTTACTGATTGCTCCTCCCCAGGCCCATGAAGGAGTGACCTTACGATCTATCGGGCCCTTCGGCTTTTCTTGAGGTCTTTTATCCTTCTAATGGACCCGGGGGATATCTGTCCCCCACAGTCTCCAATCTTGCAAAATTCAGATCGATCCATCTAAAATTTTGAGAATCTCTAGTCATTTTGTGATTCGCTCCAATCATTGTGAATCCGATGGAATGGCCAATGGCATGCGATGTTCTGTGCCGTGCGCCCTAGCCTCCAGCAACCCAGCAGATCCCAATATCGCAGTGCTAGTGTGCTACGCACAGTGAGTGAACCAATACCGTCACGACGTCACTCATTCGTTCATCGCCGCGACCGCGCCACCGCCATCGGACCAGAGTACTAGACCACCACCTCCACCTCCCCCCGCACCACCATAACATACAACTCTTTTCTATGTAAGGAAAAAATATATTTTAAATTTCTAATGGATATTGATAGTCAAAAGGATCACATTGTAGACCTTGTCGTTAATGGACTTGTATTTTTGACCAGTTGAAGTATAACTTCTAACCTATTGGCTTGCCATTTAAACTTGCTGGTTTATTCAAATATTCTGCCAAGTGCCAACTAGAAACATAAACCTGTTTTGCCATTAAGCCGCATTCCCTGTCCTGATCATGGAACTGGCATAGTTTGTTCTTTTGTATTAATTTTTTTTGTCCTGGTTGGAATTGGCAGATAACCAGGATAATCTTTAGCTGGGGGCAGATTTCTCTTGCTCTGTGTTTAGAAATTAGAATTATAATAAATTGATACTAAAAGTTTATATGGTTTCATTTTATAGTAAATGAGAATATGTTGTTGGTTTTTTAGTGTTTTTTTGTTGTTGCAAATTTGCTACACAGTTATAATTTATATGAGGATCGTTTATCCCACCCCCTTTATTTGAAAAGTTCTTTCTCGTGTTTGCAACCACTTACTGATATTATTATTTTTTTGGTTTCTGTTAGGTGCTACAAAGGCAACCGTTAGTTCGAGGCCACTGCAAGGTAATATGGAGTTAGTGGCTACAGTGCCTGCTTAAGTTTCTTTATCGTTCCAAGTTTAGTGACAAACTGACAATGGTGTAGCAACTGGCTTGTGCTGCGACAAGTATTTCGTTTTTGCCTACCTGTATGGTCTAGTCTTTGTTTGCACTGGTGGATTTGCAGAGATGTTATCATTCAACAATGTTCTGTGGTCAGTTGCCATTGTCCTTATGCTCTGTGAATAATGCTTGGACTATCGCCTTTGTATGATTTGGTTTCGGCTTGAACTTTGTTATGTGTGAAGCTATTCCTAGGCGATGCTTGATTATATCCATGAGATGCAGCAGACAATGCTGAGGTCATCATTGGTATCACAACGAAGGATGATTCTTGTGAGATGCTCGCGTTCTAGGTTCAAGTCGGCTCGCAGCAAACTGGAATCTCAATGCAAAGCAGGCTTGTGCATGAGCCTGATTCGGTTGGCGGCCAGCCAGCCACTACCGTTTGCCAATTGCCATGTGCCGTCCTGGCACTCTCGTGGCCACAACACAGTACGACTCCGTTGACATTGGGAGTTAGAAGGATGGGCAACCAAATGAGCAACAGAAACCATTTTATTTGCTCTGACTGGGACCTCATCCAACAAGGGACGCTGGATGATTCCAGCGCTTTTACTCCATCGTCATTTGACTGGAACGTCTCCGGGGAAGGGACTAGATGCTTCCCTTTTTTGTAGAATTCATTCAAGAAGACCATTGGGCCACCAATTTGTAGAATTCATAGTTCACAAAGGCCATCATCACCTAGCCGTTGAATCCGGTGGAGGCGCGAAGTTTCATGAAGGGTCCAGCATGTTCCCGAGAGGAGCTTCTGCTTCTCCATCACAACTCACAAGTGACAAGTCCATGGCCAGCCAAGGTTTCTTGCATTGCCTTCCCTTTCCTTACTTCACCACCAAACCAAACGTGCCAAACTGTAGAATAGTAGCTTCCTGGCCCCTATTCCTCTACGCAGTCTCTTTCGCATTTCCCCTAATAACACATGGACTGCTGTAGCGCCTTCTAATGACGGGAAGACAGATGAGATCCCATCGACGTCACATCAAGGAGGATGTGCAGTACTGCGTACCTAACAATCAAAATCCAGCTGGGAAATACAAACGTATGACGAAAGTGATGCAGATCTCAGTCCACAACGAGCAAATCGGGAAAACAATACAGTAACAAGACAAGAAAGGAAGGGTCAAACCGTTCTTCTTGTAAGTGCTTGACTGCCCTGACTTGTAGCGCGAGTGGAAGTAGCAAGCGATCTGCATCACATCAGCACAAAAGCACACTCCAGTCTTAGCACAAAACACATCCAAGTCATGAAAAAGGAAAACCTTGGCCAGGCAAGGGGAGGAACCAGGACGCACCGAGAAGTAGCACTTGGAGGACGACACCCAGAGGTTGGAACTGCCGGTGTCGAAGATGATGGTGAACTTCTGCTGCGTCGAGCCGACGCTGATCTCCCCAAAGTACTGCGCGTTCATGTAGTTCTTGAGCGCGGTGACGTCGGAGTCGTTGTCACTGCCTAAGCCTAGGGCGTTGGCGCCGCGGAGGAGGAGGCGCTGCCTCTCCTCAGCGGAGAGGCGCGCGGCGACGCGTCCGTTCTGGTCGACAGCTGTTTCTTCAGCACGACCCACACCAGGCCCTCCGACGACGCGGGGAGGAGCGCCTGGAGCAGCACCGCTGCGAGGAGCAGCAGGGCGACGCCGCGGGTTCCCATGTTCGCTGATCTGCGGGAGCCCAAGGCAGAGCGAAGGCCGATTAGATCGAACAGATGCATCAGTGGGGAAAGCGCAGTACAACCAAGAAAAGGACTGTTTGCGACTGATAATAACGCCGCGATTACGGTTGCGAGCGGATTTTGCAACATCTGATGAAAGCCTGCCACAAATCGGATCGACTGAGGATCAAACCGCCCACGAAAAACCTCAAAACCCGATGAGTCGATGCCCAACAGAATTGAAACCCCTTTTTCTCAAGAGAGAGAGAGAAGATAACACAAAACTACTTGGAAATCGTAAGAATCAATCGGGGGAAAGCGGATTGCAACAAGCAGATGAGCCCGCATCAGACACCGAACCAGCAATTCAAGTTGCGGTCAAGGTGGCGGTAAGTCCACGAGAAGTCCGCCACCGATGTCCACCCCGTCCGTACCACCGCCCTGCCCGCACCCCGACCCCGACCCGGCCACCCCGTCACCCCGACGCCGCTGTCCCCACCACAGCACCCCACGGGCGGATCTAGAGCTGAGGTGCGGGTTTTCCTCGGCTTTGCCATCGGCAGCGTCCTGCGTCCCTGTGGATCTCGGAGATTGACACGCAGCCTGGCCCGACCGGGTGGTAGGGCAGGCGGGAGGGCGGTTCGCCATGGTCGCAGTGGGGTTTGCGGCGTACGGGTGGGCGGGCGGGCGGGAGGGTGGTTCGCGGCGGGATTGCGACGGGCAGGCGTAGAGGCGGAGGCAGTCTACAATAGTTCTTAATAGTTAGTAGAGATTGTTTAGTGGCTTCGCCCTTAGCTTCATCCGTCGATGGAAATGTTCTTAAAACATACTTGTTTCAGCTGAACAAACATGTTAAACGAACGATCTTCAGCATAGGAGCCCCCAACACCAACGACCATCTACTGGATATCGCTACCCCGTTCGGTAGCACTACCACCTGCCGCTGGCCCATGCGACCATGCCTGTACCAGCTATCGCCCCACGTAGCACTACGCCATCCAGATTTGACAATCCATCGCTTGCCGGTGGCTGCCACCTGCCCAGCACCCGCCAGGTGAAGACGCCAAGCCTGCTACCCTTATCCGACCATCCCCATCTAATTCCCGTTCTACTCCAGCACTCAAACCCCTTCTGCTCAAAGTCCTCCGGTGCTCAAAGGTCGTGCCCCTTATGTTGTATGCTATTGTATATTGTATGTAGTTCTTTGATAAGGTTTCCAATTTTCTGGAAACCGATACAACCAAAAACCGAATCAATAATTTCTAAAATTGAAATCCTTGGTCATTACTAATTTCTATTACTGAACGGTTGTACAAATTTGAAAACCGAACTTTCCCTATACCGAAAAACCGAACCAAATAAATCGAGTAAATCGATTGCCCAGCCTTGATATCATGCATGGGATCTCATAGGGTACCTAGCACAAGATTTTCACCACTCTTCGCTAGACTAACTTACGTCAAGCATCCATCCATGTCCCGTTTCTAGTACGGTCAAAGGATAAATAAGGATCATGTCGCTAATTTGTGTCCAAGAACTTAACACTTAGAAGTAGTCAATTCTTAACCTTCTTGCTCATCCTTTGAAAACCGAGAATTAATTTTTATTAAGTACTAGTTTGGAAACTCAAATACCCTTGAAATCCTTATGTTTTTCAAGGGTGAGGAATCCAGGAGGTGTCATTTGAATAATACATTTAGTTATTTGTGGGAGGTTTTCCCTCCTAGAGTTTATCTAGGTGCACAAAAACCATATAGGTGTAATTGATATAATAGTCAATCTATATTAGTGTGACCTAACTCAATGTTTCTCTGCAAAACACATGTTACTTACGAGATTATTGTGTTGTCATTAATCATTGAAAGAAACTAAAGATCGACTAAATGTGTTGCACGACAATAACCAAAGGGGTACACTACTGGAATCAATTGCTTTGCCGAGTGCCTGAAGCACTCGGCGAAGCCTTGAAAACACTCGGCAAATGCTTTGCCGAGTGTTACACTCGGCAAAGAAGGCTCGGCGAACAGTGCATCGGCAAAGCCTTCTTTGCCGAGAGCTTTTTCCCGGGCACTCGGCAAAGATCTTTGCCGAGTGCCAGACAGCACTCAGCAAAGAAAAGCGGCCGTTACGGCGCCGGGTGACGGAGACGGCGGCTTTGCCGAGTGTCCCTTGTGACACTCGGCAAAGAAGTTAGCTTTGTCGAGTGTCTTCCGGGCAGCACTCGGCAAAAAACCCATCTTTGCCGAGTGCCTGAGACATAACACTCGGCAAAGAACCTAAGCCGGTGCCCAGGTCTGTGCTCTTTGCCGAGTGTTATGACCCAGACACTCGGCAAAGAGCCTCTTTGCCGAGTGTAACACTCGGCAAAGTGACCAGTATATACCTTTTTAATTTGTTTTTTGTATTCCATCCACACAAACAGCAGATATCACATATATATCACATATATACATCACAGATATCATCACAGACATAAATAGCCAACACAAACATAAAACCGTCACCACAAACATAAATATTCATCACAAACATAAGTGTTCAACACAAGTATTAAACACAAACATAAGTCTCAAACGTCGCAAGCTCTCACATAAGTATCAAACACAGACATAAGTATTATACATAAGTTCTAAAGTCTAAAACAATGAAAACACAACACTCATGGAGCTGGGCGGTTTGACCGGGGCTGCGTTGGGCTGAACCCTTCCGGAGGGTTGTTGGATGCCGCCCCAGATTGGCCCTGCACAGAGAAGAGATTGCATGTGTTATACCAGATGCATTACAAACATCTAACTACAATTTTGATACTCACAGGAGTGTGGAAGAGAGTAGGGTCAACTGGAGGGAACAATGGAGGTGGCGGAGGGATGCCCTGTGCGGCGCCAAGGCTCTGCATGTACTGGAACATCTCTGCCATCCTCTGATCAGCCGCCGCCCGCTCCGCCATTATCCTCGCCTCCATCTCTTGACGTTCCCTCCTCTCTTCTTCTAGTTGGGTCTGTAATATTACAAGCCAACGTTATAGTAACTCAAAGAGAAGGTATATAACTCAAGAAAGGACGAGTTACAGAAGCACTAACCTCGAGTTGTTGTATGCGATGCTGTGAGCTGTCGTGCCGAGGTTGTATGGCTGGACTCGAGCCCGTGCTCCTTGCTCTCACCTGAGACAGAGTGGGAGTGGAGGACGAGTCGATTGCCCCGTCGGCAATCCAGTACCGCCCATGTCTCTTGCCTCCTCCGACCCTCATGAGCACATCGGTGTCGATCGGCTCGGTGCTCGGATCATAGTCTGGGCCATGGACCTCCTGCGCCATGGCGGTGTAGTCATGGAGGCGGCTGTAGACGGCGGGGTTGGTGTAGGCCTCGGGTCCGTCATCCGGGTTGTAGGTGACGTCGGACGTCGCCTTACCCTTATGGGCCATAGCATAGGCCGAGAAGGTGGAGCAAGGCCTGCCACCATGTGACGCCGACTGCAACGAAAACCAACGAGATAGTTAGAAATAATATCTAACTTAGTGCTATATATCTAAATAAAAAAGGTGGCGTACCCATGCTTCGGCATATTGGCCCAGGCTCCGGCTGCCTTGGTGGTGGGAGGGGCCTTGCATCATCAAACGCCATTCCCGGCTAGCTATGTGCGCCTCGTCCCACTCAGCCGAACACCACCTATCCACCATCTGCTCCCAACATAAAGGATGTGCGGCGCACCAATGTGGAATCATCTGCAAAGTAAACACGTAAAGTGCATATCAGAAGATAAAATAAAATTCATGCATGGAGTACTGGTACCAAACATGCATGACTTTACCTGCAGGTACTGCTCCCTGGTCAACGACATGGTTCGGGCTTGAGTTTTGGTCACCTTCTCCCCAAGGACAGAGCCGTGGTAGGTGATGATGGCCTGGATGCGGGCCTCATAGTGCATGTCCACGACGAGCTTCTTACAGCTCGTGGTGGCCACCACATCCGCCCTAGCCTCGTATCCAGCATTGCATCTGAAGAAATCCTACATACAAAAACGATGTATCCATACATTATTTCAAGAATTTGCAACGAATGCGACATATTTTAAATTATACTAAGACTTACCCACAGCTCTTGCTTCACCCGCTCCGCCTTGTTATTGAATTCCCTGCCGTCCCGGTCTACTGCATCGGGGGCGACGGCGTAGTGGTCAAAGGTGAAGGCTGGGCCCGTCACTCCGGCGTACTCCACAAGTCCAGGGAAGTGTTCCCTGCACAGCAGGCCGAGGATGCCATTGGGGGGGGCGACGATGACCCCCACCATAATCCAAAACCGTCCAAGACCTGTCCAAGTGATAAATAAAAAGTATTAGTTTATATTATGATTTTGAACACATAATATGAACAAGAATGAAGAACATAAAGTTACATACCTCTCCCCTTCCGGCCGAATCAGCGACCGTCTGGCCCGAAGTATGGGACGCTGAGGGAGACTCGCGGGGCCTCGCAGGTAGATGCTCCTCGAACTAGAGCCGCCTAAACCTGAGGCGTCCTGCTGCTGGTCGTCGTCGTCCTGCTGCTGGTCGTCGTCGTCCTGAGGCGCCGCCTGCTGCTGCGCTGCCTGCTCTGCCTCGTCCTGCTGCGCTGCCTGCTCTGCATCGTCCGCTGAAGCGTCCCCAATCCTCTGGGACTCAAATGTGATACAATTACTAGTCCCAGGAGGCTAGTAAACACATTTATACATCAGATGATACCAAATCTGCTCAAACGAGACAAACCTACAAAGGTGGCGAACAACTTTAAGAGTTGGTCCACAACTCGGGACATATCATCAGAGTGGGGCTGAAGCAGCCCGATATACGCAGTGAAGCAAATCAGCGGTCCAACAGCCACAGGCAAGGTTGGGAACAGTCGTAACTCTTACCCGATCTCCTTTTTCTGAAAAACAACAAATAAGCAAGGGTGAGTACAAACGTACTCAGCAGTCCACCTTCACCCGCGGAATGGGGAAATCAGATATAATGCATGGAATATGTGGAGCTCAGGATATTTTGCAGAAACAGCAATATTTTATGCAGAGTTGTTTTGAAAAAACATTTTGTATTTTTGCAAAGCACATCCTCTCCAAAAGGAGCAGGAAGTTTTTCAGTATTATAACAAAATCCCCTGGACTAAACCATCCAGGTATATCAGCAGTTCCCACTGGTTTTCTTTTTCAAAAACAGCTACTGGACTTCCCGTCCACCATAGCTCACGGCTCAACCGCCGAACCTTTTTAGAAACCACTTTTCTCAAAAGCACCCTTTTTTTTGGAAAACAAAACACTAATTGCCATACCACACCAGACTCGTCCATTCCTGTGGACACAGACTATTCGAATAGGTTTTCAAACTCTGCGCAGAGGTGTACACTTTACCCACTAGTCCGGCTCTGCGATCTCATAGCTAGTGAGACCCGAATCCGAATCTCTTTCTTTCCTCACACGTCCTAACCTTAACGGTTATATCGGAAGGAGTCAGGCCACCACCATGTCCAAACCGGACAAAACATTCCCCCTCCTTATCCTCCCGGTGCTCCCCAGCCTTCATAACCATGGGGTTGGACCGTACGAGTTCAGATTGAGTGACTGCCCACACAGTCTCGAGTGGTTGTACTTATCATGAGTACAGGTAGTGAAGGATGACAAACCGGTCCATATGTGAGGGGACAATCCTTCTGCTCACACCTAAACCAGCTGAGCCATCACCTTAGGCCCTCCCCTAAACCAGGGAGTCCCTTTTCATCCCTACTCAAAGGTGATAAGGGTGGAAACCCTTCATCAAACACATTTTGTAAATCATTTTCTTTTGAAAACTCACACCTTTCCTCAAATCATTTGTAACAAATATATCAAGTATTGATTGCGGCAAGCGGCTGGGTGGCCATAATAACTTGTCTCAAAATCATATCATGCATAAAATAACAGGCTGAGGGTTGTGGTTGAAAAATCATAGGTAATTTATGCATCAAAGGGATCCAGTGAGCTTGCCGTGCTTATTCGGTGAAGGGGGAAGGGGAGCTCGCGGAACTGGCTTCTAGCTCCACTGCCTGGCGTATACTTGCAGATCTGGCCTCCACGAGACGGCACAAACGCTCCGATAACTATGTAACATGAATAAGCAAACATACAAACAAGCAAGTATACCAACAAATATTTAGTATAGTGGTCAGAATAGCGATATATGGATGGGTAGAGTCTTGAGTAGAATCTGTGTCATGTGGTGTTGTGATATTACTGGTGGTGGAGCGGAGGTGCTTACCAGGAGGGTGGACTGGAGGCGAAGCGACACTATGCGTGTAGCCGGCGGAGCGGAGTAACTGAGTGGGTGGGAGTTTTCCTTAGCTGAGGGTGTGGAGTGTGTGTGGAGAGAGGGAGAGGGTAGCTGGGTGTATTTATAGCTGGGTGTATGTGGTGTAGCACAGTGAAGTTCACTGTAGGTGAGAATAGTGGCGAATGAATCGTCTGACTTAGTATGAACAGGAGAGTTATAGGCAGAATATGGGACGAGAGTATTTTGGGAGTCTTCTGGAACATGAACCATGCTTAAGGGATGACATGGTTGGATAGGGAATAATTTAATAAGAATTTAGAAACAAGAATTATTGGAATCTGAGTTTCGAAGCCTGGTTCGAAGGAATCTCAAAGTTAAGCATGCTCAACTTGGAGAAACCTGAGATGGGTGGCCAGATGGGAAGTTCCTACTGGAAGGAAAATCACAGTCACCGGAGTTCGTATGACTGGAACATGGGTATGGCTGGACTTAGGTGGACTAGACAGCATGATGGATGAGTAGTTGAAATTTGGGATGACTGGATGACCGATGAATAGTAACGATGATTAGTAACGATGAATAGTGGCGACGGAGAAGTAATTATACATCTCATCGATGAATAGTAACGATGATGAATAGTAACGATAAATAGTAACGATGATGAATAGTGTATGTGAATAGTAACGATAAATAGTAATGGTGAATAGTAATGGTGAATAGTGATAGTGAATAGTCGTATGAACGAACGATGAACGATGAATAGGAACTATGAACGAACGGACGAACGATCGAATGATCGGACGAATGAACGATCGGAATTTCGGCAGCATAACGGCAGGAAAAAGATTATTTGGACGAACGAACGGACGAACGATCGAATGATCGGACGAACGAACGATCGGAATTTCGGCAGCATAATGGCAGGACAAAGATTATCTGGAAGAACGATGAATAGGGACTATGAACGAATGATGAACGATGAATAGGGACTATGAACGAACGATGAACGATCGAATGATCAAACGAACGAACGATCGGAATTTTGGCAGCATAACGGTAGGACAAAGATTATCTGGAAGAACGATGAATAAGGACTATGAACGAACGATGAACGATGAATAGGGACTATGAACGAACGATGAACGATCGAATGATCGAACAAACGAACAATCGGAATTTCGGCAGCATAACGGCAGGAAAAAGATTATTTGGACGAACAAACGGATGAACGATCGAACGATCGGACAAACTGACGAACGAACCATGAACGATCGGACGAACGAACGAACAAACGAACAAACTAAGAACAGGGGGATGAACGATCGAAGAACGACCGAACGATCCTTGTGCTAGTGTGTGCTTGTGTGGAACATGGAGTGGGTGTGTGGGGGGGGGGGAAGAGAGTTGCCATGAAATGGCTTGGGGTGGGATGAGAGGAGGCCCTTGCCCCTCTATTTATAGACATGGTGGGGGGATTAGGGGGAGGGATGAGAGGATTAGGGGGAGGATGAGAGGATTAGTGAAGATTAGCATGTATTTGTCTTGTATAAGTGTAATTAGCTTGTAGAGCTCACCGTATGACACTGGAGGCATACGTATACGTATGAGCATGAAGAAAGTTATGAAGAAAATATTTATAGGGACTTGAAAAATGATTCTGAAGGTATTTCTCAAGAGGAAAATACTTGGAGATATATCGGTGGAATATCTGGGCAATATTTCTGGAAAGAACTTGAGGGGGGATTACTGGGGAAATATCTGGGCAGTATTTCTGGAACGAATTTGAGGGGGGTCACTGAGGAAATATTTGTAGGATATTTTGAGGAGGATTTTGGAGAGAATATAGACCACTATAATTTATTTGCTGATATCAACTTGCAAACAAACATTTTGAAATGAAATTTGAAATTCATTTTGAATTTAGAGCGAGTTTGAGAAAAATTCAAGATTTGAATTTTTGGGATGCTACAAATCTACCCCACTTAAAAGGAATCTCGTCCTCGAGATTCGGCTTAGAAGGGTTATGGGTATAGCTTTACTTCAGCTACATATCTTCACTTTGCAGACCCTTCAAGGAGATGGAACTTCAACAAAATCTGGCCCTTCAGGAGCATCCAGCTGCTGATTGCATACGCTGATTCTAGCTACTCAAGATCATCTTCAGGCTTTTAGCTTTCGCTTGGCAACTAGCTTATTGAAGAAGCATCGATGCCAACACGCAAACCTTTCTCTTGCGAACTCCCACATGGATTCCTTCCTTGATTGGTCTTCTGGTGCTTCATCAACGGAACTTGGGTGACCACTTCTCATCCAAAAACTCATATGCTTTGATGATCTGGTCCTCCACAAGCTTGCTACATTCACAGGCCTTCTTCTTTTTCTCCATAGCAGGAACCTTACTGGAACACTACCCCACTTAAAAAGAATGAGGGTAGAACTCTTGAATCTTGGGGATTTGAACTCCTTGAAGTACCTCATAACAAGGGTGTTACGGGGCCTTCTTTTGCTGTTGTTGCTTGACCAGGCTGCGAAGAGATGACTGACATAGGGTTGATTCTGGGACAACCTTCTTCTCATCTTTTCTTCACTATCTTCTTTTCTCTTCTCACTTCTCACTTTTCACTGCCTCTTTCTTTCTCTTTGCTCTTCCCACTCGAGGATTCTATCAAAGAGTATTACTATCATACACTGAAGGAAACCAAAGACTATGAACCATGTGCAACAGTCTTCAACCCAAGAATCACCAAGCATTGTGATCTTAGGGGCGAGGGAGTGGAAAATGGAGTTGCTTGCGATTTGGCAGAGGGGGTTTTATCTGGAGTGTTTTGCTTGGGATGGGAACTGAGGGAGCTGGTGGGGGGGTTTTATAGGCGAGTGTGGGTGCTCGGGTGCGGAGTGGCGGTGATGGAGCAGGTGCTACGCGGCAGCGGGTGCGACAAGGGAAGGGGGGCTGTTGCCGGCGACGATGGCGGTGGGTGCGCTGCAAAGGGGGGGTGGGCGGCGGTAGTGCGCTGCAAAGGGGGCATGGGGCAGTGGTAGTGCGCTGCAAAGGGGGGTGGGCGGCGGTAGTGTGCTGCAAAGGGGGGTGTGCGTGGCGGTGCTAGTGCGCATGGAGGCGGGCACGCGTGCGGGGGCACGGGTGAGTGGTGGGGTCAATGACCCTGATGTTTGTGGTCTCTGGTTCCAAGAATCTTTACCTCTCTGTATGGTAATAACTCCTTCTGTCCTCTTTTCCTGTTTACTTTGACTTAGGGGCAGTGCTTTGATTCTCACGGTCGGTCCTTTTGACTGAGCGGCTGGACTGGTTTCTTCTGTAGCTTGTTCCAGGCTTCAAGGGTAAGCTTCCCGTTATCTTCTTGGGTAAGGTGCTTTTCTCTTGAGATGGGTTAAGATGAGAATGGAAGAATAAGGTGAGGATTGGATCTAATTTGTGATCTATGTTTTTAGAGAAAACCTTTCTTAAAAAGAAAGAGAACACACAAGCTCAGCAATGATAAGCACAAACAAATCAAATGTTTTGAATAAGGGAAGAATAGAGTTTTTCCAAAGCATGGACTACTCAGATTCGGGGGCTAAGCATAACTACTATTGCTTGGCTCCTGAATTGAGAACTATGCTAAATTTAACTTATGAGCACTAACGTTAAAGAATCACATATGCACTCCAAAGGGAAGAAAACATCAAGCGAAATTCATTTTGAAATGCCCTAGGGGGCCACACAATTAGAGTTTTTCAAAACACGGGACTACACGATTACCTCTCATACATGTAGGGCTCTAGCCAAAGTGAAGAAAAACTTCACTACCCAATGCATGCAGAGGACTGGGCATAAGTAACTCAGATCTGGCAGCTTCTCTTCTAGCGAGCCTGACACACAACTTCAATCTAAGACATCTCCTGGATGGGTCAAGAGGGAGCTGATGTTGATGACTTCTTCTGGCGACGACTGAGATGGCAACACGGGGTCGAACTCTTCTTCAAGCGAGACTGGCTCTTGTAGCTCCTCAGAGGGCGGCGGTGCTGGCGAGGTGCTTGCAGCTTCTTCCTTGACTTCAAGGGATGGTGCTGGAATCTTCTTCATGGTGAGGGGCTCAAACAACTCTGGCGGGGCATCTTGGGAGGACTCAGGGTGCTCTTGCTTATCCATGGCCTGAGGGAAGACTGGAATTCCTTCCAAGACTATGGCTCCTTCTGGGAGTTCCCAAGTCTTCTTCTCTCCTCTGATAGAGACCGGGTGACCTTCAAGAATCTGGGGATCTTCAACTCTGATGGGTTGAACAAGGTTGGATGAAGCGGGCTCTTGGATCCGCAGGGCTCTACGTTGGTTATGGGTTACCAAGTAGGCCTCCATCAGCTTCTGGACGTGCTCATCCTTGGCCTGCTTCAGGGCTTCAACAGTAGTGGCTTCACGACTTTCCAAGGCAGCTACACGGGCTTGAGCTGAGGTGAGATCCACATGGAGCTTACGGTTGAGCTTCTCTGCATCTTTTGCTCGGGCAATCATCTGACGGTGGTGCCGAGCCAAGAAATCATACTGCGCATCCAGGGTGAGCAGGTATGCGGTGAGGTATACGACTGAGGGGTCGTCCTCAAGCAGCTGCTGCCCTTCCAATGCACGCATCCTGGCCATCCAAACGGGACGGTTTCTCTGAAAGGGCGGAAAGAATCTGAGCGGGGTGTCGGCCACTTCTTCTTCATAGATCTGACACAGGGCCCTCAATGCCTTGCGGGCGACGACTTGGCAGGTGTCTTTGAATCTGTGCCCAGCAGCAGTGACACTCCATTCCACATGGTGCGGACTGGATCCAATGTATACAGTCACGACACACTTCTCTGTGCCATGCTCGATGAATTCACGACCATCATACTCTGGCTGGCTCCTGATTCCGAGGCGGACTGTGCATGCTCTCAGCAACTTGGGGAAACCATCTTCATTCTGGCAAAAGCTGGTTTGGCAGCGAACCTCCATCTGACTTCTGAGAGAAGGAAAGGGGGAAAGCATTTTTGAAATGAAGGGATGAGAGCAAGAATTTTTTAAGAAAATAGTTTTGACTCAAAAACTTTGGATCAGGCTAAGGGTTACGTCCTGCGGCCAACCTAACAGCTTTGATACCACCTGAAGCGTCCCCAATCCTCTGGGACTCAAATGTGATACAATTACTAGTCCCAGGAGGCTAGTAAACACATTTATACATCAGATGATACCAAATCTGCTCAAACGAGACAAACCTACAAAGGTGGCGAACAACTTTAAGAGTTGGTCCACAACTCGGGACATATCATCAGAGTGGGGCTGAAGCAGCCCGATATACGCAGCGAAGCAAATCAGCGGTCCAACAGCCACAGGCAATTAAGGTTGGGAACAGTCGTAACTCTTACCCGATCTCCTTTTTCTGAAAAACAACAAATAAGCAAGGGTGAGTACAAACGTACTCAGCAGCCCACCTTCACCCGCGGAATGGGGAAATCAGATATAATGCATGGAATATGTGGAGCTCAGGATATTTTGCAGAAACAGCAATATTTTATGCAGAGTTGTTTTGAAAAAACATTTTGTATTTTTGCAAAGCACATCCTCTCCAAAAGGAGCAGGAAGTTTTTCAGTATTATAACAAAATCCCCTGGACTAAACCATCCAGGTATATCAGCAGTTCCCACTGGTTTTCTTTTTCAAAAACAGCTACTGGACTTCCCGTCCACCATAGCTCACGGCTCAACCGCCGAACCTTTTTAGAAACCACTTTTCTCAAAAGCACCCTTTTTTTGGAAAACAAAACACTAATTGCCATACCACACCAGACTCGTCCATTCCTGTGGACACAGACTATTCGAATAGGTTTTCAAACTCTGCGCAGAGGTGTACACTTTACCCACTAGTCCGGCTCTGTGATCTCATAGCTAGTGAGACCCGAATCCGAATCTCTTTCTTTCCTCACACGTCCTAACCTTAACGGTTATACCGGAAGGAGTCAGGCCACCACCATGTCCAAACCGGACAAAACATTCCCCCTCCTTATCCTCCCGGTGCTCCCCAGCCTTCATAACCCTGGGGTTGGACCGTACGAGTTCAGATTGAGTGACTGCCCACACAGTCTCGAGTGGTTGTACTTATCATGAGTACAGGTAGTGAAGGATGACAAACCGGTCCTTATGTGAGGGGACAATCCTTCTGCTCACACCTAAATCAGCTGAGCCATCACCTTAGGCCCTCCCCTAAACCAGGGAGTCCCTGATCATCCCTACTCAAAGGTGATAAGGGTGGAAACCCTTCATCAAACACATTTTGTAAATCATTTTCTTTTGAAAACTCACACCTTTCCTCAAATCATTTGTAACAAATATATCAAGTATTGATTGCGGCAAGCGGCTGGGTGGCCATAATAACTTGTCTCAAAATCATATCATGCATAAAATAACATGCTGAGGGTTGTGGTTGAAAAATCATAGGTAATTTATGCATCAAAGGGATCCAGTGAGCTTGCCGTGCTTATTCGGTGAAGGGGGAAGGGGAGCTCGCGGAACTGGCTTCTAGCTCCACTGCCTGGCGTAGACTTGCAGATCTGGTCTCCACGAGACGGCACGAACGCTCCGATAACTATGCAACATGAATAAGCAAACATACAAACAAGCAAGTATACCAACAAATATTTAGTATAGTGGTCAGAATAGCGATATATGGATGGGTAGAGTCTTGAGTAGAATCTGTGTCATGTGGTGTTGTGATATTACTGGTGGTGGAGCGGAGGTGCTTACCAGGAGGGTGGACTGGAGGCGAAGCGACACTATGCGTGTAGCCGGTGGAGCGGAGTAACTGAGTGGGTGGGAGTTTTCCTTGGCTGAGGGTGTGGAGTGTGTGTGTGGAGAGGGAGAGGGTAGCTGGGTGTATTTATAGCTGGGTGTATGTGGTGTAGCACGGTGAAGTTCACTGTAGGTGAGAATAGTGACGAATGAATCGTCTGACTTAGTATGAACAGGAGAGTTATAGGCAGAATATGGGACGAGAGTATTTTGGGAGTCTTCTGGAACATGAACCATGCTTAAGGGATGACATGGTTGGATAGGGAATAATTTAATAAGAATTTAGAAACAAGAATTATTGGAATCTGAGTTTCGAAGCCTGGTTCGAAGGTGTTGGGGACCTTCGGCTTCCGAAGGTCCTCAAAAACAAGATTTAACAGTATTTCTGGAGTATAATGTGTGAACAGGTATCTTCGGACTCGAATCGGTACCACAGTGAGAGAAGCCCAAAAGAATACGAAGGTCGACACAGCACCGAAGCTGTGAGCAGGAAAGCTTCGGCGTAACAGCAGAGAAAGAAACCGACTTAAAGATGAAAAGGCTATTCAGACCTCGGTGGATTACTATAGAATTACTACCAAATGTAAAGGGCATGAATGTAATTTTATATGGGCTGTGTCCCGTGCCTATAAATAGGTGAACAGTACCCCCGTACTGTTCACGCGGACTTGGCATTTGTTTCTGTGTCACGCTTGTACTTTTGCCTTCTCACAAGTCGAAGGTACATTTGTAATTTATAATCATTTCTATTTTTTCATGTTAATAAAATAGAAATGATCTAATAATAACGTTTGTATTACGATTTATATCTTATATAAATTCTTCATCATTATCTCTTATGTTTACGAAGGTATGTCCTTCATTACCTTCGTCCGAAGCTCGTTATATCCCAAAGGGAAATAATGTTCCGAAGGGCGAAGGACTATAACATTTAACACTTTTATGTTGCCTTGTTCTTAACTCTTAGTATTTGAGAACAAGTCCCCAACAGAAGGAATCTCAAAGTTAAGCATGCTCAACTTGGAGAAACCTGAGATGGGTGGCCAGATGGGAAGTTCCTACTGGAAGGAAAATCACAGTCACCGGAGTTCGTATGACTGGAACATGGGTCTGGCTGGTCTTAGGTGGACTGGACAGTGTTGGGGGCCTTCGGCTCCCGAAGGTCCTCAAAAACACAGCTTGACAATGTTTTCCAAGTGTAAAATGTGAACAGGCACCTTCGGAACAGGCACCTTCGGAGTCAGGTCGCGAATATACAAGGGCATGTTTAAGACGAAGCTGGAACGAAAAGCGGTCGTGACGAAGGATAAGACGATCATGAAACCATATGCAGAAAAGCTTCGGCATAACGGCAGAAAAGAGGAACCGACTTAAAGATGAAAAGCCAAATTGGACCTTGAAGGATTACTATAGAGTTATTGATAAATGTAAAGGGCATCAATGTAATTTTACACGGGCTGCGTCCCGTGCCTATAAATAGGTGAACAGTACTCTCGTACTGTTCACGCTGACTGGGCACACGTCTTTTTAGCATCACGACTTGTACCTTCGCTTTACATCAGTCTGAAGGTACATTTGTAATTCGTTTTCATGAATTTAATAATGGAAATGTATTGATGATAATGCTGGTATTATTACTTTCGCACTTTATATATATGTTTATTCTGTTTACTCATTTACCAACTTAACAAAGGTCTTTTCCTTCGTAACCTTCGTTATATTATGTTTATACCCTTCGTCCGAAGTTCATTAAACCCTCGAGGAGATAATGCTTCAGCGGACGAAGGGTATTTAATACTTAACATCTTCGTGTTGTCTTGTTCTTGATTTATAGCATTTGAGAACAAGCCCCCAACATTGGCGCCCACCTCCGGTGAACTCACTTCCACTTTTTGAGTTTTGAAAATCTTCGGCAAGCATCACCTTCGTCATGCCGCCGAAAAAAGCTTCAGCAACAGGGGCTGCTACTCTGCAGCCGCTAGACCACAATCAAGATGTCGTTTCTCTTAGGGAGGCCCGAAGCCAGAAGAGAAAGGCCACCAGCCCAGCGCCTCCGGAGGACGAATTGGATCAAGAAATCCAAAATTTGGAAATGCTCAATCAACAGGTCCAACGCAAGAAGGAGAAGATGGCTCGTCTAGCTGATCTTCAAAGGCAGATAGACGAAGCCTCTGAAGAGCTTCGACATCTTGCTCAAGATGACCAGAACCGAAGGCCCCGCGCAGAGAGCTTCATCAAGAGGGTTTCTACAACGAGGATGACTGGTATGAAGATTTCCATCACGGAAATTTTACTTTTGATGATGCTTCTCCCTTGTCAACAGAACTGCAGGCTGTTCCTTGGCCACAGTCTTACAAGCCACCTCAGCTCCCCATGTACGATGGTCATTCAGACCCGAAACAATTCTTGATGAGCTACGAAGCAACTATATCTTCGAACGGTGGCAACACGGCGGTCATGGCAAAGTCCTTTGTCATGGCTGTCAGAAGCGTCGCACAAACTTGGTACTCTTCCCGTAGGCCAGGGACAATCACCTCATGGCAAAAGTTGAAGGACATGCTGATAACCAGCTTCCAAGGCTTTCAGACGAAGCCAGTCACTGTTCAAGCTTTATTCCAGTGCACCCAGGATCATGAAGAATATCTTCAAGCATATGTCCGAAGGTTCCTACGTCTGAGGGCACAGGCACCAATAGTGCCCAATGAAATTGTCATTGAGGCCATGATCAAGGGGCTTCGACCAGGACCTGCAGCTCAGTACTTTGCCAGGAAGCCTCCCCAAACTCTAGAGAAGCTGCTCCAGAAGATGGACGAGTACATTCGAGCTGACAATGATTTTCGCCAAAGAAGGGAGGAAGCCCTCAGGTTCTCTGAAATGACTAGGGGCTTCGGAGGAAGATTTTATCCAAGGCACATCAGGTCAATTCACAATTCTACTCAAAATGACGACAAAGCGAGTCAACAGCAAAGGCCACAGTGCTCCTCCCAAGCTTTGGGGCAGCAGCAAAGCTCCTTCCGGCCGCCAGTGCCAAGGGGCAGAGGTGCCAGGGGCTTCGGGGGAAGATTTGGGGATCAACCAAGAAAAATATACTGCCTATTCTGTGGTGAAGGTAAGGGCCACACCACTAGGATGTGTCACATTACCATCCAGAAGCAAAAGGAGCTAGCAAAAGCTGCTGCACAACAGAATCAGCCGAAGCAGGTCCTGCATACTGCTTCGTACCATTTGCCTTACATTCCAGAATATGTAGGCAATCACCCTGCAGCTTCTGTTGCTTCGGCAAGTCAACCCCAAGCATCCTGGCAACAGCCTCCACCCCCGCCACCGACGCAGCCAGGGCTCCAGCCAGAAGGGAGTCACCACAATCAGAGGGATTTCAGAGAGGACTCCGAAGCTCGCACAGTCAATAGCACTGTGCCAGAGTCGAAGCACATTTACTGATAAATATCCTACCTCAACAGCAGTTTTTTCGCATTGTTACATTCGGTATTACTTTTTTGTTAATAAGGAACAATTATGGGAAGATCAAGTGTCCTTTATCATTTTTTAATTCCTTGTAACACTTTCGTCTTCTGCTTTAATAAAAATGTGTCTTTTTCATAGGCTTGAATCGTTGAAGCATACGAATTTATGGTGGCATGAAGGACCTTTGTATTATCAAAATTTTGTTTTAATAGACACAGAGCAAGTTGTTCGAAACAGTAAAAAGTCGTTCCTAAGCGAGCGCAGTGTAAGTTTTCTGAGCCTACAGCGAAAAGTCAGCGCTGATTCCGCCGAAAGTAAAAGGCGAAGAAGCTCCTTAGGGAGGCTTACAGCGAAAAATAAACGCTGATTCCGCTGAAAGTAAAAGGCGAAGAAGCTCCTAAGGGAGGCTTACAGCGAAAAGTCAATGCTGATATAAAAAGTGTGTATGCTCTATTACAGGGATATGTATCTGTGGCACGGACGTCATCTTGCATAACATAACATCATCACATCATTCTACATAACATAAGCATCATACAGCATATTGCATATGGAACAAGAAGGGGATACAGTATTGATCTTCGGAGAATAATTCGGAAAAGAGAAAATCGTGCTAAAGCACAAGACAAGCCGAGAAGAAGTGTAGCTTCATTAGAGAGGCAACAAAAACTTTTCTATAGCTTCGGATAATATTTCACGAAGCTTGGATAATCTTCACCACGAACGTATGCAACTTCTGGTGATATAAAATTTTCTTCACGAAGCATGAAAAGAAGGGAAGGTGTTTTTTCGCCGAAGGCTCAAAAAACGGTATGTACGCAAGATTTCATGCATCGTAAAGAATTAAAACTGTACATGGATTATATATTACATTCAAAGTCACAATATGTTACATATGTTACGTTCTAAATGTTTTTATAGTAGCATTTAATCCTCTTTTAGAACTATTTCTGCAGCTTCGTTCAGTAGCTGGTCAACAACCTTGTCCATAATGGCTTCGGCCATTTTTCTAATTTCATCGTGCCCCTTCGGGGGGGGGGGGGGGGGGCGGAGATGCCTCAGCAGGTTCTGAGCGAAGAGAAGATACGGCTATATTACTATTACAAACCGTGAGCAAAGTTTGGAATAAAAAATTACAATATAATAAAAATCACTAATTAATACCTATTTGCCCTTCGGGCTCGATACTTTTTTCGGCAACCGCCGCTACTTTTCTGGCATCATGGATGCCTTTTTCGCTTTTTTGAATAATTTCTTGTGCCATTTCTCGGCCACCGTTGTCCTAGATATCAGTGAAAAATTTTCCGCCGATCATGCTTGCTTCGGCTGAGGGGTCTTTAATGTCTTCGGAGGACAAAGTAGCTTCGGATTGCGCTAAAGATTTTACATGCTCACAACCTTTCTTCTCCAAAACAGTAGCAATTCCTCTAGCACCCGAAAAAGCACATATGACTCCGCGGCTATTTAGGATTTCTTCGAAGGCCTCAGCTTCGTTACTAATCCATTCCATCGGACCTTCGGGATTGCCCCTTGAGAAATTCTCCTCGCTAGAGAATGCACCAACGTTGGCAAAGCTGGATTTTATCTTCTTAACGCACTCTATGGATTTAACATAGCATTTTCTTTGAGAAGCACGAAGCTCTTTAACATTAACTTCCAAATGATCTGCCCATTGTTCACTTAACTCTCATTTTGTTTCTTCAAGAATACGTTCTTCTTTGGCTCGGGCTAGTTGTTTACGAAGATCTTCAATCTCACGCCTCTGTGCTTCGGCTTGAGTTTTAGAGTTAGCTTCGTCTTCCTTCATTTTTTCCACTAATGTAAGCAGAATTCTGTCTTTCTCCAAGGCTTCGTTCCGTAGCCTAATAACCTCTGTTCGAAGGTTGTTGAGAGCAATGGTGCAGCTCTCGTCTTCAGCATTCTTTTGTGCCCTTAAGGCATTGCTGAGTACTAAGCCCTATTCAAAAAGAATGAATGGATTAATACAACAGTAAAGGATTCATTCAAAATCCACAAAATTCAAAGTTTACAATCTTCGTACCTTTAGACTGTTATATGCAAGACTATCCGCAAGATCCTCCTTCGTCATGGCGCAAAGGCCAGCTTCAAGCTTCGGGAATCCCATGCTTCTAGCCATTTCCCGGCACACGGATAATTCTTTATTGTCTGGGAGGCAATATAAGAAGTCATCTTCGTTTGTCCCGTTGAATACTACGGCCCCCTTCGGATATTTCAGTTCTCGGGCATAGTGATTGGCTTCAAAAATCTCTTCTTCAGACAGTTTCTTCCCCGAAGCATGTCACACAACATAATCATGTATTTTGGAGGATGCTTCGGGGGTGGCAGTACCAATTTCCTCAATCAGAATCGGTTCTGTTATCGTTGCTTTTTCAATTCCTAAACTTGCCTCCAAAGGCTGTATCTTGGTGGATTCCGAAGGTCCAGCTTCAGTTTCAGATTGCTGCTTCAAAGTTTTAGCAGCAAAGGCTTCAATAGGCGCCTCAATAATTTTCTTTGGAGTTGTGCTTGAAGATTTAATCGTCTCTAGGACATCCAGCACATTAACCATTCTTTTTCTTTTAGGGGTTGCTACTGGCCCTTTCTGGCTTTTAACTGTCTCAACTTTTGTTGAAGGACTTATAACATCTGGTGTTTCTCTTTCTTCAGATTTCTCCTTTCTTATTGCTGGTGCCTCGGCCATTTCTTCGGATTTTAGCGTAGCAGTTGGTTCTCTGGCTTCGGTGGCCGAAGAGGCCTCGCCAATAAACTCGGGCACTATAGCTGGCTCAATGCAACGTGGAGGGTGTGTGGACACTTTTACTTTCTTCCTCTTCGGTGCTGGCTCCCCGGGAGCAGCCGAAGTGGTGTCCTTTGCAGGAGCAGTATTTTTTCTTTTTTGACCTCGCATTGGATAATAGTAGTCGGGATAGATAAACCCAATAGCATCAAATACTCGGTTGAGCCTCTTCTTCTTTCGGCCTCCGAAAGCCGCTGATAATGCAGTGTTTTCAGCCTTTGAATAGGTCCCAAGCAATTCATCACTTATATTCTCAATACTTTTCAGCCAATCATCATCCGGTTCAACAAATTTATCTCCGTACTTGAATGTATATTTCAGTCTAATTAGTCCACCCTCGTCAGCTTCTTTGATGGTCTCCTTCGGCATTTCCTAGTCATCTACAAGTGGCCACACTCTGAAGGCAATGTGCTCTTGCATTAAATCCCTGGTCCCAATAAAGGAACAGACTATGCCGAAGGCCCTCTGACATTTTTCAGCTGCTTCGTCCATATCTACCTTTGGTTTCCGAAGTCCGAAGTGCTGCCAGATAGGGCGCATGATGATATCCTTGATATTTTCCCGAACCGTCAAATCGTTTTTCACATAGAACCATTCCTTCATCCATTCCTCGGGCCATCTCTTCCGAAAGGTTGGCACGGGACAGCTCGACCCAGAGCGGGCACCGAAGCTATGACAACCAAAATTATTATGATATTGTTCCTTACCCCACGGTTTCGTCTCATATACTAGCTCGTGTATATTGCAAAAGCCTTTAGCACTTGGCTCCAAACCCTGGCTCCTCACGGCCCAGACAAAGATTCCCAATCTTATCACTGCTTTAGGGGTAAGTTGATGAAGGTAAATTTGATATATTTTCAGAACTTCTACTACAAACTTGCTTAGGGGGAATCGTAGCCCAGCCTTTAAAAAGCATCGGAAGATCACAACCTCATTATCTTCGGGGGTCGGCGTAGTTTTTTCTCCATCATCCGCCCTCACGATGGATATATCTCGGAAGTATCTCCCCCTCATGTTTTCAAGGTGACTCTGCTTTATAGTTGATTTTCCGAAGTTTGAGTGACTAGGCCGCCACGGGCGATCTTCGAAATCCTCTCCGCCACTATCCACATCATAGCTATCACTATCGTCAGTATCTTCAGATAAACCCTCTAAAGTTTCCTTGACAATCTTTTCAGTATTGGTCTTCGACATTGACTCAAGAAAACCCAGGTGCATCTCCTCCGAAAGGCTTAGCTTCGAAGCGCCAGCAGCTGTCTTATCTTCAGACATTTTCGCGAATGCTGGCAAACTAGACTTGAAGCCGAAGCTTAAAAATTTAAGACCGAGCAAATGCTGTCGCGCGCAGGCTAAAAGCAGGGTGCGCAGGTTGAAAGCTGGTGAGTAAAAAGCAGGTGGCAAAAGGGCGTGTCAAATAAACTCGCGGAGAGCTTGTATTTATACACCCAGTATCTCGAAAATTGGAGGGCCCCGCTTGTCAATGGCTGTTGCTATTCTAGCAAAAGGAAGGTGTTTTTACGGACCTTCGGCTTAAAGCCTTCGTCCATGTCGCAATATAAATTTATCTTTACAATAAATTGATATTGCGAGGGGCTACTTTTGGGGGCCTTCGGCTCCCGAAGGTCCTCAAAAAACACAGTTTGACAATGTTTTCCAAGTGTAAAATGTGAATAGGCACCTTCGGAACAGACACCTTCGGAGTCAGGTCGCGAATATACAAGGGCATGTTTAAGACGAAGCTGGAACGAAAAGCGGTCGTGACGAAGGATAAGACGATCATGAAGCCATATGCAGAAAAGCTTCGGCATAACGGCAGAAAAGAGGAACCGACTTAAAGATGAAAAGCCAAATTGGACCTTGAAGGATTACTATAGAGTTATTGATAAATGTAAAGGGCATCAATGTAATTTTACACGGGCTACGTCCCGTGCCTATAAATAGGTGAACAGTACTCTCGTACTGTTCACGCTGACTGGGCACACGTCTTTTTAGCATCACGACTTGTACCTTCGCTTTACATCAGTCTGAAGGTACATTTGTAATTCGTTTTCATGAATTTAATAATGGAAATGTATTGATGATAATGCTGGTATTATTACTTTCGCACTTTATATATATGTTTATTCTATTTACTCATTTACCAACTTAACAAAGGTCTTTTCCTTCGTAACCTTCGTTATATTATGTTTATACCCTTCGTACGAAGTTCATTAAACCCTCGAGGAGATAATGCTTCAGCGGACGAAGGGTATTTAATACTTAACATCTTCGTGTTGTCTTGTTCTTGATTTATAGCATTTGAGAACAAGCCCCCAACAGACAGCATGATAGATGAGTAGTTGAAATTAGGGATGACTGGATGACCGATGAATAGTAACGATGATTAGTAACGATGAATAGTGGCGACGGAAAAGTAATTATACATATCATCGATGAATAGTAACGATGATGAATAGTAATGATAAATAGTAACGATGATGAATAGTGTATGTGAATAGTAACGATGAATAGTAATGGTGAATAGTGATGGTAAATAGTGATAGTGAATAATTCGCATGAACGAACGATGAACGATGAATAGGAACTATGAACGAACGGACGAACGATCGAATGATCGAACGAACGAACGATCGGAATTTCGGCAGCATAACGGCAGGAAAAAGATTATTTGGACAAACGAACGGATGAACGATCGAATTATCGGACGAACGAACGATCGGAATTTCGGCAGCATAACGGCAGGACAAAGATTATCTGGAAGAACGATGAATAGGGACTATGAACGAACGATGAACGATGAATAGGGACTATGAACGAACGATGAACGATCGAATGATCGAACGAATGAACGATCGGAATTTCGGCAGCATAACGGCAGGACAAAGATTATCTGAAAGAACGATGAATAAGGACTATGAACGAACGGTGAACGATGAATAGGGACTATGAACGAACGATGAACGATCGAATGATCGAACAAACGAACGATCGGAATTTCGGCAGCATAACGGCAGGAAAAAGATTATTTGGACGAACGAACGGACGAACGATCGAACGATCGGACGAACGGACGAACGAACCATGAACGATCGGACAAACGATCGAACGATCGGACGAACGAACGAACAAACTAAGAATAGGGGGATGAACGATCGAAGAACGATCGAACGATCCTTGTGCTAGTGTGTGCTTGTGTGGAACATGGAGTGGGTGTGTGTGTGGGGGGGGGAAGAGAGTTGCCATGAAATGGCTTGGGGTGGGATGAGAGGAGGCCCTTGCCCCTCTATTTATAGCCATGGTGGGGGATTAGGGGGAGGGATGAGAGGATTAGGGGGAGGATGAGAGGATTAGTGAAGATTAACATGTATTTGTCTTGTATAAGTGTAATTAGCTTGTAGAGCTCACCGTATGACACTGGAGGCATACGTATACGTATGAGCATGAAGAAAGTTATGAAGAAAATATTTATAGGGACTTGAAAAATGATTCTGAAGGTATTTCTCAAGAGGAAAATACTTGGAGATATATTGGTGGAATATCTGGGCAATATTTCTGGAAAGAACTTGAGGGGGGATTACTGGGGAAATATCTGGGCAGTATTTCTGGAACGAATTTGAGGGGGGTCACTGAGGAAATATTTGTAGGATATTTTGAGGAGGATTTTGGAGAGAATATAGACCACTATAATTTATTTGCTGATATCAACTTGCAAACAAACATTTTGAAATGAAATTTGAAATTCATTTTGAATTTAGAGCGAGTTTGAGAAAATTTCAAGATTTGAATTTTTGGGATGCTACATCCGCCGTCCTACTCCTCCTCTCTTTCCTCCTCCTCAGGAAACCACCCACCATATTTGTCCAACAACCTGCAATTAAGAGTAAACAAATAAGCACATATAAAAAGATGTATTTAAAAACAGGTGCGAAATAAAAAGTCATATAGCATTACATCGATTAAAAATAATCTTCATATGTGTCGGGGTTAGCCGGATCATAACTCTCATCATCACTATCAAGCATTTCAATCTCCACACCATCGGAAGACGCAAGTTCGTCATTAATGTCATTGCCTTCAAGGATTACTAAGTCATTATCATTTTGCACCTCATCATCCTCCTCATCAACAACCATTTCAATATCTACGTCCATTCCGATAGCTTCGGTTAAGTCTATCTCAAATCGCCCTTCTAGCCCATCTTCTTGGAAGAACTCTCCATCATATGTGTCCGGGTCTAAGTTGTAATCTTCATCGTTAGGAACAGGTAACCTCCCGTGCGGCGATACCTTATACACAACATCCCAACCCTTAAGATGTTCTTTCGTTTGACACGCATATGGGAGATAATACACTTGTGTGGCCTGTTGGGCAACGATATAGACATCGTCTCCTGCTAAGGTGGAATCTTGTCGAATTTCGACTATCCCAAGATTAGAATGTGTTCGTCTCGTCACTTGAGGGTCAAACCAATGACATTTGAATATCACTGGAGTAAGAGGTTTGGAACCATAAAAATTGAGCTCATATATTTCTTCGATTCGTCCAAAATAATCGACATTGTCAAGGCCCGGCGTAAAGACCCCAGAACACGTTGTTTTCCGATTGGGCCGACTTTTGTCATAGTGTGTTGTGCGAAAACGGTATCCATTGACGTCATACCCAGAATATTTCTTGACCCTATAAGCAAAGCCGTTGGCTACTTGTCTCAACTCGGCACTCATAGACGGATCTCTTTGGCCCTGCAAGTATTCGCAAGTTAAAAGACGCTAAATTGAGTTTAAAGACGTATCTCTTTTACAAACTAAGCACGTACCTTATGTTTGAACCAGGAAATGAAATCAGGCAACCCATTTCTCGCACCCTTTCTAAGAAGAGCGTCATATTCCTGTGGAGTGGGGTCCCTTGATCGACGCCAGAATTCATGAAGAAATTGTTCCATGTATGGCGTCACCTCTTCAAGGTTGGTCAATACGTATAGCATGATATGCCGCCACTCTTCATGTGTCAGGGTCTTGGTGGTCGAGCCACTTGCGCTTCCGAGTTGGCCTCGAAATATGCTAAGGTTCGATTCATTGTCGCCATCATTGTAACGAGGGGGTGGATTATGCACGCTCGGCAGTTTGTCACCATAATAAGTTGTTGTGAAGTTTGAGACCTCCTCTAGAATGTATGCCTCTGCAATGGAAGCCTTGATTTTGCATTTATTTCTACATTTCTTTTGAATAGTCTTTAGACATCTCTCGATTGGATAGCACCAACGTCCCTGCACGGGGCCCCCCATTCGTGCCTCATAGGGGAGATGAAGAATCAAATGCTGCATTGGATTGAAGAAGCTAGGTGGAAATATCTTCTCAAGCTTACACAGTAACACGGGGGCCAATCTTTCCAAGTCTGCAACCACGGCCCGAGATAACTCTTTTGCACAAAGCTGACGGAAGAAATAGCTCAACTCTGAAAGCGCTAGCCAGACATGCTCAGGGACATAGCCTCGAACCATCGCAGGAAGAATCCGTTCAATCCATATGTGGAAGTCATGACTCTTCATCCCTAAGACTCGCATAGTAGATAAGTTCACCCCCCTACTCAGGTTAGCTGCATATCCATCAGGGAACATCAACATCTTTATCCACTGAAGTACTTCCTTCCTCTGGGCCCTGCTTAGGACGAAATCGGCCTTAGGCCTTCTCCACGTCTTTCCGCCACTTGGCGGCTTCATCTCTAGTTTTGGTCTATCACATAACGCTGCCAGATCCACTCTTGCCTTCACATTATCCTTTGACTTATCAGGAATGTCCATAATTGTTGCCCACAGTGCCTCGGCAACATTCTTTTCAGTGTGCATCACGTCAATGTTGTGTGGAAGGAGCAGGTCATCATAATAGGGGAGCCGAGTCAAGCCAGACTTATGTGTCCACATATGCTACTCACCATATCCCACAAAACCACCTTCTGTATTGGCCACGAGCCCATCTATCTGTTGACGAATTTTGGCACCAGTCATTGTTGCAGGTGGGCGGTCTGTCACTACGACACCTTTCGTAAAGTTCTTGATGTCTAGGCAGAATGGATGGTCAGCAGGAAGAAATTGTCGATGTTTATCGAAGGACGAATATTTGCCACCCTTTTTCAACCAAATGAACCTGAGAGCTTCCTTGCAAACTGGGCATGGGAACTTACCGTGAACACACCAGGCACAGAATAGCCCATACGCCGGTAAGTCATGCATGGAGTACTGGTACCAAACATGCATTCTGAAGTTTGTCTTCGTAGCTCGGTCATATGTCCATACCCCTTCCTCCCAGGCACGTACCAATTCATCGATCAAAGGCTCCATGTACACACCCATTTTGTTCCCCGGGTGTCCGGGAATTATCAACGACACGAATATATTCTGCCTTTGAAAGCACACACCAGGGGGGAGATTGATTGGGATAACACACCAGGAGAAAGTTGTGAGACGCTATGTGTAGAAACCTAGAGGACTACACATGAAATCATAGAGTTTCAATGTGGATCTCTTAGGTTTCTACACATAGTGTCTCACAACTTTCTCAAAACATTCTAAAATTTTTATAACAGCCTGTACATATGATATCATGACACGTGGATAAGTTTCATGATTTTCTGACTTTGTTTGTGTTTTATACAATTTTTAAACATGTGGATGCCAAGTTCACGGCCATGTTTAGTGAGCATGTTGCTCGAAGTTTCCGGTACGCTTCTGAAATCGGTCGTAACTTATGCTAAGTAACATGAATATCATTTTTTCATGCACGGTTTTCTAAGTTTCGAGTGACCTGCAGTTCAAATTTGAATTTTCCGAAGAATTTCAAATAAATGAACTAAATCTACTAACGATTGAAAACTCTGTTATAATTGTCCACAAATGATACATGTAGGTCTACATAGTGTAGGAACATACACAAAAAGTTTGGTAGACAAAATAAAAAAAATAAAAATATACTTTGTCGAGTGTCTAGAGATGACACTCGGCAAAGCCGCCTTTGCCGAGTGCCTACTATGTGGCACTCGGCAAAGAAGCCTCTTTGCCGAGTGCCAGCCATTGGCTCTCGGCAAATACTGACGGCCGTCAGCTTTGGGACGGCCGCTGACGGCCCTTTGCCGAGAGCCCCCTTTGCCGAGTGTTTGACACTCGGCAAACTTGTCTTTGTCGAGTGCCGTCCTGTGCCGAGTGTTCAGCACTCGGTAAAGAGGCTCTTTGCCGAGATCCTAACTTTGCCGAGTGCGGCACTCGGCAAAGCCTTCTTTGCCGAGTGCCCAACAAAAGGCACTCGGCAAAGAATACAACACTCGGCAAAGACTAGGATTCCGGTAGTGGTAGGGGTGTAACTAGATCGAATATGGATGGATATCATTGAAATCATTTTTTTTATATTTTTAATTGGATTCAAATTTGAATATAGATAGCTTCGAGTATGAATACAAATATGAAAGTCCTCGAATGAAAATACGAATAGTCGCATGTCAAATACGGAACTAGCCAGACATGGCTAATGTCGATAACGATTTTTTGTCAGATATTGTGTAAGCCAATATTCCACGCATATCATGGTTGTTGTAATCATTTAGCCACTCTTTGAGTCCAAATATTTTTTAGAATTATATGTGGACATATATAGTGCCTCCATAAAAATTCATGAATTTTTAAAGATATTTGGGTATTATTGATTTCTTTCTGAAAAAAATCATCAAAATGCAATTAAATTCATAAAATATTCTAGTGTCGACCAAAAAATGCAAATAAGTTACTAATACTAATAAACATTCTATAAGAAGATACTATCAAGTCCTCATATGAAAATGATAAAGTAGAGTATTATTGATTATGTTGAAACTTGAATAATTAGAGTGCTTTCACAAGTAACTCACACAACAAGTGGAAATGAAATGAAATGAAATAAACTCTGCCATCTTGTGGATTTTATAGTCCAAACATTTTTGTGGATTATGTAAGTAAAATGGACCCCGACCCATTTGGCAAAGTGATTTTGGTGTTTGATGATCAACATAACCTTATGGACTAATATTTCCCAAGTGTTTGTGTGTTGTAGTTCACAGGATGTGAAGTGGACTGTTCTGAGGCTCTGAGGATGCAACACCTCAAAGAAGACATTATAAGACCCGTATAAGACATTACAAAGTCATATTGAAGTCACTTTATTCACAATATAAAATCTACTCAAAATGATATGGATTAAACGAGATGTAGAGAATTTTATAAGATTTCCAAAAAGTCCAAAATCATCAAAATCGGAGTTTGGAGCTAAAAGATACGCCCACAATACAAAGTTGGAATTGCTGAAAAAACTACAGCAGGATAGGAGATGGTTCGTCGAACTGTATAGTGTGCCAAATTTGCTCAAAATGATATGGATTCAAATCCGAGATGTAGAGAATTCCATAAGCTTTCCAAAAAGTATCGAAATTGGAGTTCGGAGCTAAAAGTAATGGCCAAAATACGACAAGCAAGCATGGCTGTCCGGTGCACACCGGACTCTCCGGTGCGCCATCTTCGGAAGCTCTAACGGCTACCTTTAACGGCTAGTATACGTGGCATGTCTGTTGCACCACCGAAAAGTCCGATGCACCAGTCCGGTGCGCAGCAGAAAGCTACAGAACTGCTTTCCAACGGCTAGTTTCGAGTTGGGGCCTATATATACTTCACCCAACCGGCCATTTGAAGGTGTGAGAGCTCAAGCAATATACCAGGAATATTGTAGATATTTCCAAGTGCTCATACACCCAAGTGCTTAATAGAATCATTCAGTGATTAGCGTAGGTGCTTTGCAAAGTGCTTAGATTAGTTAGACCGCTTATGCGCTTGCTCTAGGTGATTCATAATTAGTTGAGTGAGTTTAGAAAAACCACAAAACCCCTCGACTCGTGTGAGTCGTTGTAATTGTATCGAGTGGGACAAGGGTCTTGCAAGACCGTGACAACCGAGTTTGTGTCACGGCCACCACCGTGTACCAAAGGGAACGAGGCCCGTAGAGTTTCGGCCGAAAGCTCGATAGTGGAGACGGTGGGGAGCGTCCGTGAGGAGCCAGAAGCAGATCACCACTTGCGTATAGAGAAGGCCTATGGCTCTCTACGGAGTTACTCGACCAAGGTGCTTAACCCTCGCGTGTGCTTCCCTTTGTGTCACACCCGGATTTCGGGGCACCAAGACCCGGGCGCGAACATAATCACCAGGTGTGCTGGGACCAAGTCTCACACATATGATGAATCATGGCACAGGATCGAATGTCACATCTTTACTACATAACAGGAGTTCTATACAAAATAAATAAATAATTACATTATAAGGAGACAACGGTCCAGCAACCCAAAGTTGACTGGGAGACGACGGCCTAGACCTCTCACGAACACCTCATAGCATCCTTCAAGCGCCTCATCCTGTGGTACCTGCTCTTGACCTGTGGGGGGGTGTGAGACAGCAAGAGTGAGCTCACATACGTTCATAGCTCAACAAGTTGTGGGGAATAATGTGCATGAACTCGCCAAAGGTGAGAGCTCACGTGAAGTGTAAGGCTTACCAAAGAGGATGGTTAAAGCTGAGCATTGCTTTTAAAGTTGGTCAAAATTTTATTAGCAGTTACTAAGTATAAGTAAATACCAACCCAATTAAGTAGTAGAACAAAAGTAACAACATCACATGCGATGCAATGCATATGACAAATTGAATTTAGTTCCATAGATTAATCATGTGAGGGTCCGAGCTGCTCATGACCGTGAGCACGGCTAGTATACCAGTTTTACACTCTGCAGAGGTTGCGCATCTTTACCCACAAGTCGTGTTACCCATCTGCCAAGAGACGGCCAATCCCATACACCTCTACCGAGGAGGCGAGGCAGGGTAACACTACGAGGCCTTTACAAAGTTCCACTAGCTTCAGAAAACCCGCTACAGTTTATAGGAAGTTCCAATGCAGGAATCCCTTGCAGGACCGCCATCGCAGCAAAATCCTCCCGAGGGCCTCCCTAACAGGAATCCCTTGCAGGACTGCCATCGCAGCAAAATCCTCCCGAGGGCCTCCCTACACTGACCACTCCCCTACTGCCCTTGCCCCTTTCGGGTAAGGTAGTCTTCCACTAGCTTTCCTAATTAATCAGCCAAGGGCGTCCCATTAAACCCTTGTGGTAGCACTGTTTTCCCGGGTGGTCGCTCCATGTTCCAATTAACATAATGATCTTATCATGAACAGTAAATAACAAATGATAACAAAAGTGTAATCATGAATATTGTATCTCCATACCCAAAACCACATATAGCACTAGCAAGTACTACCCAGAAAGTTCAGTGGTAAACAAGGTATAAAGATAGACAAACTAGGGTATCCTATTGGGTCCCATCAAAATTAACCTATGCAGATCATTATGATTAATTAGAACATGAGTGGGTAAAAAGAAGTGATCAAGGGCACAACTTGCCTGAGACTTGAGATTCCAGGTACCAGGATGATCTTCAGGTGACTCGTAACCTCACGCTAGTCGTAGCAATACAAACAAGCAGTGTATAGGCAAAATTAACATCACACCAAACATATAAACAAAATACATAATAATAACCTACACATTAAAATAAGATTCTAGGAACAGGAATCATTAATTTTGGAGTTATAGATTTTAAGTTATGGATTTCCAAAGATTCTATGTGCTTAGTACAAGATTAATTAAGATAACAATTTTAATGTGACTTTTATGTAAAACCAGTGGCACTAAATGATAAACAATAATATTACAAAATTATAGGAACTGGAATGGGCTAATTTGGACTTAATATGAATTTTATATGGATTATACAAGTTTTACAATTATTTCTATACTCAAAATCAATTTCTAAATCTCTTTTTCCTATTTTCTTTAATTACTGGACTGGGCGCACCATTACCAGAAAGTCCAGGGGCTAGTGGGTAAGTTTTCTCAGACCCAGAGAACAACGCTGATGGACGACGGGTTCATTTTAACATTACCGAGGGGCGTTTATGCAAAGATGGTTCGGTGAAGGGGTATCGGTGAACTAGAGCCGTCCGATTCAAAACAGACGGATCCGATTAGATCAAATAGTGCGCGAACCGGTACACGACAGGGACCGTTGGATTGGAGATCTACGATCTGGGTTAGATGGCGCAGAGAGGTAAGTGCGCATCGATCTGGACCACCCATCTCATGATCAACGATACAGACCATCCACCTGGGCGCGACATCCATCATTAAATCCCCAACGTTGGCCACAGATCCACGGTCCAGAGTTTAAAGTGCCACGAGTTAATCATGCCCGCACGATGTGGATCCAACGGCCCATAGCTATTTCCCCCCCAGATCCAATCCCGATCGTTGAATCGAGAATCCAACAGCGGACAACCCCACGCCGCATCACCCCCACACCCGACCGGCGAACGGTGGCGCCATGGGCATACACGGCGGCGGACGTCGCTGGTGACTATCCAACCCGCACCTACTACCTTATCCCCTACTCCGAAGCGACCGACATGATGCCTAGAGTCTAGGGAACTGACTGGGAGCGGCTTACCAGTGAACCGTGATGAGCGCGGGCCATAGGTAGGGTGGCACGGCGGCGCTGCCCAACGGCGGTGGGCAATTACCCGAGCCCCAAACCCCGAACTAACTAGTGTAACTCGGTGCTATGAATGCAGCAGACACGCCTGAAGACTCACCTGCGATGGACACGATGCCCAGAGGGTTGCCCACGGCAAAGGGCGATCTCGCGGTGAGTAGGATCCTCTGGTGAGCGAATGGGGCCGCCGGGATGGACGCCCTTCCCCGCCCCGGCCACGGACGCATCCCAGGAGGTGAAGTGGATCCCCCCTGGATCGACATCGAGGCCACATCGATGACAAGGGCGCGCGTTAATGGTGGTGGCCATCAGCGTCCTTCCCCCGCACTGGTGATTCGATCTCTCGGTTCCCCGAGATGGTGCCCGGTCTTATACTGTGGAAGGGACAGAGTCCGAGCCCACGGCGAGTCTGGGTCCGGAGATCTCGCGAGTTTTGGTTCGGTTCTGTTATGGCGACTTCGACATCGGGGCATTGCGCGGAGTTCGGTCATGGGGCGCGCGAGCTTGGGGAGAAGACGGGCCTGCCAGTGGACCCCGCCCGTCGGTGTCCAGCAGTCAGCGGTGCGGCGCGTTGGAGAGATGGGCATGCGCGGGTGAAAACAGGGGTAGATGGGCCGAGTAAACAGAAGTTTAGGCCCGCGCCCATTTCTTCTTTTCTTTTTTTTATCATTTTATGTTTTCCATTTTAATTTGCAAGTTTCAAATTGAAATCAAAATTGAGGTTCCAACTTCAAATATATACAATCAAAAAGTACTACAGCATGAGTACAAAATATACTTTATTTAATAATTAATTATTTAATTATCCTCTTTGAACAAAGGAATATCTAGATTATAGGTATACTTTTTTTTAAACATTCATTAAAAACCACATTTGTTTTGGAAGATGTAACTTCAAGAATAAGCAATTTTTTTTTGTATGAGGTATTTTAATTAAAAACATTTAAGAATAAGATTTTGGGTGTTACAAATCCTACCCCCCTTAACAGAAATCTCGTCCTCGAGATTTGTAAGAAAAGGGATACAATAAGTTTGGTCTAGAATTTTAGTTTCTCATTTGGTTTTTTTTCTTTTTTTTTAGAATCAAAGTTTTGTTTAAAGTTTTTTTATATGGATATGTATGTCTAGCCATTTATTATGTCAGATGGGGTACGGTTATGGCAAGTATAGGTTGTGGCAAGGAAGAGTATAATAAGGTAAGACTTTATCTAGAACTGTGGATCTTGATTCATCTGGTGATCCCGCTTGATCCTTGAAGACTTGAGTTGGTGCTTATCCTTTCTTGATGAGGTTGATCATCTTCTGTCTCCAATCTCGGTGTCTCCATCTGAGCAGGGGGAATATAGTTAGGATAGCTGGGGTCTATGGGTAGGACATTTTTTTTCAATAGGTTCACATAGGTGGATTATGTAACCTATTAGGAGTGTATGGCTGAGTTGATCTATGGCACTAACTTAGGCTTAAGTGAATTAGGAGTATGGTTTTATCCTTTGTACCAGCATTAAGTAATTCACACTAGATTGGATCAGATCTAGAATAAATTGATATGATTATTTTAGACTAGATAAGACCTACATAAATTTTGGATTATCTCATGGTGGTTATTCTAGAGTGGGATACATATACTAATGAGGGCAAGATGAATCCATAAGGATAAGGTAGAATCTTTTGAGGTCAGTTAGATCTATCTTTTCAAGATACTATGAATCTATTAAAGTAATAGAGTATCTTTTAAGATAAGATGGATCTATTAAGATAAGATAGATCTTTAATGAAGGATAATCTAGATTGATTTGTTATTTTGTAAATATTCTTCGTTATGCCTAGATGTATATGCAGATGCAATTGTGGACATTACTCCACAACCCATCACACTCAATCAAAGATCCAAATCAGACAAATATCATAAGAACAAGCATTCAAGAGCATAGATACTTAAAAAAAATAGTTTTGTTTTTGTTCCTAAGATTAGGTCTCCTATTCCTAAAGGTCACTTTAGGTACGGGATTTCAAAGTGTGAAATCCACGTTTGTCTTTAGAAGTGAAAAGGTAAGAATAATCAGAGTAAAGCGGAAATAGATGAGAAAAGATTAAGATAAGTTTAGAAAAGATCAGAGTAGCAAAGTTAAGTATATAAGGGTTGTCCAGTTCTATCTAGGTTTCGTCCTATAGTCAACATTCCTCTGATACCACTTCTGTCACACCCGGATTTCGGGGCACCAAGACCCGGGCGCGAACATAATCACCAGGTGTGCTGGGACCAAGTCTCACACATATGATGAATCATGGCACAGGATCGAATGTCACATCTTTACTACATAACAGGAGTTCTATACAAAATAAATAAATAATTACATTATAAGGAGACAACGGTCCAGCAACCCAAAGTTGACTGGGAGACGACGGCCTAGACCTCTCACGAACACCTCATAGCATCCTTCAAGCGCCTCATCCTGTGGTACCTGCTCTTGACCTGTGGGGGGGTGTGAGACAGCAAGAGTGAGCTCACATACGTTCATAGCTCAACAAGTTGTGGGGAATAATGTGCATGAACTCGCCAAAGGTGAGAGCTCACGTGAAGTGTAAGGCTTACCAAAGAGGATGGTTAAAGCTGAGCATTGCTTTTAAAGTTGGTCAAAAATTTATTAGCAGTTACTAAGTATAAGTAAATACCAACCCAATTAAGTAGTAGAACAAAAGTAACAACATCACATGCGATGCAATGCATATGACAAATTGAATTTAGTTCCATAGATTAATCATGTGAGGGTCCGAGCTGCTCATGACCGTGAGCACGGCTAGTATACCAGTTTTACACTCTGCAGAGGTTGCGCATCTTTACCCACAAGTCGTGTTACCCATCTGCCAAGAGACGGCCAATCCCATACACCTCTACCGAGGAGGCGAGGCAGGGTAACACTACGAGGCCTTTACAAAGTTCCACTAGCTTCAGAAAACCCGCTACAGTTTATAGGAAGTTCCAATGCAGGAATCCCTTGCAGGACCGCCATCGCAGCAAAATCCTCCCGAGGGCCTCCCTAACAGGAATCCCTTGCAGGACTGCCATCGCAGCAAAATCCTCCCGAGGGCCTCCCTACATTGACCACTCCCCTACTGCCCTTGCCCCTTTCGGGTAAGGTAGTCTTCCACTAGCTTTCCTAATTAATCAGCTAAGGGCGTCCCATTAAACCCTTGTGGTAGCACTGTTTTCCCGGGTGGTCGCTCCATGTTCCAATTAACATAATGATCTTATCATGAACAGTAAATAACAAATGATAACAAAAGTGTAATCATGAATATTGTATCTCCATACCCAAAACCACATATAGCACTAGCAAGTACTACCCAGAAAGTTCAGTGGTAAACAAGGTATAAAGATAGACAAACTAGGGTATCCTATTGGGTCCCATCAAAATTAACCTATGCAGATCATTATGATTAATTAGAACATGAGTGGGTAAAAAGAAGTGATCAAGGGCACAACTTGCCTGAGACTTGAGATTCCAGGTACCAGGATGATCTTCAGGTGACTCGTAACCTCACGCTAGTCGTAGCAATACAAACAAGCAGTGTATAGGCAAAATTAACATCACACCAAACATATAAACAAAATACATAATAATAACCTACACATTAAAATAAGATTCTAGGAACAGGAATCATTAATTTTGGAGTTATAGATTTTAAGTTATGGATTTCCAAAGATTCTATGTGCTTAGTACAAGATTAATTAAGATAACAATTTTAATGTGACTTTTATGTAAAACCAGTGGCACTAAATGATAAACAATAATATTACAAAATTATAGGAACTGGAATGGGCTAATTTGGACTTAATATGAATTTTATATGGATTATACAAGTTTTACAATTATTTCTATACTCAAAATCAATTTCTAAATCTCTTTTTCCTATTTTCTTTAATTACTGGACTGGGCGCACCATTACCAGAAAGTCCAGGGGCTAGTGGGTAAGTTTTCTCAGACCCAGAGAACAACGCTGATGGACGACGAGTTCATTTTAACATTACCGAGGGGCGTTTATGCAAAGATGGTTCGGTGAAGGGGTATCGGTGAACTAGAGCCGTCCGATTCAAAACAGACGGATCCGATTAGATCAAATAGTGCGCGAACCGGTACACGACAGGGACCGTTGGATTGGAGATCTACGATCTGGGTTAGATGGCGCAGAGAGGTAAGTGCGCATCGATCTGGACCACCCATCTCATGATCAACGATACAGACCATCCACCTGGGCGCGACATCCATCATTAAATCCCCAACGTTGGCCACAGATCCACGGTCCAGAGTTTAAAGTGCCACGAGTTAATCATGCCCGCACGATGTGGATCCAACGGCCCATAGCTATTTCCCCCCCAGATCCAATCCCGATCGTTGAATCGAGAATCCAACAGCGGACAACCCCACGCCGCATCACCCCCACACCCGACCGGCGAACGGTGGCGCCATGGGCATACACGGCGGCGGACGTCGCTGGTGACTATCCAACCCGCACCTACTACCTTATCCCCTACTCCGAAGCGACCGACATGATGCCTAGAGTCTAGGGAACTGACTGGGAGCGGCTTACCAGTGAACCGTGATGAGCGCGGGCCATAGGTAGGGTGGCACGGCGGCGCTGCCCAACGGCGGTGGGCAATTACCCGAGCCCCAAACCCCGAACTAACTAGTGTAACTCGGTGCTATGAATGCAGCAGACACGCCTGAAGACTCACCTGCGATGGACACGATGCCCAGAGGGTTGCCCACGGCAAAGGGCGATCTCGCGGTGAGTAGGATCCTCTGGTGAGCGAATGGGGCCGCCGGGATGGACGCCCTTCCCCGCCCCGGCCACGGACGCATCCCAGGAGGTGAAGTGGATCCCCCCTGGATCGACATCGAGGCCACATCGATGACAAGGGCGCGCGTTAATGGTGGTGGCCATGAGCGTCCTTCCCCCGCACTGGTGATTCGATCTCTCGGTTCCCCGAGATGGTGCCCGGTCTTATACTGTGGAAGGGACAGAGTCCGAGCCCACGGCGAGTCTGGGTCCGGAGATCTCGCGAGTTTTGGTTCGGTTCTGTTATGGCGACTTCGACATCGGGGCATTGCGCGGAGTTCGGTCATGGGGCGCGCGAGCTTGGGGAGAAGACGGGCCTGCCAGTGGACCCCGCCCGTCGGTGTCCAGCAGTCAGCGGCGCGGCGCGTTGGAGAGATGGGCATGCGCGGGTGAAAACAGGGGTAGATGGGCCAAGTAAACAGAAGTTTAGGCCCGCGCCCATTTCTTCTTTTCTTTTTTTTATCATTTTATGTTTTCCATTTTAATTTGCAAGTTTCAAATTGAAATCAAAATTGAGGTTCCAACTTCAAATATATACAATCAAAAAGTACTACAGCATGAGTACAAAATATACTTTATTTAATAATTAATTATTTAATTATCCTCATTGAACAAAGGAATATCTAGATTATAGGTATACTTTTTTTTAAACATTCATTAAAAACCACATTTGTTTTGGAAGATGTAACTTCAAGAATAAGCAATTTTTTTTTGTATGAGGTATTTTAATTAAAAACATTTAAGAATAAGATTTTGGGTGTTACACTTTGCATAGAGGCACCAATGAGGATTAGTCGGAACCTTACGTGGTTTCGGATACCTCAGTAAAAATACCGGTGTCATCCACGAGAGTTTGCATCTCTACCTTGCTCTTTACCTTCTGCATTTATATTAAGTATTTAAGTTTCAATCTCGCCTTTCTAGTTATATTATTTAGGATTGAAACTTAGGCTTTGCGGTAGAGATAGCAACACTTAGACAAAACCTAGTTTGCACATTCTAGGTTGTTTATTTGGATAGGTTTTGCTCTAGAGATTTAATTGTGGCCTAGTTTAGAGATAGTTTTTAGAAGTCCTAATTCACCCCCTCTTAGGCGTCACCATTTCCTACAAGTGGTATCAAAACCCGGTTTGGCTCATTTGAAACATTTAGCTTCACCACTAATCGAGCCGATGCTTTTTAGAGGAAGCGAATGGATACCCATAGGCCACTACACTTCGACAACACTAACTTCCCATATTATAGTGCTAGAATGGCTTGTTACCCAGAAGCGGTTGATCTAGATGTTTGGAGAGTCACTCGTGACGGGATGAAACCACCTAAGAATCCCGAGAAGTTCACCACGAGTGACGAAAAAAAATTCATTTGAATGCTAGATCCAAAAATTGCTTTAGGGCTGGGCATTCGGTTTTTTTGGAACTTCGGTTTTGGTTTTTTGGTTTTCAAAAACTTCGGTTTTCAAATATTAGAAACCGATCGGTTTTCTAGAAAATTAAAAATCGATAAGTTCGGTTTCAGTTTTTTACTTTGGTTTTTTTGGTAAAAACAGAATACCAAACTTATATTCAAATAAGGATACATGACAACACATTACACATTATTTTAAAAAGTATAAATTATATATGTATAAATATTTCAAAATATATCATACATCACATACAAATAAGTGAATAGCAATTTGATTGCATTACACATTTAATTCACATAATCAAATAGTCGAAATTTTGAATTCATAAAGTTTGGTATTTAGTTTTTTGGTATTTCGGTTCGGTATACGGTGAAAACCGATTACGATACCGAATACCGAAATTCTCAAATGTAAAAACCGAACCAAACTACCAAAAAACCGAAATTTCGGTTCGGATCGGTATGGTTCGGTTCGGTTTTTGGTTTTCGGTAAAAAATGCCCACCCCTAAATTGCTTGTATGAATCTCTTAGCATGGAAATTTTCAATCAATTATTTACCTTGAAAACTGCTAATGATATTTGGCTAAAATTGCATGAGCTCCATGACGGCACATCTAATATCCGTGAGCAGAAACATTGCCTAGTCTTAAATGAGTATAATTCTTTCGCTATGAAAGAAAACGAGCTTGTTAGAGACATGTATTCACACTTAATCTTGTGATTAATGAGCTCAACTCTATTGGAATTAATAAGCTAGGTAATGTGGATATTGTGAGGAAGATCATTTCCCTTCTACCACAACAAAGATATGGGAGCATCATCACCATCCTTCACAACCTCGAGGACTTAAGCCAAATGACCCCGACGATTGTGATTGGAAAAATTGCAGCATTTGAGATGTCGCGGAAAACGGGTCAACAAGAGGAGCCTACTTCTTCAAAGCCATATGCTTTTGCATACGATGAACACAAAAAGATGAAAGGAAAGAAGAAGGCTCTAAGTTCAAGTGAAGAAGAGGAAGAGGAAGAAGACGACGAAGAAGAAGATGGTGATGATGATGATGATGATGATGATGATGATGATGATGATGATGATGATGATGATGATGATGATGATGATGATGAACCCTCAACATCATCCTCCGACGACGAAGATACAGTCCAACGCGTATGAAAGGGAAATGTGCCCTTGGGCCATTTCTAAGTATTTTGGTGATTTAGTGTTCAACACAAATGCTTAAGTGTTAAACTATGCCAAATGGTGGACAAAGTGCAAATCAATACAAAGGTATGATTCTAGACTTAGTACATTGGTTTTTGTGTACTAACATATTTGTCTAAGTGCTAGAATCAGAGAAAATACAATTGGATAAGTCTTGGCTCGAGCAGCCAAGACTCTGCTCGGTCTGGGTACACCGAACTGTCCGGTGGTGCACCGGACAGTGTCCGATGGTGCAGGCTAGCTCTGGTGAAAAGGCTGCTCTCGGGTCTCGATGGCGGCGTACGGCTATAAATCACCGGACTGTCCGGTGGTGCACCGGACAGTGTCCGGTGAGTCGGCTGCGGCGAAGTCGCCGCTCTCGGGAACTAAGTCAACAGCGTACAGCTATAATTCACCGGATTGTCCGGTGAGTCACCGGACTGTCCGGTGAGCCAACGGTCGGGAGCGCCAACAGTCGGCCGCGCAATCCGCGCGTGACGCGTGGCCGAGCCAACGGTCGGATGGGAGCACTGGACTGTCCGGTGTGCATCGGATAGTGTCCGGTGCGCCAACGGCTCCAAGTCTCCAACGGTCGGCTGCGCCAGAATAGGAAAGAAATCCGCACCGGACAGTGTCCGGTGGTGCACCGGACTGTCCGGTGCGCCAGTCGACAGAAGGCAAGAATTGCCTTCCTGGATTGCTCTCAACGGCTCCTAGCTGCCTTGGGGCTATAAAAGGGACCCCTAGGCGCATGGAGGAGGACACCAAGCACACTTTGAGCATTCTTGATCATTCACACTTCGTCTTTGCATACTTGTTCGACATTCTTAGTGATTTGAGCTCCGTTCTAGTGAGAACTTTGTGATATTCATTAGAGCTCAAGTCTTGGCCGTGTGTGTGCGTATTTGATGTGGACTTGTGTGTGTTGCTCATCCCATCCTTACTTTCGTGTTCATTTGTGATCATCTTTTGTAAGGGCGAGAGACTCCAAGTTGTGGAGATTCCTCGCAAACGGGATATAGTAAAAGAAAAAGAAACACTGTGGTATTCAAGTGGATCTTTGGATCACTTGAGAGGGGTTGAGTGCAACCCTCGTCCATTGGGACGCCACAACGTGGAGTAGGCAAGTTTTGACTTGGCCGAACCACGAGATAAACCACTGTGCCTCTCTGTGTTGATATCTTTGTGGTTATTGTGTCTTGCAAGAATTCCTCTCTAGCCACTTGGTTTTATTGCTCTAACACTTAATCAAGTTTGTGGCTTCAAGTTTTAAGTTTTTACAGGATCACCTATTCACCCCCCTCTAGGTGCTCTCAATTGGTATCAGAGCCGTTCTCTTCACGTAAGAGACTAATCGTCCGAAGAGATGGATCCTAAGGGCAAGGGGATGGTGGTCAATGATAAGGAGAAGGAGTCCTTCATCAATGATCCAAAAGATGACAAGCCTACTGACTCGGGCTCGAGCCACAAAAGAAAAGACGGGAAGAAGAAGAAAACAAGGCGCATCAAGGAGATAGTCTACTACGACAGCGACGAATCTTCCTCTTCCCAAAAGGGCGACGACGACTACGAGAAAAACAAAACGGTCAATTCAAACTTTTCTTTTGATTATTCTCGTATTCCGCAAAGCTCCAATACTCATTTGCTTTCCATTCCACTCGGCAAACCTCCTCACTTTGATGGAGAGGACTACGGATTTTGGAGTCACAAAATGCGTAGCCAATTGTTCTCTCTCCATCCAAGTATATGGGAGATAGTTGAAAATGGAATGCAATTTGATAGTACGGATAGTCCCATATTCATCAATGAACAAATTCATAAAAATGCACAAGCTACTACTATTCTTTTAGCGTCATTGTGCAGGGATGAATATCATAAGGTGAGTGGCTTGGATAACGCCAAGCAAATTTGGGACACCCTCAGGATCTCTCATGAGGGAAATGACGTCACCATGCTCACCAAGATGGAGTTGGTGGAGGGCGAACTTGGGAGATTCACAATGATCAGGGGAGAGGAGCCAACCCAAACATACAACAGGCTCAAGACCCTCGTCAACAAGATAAGGAGCTATGGAAGCACGCGATGGACGGACCACGACGTCGTCCGCCTAATGCTAAGGTCTTTCACTGTCCTTGATCCACATCTTGTAAACAATATTCGTGAAAATCCTAGGTACACCAAGATGTCGCCCAAAGAAATACTTGAAAAGTTCGTAAGCGGGCGGATGATGATCAAGGAGGCAAGATACGTCAATGAGGCGTTGAATGGTCCAATTCATGAGCCTCAAGCCATTGCTCTTAAGGCAACAAATAACAAGGAGGCGCTACCTAGCAAGGTGGCACAAGTTGAGGTGGTGGGGCTCAATGAGGAAGAAATGGCCCTCATCATCAAGCGCTTCAAGACGGCGCTAAAAGGCCGCAAGGAGCATCCCTAAAAGAACAAGACGAAGGGAAAGCGCTCCTGCTTCAAGTGCGGTAAGGTTGGTCACTTTATTGCTAACTGTCCCGATAAGGATAGTGACCAGGAACAAGGAAAGAATGGGAAAAGAGAGAACAAGAAGGTTTACAAGAAGGCTAAAGGCGAGGCACACCTTGGAAAGGAGTGGGATTCGGATTGCTCTTCGTCCGACTTTGACGACGAAGGACTCGCCGCCACCGCCTTCAACAAATCGTCTCTCTTCCCCAATGAGCATCACACATGCCTCATGGCAAAGGAGAAGAAGGTATGTACTCGAAACAATACTACTTATGCTTCTTCAAGTGAGGATGAATCTAGTGATGATGAAATAGACTATGCATATTTATTCAAAGGCTTAGATAGAACTAAAATTGATAAGATCAATGAATTGATTGATGCTTTGAATGAGAAAAATAATCTTTTAGAAAAGCAAGAAGATCTTTTATATGAAAAGCATGATAAATTTGTAATTGCACAAAATTCTCTTGCATTAGAAGTTAAAAGAAATGGAATGCTTTCATGTGAATTGTCTACATGCCATGAATCTATTTCTAGCTTAAAGAGTATCAATGATGACTTGAATGCAAAACTAGAAATAGCTAATAAATCAACCTCTTGTGTAGAACATGTTGTGATTTGCAATAGGTGTAAAGATTTTAATGTTGAAGCTTGTAGTGAACACCTAGTTTCTATTTCTAAATTAAATAATGAAGTGGCTAGTCTCAATGCTCAACTTAAGACTAGCAAAAATGAATTTGATAAATTAAAATTTGCAAGGGATGCCTATACTATTGGTAGACATCCCTCAATTAAGGATGGGCTTGGCTTTAAGAGTGAAGCCAAGAACTTAACAAGTCATAAGGCTCCCACTTCCGCTAAGGAAAAAGGGAAGGCTCCTATGACTAGTATTAATCAAAAAGAATCATGCCTTCATTTATAGTGATAGAAAATTCACTAGAAATGCTTGTAGGAATTATTCTTATGATTCACATGCTATGGTTGCTTCTAGTTCCTATATGCATGGTAGAAATAGGGCTAGAAATGTTCATTATGATAGGAGTTGTAATGCATTCGACTCTCATGCCATGATTGGTTCGAGTTCAAACTTTAATGGTAGATCTAGGAAGAATGTTATGTCTCATGCTCCTAGAAAAGTATATAATGGGTATACCACTGTCTTTCATGCTTGCAATGCTAAGTTTATTCTTTCATGTAAAAATAAAAAGGTGATTGCTAAAAAGGTAGGAGCCAAATGTAAGGAAGATAAAACTTGCATTTGGGTTCCTAAGACTATTGTCACTAACCTTGTAGGACCCAACAAGATTTGGGTACCTAAGACCCAATCCTAATTTGCCTTGAAGGTTTATGCATCCGGGGGATCAAGCTAGATTATCGACAGCGGATGCACAAACCACATGACGGGGGAGAAGAAGATGTTCACCTCCTACGTCAAGAATAAAGATTCCCAAGATTCAATCATATTCGGTGATGGGAATCAAGGCAAGGTTAAAGGCCTAGGCAAGATTGCCATCTCAAATGAGCACTCTATCTCCAATGTATTTTTAGTAGAGTCGCTAGGTTATAATCTTTTGTCTGTTAGTCAATTGTGTAATATGGGATATAATTGCTTATTCACAAATGTAGATGTGTCTGTCTTTAGAAGGTGTGATGGTTCATTAGCTTTTAAGGGTGTACTAGACGTCAAACTCTATTTAGTTGATTTTGCAAAGGAGGAGGCCGGTCTAGATGCATGCTTAATCGCTAAGACAAGCATGGGCTGGCTGTGGCATTGCCGTCTAGCACATGTGGGGATGAAGAACCTTCACAAACTTCTAAAGGGAGAACATGTGTTAGGTCTAACAAATGTGCATTTCGAAAAAGATAGACCTTGTGCAGCTTGTCAAGAAGGTAAACAAGTGGGGAGTGCTCATCACATCAAGAACGTGATGACTATATCAAGACCCCTGGAGCTGCTGCATATGGACCTCTTCGGACCCGTCGCCTACCTCAGCATCGGGGGAAGTAAGTATGGTTTAGTAATTGTTGATGATTTTTCCCGCTTCACTTGGGTATTCTTTTTGCAGGATAAATCTGAAACCCAAGGGACCCTCAAGCGCTTCCTAAGGAGAGCTCAAAATGAGTTTGAGCTCAAGGTGAAGAAGATAAGGAGCGACAACGGGTCCGAGTTCAAGAACCTTCAAGTGGAGGAGTACCTTGAGGAGGAAGGAATCAAGCACGAGTTCTCCGCTCCCTACACACCACAGCAAAATGGTGTGGTAGAGAGGAAGAATAGGACGCTCATAGACATGGCGAGGATGATGCTTGGAGAATTCAAGACGCCCGAGCGGTTTTGGTCGGAAGCTGTAAACACGGCTTGCCACGCCATAAACCGAGTCTATCTCCATCGCCTCCTCAAGAAGACATCATACGAGCTTCTAACCGGTAACAAACCCAACGTTTCGTATTTTTGAGTTTTTGGGAGCAAATGCTACATTCTGGTGAAGAAAGGTAGAAATTCAAAATTTGCTCCCAAAGCTGTAGAAGGGTTTTTGTTAGGTTATGACTCAAATACAGAGGCGTATAGAGTCTTCAACAAATCATCGGGTTTGGTTGAAGTCTCTAGCGATGTTGTATTTGATGAGACTAATGGCTCTCCAAGAGAGCAAGTTGAGCTTGATGATGTAGATGAGGATGATGTTCCAACGAACGCGATTCGTACCATGACAATTGGAGACGTGCGACCGCAGGAACTCAATGAGCAAGATCAGCCTTCTTCCTCAACGAGGGTGCACCCCCAACCCAAGATGATGAACAGGTACCTCAAGTGGAGGCGTGTGATCAAGGGGGAGCACAGGATGTCCAAGTTGAAGAGGAAGAAGCACCACAGGCCCCTCCAACTCAAGTTCGAGCGATGATTCAAAGGAACCATCCCGTCGACCAGATTTTGGGTGACATTAGCAAGGGAGTAACCACTCGCTCTAGATTAGCTAATTTCTGTGAGCATTACTCTTTTGTCTCTTCTATTGAGCCTTTCAGGGTAGAAGAGGCCTTGCTAGATCCGGACTGGGTGTTGGCCATGCAGGAAGAGCTCAACAACTTCAAGCGTAATGAAGTTTGGACACTGGTGTCGCGTCCCAAGCAAAATGTTGTGGGAACCAAGTGGGTGTTCCGCAACAAACAGGACGAGCACGGGGTGGTAACAAGGAACAAGGCTCGACTTGTGGCAAAAGGTTATGCCCAAGTCATAGGTTTGGACTTTGAGGAGACTTTCGCTCCTGTGGCTAGGCTAGAGTCGATTCGTATTTTGTTAGCCTATGCCGCTCACCATTCTTTCAGGTTGTACCAAATGGATGTTAAGAGCACTTTCCTCAACGAGCCAATCAAGGAGGAGGTGTACGTGGAGCAACCCCCTGGCTTTGAGGATGAACGGTACCCCGACCATTTGTGTAAGCTCTCTAAGGCGCTCTATGGACTTAAGCAAGCCCCAAGAGCATGGTATGAATGCCTTAGAGACTTTTTAAGTGCTAATGCTTTCAAGGTTGGGAAAGCCGATCCAACTCTTTTCACTAAGACATGTGATGGTGACTTATTTGTGTGCCAAATTTATGTCGATGACATAATATTTGGTTCTACTAACCAACAGTCGTGTGAAGAGTTTAGCAGGGTGATGACTCAAAAGTTCGAGATGTCGATGATGGGCGAGTTGAACTACTTCCTTGGGTTCCAAGTGAAGCAACTCAAGGACAGCACTTTCATCTCCCAAACGAAGTATACGCAAGACTTGCTCAAGCGATTTGGGATGAAGGACGCCAAGCCAGCAAAGACTCCAATGGGAATTGACAGACACGTCGACCTCAACAAAGGAGGTAAGTCCGTTGATCAAAAAGCATACCGGTCCATGATAGGTTCCTTGCTTTATTTATGTGCTAGTAGACCGGATATTATGCTTAGTGTATGCATGTGTGCTAGATTTCAATTCGATCCAAGGGAGTGTCACTTAGTGGCTGTGAAGCGAATTCTTAGATATTTAGTCGCTACGCCTTGCTTCGGGATCAGGTATCCAAAGGGGTCTACCTTTGACTTAATTGGATATTCAGACTCCGATTATGCTGGTTGTAAGGTTGATAGGAAGAGTACATCAGGGACGTGCCAATTTCTTGGAAGGTCCCTGGTGTCATGGAGTTCTAAGAAACAAACCTTTGTTGCCCTATCCACCGCTGAGGTCGAGTACGTTGCCGCAGGACAGTGTTACGCGCAACTACTTTGGATGAGGCAAACCCTCCGGGATTTTGGCTAAAATCTGAGCAAAGTCCCACTCCTATGTGACAATGAGAGTGCTATCCGCATGGCGGACAATCCTGTTGAGCACAGCCGCACAAAGCACATTGACATCCGGCATCACTTTTTGAGAGACCACCAGCAAAAGGGAGATATTGAAGTGTTTTATATTAGCACCGAGAACCAGCTAGCCGATATCTTTACCAAGCCTTTAGATGAAAAGACCTTTTGCAGGCTGCGTAGTGAGCTAAATGTCTTAGATTCGCGGAACTTGGATTGATGTGTAGTATACATGTGCATTATGCTTTGATCATGTTTCCTTATGCATTTTGTTGTTTATTTATGGTGCTCAAGTTGTACTCATGATCCCCGGACCTCACAAGTCCAATTGCAAGTGATGCACTTATTTAGGGGGAGGCATGCTACAACTTGACCCTTTGAGACTAATCGTGTGCTTGAGTTTACTTGATTTAGTCTCAAAGGTAGATTGAAAGGGAAAGGTGAACTTGGACCATGCAAGACTTCCACTTCACTCCGATGAGAGGGTAACTCACTCCAAGTTCGTCTTCAATTTCTTATTTGCCTTTTTACTCTTAGTTGAAGATTTTGGTGAGGCAATGGAGTTTAAGGGCCAAGATTGATCCCGTTTTGGTGCTTGATGCCAAAGGGGGAGAAAATAAGGCCAAAGCAAGAAATGGATCAGCTAAGAAATGGATCAGCTACCACTTGAGAATTTTGAAAATAGTAGAATAGAGTTTTGTTTTGTCAAAATACTCTTATTGTCTCTAAGTTCTAAAAGTCTGTCTCTTGTGGGGAGAATGCTTGATTATGGGAAAAAGGGGAGTTTTTAAATCTTTGATCAATTTCTTTTGGAATACCTCTCTTTATGTCTCAACAAGTGAGTTTGACTTAGAGATAGGAAATTGTGTTTGATTTGCAAAAACAAACCAAGTGGTGGCAAAGAATGATCCAAATATGCCAAATTTGAATCAAAATCATTTCTTGTTTGAAATTGCATTGATATTGCACTTCTTTTAGTTGCTTTATGTTGTCTTGGCATAAATCACCAAAAAGGGGGAGATTGAAAGGGAAATGTGCCCTTGGGCCATTTCTAAGTATTTTGGTGATTTAGTGTTCAACACAAATGCTTAAGTGTTAAACTATGCCAAATGGTGGACAAAGTGCAAATCAATACAAAGGTATGATTCTAGACTTAGTACATTGGTTTTTGTGTACTAACATATTTGTCTAAGTGCTAGAATCAGAGAAAATACAATTGGATAAGTCTTGGCTCGAGCAGCCAAGACTCTGCTCGGTCTGGGTGCACCGGACAGTGTCCGGTGGTGCAGGCTAGCTCTGGTGAAAAGGCTGCTCTCGGGTCTCGACGGTGGCGTACGACTATAAATCACCGGACTGTCCGGTGGTGCACCGGACAGTGTCCGGTGAGTCGGCTGCGGCGAAGTTGCCGCTCTCGGGAACCAAGTCAACAGCGTACGGCTATAATTCACCGGACTGTCCGGTGAGTCACCGGACTATCCGGTGAGCCAACGGTCAGGAGCGCCAACGGTCGGCCGTGCAATCCGCGCGTGACGCGTGGCCGAGCCAACGGTCGGATGGGAGCACCGGACTGTCCGGTGCGCCAACGGCTCCAAGTCTCCAACGGTCGGCTGCGCCAGAATAGGAAAGAAATCCGCACCGGACAGTGTCCGGTGGTGCACTGGACTGTCCGGTGCGCCAGTCGACATAAGACAAGAATTGCCTTCCTGGATTGCTCTCAACGGCTCCTAGTTGCCTTGGGGCTATAAAAGGGACCCCTAGGCGCATGGAGGAGGACACCAAGCACACTTTGAGCATTCTTGATCATTCACACTTCGTCTTTGCACACTTGTTCGACATTCTTAGTGATTTGAGCTCCGTTCTAGTGAGAACTTTGTGATATTCATTAGAGCTCAAGTCTTGGCCGTGTGTGTGCATATTTGTTGTGGACTTGTGTGTGTTGCTCATCCCATCCTTACTTCCGTGTTCATTTGTGATCATCTTTTGTAAGGGCGAGAGACTCCAAGTTGTGGAGATTCCTCGCAAGCGGGATATAGTAAAAGGAAAAGAAACACCATGGTATTCAAGTGGATCTTTGGATCACTTGAGAGGGGTTGAGTGCAACCCTCGTCCATTAGGACGCCACAACGTGGAGTAGGCAAGTTTTGATTTGGCCGAACCACGGGATAAACCACTGTGCCTCTCTGTGTTGATACCTTTGTGGTTATTGTGTCTTGCAAGAATTCCTCTCTAGCCACTTGGTTTTATTGCTCTAACACTTAATCAAGTTTGTGGCTTCAAGTTTTAAGTTTTTACAGGATCACCTATTCACCCCCCCTCTAAGTGCTCTCAGCGTAGGAAAGGTAATGGGGACGATTCGCAAGATTGATCTAATGGGTGTGCCCCTACAGGTTGAGGGTCTTCTCTTTAACATTGATAGGAAAAAGCAAAGAAAGAGAGGATGCTTCGTATGCGGGGAGAAGGGCCACTTCAGGGATAACTATCAAAATATGGTTGAACCCATAAAGAGGAGGAGCGAAGGCAAGGCGCTTACAGGTGTTAAAACTTGGGATGACTCTTTAAGCGAAGATGAACGTCCAAGGACATGCAGCCACCGCACTTCACGGTCATCACACCAATGCCTTATGGCAAGAGGTAAAACAAGTATCCCATCCTCTAGTGATGATAGTGAGGATGAATGTGATGATGAGGGAAAACCCTCCTTAGATGAACTTGTGCATGCCGTTAAATTTTGTGAGGATATCTGCGCTAAACAAAAGGCCCAACTTAAAACTTCAAAAAATAAGTTGATTAGCTATCAAAATGATTATAAATGTTTGCTAGAAAAATTTTAAACATTTGCAAATTTGAATTGTGAGCTAACAACTAAAATTGAGCAATTAGAGTCTAATGCTCCATCCTCAACTACCGATGATAGCCTTACCAAAAAGAATGAAAAACTTAAGGCTAAGTTAGCTAGCTCTCAAGAAGCTATTGAAAACTTGTTAGAGAAAATGGAAATTCTTAGCATACACAATAATGAGCTAACTATTAAGCTAGAAAACATCGGCAACACCACAAAGTCATCTTTAATTGAAATTCCTGAAATCATTAAGAAAGATGCTTCTACTTCTTGCTTTGATTTAATTGATGATTGTAATCCTTACAATCAAGTTCTTGTTAAGAATGTTGTTATAGAAACATGTTCGGATAAGATTGCAATGGAAAATGAGCAATTAAAGCAAGAGGTGGCTCGCCTTGGCAAGGCCTTGTATGACAAAAAAGGCAAAGCTAAACAAATCCAACCTCCTTAGGATAACACCACTGCGAGAGTGAACAAGCCTATGGAGGGACAAACTGTGATTTGTAGGCTATGCCACAAGTCTTACCAATGCAAGGCGAAGATCGAGGATAAGCAAAAGCAAGAGCTCAAGCTAACAAGCAAAATCTCTAATACCTACATCAATAAGATGGACAAAAAGGCCGTTGCACCATATTTGATCAAGAAGAAAAAGAATGGAAAGGTGATAGCGATCAAGGCCAACAAGCAAGCCAATAAAGGAAAGAGGGTCAAACACATCTGGGTGCCAAAAAATTTATTTCAACGATGGAAAGCACCAAGAAGGTTTGGATCCCAAGAGGGAAGTGAGAAGTCCGAAGGACCTACAAAAATTTGGAGACATAGAAAAATTGGGATGTATATCATGGGATGCATCATATTGGATCAAGTCTATTGCCAAGTGGGTTAGTGAATACTTTGGATCCAAATTCTCCACCCATGACTAAGGTAACTAGATTTATTGTATTTCTTTGTTTTTATATATGAGTATCTATTTTCTTATATCTAGTTTTAACCTTACATGCCTAGTTTTTACATGTTGTATTTACTTTTGATTATAATTGCATGCATACTAGGTCAATCATATGGTAGGAATGCTTGTTTTCAACTCATCAGCAAACCTATATGGTTTAGAATGTTTAGTTAAGCATGACACATACCTTATTTAACATTCCTAAGTAAATGACACTAATGCTTCAAAGTTTATATCCTACTAGTGGTATTCTCCAAATGGTGTCATTTTGACTTATATGTGACAATGATCGGATTATAGATAATTTGCCCCTCTTGATATCAAAATCAAATTACAAGTCTCCTATAAGTATTCAAAACTTGTATGCACACTTTCAGGGGAAGGTTACTCTATAATCTAAGTCTTTGAGACTAATACTTGTTTTCAAGTCTATTATGTGTAGTAGTCTAATTAAAGGAAAATGGAGTTCCCAGAGAAAGACAATAAGCTTCCACTGCAAATCTACAAGAATTTTCAATTGATTCCACAAGTGGTTTCATTCCACGATTGGTATCATTTACATGTCTTCTCCAGAAATTGATTATACTATATTACAAATCTTATGCTTCCTGTATTGCTATAAATGCATATGTTGTCATAATATATCTTTTACCTATGCATAGGGAGAGTTAGTCTAATCAATCATGTCTTGCCCCTCTCTTTCTCATGTGCTTTTCCTAAGTAGAGGATCTTCGATAGAGGGAGTATATCTTCGCCTATGACAAAGGGGGAGAATATTCTTTTAAAGGGGGAGAACACTCGTTTAGGGTGAGTAAGATTTTAAAGCTACAAGTCATAAATCCTTTAGAGGACATGACTTTGCTTCATATATGCTTTTAATGTCTTCCTTTTTGGTGTTTGATTCCAAAGGGGAGAAGTTTTAGGGACCAAAGCAACTCAAAATATATCAAACACTAAACACCACCCAATTTCAAAAATTTAAAATCTTGATCTTACAAGTGGTTTTGGTTTTACAAATATCTTTGGTCCAAAATAGTAAGTATGTGGACTATGGAGTTATGGGGAGGCTTAAGTCCATAATCTCACATTGTGGGGACATTCATGCATCCTAGCAAGTAGATTGCATAGTTTCATCAAAATATTTGATATATTTGCTTGTTTTGGTTGTGTTGTCATCAATCACCAAAAAGGGGGGATTGTAAGTAAAATGGACCCAACCCATTTGGCTAAGTGATTTTGGTGTTTGATGATCAATATAACCTTGTGGACTAATATTTCCCAAGTGTTTGTGTGTTGTAGTTCACAGGATGCGAAGTGGATTGGACTGAGGCTCTGATGATGCAACACCTCAAAGAAGACATTATAAGACCCATAGAAGACATTACAAAGTCATATTGAAGACACTTTATTCATGCTAAGAGTCCAACACATCAAGAAGTAGAAGTGGAATGCAAAGCTACAAAACAAAAGTGAAGTTGACAAAGTTGAGACGAAGGGCTGACTGAATTGGAAGTGTTTCACAATATAAATCTACTCAAACTAACATGGATTAAACTCTTAGATGTAGAGAATTTTATAAGCTTTACAAAAAGTCTAAGATCATCAAAATCAGAGTTTGGAGCTAAAAGATATGCCCACAATACAAAATTGGAATTGCTAAAAAAACTGCAGCAGGATAGGAGCTGGCTCACCGGACTGTCCGGTGTGCCAAATTTGCTCAAAATGGGCTTCAACTTTAGGATGTAGAGAATTTCATAATCTTTCCAAAAAGTACAAGATTATAGAAATCGGAGTTCGGAGCTAAAAGTTATGGCCAAAATACGAAAGGCAAGCATGGATGTCCGGTGTGCCATGTCCGGTGCGCCATCTTTGGAAGCTCTAACGGCTACCTTTAGTGGCTAGTATACGTGGCATGTCCGGTGCACTACCGGACAGTCCGGTGCACCTATCTGGTGCGCAACAAAAAGCCGCAGAACTGCTTTCCAACGACTAGTTTCGAGTTGGGACCTATTAATACTTCACCCAACCGGCCATTTGAAGATGTGGGAGCTCAAGCAACATACCAAGACATATTGTAGACATTTTCAAGTGCTCATACACCCAAGTGCTTAATAGAATCACTCGGTGATTAGCGTACGTGCTTTGCGAAGTGCTTAGGTTAGTTAGACCGCTTATGCGCTTGCTCTAGGTGGATCCTAGTTAGTTGAGTGAGTTTAGAAAAACCACACAACCCCTCGGCTTGCGTGAGTCGTTGTAATTGTACCAAGTGGGACGAGAGTCTTGCGAGACCGTGACAACCGAGTTTGTGTCACGGCCGCCACCGTGTACCAAAGGGAACGAAGCCCGCGATGTTTCGGCCGGAAGCTTGATAGTGGAGATGGCGGGGAGCGTCCGAGAGGAGCCAGATCGCCACTTGTGCTTGGAGAAGACTCGTGGCTCTCTACGGAGTTACTCGACCGAGGTGCTTGGCCCTCACGTGGGCTACCCTTTGCATAGGGGCACCAACGAGGATTAGTCGAAATCTTGTGTGGTTCCGGATACCTCGGTAAAAATACCGGCATCATCCACGAAAGTTTTGCATATCTACCTTGCTCTTTACTTTCCGCATTTATATTAAGTATTTAAGTTTCAATCTCACCTTTCTAGTTAGATTATTTAGGATTGAAACTTAGACTTTGCGGTAGAGATAGAAACACTTATACAAAACCTAGTTTGCACATTCTAGATTGTTTATTTGGATAGGCTTTGCTCAATAGTGTAATACCCAATTTGTAATATATAATAAAAGAGGAGAAAAGTCATTTCCTATATTTTATGTGTGTGTTGAATTTATTCATCATTCCATGTGAGCACCTTATTTAAAAACAAATGATTAAAAAAATCATTAAATGGTGCATCATGCTGAGACTTTATTATGTGTGTATTTGTGACTATGTAAAATAATGTTGATAAAAATATATTAGAAGCCAAGTTGGAAATAATTATGAAATTGGAAACACTAGAATTTGAGGAGGAAAAGCATTAGATATCATCAAATAAATTTCTTAAAAATAAATCAATTCATCTCATGTCATATTCAAGTGGGATATTTAATTTGGAGATAAGTTTGTCACAGAATTCGAATTTAAATTCAAATTGGAGTTTGAATTAGAAAAAGGAAACCAGAAAAGGAAAGAAAAAAAGAAAGAAAACGGGAAAATGGCACATGGGCCCAAACTACCTCTGCTCGGCCCAGCAGGATGCGTGACCGCGCAGCCCCGCCTTTCCCACACGTGCGTTGCGCGCTCTGTTACCTGACTGGTGGGGCCGGTGGGCAGGTCCGTCTTCCTCGCGGCGCCTGAACAACCATCCTCTGTATGCGTGCGTAAAACCAGGCCGGAATTCTAGGGTGTGGCACCGTCGTCGTCCAGCTCACTTTGTTGCAACCGAATGTGTGGCGGCCGCCGGGAATCACGGACCGAACGCGACCAGCGCGTCCCTCAGCCTCCCGCCGAAGTCGCCGCGCCCAACTACCATCACCGTATTTGCCGCTGGCGATCCCAGTGACAGTACCGGCCGAAGCGTGGGGCTCCAACCCTGCGGGTCTTAACTGGGACTTGCCTCGGGCTATAAAATCGGGAACCGCCCCTCTCGCCCTCATACCTCGCCCCATCTCCATTGCTGTCGTGGGGAGGACTCGCGTTGAATGCCGTCGCTACACTCTCTCCCCACTGCTAATGCTAGGAGTCGCACAACTTGGTGGAAGGTTTCCACTGGGTGGTGTAGATCGTGTGCGTGGAAGATTTGGTGCTCAGGAAGCCTCGGCGGCGCAGCAATTTCTTGCCGGAGCCAACCTCTCGCTGCTGACCCGCAGGTTCCCGTGGCCAGGGCTGTCCGCGCTACCAACCGTGGTGAGAACTCCTGTACCAGTCTCGCAATCCACTCCTCTCCGTTTTGCGCATGATCGCGTTAGGTTTAGAGCTCGTCTGCACTCAGGTGGGAGGCTTCGTCTATGGCGCCGCCGTGCCTCAGCCTTGCGCTGTCGGTCTGGCGCCGGTGGGAGTGTGAGGAAATAAGGGAGAAGCGTAGATAGCCGTTGATTCCTCGATGAGCGATTCAGATTAGATCGTGTGCCCCCTTCGCGAGATTCGCTTTGAACCGTTGGATCGCGATCGGGCGGCTACGGTTCGATACTGGTTCATAAACACGCGCTATGATCTGGTCCACCCACGTGCGATCGGATGGCTCAGAGACCTCCATACCCCTTCGGCCATCCACAAGCGCCCCTCTAAAATCAAGTAATCAACCCGCAGTCCTCGGGTGCTGTTCTTTAAGTCTAGGAAACCTTGCATAGAGCCCCCTGCAGTCCTCTGGTTTTGTGCGCCCAGTCCAAGGAGTTAAGAAATCAAATAAATGGATTTAGAAAATGATTTTTAATGTTTAAATAATTGCTAGAATTTGTATAAACCATAGAAAATTCATATTAAGTCCAAATTAGTCCATTCAAATTTCTACAATTTTATAATATTATTGTTTATCACATAGTACCTCTGTTTTGACATTAAAGTCACATTAAATTTATATCCTAATTAATCTTGTATCAAATACATAAAACCTTAGAAAAGTCATAACTCCTTCGTTTTAACTCCGATTTGATCCGTTCAAGTTGCGTTAGTCTCATAGAAACACGTAGATCATTATTACTTAGTTTGTTCTTATGTTTGGTGTGATGTTAATTTTATCTATACCATGTTTGTTTGTATTGCTACGACTAGCGCGAGGACACGTGTCATCTGAAAAGCAAGTTGGTACCTGGAATCTCAAGTGCCAGGCAAGTTGTGCCATTGATTCACTTTTGTTACCCAATAATGTTCTTTATAATCATTTACCATGCATAGGTTTAATTTTGATGGGACCCAATAGGTCACCCTAGTCTGTTTATCCATTTCTCCTTGTTTACCCCTGAATCACATGGGTAGCTTTTGCTATTGCTTTATATGGTTTTGGGATTAATATTTCATTATATCCATGTTCCAGTTATTTTGTTATTTTATTTATGTTCATGTCAAGATCATTATATTATTGTTAATTGGAACATGGAGCTTAACTTGAGAAACACGTGCCACCACAAGGGAGAAATGGGACCCCTTGGCTGACTAATTAGGAAAGCTAGTGGAAGACTACCTTACCCGAAAGGGGCAAGGGCAGTAGGGGAGTTGCATGCAAGGAGGTTCTCGGGTTGATTTTACTGCGATGGCGGTCAGACGGGGGATTCTTGCAAGTGCTCTTCCCATAAACTGTAGCGAGTTTTCGGAAGCTAGTGGAACTTTGTAAAGGCCTCGTAGTGGATCCCTAGCCATTCACCTTGGTAGTGTCTAAGGGCCTAGCTAACCCTGGCGACATGGGAAACACGACTTGTGGGTAAAGGGTACAACCTCTGCAGAGTGTAAAACTGGAATACTAGCCGAGCTCACGGTCAGGAGCGGCTCAGGACTCTCCGATGATTAAATTATGGAACCTAAACTCAATTTTTCATTTGCATTTGCATGGGTTTATTATTAATTTTGTTCTACTATTTTATTATGGCTTGGTATTTATTTACACTTAGTAACTGCTAATAAAATTTTGACTAACTTATAAAAGCAATGCTCAGCTTTAACCCCTATTGTTGATAAGCCTTACACTTCATGAACTCCCACCTTTGGTGAGTTCATGCCACGTTATTCCCCACAACTTGTTGAGCGATGAACTTGTGTGAGCTCACCCTTGCTGTCTCACACCCCCCCCACAGGAGAAGAACAAGTGGTTCAGGAGGAGCCACGTATCGAGGAGTTCGATTCGATCTAGGTGGCGTTTCTCAGTTGACATTGGCGCCGACGATCCTTAGTTCGTGTTATATTTATCTTTTATTTTGTAAGTCTTCCGCTATGTAAGAAATACTCTGATTGTTATGACATTTATCTCTATACACTCTGTTATTATATGTGTTGTCTTCTTTGGCGCATGTATGAGATGCACCTGGCTTTGTCCCTTAAAGCCGGGTGTTACAGAAGTGGTATCAGAGGAAATGTTGACTGTAGGACGAAACCTAGATAGAAATGGACAAACCCTTACCTACTTACCTTACTCTGATTCATTCTATACTTATCTCATCTTGATCCTGTCTCACCTTTTGTTGTTCTACTCTAATTACTCTTATCTTCTCTATTCTAAGACATGACAGATTTCACACTTTGGAATCCCTACCCCTTTGACATTTTAAGAGATAGGAGACTTAAGACGAAATTAAAATTATTTTCTCTATTAAAAATGTTGGTTGATTGTTCTGATGATCAATGCCTGATTTGCTTCTTTGATTGATTGAAGTATTATATATGGACATCTTAGCATGTACCACCATAAGGTAATGAATTAACTTCAGTATGTGACACACTAATCTACTTAGCTAATAAATCCCCCGTAGTAACATTCCTTGTAATTACTCGCCTTGTCTGCAATCCTTTCTTTCTTACCCTGTGTTCCTAACCCAGATGGGCTACCCCTATACTGTTAGAAGAGAGTAGTATAGACTTGATCCTTGGTATGTCATGGTTAAGAAAGGCAAAGGCAATATATACACTATTCTAAGGGAACCATAGAACTCACCAGTTCCAAAGAAGAAAGATTTGAAGTTGAAATTGCAGTAACTACCACCATCAGACTAGCGGCACACTTAGTAGATGAGAAGGTTGTGGGTGAAAACATCCGTGCAGTTAGAGATTTTCCGAATGTCTTTCCAGAAGAGTTACCAGGAATGCCACCAGATAGGGAAGTTGAGTTGGTCATTAATCCCTTATCTAGGACTGCCCCTATTTCTAAACGGCTATACAGGGTGTTCGTAGAAAAACTAAAGGAACTTAAGAAGCAATTAATGGAATTACAAGAGGCTGGGTATATTCGTCCGAATTCTTCACCTTGTGGAGCGCCAGTTCTATTTGTACAGAAGAAAGAAGGATCGCAAGGAATGTGCATGGATTATAGGTCCCTTAACGATGTCACTGTGAAGAACAAGTATCCATTACCCCGCATTAAGGATTTATTTAATCGGATGAGAGGTGCAAGGGTATTCTCGAAGATTGAACTCCGATTAGGTTACCATCAAATGAAGATTAGGCCATCGGATATTCCCAAGACGGATTTCTCAACCCGATATGGTTTATATGAGTTCACTGTTATGTCATTTGGACTAACCAATACACCAGCCTATTTTATGGATCTTAAGAATAAGGTGTTCATGATTTGGACAGATTCGTCATGGTTTTTATCGACGATATTCTTATTTATTCCAAGAGTGATAGTGATCATGAGGAACATCTGAGATTGGTGCTACAGAAGCTACGAGACAATCGACTCGACGCCAAGTATAGCAAATGCGAGTTTTGGATTGACGAGGTGCCATTTCTTAGACATATCATTTCTAATGGAGGAGTATCAGTGGATCCTGCTAAAGTCAAGGAGATAGTGGCGTGGAGCATACCCACTATAGTTACGAAGATTCAGAGTTTCTTGGACTTGCAGGGTATTATCGAAGATTTGTTGAAGGATTTTCTAAGATTGCTAAGCTTATGACCTCGCTTCTGGAGAAGGGAAGAGAATTTAAGTGGGACGAGAAGTGCCAAGATAGCTTTGGTCAACTAAAGAAGAGGTTAATGTCACCACCAGTGTTGGTTATGCCAGATCTATAGAAGGGATTTGATATTTATTGTGATGCGTGTGGCCAAGGCTTAGGATGTGTGCTCATGCAAGAAAGACATGTGATTGCCTATGCGTCTCGTCAGTTGCGGAAACATGAATTGAACTACCCCACTCATGACTTAGAATTAGCAGCTGTTGTGCACACACTTAAGAGATGGAGGCATTATGTCATGGGAAACAAGTGTCAAGTATGCACGGATCATAAGAGTTTGAAGTGTATATTCACTCAGAAGGATCTCAACCTTAGGCAACGCGGTTGATTGGAGCTCATTAAGGATTATGATTTGGAGATTCACTATCATCCGGGCAAGGCAAATTTGGTTGCAGATGCCTTAAGTCGAAAGGAGCATGATCATTCAGTTGTTGTTGCCCAGCTACCCGATGAGATTGTTGAGGATTTCAGGAGACTTAACCTGGGGATAGTTGCTCACACTGAAGGAGTTACTATTGATGTGGAACCTATCTTGGAACAAGAAATCCGCAAAGGACAAATTGGGGATGCTAAGATACAAGAGATTAAGGATCTGATTACTGAAGGTCGAGGTCCGGAATTTACGGAAGGTGAGCAAGGCACCGTATGGTTCAAGAATAGGATATGTGTTCCTGATTTTAAAAGCCTTCGTGAGACTATACTGAAGGAGGACCATGATTCGGATTATTCTATTCATCCTGGTAGTACCAAGATGTACCAGGATTTGAAGCGGAAATATTGGTGGTATGGATTGAAGAGAGATGTGGCTGCACATGTGGCTATGTGCGATGTATGTCAAAGAGTTAAGGCTGAACACCAGAGGCCAGCTGGATTACTGCATCCACTGAAGATACCCGAGTGGAAGTGAGAAGAGATTGGTATGGATTTTATTACTGGATTGTCTCACACCTCGAAAGGATACGAGTCTATATGGGTGATTGTGGATAAATTGACTAAAGTGGCTCATTTCATTTCGGTCAAGACTACTTATAAGATATCTCAATTGGCAGAGTTATATATGGCACGGATTGTATCTCTACACGGTGTACCGAAGAAGATCATTTTGGATAGGGGATCACAGTTTACCTCCAGATTTTGGAAAAGTTTTCATGAGAATATGGATACGAAGTTGAATTTTAATTCGGCCTACCATCCTCATACTGATAGACAGACTGAAAGGACTAATCAAGTATTGGAGGACATGTTGAGAGCTTATGTCCTTCAGCATGGTAGTAGTTGGGACAAGAGTCTACCTTATGTTGTGTTCTCATAATAGTTACCAGGCCAGTCTGAAGATGTCACCGTGCGAGACTCTATATGGCAGGAAATGCAGGATTCCTCTACATTGGATCAGACTAGAGGAAGACAATTCTTTGGACCTGAACTTATTTAAGAGGCAGAAGAACAAGTCTGTATAATCAGGGAGAACTTGAGAGTAGCTCAAACCAGGCAAAAGAGCTATGCTGATAATAGAAGGAGACCATTGGAATTTGAAGAAAGATATTATGTGTATGTCAAGGTGTCACCACTTCGTGGAATGAGGAGATTCAAAGTTAAGGGCAAATTGTCCCCTCGCTTTATTGGACCCTTTAGAGTTTTTTTAGGCAAGTTGGAGAGATGGACTATCAACTCGAGCTACCTGATAATCTATCTGATTTGCACAATGTGTTCCACGTATCTCAACTGAAGAAGTGTCTTCGTGTCCCTGAGGATCAGTTACCAATGGAAGAGCTCAGTGTTCAGGGAAATTTGGTTTATATGGAGTATCCGGTTAAGATTCTTGATACATTGACTCAAGTTACGAAAAATAGGGTAATAAAGATGTGCAAAGTGCAATGGAGTCACCATGGAGAGGATGAAGCAACTTGGGAGAGAGAACAAGAGCTTCGCATAGATTTTCCCCATCTTTCCTCTAGCCCTTCTTAAATCTCGAGGACAAGATTCTTTTTAAGGGGGGTAGGATTTGTAATACCCAATTTGTAATATATAATAAAACAGGACAAAAGTCATTTCCTATATTTTATGTGTGTATTGAATTTATTCATTATTCCATGTGAGCACCTTATTTAAAAACAAATGATTAAAAAATCATTAAATGGTGCATCATGCTGAGACTTTATTATGTCTGTATTTTGTGACTATGTAAAATAATGTTGATAAAAATATATTAGAAGCCAAGTTGGAAATAATTATGAAATTGGAAACACTAGAATTTGAGGAGGAAAAGCATTAGATATCATCACTTAAATTTGTTAAAAATAAATCAATTCATCTCATGTCATATTCAAGTGGGATATTTAATTTGGAGATAAGTTTGTCACAGAATTCGAATTTAAATTCAAATTGGAGTTTGAATTAGAAAAAGGAAACCAGAAAAGGAAAGAAAAAAAGAAAGAAAATGGGAAAATGGCACATGGGCCCAAACTACCTCTGCTCGGCCCAGCAGGATGCGTGACCGCGCAGCCCCGCCTTTCCCACACGCGTGTTGCGCGCTCTGTTACCTGACTGGTGGGGCCGGTGGGCAGGTCCGTCTTCCTCGCAGCGCCTGAACAACCATCCTCTGTATGCGTGCGTAAAACCAGGCTGGAATTCTCAGGTGTGGCACCGTCGTCGTCCAGCTCACTTTGTTGCAACCGAATGTGTGGCGGCCGCCGGGAATCACGAACCGAACGCGACCAGCGCCTCCCTCAGCCTCCCGCCGAAGTCGCCGCGCCCAACTACCATCACCGTATTTGCCGCTGGCGATCCCAGTGACAGTACCGGCCGAAGCGTGGGGCTCCATCCCTGCGGGTCTTAACTGGGACTTGCCTCGGGCTATAAAATCAGGAACCGCCCCTCTCGCCCTCATACCTCGCCCCATCTCCATTGCTGTCGTGGGGAGGACTCGCGTTGAATGTCGTCGCTACACTCTCTCCCCACTGCTAATGCTAGGAGTCGCACAACTTGGTGGAAGGTTTCCACTGGGTGGTGTAGATCGTGTGTGTGGAAGATTTGGTGCTCAGGAAGCCTCGGCGGCGCAGCAATTTCTCGCCGGAGCCAACCTCTCGCCGCTGACCCGCAGGTTCCCGTGGCCAGGGCTGTCCGCGCTACCAACCGTGGTGAGAACTCCTGTACCAGTCTCGCAATCCACTGCTCTCCGTTTTGCGCATGATCGCGTTAGGTTTAGAGCTCGTCTGCACTCAGGTGGGAGGCTCCGTCTATGGCGCCGCCGTGCCTCAGCCTTGCGCTGTCGGTCTGGCGCCGGTGGGAGTGTGAGGAAATAAGGGAGAAGCGTAGATAGCCGTTGATTCCTCGATGAGCGATTCAGATTAGATCGTGTGCCCCCTTCGCGAGATTCGCTTTGAACCGTTGGATCGCGATCGGGCGGCTACGGTTCGATACTGGTTCATAAACACGCGCTATGATCTGGTCCACCCACGTGCGATCGGATGGCTCAGAGACCTCCATACCCCTTCGGCCATCCACAAGCGCCCCTCTAAAATCAAGTAATCAACCCGCAGTCCTCGGGTGCTGTTCTTTGAGTCTAGGAAACCTTGCGCAGAGCCCCCTGCAGTCCTCTGATTTTGTGCACCCAGTCCAAGGAGTTAAGAAATCAAATAAATGGATTTAGAAAATGATTTTTAATGCTTAAATAATTGCTAGAATTTGTATAAACCATAGAAAATTCATATTAAGTCCAAATTAGTCCATTCCAATTTCTATAATTCTATAATATTATTGTTTATCACATAGTACCTCTGTTTTGACATTAAAGTCACATTAAATTTATATCCTAATTAATCTTGTATCAAATACATAAAACCTTAGAAAAGTCATAACTCCTTCGTTTTAACTCCGATTTGATCCGTTCAAGTTGCGTTAGTCTCATAGAAACGCGTAGATCATTATTATTCAGTTTGTTCTTATGTTTGGTGTGATGTTAACTTTATCTATACCATGTTTGTTTGTATTGCTATGACTAGCGCGAGGACACGTGTCATCTGAAAAGCAAGTTGGTACCTGGAATCTCAAGTGCCAGGCAAGTTGTGCCCTTGATTCACTTTTGTTACCCAATAATGTTTTTTATAATCATTTACCATGCATAAGTTTAATTTTGATGGGACCCAATAGGTCACCCTAGTCTGTTTATCCATTTCTCCTTGTTTACCCCTGAATCACATGGGTAGCTTTTGCTATTGCTTTATATAGTTTTGGGATTAATATTTCATTATATCCATGTTCCAGTTATTTTGTTATTTTATTTATGTTCATGTAAAGATCATTATATTATTGTTAATTGGAACATGGAGCTTAACTTGAGAAACACGTGCCACCACAAGGGAGGAATGGGACCCCTTGGCTGACTAATTAGGAAAGCTAGTGGAAGACTACCTTACCCGAAAGGGGCAAGGGCAGTAGGGGAGTTGCATGCAAGGAGGTTCTCGGGTTGATTTTGCTGCGATGGCGGTCAGACGGGGGATTCTTGCAAGTGCTCTTCCCATAAACTGTAGCGGGTTTTTGGAAGCTAGTGGAACTTTGTAAAGGCCTCGTAGTGGATCCCTAGCCATTCACCTTGGTAGTGTCTAAGGGCCTAGCTAACCCTGGTGACATGGGAAACACGACTTATGGGTAAAGGGTACAACCTCTGCAGAGTGTAAAACTGGTATACTAGCCGAGCTCACGGTCATGAGCGGCTCAGGACTCTCCGATGATTAAATTATGGAACCTAAACTCAATTTGTCATTTGCATTTGCATGGGTTTATTATTAATTTTGTTCTACTATTTTATTATGGCTTGGTATTTATTTACACTTAGTAACTGCTAATAAAATTTTGACTAACTTATAAAAGCAATGCTCAGCTTTAACCTCTATTGTTGATAAGCCTTACACTTCATGAACTCCCACCTTTGGTGAGTTCATGCCACGTTATTCCCCACAACTTGTTGAGCGATGAACTTGTGTGAGCTCACCCTTGCTGTCTCACACCCCCCCACAGGAGAAGAACAAGTGGTTCAGGAGGAGCCACGTATCGAGGAGTTCGATTCGATCTAGGTGGCGTTTCTCAATTGACATTGGCGCCAACGATCCTTAGTTCGTGTTATATTTATCTTTTATTTTGTAAGTCTTCCGCTATGTAAGAAATACTCTGATTGTTATGACATTTATCTCTATATACTCTGTTATTGTATGTGTTGTCTTCTTTAGCGCATGTATAAGATGCACCTGGCTTTGTTCCTTAAAGCCGGGTGTTACAAATAGATTTAATTGTGACCTAGTTTAGAGATAGTTTTTAGAAGTCTTAATTCACCTCCTCTTATGCGTCACTGTTTCCTATAGATTATATATGAACATATGTTGTGTCTCCCTAAAATATCATGAATTTCTAAGGCTATTTGTGTGTTATTAATTTCTTTCTGCAAAAATAAGAAAATATAATTAAATTCATAAAATATTCTAGGGCCGATTAAAAATTACAAATAAATTACCGAGATTAATAAACATTCTATAAGAAGATAACATAAGTTTCCACATGAAAAAATGATAAAATAAAATATTAATCATGTTGAAACCTGCATAATTATAATGATTTCACGTGTAACTTACAAAAAAGTGGAAGTGAAAAGAAAGAAACGATTATCGTCTTGTAGATTTTATGGTCCAAACATTTTTGTGGATTATACATGTTCATATGTTACACCTCCATAAAATTTCATGCATTTTAATGCTATTTATGTATTATTAATTTCTTTCTAAAAAACTCACCAAAATGCAGTTAAATTTATAAAATATTTAGTACTAACAAAAATTATAAATAATTTACTAAAACTAATAAACATTTTATAAGACGATAACCTCAAAGTCTCTAAAGTATTGTCCAAAAGTTGGAGTATATTGTTAGGTTCTTATATTAAAAAAAATAGGCTACGACTACGATCAATGCACAGGCCTCCAATATGTTCACGATCGCATGTGCCCAGTCAACTTGAACAGTGTAAAAGCAGTATGCATCACGCAATGAACGCCTGAAAAAACTTTCCTAACTGCATTTTCAATACCACCTTGGTTTATCTACCAAGTATCCCTACATGATTCTTTAACAGCTAAATGGGCAGATGCCTACTTTTCATCCCAAAACCACATATGGGTGAACCACTGGCAAACACGAAAAAGGGCTGCCAATACTAATTCCTGTGGTCTGCGACTGCGATCAAGAAACCAGATATACAAAACTTTACACGGCGGAGATTAGGATTTTCCTGCTCGTTGCTGCTTCATGCTTGCTCTCCGGGCTACATCCCACGGCTTGTGTGGCACGCCGACGCCTTGCTGCGAGGCGAAGAACGACTCGTATCCTGGGGAGTCGAAGGCAAAGCCAGTGTGCTTTGATGACTCCCGAGGGAGCATCGACATCATGTAGCTTCTCGCTTCCTGTGGGCTTAGGTGGCTGGTCTCGGGTAGCTGCACCCTGCTGTACACGTGGGGCTCGTCCTTGTGCTGCTCCTGAATTATTTGGTAGTCGTAGGGGAATAGCCACCTTTGAATCCTGAGACAACAACACAGGATCAGAGGTGGTTGACATGGTCAAGTAAAAAGTTGAACTTTGTCATAATTTCACAGGAATCAGGCATCTTACGATAAATATAGGAAATCACCAAACAGGGCAATGATCGGAACAAGGAAGATTGTCATATAGAAGAAAAAGGTGCTCATCAGAACATAAATCACAAAATACTCATTTTCCTGCAAAAACAATAAATCGTGAGGAAAGAAGGAAGCCACCACAGGAATAGTAGATTATTCGAATCAGATCAGTAAACAAGTTCACCTGTCTGTCAAACGACGTCATTATTGCAGAGTAAATGAAAATAAACATAAACCAGGCCACTATACTGCCAGCCACACTGATGTAATGCCACCTCGTTATAGAGTTGCATGCCATGAGAAGGCGGAGATTCACAGTTACCACGACACAAGTAAAGGCCATAGTGCTAACATCCCATAGGCCAAGAATCTTGCCAGATGAACCGTGACCATGCTGACTTGCAGCTGCAGTGAAGTAGAAGAACACTATTGACTGATAGAAAGCAAAGAAACCCCACACTGCAATCACTCTCCACTTGAAGAATGAATTCCTGATTCCTTCCTTGTAAAGCTGTGGGTATTTTTTTGACAGTGACGCGCTAACATCCTGAAAGGAGTCAGTTACTCAGTTTAGTGTGATGCAGGATATAACTCCATAAGCAAGTAAGAGTAGTCATATTAGTGTGATGCAGGATATAACTCCATAAGCAAGTAAGAGTAGTCATACCTTATCAAACAATCCAACTATAATTACAGGTAGTGCCGTGAAGATAACATTATATAGAGACTGAAACCAGTCATCATAAAACCGCTGACCAGAAAAGCCAGTTTGGAAAGTGAACCAGAACTGAGTTAGTGTAAATGTCAGATTCTTGTAGAAGAAGTATGTGATAACCTGCAACAGAACATCTCATATTCAGTACTTTGAACTATATAGAGTTAAAGGTGAGCAGCTATAGCCATACCTTGCAGAGTCTCAAGTAAGACCACCGTCCATGTACAAGAAGCAAATCAGTAAGAAAACGAAACTGGGCAATGGCAAAGTCGCTAGCCATAACAGCTTGCATTCCTTCTTGGCCACTGATGCCAATCCCAACATGAGCAGCTTGAATCATACTCACATCATTAGCACCGTCACCAATGCTGAGAGTTATTTTCTGAGCGCCCTTCCTAACTAAACTTGTAACCTACATATACAAATTAAATGACAGAATTTTTAAATTTTCATGTAACTAACATACTAGATTGTGCAATGAAATTATGAAACCATACAATCAATCAGAGAATATTGCCACGTTTGCTTTGAAAATGGACCTGCCAATCCTCTCTTCCTACTGGTTTGGTTTGAGGAATGGAATGGCCTAGCCAATCAACACCTCATCCCAAGTATCCACATAGGACTGGTATCACAAAAGAATTGTTAGACTGTGTGTGAGTGTGTGTGGGCCGGCATCACTGTTGGGCTGCGGCCCATTAGGGTTAGGGTTGAGTCTATATATTGTACCCCTTCTCTATGCAATACAACATTCACTCTTCTACATGGTATCAGAGCATTAGGTTTAGGGTTTTTCCTCCTCTCCCACTGCAGCCGTCGGCGGTCCCTCCCACCCAGCTGCCGCCTGCCATCGCTGCCCCCGGAAGGCCCAACCTTCCATCCCGGGGCGGCCTCCCAGCTCCACAGCCGCCAGGGAGCAGGATCCCATTTGCCACCTCCCTCCAACCCCTACAGCCGCCTGCCCTAGGACCAGCCGCCGCCCCCCGAGAGGCTCATCCTTCCCTCCCGGGGGCGGCCACACCCCAGCCGCCGGCACTCTCCCACGGCCGCCGAGGCCTCCCTCTTTCCCCCACCCTGTCCGTCTTGGATCCGGCGGCAGACAGCAGCGGCGGCGACGGCGCGCACGCGACGTTCGCAATGGCGGCGCGGGCAACCTTCGTCGTCTGCGCCGCACTCCTCATCCTGCTCTCCGCCACCAGCTCCCTCGCTTAGTCCCTGGCGGCCGTGCCGGCCAAGGCGCCGCCCTAGTCCTCCAAGGCCACGCCGGCCGCCTCACCGGCCGACGCGTCCGCGTCCACCCCAGCCGCCGCGCCTGCGCCCAAGTCCTCCAAGGCCAGCCCATCGGTGCCGGCCACCGCGCCAACCACACCGGTACCCGTGGCGGCGCCGACCATGCCAAAGCCCAAGGCCCCCGCGCACGCCACTAAGGCCGCCGCCCCGGCCCCGGCCACACCCGCTCTCGTCGCCGCTCTCTAGCCGCCCTGGCCCTTGGCGCAGACGCCGCCACGGGGCTGGGCGCGAACGCCGTGTTGGGTGCGCGCGCCCCATGGCTGTGGATCTGGCCACCGACTCCCTCTCCGCTGCGTCCTCCGCCAGCCTCCACCGAGCTCCTCTCCCCGCTGGCCATGGCAGTCGTCGCCCAAGGGACCCACCTCCCTTCCCCTTGGCCGCAGAAGCGCCGCCCGACCCCTGGTCACCACGACCCTTGTCGCCTCTCTTCCTGGCCATGGCTCCCTTTCCTCTCCCCTTTGGCTAGCCAGCTCTAGGATCGGCGGCACCATCAACGCGCCCCCTGCCCTCGCCTGAGCCGCACAGCAGCTCTTCTCTCTTCACGCCTCTCCCATCGCCGGCGTCAACCAATCCTGCCAGGTCTGGTGCAGGCCCCTGACCGGCTGGACCCGCCCCGTCGCCCTCCCCCTTCATCGCCTTCGCTGGATCCGTCGCTGCCGCGGCCTTCCCGGCCGGATCCTCGTTGCTACGACCTTCCCGGCTCGATCCACCGTCCCTTTGGCCGAATCGCGTCTTCCCGACTGGATCCATCGCTGTCGTGGCCTTCCCGACCGGATCTGTCGTTTCCCCTTCTTTTCTGTCGCGAGCGCGGACACCATGACCGGCGCAGACGCGTGCGCTGCTGTCGGCCTCCCTAGCAGGGCTCCTTGACGCCTGGACGATCGAAGAAGCAAGAAGGTCAGCCTGTCGGTGCCCTTTTGCTGTGTCGCCCTGCCGATCGTTGACGCTCGAACGTTGACCCCTCCCGAAGATTAAGCTTCTGCTATGTCTCCCGACCGCGACCACCTCGACTTCGGCTACCTCGGCATCTAGGGCTATCGTCTTCTTGGAGCACACACCGATCTCTACTTCAGTCGCATCATTCGCACCATCACGACGCTGCGACTGCGAGGGGGGGGTTCAACCCGTCGACTCCTACCTTCGGCCTCTACTCCAGTCTCATCGTGTGTGGTGCCCCCATTGCGACTGCAGGGGGATGTTAGACTGTGTGTGTATGTGTGGGCAGGCACCACTGTTGGGTTGCCGGCCCATTAGGGTTAGTGTTGAGTCTACATATTGTACCCCTTCTCTATGCAATACAACAGTTCACTCTTCTACAAGAACCGTGGTGCACCACCCTATACAAGATTAGCTGATTCCTCAAGCTAAAGAATAAAGAGCCTCAATAAGGATAATGAGAGCTGATAACAGAACGATTACACATCAGAAATGCAACTCAGAAGTACATGAGTGTACACGGTATGCTAAAGAGTAAAACCCAACCAAAGTAGTAAAAGCATCCATTGTATATTGATTAGTAATATATCTAGTAAAAAAACATGTATTCCTTTTCTGGCCTCTGTGTGTGAGTTTTTTTCCAACAAAATGCTATATTATTAATTCTTCAGTTGGTAAGATGAAAGTGGTACTGCAAGAAATGTTATTTACCTGTGCCTTTTGCAGCGGAGAAACTCGGCAGCATACAACTGAGTGGCAACTTAGACTCAATCCAAGAAGATCAACACGAAGAGTTGGGTCCAGTGCATACATCAGGCATCTACCATCAATAATGAGAGCCAACTTCCTTTCAGGGGTGCTAATCAAAGAATGTCGGGCTTCCTCGTGAAAGCTTTTCAGACTCTGTTTTACTGAATCTTTAATAACACGTGCAATTTCCACAGGGTCACCCTGAAAGGACAAGTTATGTATGGCACATGTAGGAGTAGATATGCAAAAAACTATATGTTGCTGGTGGTAAGTTAGTTTACACCAGGCTGCAATAATATGGCTGTTTATTCTTGACCCAAGTACAAACAAATAAGAAAATTGTAGCCACAAGCTACATCCAAGATAACCATCAACAAAATAGCGAAGCTTAAGCACCAAGGAAGAACAATCCACACAGAACTATGAAAACATAATGAGGTTTTTTTTTCTCGAACACAAAAGAGAGTTGCATATCATTCCATTAAGAGACAAGAATACCCCTCCCCAAGGCAACAGTAGACCAGAGCAACTAGCCTCCCACAACTAAGGGTGCATCTGGTTGAGCTATGGCTTTTAAAAAAAACTGTTGTGAGCTGCGGACTGTGAAAAAAGCTACTGTAGATTGTGGGTCATAGAAAAGTTGTAAGTTGTTTGATTCAAACAAGTATAAAAATCACCTCCTATCTCTATTTTTCTTGAAACACTCTTTATTTTCACCATTTCAAACAGCAGAAAGACAAAAGCCAAAAACCAGAGCAGCGTTGAAGGTGCTTTCAAAACTGTACTACCCAAAATTAGCTGCTTCTGCCTTCCCATGCACTTATTTGGCCTTGCCGATCTCCAACAAGAAACTGCGAATAAGTGACCTCATTGATTGGGTTGAAAAGATTGCTGCGAGGTTGCCTAACTGGAAGGCATCCCTTCTTAATCTCGCTGGGAGAACAGCCTTGGTTCGTTTCGTCCTCTCAGCCATTCCAGTCTATCTCCTCATTGCTATGAGCGTTCCCAAGTGGGTGATCAAAGCTATTGATAAAATTAGACAGGCTTTCCTCTGGAAGGGTAGAAAGGAGATAAATGGTGGTAGCTGCCTTGTGGCTTGGGAGAAGGTTATTAGGCCGCTGCATCCTGGTGGTCTTGGCCTCCCAAAGCTGCTTTACAGAAGGTGGGCGCTGCAAGCCAGGTGGTTGTGGCTACAGAAAACCGACCCTAACAGGTCCTGGATTGGTCTTGATATCCCTGTACAGCCTCAAGTCAAGGCATTGGTTGCCATTTCAGTGACCTCCCATGTGGGAAACGGTAATGATACTCTCTTTTGGATAGATAGATGGTTGAGCGGGAATTCCATCAAGGATTTAGCTCTAATAGTTTTCTCAAAGGTGTACAAGAAGTTGACCTCCTCTAGAACGGTGGCCCAAGCCCTTATTAATGGTCAATGGATCAGAGATATCAAGTTACCTCTTACTCTGGTTGGAATGCAACAATACCTTCTCCTTTGGGACTCTCTTCGTGAGGTTGTTTTGTCTCCAGAAACTGACCAACATGTATGGATGCATGAGTCATCTGGGCAGTTCTCTTCTAAATCTTGTAAAAAATGTTTTATTTTCTAGTTCCATCACCTTTAAGCCATGGAAGCGTTTATGGAAATCATGCCCCCCCCCAAAAAAGGCAAAACCTTCCTATGGCTGGCCATAAGAAATAGGTGTTGGACAGCTGACAGATTGCGAAAGTGTGGCATGTCCCACCCGGTTGTTTGCCCCCTTTGTGATCAAGAGCAAGAGACAGTCCAACATCTTCTGACTACATGTGTTTTTGCACGTCGGTTCTAGCATGACATTCTATCCCCTTTTAACCTATAACACCTTATTCCTAGTCTTGTGGAGGCCTCCTTTGTGGAGTGGTGGGGAGGAGTGATCAATCAGATCCACAAAGACAAGAAGGGCTTCGACAGTGCTATCATCCTTGGGGCATGGTGCCTTTGGCTTCATAGAAACCGAGTGATCTTCCATGAGGAGTCCCCTTCCATTGTGAAGGTGCCGAGATCCTTTCTTGATGAGCTCGCTTGCTGGGTTCTAGCTAGAGCCAAGCAGTTAGGGAGCATTGGTTTGGCTGACCGTTTCTGCTTTGTAGATGTCGGGGTCTGCGTCGCAGGTCTCCCTGTCTTGGTATGTGCTTTAGAAGTGTGTGTGTAACAGATGTAACACACAAAAATCCTATTTTAGGATTTTTAGGAAAATTCACTAAGGTCCCGTTTGTTTCCTTTCATTTTGAGGAATTGGAATCTTACTAATAGAATAGGTTTTTTTTAGAATGTGACATTCCAGCACTTTCCAAAGTTATCATATAAGTCTATCTCAAATTCATGGGGTGAGAGATGGAAATTTATTCTATAGATTTACATGCTATTTTTTCGATGTACAACTTATAACACACTCTACTACTTGCTTCGCTATAACATAAATATAATATATAACTATCTCTCTCATATGATTTAGAATAATATACAAATATATTACATATATAAATATATTAACTTAATTAGTTTTGTCTAAATTATAATTATTAAAATGGAATTCAATTCCAACGAAACAAACGGGGACTAAAGTTAAAGAGTCTTTATAATAAAGTTATAAATTAAAACTATTTTTCTAAAATTTAAATAAATGTTAAATATAAAAATTTGGCTATGTGTTTGAATTATTTTTTTAAATAATTATTATGTAAAACATCTTACATGAATTATTCCTACTGAGTTATATGTATTGTTTGAAGAATTTACTTAAATGGATAAATTAATTAATAAAAAAATGTTTTGCATTCATGTTGATTTTTTTGTTTGTTGCAATTTATGCTTTAAATAGAAAATTTACCTTAGCTCTAAACTAGACTTGAATTTCAAATTTAAAATAGAAAGTAGGAATTAGAAATAAAATATAAGCTAATATAATGTATCGATGTATATTTGATTGGTTTTTTTGTACACGACGTCCTTTAGTTAAAGTCGATACAAAATAGGATGTCACAATAAGATATTTAAGAAAAAACTCCTTTCAACTCGCGTGTAACACCCAAAATTTTAATTTTTAATTTTAATAAAAATATATTCTAAAATTCATTTAAATTGGAGGTCTAATAATGATTAGTACAAATTAACAACAATATTGTTGGAATAAAAGAGACAAGTTAGAGTTCCAAACAGATAGGATAGGATTCTAACAAATAAGTACCAGATTAGATATGTGTTACGAATCCTGCTGCGATGCGCAGGACGGGGAGGCGTACACCACGAAGGGTGAGTTAGTAGGGTGGATTGAGTGGAGGAGCGCAGGGAATAGGGCACGCAGCGTGGCGGTTGAGGAACACGATCACCAGGGCGCGTGGGGGTCGCCACTGTGATCAAGCAGCCCCCCACGCAGGTGCGACTTCTGTTGATAAAAAACCCTATTACAATCTGAGGCACCCTTATAGCTCCGGGGCCTAACAACTTTGGAGATTATTAAGGAGATAAGCTCCACGGAACAACTTAGGAGATTATTAAGGAGATAAGCTCCAGAGAGGATAAGCCTCCTAAAACTTCTCTAACACCCAACCGCCATCTAACAAATGGCTGGGCCTAATTATTCTGGCGCCTGGCATATTGCCGGCCCACAAAAGAGTCTATAACACTTCCCCCCTCCTCGACAAAGAGCTCGTCCGCGAGCGCGAACGTTGGATGCTGCTGTTTGAATTCTTCCACCTGTTCCCATGAAGTATCTGCATCTGAACGCCCAATCCATTTGACCAACACTTCCCAGACTCCTCTGTTGAGTCTGGCCCTTAGAACCTTTTCTGGCGCTGGGATAACACGCCCATGTAGAAGAGGTGGCAGTGGAACCAACTGGGATGGGGCAGGTCCCTCAAATTTCTTTAGGAGAGAGACGTGAAACACATCATGAATTCTTGCATTTGGTGGTAACTGAAGCTTGTATGAAACAGCCCCTATCCTCTGAATGACTTGATATGGACCAAAGAATTTGGGACCCAATTTGGATGGTGCAGCTGAGGTGACGCCCACAGCAGTCCTTTGTTGCAATCGTAGCCATACCCAATCACCAATGTTGAATTCCACCTCCCGACGTCGTTTATCCTGATAACTCTTCATAGTTACTTGGGCTTGCACTAGTCGGTCCTTGATTTCAGCAAGAAATTCATCCCTGTCCTGCAACTGGGAGTCAATCGCAGCCACCTTTGAGTCCCCTGCTTGATAGGAGACCATTGGAGGAGGCTCCCGTCCGTAGACAACTTTGAATGGAGAACATTTCAGTGCCGATTGATATGATGAATTATAGCAAAATTCTGCCCATGGTAACCATTTCAGCCATGATTTAGGACGGTCCACAGCTAGACAGCGCAGATACATGGTGATTATTCTGTTAACAACTTCTGACTGACCATCGGTTTGTGGGTGGAATGCTGAGCTCATTTGTAACTTCACTCCAGCCATGGTAAATAGTTCAGTCCAGAACTGGCTAGTGAAAACTGTGTCCCGATCACTGACTATCGAGCATGGCAGACCATGAAGTTTGACAATTTCGTCAAAGAAGGCCTTTGCCACTGATGCTGCTGAATATGGATGGCCTAAAGTAATAAAATGACCATACTTAGAGAACCGATCCACCACTGTTAGAACTACTGACTTGCCACCAACCTTTGGAAATCCTTCAATAAAGTCCATTGATATATCAGCCCACACCATAGAGGGAATTGGCAAGGGTTGAAGTAGGCCAGCTGGGTGAAGATGCTGAGTCTTATGTTGTTGGCAAACTGCACAGCTGCGCACAAACTCCCTAACACGTTGGAGAGCTTTAGAATTGTAAAATGATGTGCGCCACCTATGGGCTGTCTTCTGCACGCCTTCATGACCAGACTCATGTGCTTGGGCCAGAAGTTGAGGCCACAAAGTGGATGCATCCGGGATGAATACCTTGCCTTTGAACCGTAGTAAGCCATCTGCCATTGTCCAGTCAGGACTTGCTTTTCCCTCTGCCAGCTGAGCGCGGACTGCAGCCACTTGAGGGTCTGAGTCAGCCTCCGTTTGCAAAGTTGAGAAGAGATCAAAGGAAGGGGAAGAAAGGGTATACACAGTTCCTGTATCTTCCTCTCGGCGAGACAATGCATCTGCTGCGCCATTCAACTTGCCGGGCCTGTATTCCACTGTTATATCATACCCAAACAGTTTGCTGACCCAAGTATGCTGAGGGATTGTTGACAGCCGCTGATCGAGCAAGAATTTTAAGCTATAGTGGTCAGTGCGGACTGTAAAGGGTCGGCCCCAGACATATGGCCGCCAGTGTCGAACTGCCTTTACCAATCCAATCAACTCCCGCTCATATGCTGGCAATTTTTGGTGATGAAGGGACACCGGCCTGCTGAAGAAGGCTATGGCACCATCGCCTTGGTGCAGGACTGCTCCAAATCCAGAGCCGGAGGCATCACAGTCAATGAAAAACCTTTTGTTGAAATCCGGTAACTGGAGAAGTGGTGCTGTCAGCAAGGCTTGTTTGAGTTGACAGAAAGCCTCGGCTGTTTCCTCTGTCCAGTGGAATGCATCTCTTTTCAGAAGGGCTGTAAGAGGAGCTGCCACTGACCCATATCCTGCTATAAACTTGCGGTAATACCCTGTGAGTCCTAGGAAACTGCGGAGTGCTCGGATGGTCCTCGGTATGGGCCATGATTCAACTGCGTCCACCTTGGAAGGGTCCATGGCGACCCCCTGCGCAGAGACAATGTGTCCAAGGTAAGTGACTGCAGATTTACCAAATGAGCACTTGGACTTCTTAAGAACAAGGTTGTTGTCTCGCAGTAATTGGAATACTTGCTTCACATGTTGTAAGTGTTCTGTCCAAGACGAGCTATATATCAGAATGTCATCAAAGAATACCAGGGTGAACTTTCGGATGAAAGGCTTCAGTATATCATTCATCAGAGCTTGGAATGTGGATGGCGCATTAGTCAGGCCGAACGGCATGACTAGAAATTCAAAGTGACCACAATGTGTACGGAAGGCTGTTTTGTGGATGTCATCCGGGTGCATCCTGACTTGATGATAACCACTCCGGAGATCCAGCTTTGTGAAGAAACTTGCACCTCGGAGTTCATCAAGTAGCTCGTCCACCACCGGAATTGGAAATTTGTCCTTGATTGTTTTTGCATTTAATTCACGGTAATCAATGCAAAACCTCCATGTTTTATCTGCCTTCTTGACCAATAATACAGGTGACGAGAATGCTGATGTGCACTCTCGAATGATGCCTTGTGCCAACATCTGATCACACTGACGCTCAATCTCATCTTTAAGCAGTTGAGGGTATCGGTAGGGTCGTACAGCCACTGGTTCTGTACCAGCCAGCAACCGTATGTGATGGTCTTGGCGACGTGATGGTGGCAGTCCCTGAGGGTCCTGAAACAAATCAGAGAAAGAGGACAGCAGTTCTTCCATACAATCCCTGTTCTTGTCCATGGATGCAAATCCCAACACTGAGTCCCCAACCCCTGTCAATTATACCAACCTTCCCTTCCTCCAGAATGCCATTGTGTGTGTGTCAAAGTTGCAGACCACCGGTCCTAGAGATCGCAGCCACTGCACTCCTAATACGAGATCGAAACCATCAAGAGGCAAGGAATAACATGTTTTGGTGAATTTCTCCTGCCCGATGGTGAGGGTTGCTGTGATTTGACCCTTGCTTGAAATGCGTTCTCCATTGGCAACTTTTACCGATAGGCCTGGCTGGGACAGCACTTGCAATCCGAGACGTGCCACTGCAGCTTCACTGAGGAATGTGTGAGTGGATCCTGAATCCACTAGTGCAGTTAAATTGATGCCGTTGATTGTGACTTGGAGCCTGAGAGTATCTGTGATGCCTATCCCAGTCATGGCCTGAAGAGAAATTCCCAAGTCGACTGGTAATGGAGGTTCTGTGGTTGTATCCTCTTCTTCCAATTCAAGCAAGAATATACCACGGCCTGAACACTTGTGTTCTGGTGAATATTTTTCCTTACAGTGGTAGCATTCTCCACTGGCGCGTTTGGCGGCTAACTCATCTGGAGATAGGCGCCTAAAACGTGGTCGGTTGGCCGTAGTTGCTGCCGGTCGTGCCATTGTTGGTGCTGCAGGTTTGGAGGGTACTTCCAGAGCTGCTGTGGACTGTCCAGTGGAGCTGCCCGTGTGCATCAAACGTCGTTCATACACCCTGGCCAGATGCATAGCACGCTGCAGCGTCTCTGGAGTTTGTAATTCCACATCAGTTCGGAGAGGTTCGCCTAAGCCTGCTGTGTACATGTTAGACTGTTGCCGATGAGACATGTCGTCACAACGGCACAGCAGGGTTAAGAATTGGCGCGAATACTCTTCCACGGTGCCTGTGCGCTTCAGTTCTTTTAAATCAGCCATGCCATTGAACCTAAGTGGTGGCCCGAAGCGCATCTGGATGAACTCAATGAAGCGTGTCCAAGTCAGCACGCCGCCTAGATCGCGCTCCAAGGCGTAGAACCATTCCGCAGCCACACCTTCCAAGTGAAGCGATGCTTGCCAGACCCTCTCGTCTTGATGAACTCCCATGCCACGAAAATATGTATCACATTTGTTCAGCCATGGCAAGGGATCAGAATCACCATCATAATGGGGAAAAGAAAAATTGGGCCTGCGTAGTCCTCCTTCGTCGTGGCGATCACGGTGTCCACCAAGAATGCCCCGGCGACCACTTCCATATCCACCGTCGCTGCCCCCAGATGCAGTTTGCCCTGCACCAACATGGCTCTCGAGTGCAGGACCTGTAGGCAGGGTCGTCGAGGGCAGAGGCTGTCCCCGCGGCGAGCCCGTCTGGGTGGGGGGTTCCTGCTCCAGGAGAGTGATACGCTGCGCATGAGTGTCCAGCCGGTGATTCATGGTGGCGAGTTGCCCCAGAATGCGATCAAGCTTCTCGGAGTCCGTCATCTTCCCAGTCTCGTCGTCGCCGCCGGACATTGATGTCGATGCAGCGGCTGAATCTGATACCAAATTGTTACGAATCCTGCTGCGATGCGCAGGACGGGGAGGCGTACACCACGAAGGGTGAGTTAGTAGGGTGGATTGAGTGGAGGAGCGCAGGGAATAGGGCACGCAGCGTGGCGGCTGAGGAACACGATCACCAGGGCGCGTGGGGGTCGCCACTGTGATCAAGCAGCCGCCCACGCAGGTGCGACTTCTGTTGATAAAAAACCCTATTACAATCTGAGGCACCCTTATAGCTCCGGGGCCTAACAACTTTGGAGATTATTAAGGAGATAAGCTCCAGGGAACAACTTAGGAGATTATTAAGGAGATAAGCTCCAGAGAGGATAAGCCTCCTAAAACTTCTCTAACACCCAACCGCCATCTAACAAATGGCTGGGCCTAATTATTCTGGCGCCTGGCATATTGCCGGCCCACAAAAGAGTCTATAACAATATGTCATGTAACCGTCCACCTCCTTGACTACATAAACATGTGTCATCCTAATAGCTCAAGCCATCAACCATAGACTCATCTCCTTTATAGCCTTGCAGTAGCGTCGTCGCCATCCAAACCACAGTAGCCCGCCGCCAGCTAAGCTCACAGCCATAGGCCGCCATGACCATCTCGCCAAAGTTCGACTCCCTCCCCAATTCTAGCGACAACTCCGGCTAGAAATTTCTCATCATCCGTTCATCTTCCGGGACAACTCAGAACATTGTCGTGACCAGTTCGGTGAGAGCTTCGTCACCGCGCTTCTAGTTCGTCGACCGGGTCTTCGGTTCATCGTCAATCTACAAAAAACGAAATGTCCAGTAGCGGCGCGGGATTGAAGGGATTGATTGGAAGGTAAGTTGGTGGTAGATTAATAGTCTTTCCCGCGTGATAGGCTTGGCGCTTTTCGAATGATAGATTAACCACCACCATAGGTCCTTTTACATTCAAGACTGTCATGCAGCACGAATTTAACGTTATGTACAATCATGAAAAGTTTGCGGCAGTTGTGTAATGCCTTTGTAAACAAACATTTCCTACCTAACTGATCCAAAAACAAGAAAGAAAGGATGAAGGTGGGAGAAAGATAGAAGATGATCACACCTAGATCCATATATTACGTCTATTTACCTCGTAATTCTTTACGTGACCCTGATCTAACTAATCAGATCGCGTCATGTCACCTATTTCTGTGCAGCCCTACTAATTTATTAAAAATGTGATATCTTCTAGGACAAATAATTTGTTTTAATTTGTTCAAATTGTGTTAGGTTTATATTAATTTTGCATACATAGTAATAACATTGTTTTAATTATGCCACATGTTTTAAACAATTAATTAAATAAATACTTGTTAAATTAATGTTAATTAGCTAGACAATTTAGTTAATCTAATTTATAGTTCTAAGCTACGCTTTTTATAAATAATTATTAAAGTGATTAATATCAACTCATATATTTCGATTTAATATCTTCTTAATTTAAATGCAACATCTATTAGATTTATTACGCCTGAAAATATTGTTTTACCCATAACTTCTTTGTTTTAACTCCGATTTTAATGATTCTCGAACCTACAATCTCGTAGCGACGCGTAAAATATTATTGTGTGTTTTGTTTCCATATTTGATATAATGTTACCATATCCATTATTTGCTTGTTTGTATGTATTGCTACACATAGAAGCGAGGTGACGAGTAATCTGAAGCCCAACTTTTGGGACAACATCTAGATTAAAAGGTTATCGCAAGTATAAGGCAAGTTGTGTCTTTGATCACTTTATTTATCTAATAATGATTTTGTTAATCATCGTGACACTGTTAGGTTAAGCTGATGGAACACAATAGGTTACCTAGTTTTGTTTACCCTACACCTTGCAAACAAATGAATTATTGGGTAGTCTTGCTATTGCTCTACCTTGTTTTGGATTTAATATTATATATGAATTATGATCATGCTCTATTATTATTGTTGGATTATTTATTGTTCATGATAAGATTATTTTGTTAATTGGAACATGGAGAACCACCCGAGAAAACAGTGCTACAACTAGGTAGAATGAGACACCCTTGGTCAAGTAATTAGGAAAGTTAGGAAGAGATTAACTTACCTGAAAGGGACAAGCAAGGAGTGAGTCGCTGCAGAGTATAGGGAGGTCCTCTGGGTCAAACTGTCTGTAATAGCTTTTCGGACGAGGAATTCCTATGCTTCCTTCTTCCTGAAACCGTAGCGGGTTTTCTCAAACTAGTGGAACTTTGGAAAGGCCTCGTAGTGCTACCCTGCCTCGACTCTTCGGTAGAGGTGTATGAGATTCATGACCCCATGACAAATGGGTATCACGGCTTGTGGGTAAAGATGCACAACCTCTGCAGATTGTAAAACTGGTATATCAATCGTGCTCATGGTCATGAGCGGCTCAGACCCTCACATGAGTAATTTATGGAATTAAACTTGTTCACTCATTTGCATTGCAATGTAGGATTTATTATTAATTATGATCAATTATTTAATTGGATTGGTATCTACTTTTTTGAACATAATGCAGGAGCTCTGCCTTTCATTTAAGAAGAATGGAATTGACCAGGTTTTAAGGAAAACCGGGCCCAAAACCTATACAGAGCACACAAACAGCCTAAAGAACGGCAACCCCACACACACAACCCATCTAGAGTTATCATTGCCGAGCTCGACACAAGCGACGAGCAGCTCCGACTCCGCAAGACGGGCCGACAGACAACAGGCGATTGGATTGGGACATCAACACGCCGACACCATACCAACTGAGCACAACGACGACAGAGTAACACGCCGAAGCGAACACCACCACCACACAAACAACACACCCAACAAAACACTAGACCACCACAAACTGGGAAAGGAAGCGAAAGAAGCCGCCGTAAACTGCGTCGTCGTCGCCAACGCTGTGCCACGCCAAAAGCCGCAACCCGCTGCAAGCCTGAGCGACACATCGAACTCCTCCACCATTGGAAATCAACCTCAAGCCACACGCACGGTCGTCGATCGTCCGGCTCATACTCCTCCTCTGCCAAGGACTTCGAAAACTCTGCCCACTGGCACCGTGGACACCACCGCACCAAGCGCATCAGCTCAAGACCTCCATCACCCATGGCTCCTCTGCACCTCCCTGCCAACACGGACCAAGCGCACCTCCTCTGCCGCTGCGCGCGAGCAACACCACCAACCAACTACCGCCACTACCTGACCAAGACGGGCCTCAGATGCGGCGCCTCCAAGGAGGGCACGACGTCAATGGCGCCGTCGTCGCACGTCCAAGGATGGACAGGGTTCACACCCTCGAGAGCCCCATGCAGTAGTGGACATGATGCCTCCCAATGGTGCCCCCAGCAGGTAGAGCGACGCCACAAGGGCACCGCCACCATCGCCACTGACATAGATGTCAGTGAAGGCTTACGCCTGACTCAGCACCATGCCTGCCACATGCTCTTGCCCAAGCCAGTAGCCTACCCCTCCTTGCCTCCGCATCGACTCCACCGGAAGAAGCCCGTCACAGCCTAAAGCACCACCAGCATGCACCAGCCAGCCCCCAACCCCACCACCACACAGGCGTCGGACCAGCATCACCGCCGAGAAGCAGCAACCGCCTCAACACAAAGCATGTCGCCCGTGCGCTGGCCCCAGCTAGCCAAGCCACGGTCAACCACAGCCGACCACGGCCAGCCACGGCCGCCCGTCAGCCACAACCCGAAGCCAAGTAGCCCCCAGCGCCAGACACCTGCACTGGCCACGGCCACCGTCGGTGCTGCCCGTGTCGGCCGTTGCCGCTGCCCAGCTTCCAGCCGCCCCCATACACATCACACACCTCTCGTCGCACGGCCACCGGATCCAGCCGAGGGAACGCCAGATCTGGTGGCCCTATCCTCCACCGCCAGCCCATCAGCGCCGACGAGGAGGCCTCCTGGAGGACCAGGCAGCCGCGCCAGCCCCAATCCACCGAAGAAAAGGGAGGGCCCCGCCACCGCCTTCCCTGCGGGCCGCACGAGCTGCCGGCAGCCCGCTCGGGCGGCGATGCGGCAGGAGGAGGAGAGGTGAGGGTGGCGGCGACTAGGGTTAGATGTCCGCTCGGTCGCCCGCACGGGGGGCAACGCGAGCGTTGTTCCGGAGTCTGATTGGTATCTACTTACACTTAGTAAATGTTAATAAAATTTTGACCAACTTATTAAAAGTAATGCCCAGCCTTAACTATTTTCCTTGGTAAGCTTTACACTTAACATGAGCCCCTACCGTAAGTGAGCTCATGCACATTATTTCCCACACTTGCTGAGCGATGAACGTATGTGAGCTCATCCTTACTGTACTCACCAAATCAAGGACAGGTACCACTGGAAGAACATGAAGATGCTACGCTGAGTTCAAAGAGGTCTAGGTCGTCGTCTCCCAGTCAACTATGGTTGCAGAGGATCGTTGTCGACATATGATGTATCGATTTAGCTATTTTGTATAGAACCCTAATTATATAATAAAGATGTGACATTGATTTTTGTATCATGAGTCATTATAGCACACATTTGAGACACGTATGAGTTTGCCCTTACATCCGGGTGTGACAACAGAGACCCAAAATTGTGTAATACCACAGCAGCACAAGTAGTGAAGTACCAAAGGAACTCAACAACTTATTAGTCCTACTTTGCAAGAATTTTTTGCAATTAAACTATCCCATCATTTTTAATTTTCGAATTTTACAGCAGAAACATTTAGCAATAGAAATAAACCGGCTATAAAGCATTATATATGTTGTCCAAAGTGCAGTATGTGCAGCTTACCCGGTCTTCAGCCTCCCTAATAGTGTCTGTCTCTGAACTAATGATGAACTGTTTGGTGTCATTGTTTACCAAGCTGCATGCTGCATATGTTAGACGAAAAGGGAGATCAGGAAAAGAACACCCAGAAACCAAAACTGACAGAAAGAATAGTTTAAGGAGCAGAATAAGTAACACAAACTAATCAAGATAGATGGAAGCTTCACCATATGCAATGTTAATTGCTGTTTCCATCTTATCTCCCGTTAACACCCAAATTTTTATGCCAGCTGCAGAGAGAGTTTCAATGCAGGTTGGCACGCCTTCTTGCAGTTTGTCCTCTATAGCTGTGCACCCAACTAATATAAGGTCTTTTTCAATCAACTCAGCCACCTACAGGATAAAGAAGGAAAATTGCATCACAATGGTGTCAGCAGTAGAAGAACAATTTAGCTTCAACTTGAAGGATCACCTATTCTTTCTAGAATGCAGAATTGCAGATAGCCAGTGATTTGCATGATAAAGTTCACATATAAACCAATGAAAAAGGTAGATTCTGAAATAGGAAATGAACATCAGATATCATCACTCCCACAACAGTAACATGTTCACCAAAATGATTTTAACATAACCACTGTGGTTTATTTTAAAATATTATTTAATATCTAACGGAGGTTACCGTTACGGGATGTTCAAACCACTTAGCATTGGTATTGCAGCAAACGACAACAAACTAGACAAAACTGCAATAACTGCATGTGGCCACTTTGGCGCCTTCACAGGCAGCATGCCCCATATAGCTTTGGTATAAAAAGAAAGCCTGGATAAGTCTCATTAAATTTACAATGGAAGTAAGAAAACTCTAATATGTTATGGTGAACAATAGAAAAGTGCTAATGGATGTCACAAATAAACTTTTCAGGGAAATACTAATGACAATGTCTAGAGCTAGAAATGTTTCATGCTACTAGTTGGAAGAAAGAAACTCTAACCCTAATTGGGTAGGGGATATCAATGTTTACAAGTCGGGCGACCAGCTAGTCGAGTGAGAGGGGCGACCAGGCGACTAATCGCGATTAGGGCGACGATTAGTCGACCTAATCGGTCCTGGTCGACCTCTGGTCGTCCGTTAGTCGTCCTATAGATTTAAGGACATATGTATATGTATATAACTATATATTAACTATATAAACACTGCATTTCTGCAATAATATAGGCATAATTAGTAGCAGACTAGCAGTAATTCAGTAAAAGTGTAAAACTGAATCGATCCAAAGTCCAAAGTCCAAACTGAAAGTAATATTGGCATAATTACTTGCAGTAATTCAGTAAAAACTAAAAAGTACTGCATAGTCTGCATTACCTGCTGGCTGCTACCTAGAGCAGATCAGCATCCAAACAAAATTACTTGCTGGCTGCTACCTAGAGCACTGACGCCGCTGGACAGCTAGAGCACTTGGAGGCTGGACCGCTGGAGCAGAGACGTCGGCAAGGATAGAGGAGAGGAGAGAGATGTCGGCAAGGACAGAGGAGAGGAGTAGGGTTTTCTGGCGGCTGGGAAATGTTCTGACGGCTGGGAGGGTTTTTGAAGAGGCGGCTACTATAGATGGGCCAAAAACCAGAGGGAAGCCCAGTACCAAAAGTCCAAAACTGCAACGACCAAAAACGACCAGACAGTGCTCGACCAGACGACTAATCGCCCAGGTCGACGACTAGTCGGACGACTAGGACGACTAGAAACCCTAATCGCGTCGTCTTCCTAATCGCCCACTTCCAGGCGACCAGCCCGACTAATCGCGATTAATCGCGATTAGTCGGATGACTTGTAAACACTGGGGGATATATTATATATATCCAGGAATGTGGGTCAAGGCCCATTACAATATACACAGCACACTAACACTACTGAATCATGCTTGCTTCCAACAATGCATGAGGTGCACCCGCTTAAACCCTAAACCATCCAAGCAAGTGAAGTGGTACTAAACAAATTATAGATCCAGTAGCACAAGTTCTAACAGAAAGGACCACGGTTCAAGCAAATGCATTCAGGACTCATGTCAATCGTCATAGTAATAACCAAAAGATGGTAACCCATTCACCTCATCGAGCTTCTTATCACGATCTCGTAAAGATGACTTTGCTTGTACAAACTTCTCATTCCAGCTTTCGTATTGCTCCCTGCTAAGATCCCGATAGGCAAGACAAAGAGTACGCAAGCCAGCAGAACCAAATTGCTCTAGATGTTCTCTGCTTGTCTTTTTCATATCATGATTTCCATCAGCCAATCGTTCATATACGACATTATCAGCACCCTATTTACACAAAGATTATGTCAGGTTAGTGCAAAGAACAAAACAAAATCAACCAAGGTCGTCTTCCTTGTATACCTTGCAATAGAGAACTAATCTTCCATTTGGGAAACGACAAACCACCGATTGTCGCTTTCTCGTGCTGTTAGTACAGTAAAACATAGACAACAAAACAATGATTTCATCTCATTGAATTTACACTACAAAGACAACAGATAAACTCACCTGTTGAATTCCAGAACATTCAGAATTTCATATGGAACATCTTGTATACTCCCCATCCTTTCAACATGTGACTCACGAACCATAACTGTGGTGGGTGTACGCCTACAAAACAAGCACAATGTGACCCTCAAAACAGTACCATTCACTAATATCTGAAAAATGGTTATTCTTTTTGCGACTACAGAAATAAAAAAACTGCAGTAGAAACATAAACCTAAAGGATAAAAATAAACCTAGTTATGGGAACTGTTTACAATGGAGCAATGAGTTGGAGAGTGAGAATATGGGAAACCCTAACCTTAACATAGGGTTGAGTGTTGTATTAATAGACCGGGTTGGGTGTTGTATTAAAAGACCGAGTTAGTTGGGTCTGGCCCATTACACAAGGGTGAGAAGGTAATTACACGGGGTAACCCCAAACCCTAAATGGGTACTCTAACAGGGCCTGGGCGCCTGGCCCATTACACAGGGGTGAGAAGGTAATTACACAGGGTAAACCCTAAATGGGTACTCTAACACCCCCCGCAGTCTCAACTCGACGGTAACCCCTTGGTGAAGATGTCGGCGAACTGCAGCGTGGTGGGGACGCTGAGAACCCTAACGTCACCGACAGCGACACGCTCGCGGACGAAGTGCAGGTCGATCTCCACGCGCTTCGTGTGTTGATGCTGCACGGGGTTGGTGGGGAGGTAGACCGCGCTGACGTTGTCGTAATAGACGAGGGTGGTGCACTGAACGGGGTTGTGGAGCTCCTAGAATAGTTGGCGCATCCAGGAGGCCTCTGCCACGCCGTTGGCCACAGCACGGTACTCGGCCTCTGCGCTGGAGCAGGAGACGATGGGCTGCCGCTCGACGGCCTAGGAGACGAGGTTGGCGTCTAGAAACACGGCATAACCGTAGGTGGACCGGCGCGTGTCGGGACAGCCAGCCCAGTTAGCGTCGACCACGAGCTCTGACGTTAGGGAGGGTCGGAGTAGGAGGCCGTAGTCGAGGGAGTCGCGGAGGTAGCACAGGATCTGCTGGAGAGCGGTGAGATAGGGCTCCCGCGGGGTGTGCATATGCAGGCACACCCGCTGGACAGCGTAGGCGATGTCGGGCCTGGAGAAGGTGAGGTACTAGAGCGCGTCGGTCAAGCTCCAATAGGACGTCGCGTCGACGACCGGGGGCACGTCGTGCTCAGAGAGCTTCGCCTGAGTGTCGACTGGCGTGGAGCAGGGCTTGCAGTCGTTCATTCACAGGAGCCCGCTCCGAGATGGCGATGGCATATTGGCGCTGGTGGAGGACGAGACCCTGCACACCACCACCCATCTCCTCAACCGCCACCCCTCGAAGGCGGTGAGCCACCCCACTTCGCCTTGTATGGTACAACCCCCTCCTACGACCACCTTCGTGTGTTCGGTTGTGCCTGCTATCCCAACACTTCCGCCACCGTTCCCCATAAGCTATCTCCTCGCTCCACTCACTGCCTCTTCCTCGGTTACTCAGGTGGGGAGAGCGGGGGAGGGGTCGTGAGCGTGCGACGGGGGGAAGGGACCGCGCGCCAACGGGGGCAGGGGACCCACGAGGGAGGGGCGGCGGCCTGGTGGTGGCCGGCAGCAAGAGGATGAGGAAGATGGTGGTTCTGGGTGGGAGGGAGGTGAAGAGAGGGAAAATGGCTCTAGTACCAAGTTGGAGAGTGAGAATATCGGAAACCCTAACCTTAACACAGGGTTGGGTGTTGTATTAATAGACCGAGTTAGTTGGGTCTGGCCCATTACACTAGGGTGAGAAGGTAATTACACAGGGTAAACCCCAAACCCTAAACGGGTACTCTAAGAGGGCCTCGCCCATTACACAGGGGTGAGAAGGTAATTACATAGGGTAAACCTCAAACCCTAAACGGGTACTCTAACACAATGGTAAAGTATCTTGCCCAAAATTTCTAATGCTACAATGTAACACTTCAAAATCCTATTCTGGATAAATTAGGAAAATTCATTTCATGATTTAAATAAATGTGTTTTCAAATAACAGATTACCTAAAAGATTCTTATGTGAACTATCCTTTGTGTTAAAGATTTATTCTCCAAAAAAAAGAATTAAGTTAAACTATCTCTTAATATAGATTTTACATAAGAAATTATATCGTTTTAAATAAATATGTGAAGATTATAAATTTATTTTATTGTACTTCTAAAATGTGGCTGTGTGTTTGGATTATTTTCTTTAATAATTATTATTGTAAAACATCTTACATGAATTATTCCTACTAATTTTCATTTGCTTAAATGGATAAATTAATTAATAAAAATGCTTTGCATTCATGTTGAGTTTTTGTTTGTTGCAATTTATGCTTGAAATAGAAAATTTAACTCATTTCTAAATTAGACTTGAATTTTAAATTTAAAATATAAAGCAAAAAAATAGAAATATAAGCTAATATAATGGATCGATGTATGTTTGGTTAGTTTGTAAGTACACGACGTCCTTTAGATAAAGTTGATACAAATTAGGATATCGCAATAAGATATTTAAGAAAATACTCCTTTCAGTTCGCGTGTAACACCCAAAAAATTAATTTAAAAATTTAAATAAAAATATATTCTAAGATTTATTTAAATTGAAGGTCTAATATGATTAGTATAAATTAACAACAATATTATTGGAATAAAAGAGATAAGTTAGAGTTCCTAATAGATAAGATAGGATTATAACAGATAAGTACGAGATTAGATCTATCATGTAACAGATTTGGGTTCGAGTTTGTTAGAGTTCCTAATATGTAGGATATGGTTGTAACAGATAAGTACGAGATTAGATCTATCATGTAACAAATTTGGGTTCGATTTTGTTAGAGTTCCTAATATATAGGATATGGTTGTAACAGATAAGTACCAGATTAGATCTATCATGTAACCGTCCACCTCCCAGCCTATATAAATACATGCCACTATAACACCTCAAGTCATCAATCAAAGACTCATCTCATCCATAGCCTCACAACAGCCACCGCTCACAGGTGTGTCTGCCACCGCGGGCAGGATGTTGCAGCCCCGTTCCGGCGTGAACAGGATCGTGCCGGAGAGAAACGGCCCTGGCCGTTGATCCGGTGATGAGCGCTCACGATTGAATCTCAAATACCCCATCGTGATCGAAAATCATAGTCGTTGATCTTGGATCTGTTGGCCAAGATCAGATTGTGGGATCCTTTAATCTCGAGCGTTGATTTTAGATCCGACTGTTGTGATAGAATACCGGTTCAGGTGAGATAAGTCTATGATCCCTACCGTCGGATTTGGATCCCACGGCTAGCAATCCACCGTACCCCTTCGTCATGTCCATCTTTATAAAGAGGCCCTCGGGTTTCTTTCAAATCAACCCGCCAACCAACCAGTTAGGAAGTAATTAAAACCGAGTCCCCGATATTTATGAATTTGACCCCAAGTTTTCTAGAATTAATGCCCACGGCCCAGAGGTTAAATAAAATGAGTAAATTACTTCAGAAAATGTTTTCTAGTATAGAAATAATTCCAGAAACTTGTTTAATTCATAAATAATTCATTTTAATTCTTTTTTGATCCATTCCAGTTGCATTAATCTCATATTAATATTGTTTATCATCTAGTAACATTGTATTACCATAAAACCTATGGTTAAAATCTTGTACCTCATTTGTTTTATAGTAGACACTTAAAACTTCGAAAAATCATAACTTTATAACCGTAATTCCGAATTTAGTGATTCTCGAACCTACGACCTCGTAGCAGCGCATAGAATATTCTTACGTTGTTTGTTCTCATGTTTGATGTAATGTTATTTTTATGTACTCCTTGTCCATTTATATGTATTGCTACAAATAGAAGTCAGGTCACGAGTCACTTGAAGACCAAGTTGGTGAAGTACCTGGGAATCTCGAGTCTAAGGCAAGTTGTGCCCTTGATCACTTTTCTATTTACCCAATAATGTTCCTGTTAATCACTGTGACATGCTCAGGTTAATTTGATGGGACCTAATAGGCTTCCCTAGCATTGTTTATCCTACACCTTGCAAACAAAAGAACTATTGGGTAGTTTTGCTATTGCTCTAATTGGTTTTGGGAAATTAATGTTATATTATGTTAATGTTCCAATTTTGTTATTGTTGATTATTGTTCATGATAAGATCATTATGTTAATTAGAACATGGAGAACCACCCGGGAAAATAGTGCTACCACAAGGGTGGTATGGGATGCCCTTGGCTGACTAATTAGGAAAGCTAGTAAAGGACTACCTTACCCGAAAGGGAAAGGGCGGTAGAGGAGCTACGTATAGGGAGGTTCTCGGGTCGATCATGCTGCGATGGCTTTTCGGACGAGAGATTCCTATATTGCCCTTCTCAAAAACCGTAGCGACTATTCTGAAGCTAGCGAAACTTTGTAAAGACCTCGTAGTGGATCCCTAGTCATTCACCTCGGAAGTGTCTAAGGGCCTTGCAAACCCTGGCTAGACGGGATACACGACTTGTGGGTATAAAACTAGTATATCAGTCGTGCTCACGGTCATGAGCAGCTCGGACCCTCACATGATTAATCTATGGAATTAAACTTAATCTGTCATATGCATTGCATCGCGGGTGTTGTTATTAATTTTTTTTTCTCAAAAGCGCAGGAGAGCTGCGCATCATTATATTAAGAAAGGAAAGGTCCAAAGTGGACCAAATTACAACACCAAGACCAAACCCTCAAGCCTCTCCCACCAGGGGGGAAGCCTGACGGGCCCTACGAGACCCTATTTAAAGCAACAATAATTCCCAAACTGTCTAAATGCTTCGCTCCCGCCTTACTCCAACTAATCAACTCATCTAGAAACAACCTCTTTGTCAAATTAAAGGGCTCACTCCATCAAAAACAGCCCTATTACGAGAGAGCCACAAGCACCAAGCTCCAAGGATAATGACACTATTGAAACCCCTCCTCTTGCACCTATGGACTCTTTTAGAGACCCTCTCCCACCACGCAGCAAAGGACTGTTCAGCAGTAATAGGAGTGAAGTTACCAAGCCCGATGGACGACAAAATGAGATGCCAAAAATCCCTAGAAAAACTGCAATTGCAAAGGATATGCTGGATTGTTTCCTGCTCCTGATCACATAGGGGGCAACTCGCCGGGTATTGTAACCCTCTCCTCTGAAGTCTGTCCGCAGTCCAACATTTATTCCTTATAGCCAGCCAAAGAAAAAATTTGCATTTAGGGGGGGGCCCAAGTCTTCCACAATCGTTTCCAAGGCTCAAAGAAAATGGACCCCAGGAAGAAGGCATTATAGCAAGACTTTGAGGAAAACTGCCCATAAGTCGTGTGTCTCCAAACAAGCCTGTCCGCCTCTTGTGAAAGAGTCACCTGTCCAATCTCATCCCATAATTTTAAATATTGCTGCAGCCCAAGCATAGAAAGATGACTCCCAATATCCCTAACCCAACGCCAGTTGTCCAAAGCTTGAGCAACCGTCCGGGTCGAGCTGACTCTACTGTCCACCAAACAGACAACCTCTGGTGCAATATCAAAGATAGCCTTCCCATTCAACCATTTATCAAACCAAAAGAGAGTGCTAGTTCCATCTCCGACCACATGAAAGACCGAAAGATTGAAAAACTGTCTCACTTGCTGCTGAATAGGAAGATTCATTCCCTGCCATGGTCTGGACGGATCGGTTCTTTGCAGCCATAACCATTTCACCTGTAAAGCCCAACTTTTGAATTGTAAATTAGAAACACCAAGACCGCCATACTTTGGAGGCCTAGTTACTATCTCCCAAGGAACAAGACAGCTTCCGCCATTAACATTCTTCCTTCCTTTCCATAGAAACCCTCTCCTGAGTTTATCAATGGACTTGATCACCCATTTGGGAACACTCATGGCCATAAGAATATAAACTGGAATTGCCGAAAGCACATGCCTCACTAACGTTGTCCTACCAGCCAGACTCAGCAAACGAGCCTTCCAGTTGGGAAGCCGGTCAGCAATCTTATTAAACCACACCATAAAATCCCTTTTCCTCAGCTTTTTATCAGAGATAGGCAGCCCCAAATAGCTGCACGGAAAGGATCCCGAACTGCTAATAAAATTTTGACCAACTCTAAAAGTAATGCTCAGCTTTAACCATCTTCTTTGGTAAGCCTTACACTTCACATGACCTCCCACCTTTGGTGAGTTCATGCACATTATTCCCCACAACTTGTTGAGCGATAAACGTATGTGAGCTCACCCTTGTTGTACTCACATCCCCCAAGTTAAGGACAGGTACCAAAGGATGAGGCGCTAAGGATGCTGTGATGAGCTCGTGAGTGGTCTAGGTCGTCGTCTCTCAGTCAACTTTGGTTGCTGGATCATAGTCTTCGTATGATGTAATTATTTAACTATTTTATACAGAACTTCGTTATATATTAAAGATGTGACATTCATTTCTATACCATGAGTTATCATATGTGTGAGACTTGATCTTAGCACACATGTGATTTGCGCCCGGGTTTGGCCCCCTAAATCCGAGTGTGACATACAATGACATCATTGTTATATTATTATTATTTTGTTAGCCAGAGAATCAAAGTAGGGTGGATGAAGTGGCATCAAACATCTAATGCTCTATATGACTAAAGGATACCCACAGAAGCTAAAAGACAAATTTTATATTGAAAGTGTAGAGGAATTGGAGAAATAGTAGTATATTTATCCAAGGGTGATACATGTACATGTATATAGAAGAGGGAGACTTAGACACAAAAGGAAACCTCCTATCACTAAGGAAACTGCAGGATCAGTAGGCAATGATCCTGCAGGATCACCTCCATATCAGCCCCCAATCAATCACTACCAAAACCCTACCATATGTAGGTGGCCAGCATCATAGGCCAAGCACTAGCCATATATGTCTATACACAGAATCTGTCTAACACCCCCAGTCGAAACGTCCGTGGAGCGAACAATGAGACTGGATCGGAATTCATTGAACACGGAAGACGACATTCCTTTGGTGAAGACGTCGGCGAACTGGGATGTCGTGGGAATATGTAAGATGTGAAAATCTCCAATGGTGACGCGTTCCCAGAGAAAATGAAGATCAATCTCAATATGCTTGGTACGTTGGTGTTGGATGGGGTTGGAAGACATAAACTGCGATGATGTCACAATATACCAATGTTGTCTTGCCCAGAGGAGTGTGAAGTTCAGAAAACAACTGATGGATCCATGAGGCCTCAGCAACGGCGTTGGCGGCATCATGATACTCTGCTTCAGCACTGGAATGGGACACATTGTTTTGGCGTTTGGAGGACCAAGAAATGAGATAGTCCCCAAGAAAAACAGCATATCTAGAAGTGGAGCAGCGAGTATCCGGACAACCCGCCCAATCAACATCAGAGTAAACAATTAGATTTGATTGAGACGAGGGGCGCACACACAGGCCTAGATCTAGAGTGCCTCTAACATAGTGTAGGATGCGCTTAAGGGTAGCCAGGTTTGGTTCTCTGGGATCATGCATGTGAAGACATACTTGCTGAACTGCATAAGAGATATCTGGGCGGGTGAATGTGAGGTACTATAGAGCTCTTGCAAGACTGCGAAAATCTGTGGGGTCGGAGACAGGATCACCAGCATAAGGGAGCTTGGGATTCACATCAACAGGAGTAGCACATGGTTTGCAGTCACTCAAGCCAGCTCATTCTAATATCTCAATCATGTACGGGTGTTCGGAAAGGAAGAGGCCTAAAGCTGAGTGCTGAACATACATACCGAGAAAATGATGAAGCTTGTCGAGGTCCTTCATAGAGGATTCTTGCTGCAAGGCATGAATGGTTCGTCTCAATAGATCTATGGAAGACGTTGTGAGCACAATATCATCCACATAAAGAAGCAGATACATCATGTTGGTCCCTTTGTGATACACAAAGAGGGACATATCCGACTTGGCCTCGACAAATCCAAGTTGCAGTAGATGAGAAGCAAACCGATTGTACCAAGCACAAGGAGTCTGCTTAAGACCATACAGTGAGCGATTGAGTCAGCAAACATAGTCAGGAGGTGTGGAGTCCTCAAATCCCGCAGGCCGAGCACAATGAACAGTTTTGGACCAATACCCATGAATAAAGGCATTATTGACATCAAGCCGGTGGATAGGCCATCCATGTGATAGAGCTAATGAGATGAATATCCAGACTGTAGCAGGCTTAACAACTGGGCTGAAAGTTTTTGAAAAGTCAATACCAGGATGCTAAGTGAAACCACGGAGAACCCATCTAGCTTTGTAGCGCTCAAGAGAATCATCAGCATTTAAGTATAGAACTTGTGTTTAAACACCCACTTGCCAATCACAATGTTGGACCCCGGCGATCGAGGAATAAGATCCCAAGTATTTTTGGCAATGAGAGCAGAATATTCCTTCTCCATGGCAGCACGCCAGTTGGGATCTGCTAGAGCAGCTCGATAGCTCCTAGGTACTAGAGACAGAGCAACACCTTTGAATAAAGCTAGGAACCAGAAACCATGCTTCCCTCGAGTTGTCATGTCGTGCCGGTTGGTGATAGCAAGAACAACCAAGGCGCTAGCAGGAACAGGTGGCGCAGGGGGTGCAGCTAGAACAGCCATGGTGCCAGCAGGAACAGGTGGCATAGGGGGCGCTGGTGATGTAGAAGTAGTCGGGCGATGACGGCAGTAAACCTGACCGCAGAAGCGACAAGGAGCAGCAACCTGTGTAATGGTAGCAGGTTGTGTCAGTGTAGTGGTGGCCGCTGCAGGTGAGCCTCCTGAAGGAGACGCAAAGGTCTATGTAATGGTAGCAGGCTGAGTCGGTGTAGTAGTGGCCGCTGCAGGTGAGCCTCCTGAAGGAGACGCAGAGGACAACCGGGTGGTCGAACGTCTACTAGACTGGAGCGTAGGAGCTGCGTGGGCTCCGGTGTGGGGCTGACGCAGAGAGGGCGCCAGTATTAGTTGAAGTCCCTGGAAAAGAACAAACTGGGGACAGCTCAAAAGGAACTGGCACCATGTTAGATGAGCCATCTAAAATATCAAAAGATGCACGTGTTGGGGAAGTAGAATCCTCAGAAAAGGGAAATGAGGATTCATCAAAGACCACATGACGAGAGATGATGAGTTGATTTGTTTGCCAATTAAGACAAAGATAGCCCTTACGATGAGGGGAGTAACCAAGGAAAACATAAAGGCCAGAGTGGGGAGAAAGCTTATGTGGGGTTGTGGCGACAAGGTTAGGATAACATTTGCAACCAAAAACACGAAGATGATTATAGGAGGGTGGCTTACCGAATAAGGCAAAGTGTGGTGTGGAGAAGGCGAGCGTTTTGGTGGGTAAAATATTTAGCAGATAAGTGGCAATACCGAGAGTCGCGGCCCAATACCGGGGAGGTACACTGGCCTAAATGACTAGGGAACGAATGATGTGTTCCACTTTACCATTCAGGGCAGAGGTGTAGGGACAAGACATACGCAGACGAACGCCAAGGGAGGAAAATAGTGTGGGGGCGCTGAGGTTGTCAAACTCGCGGCCATTATCGCACTAAATTCCTTGAATGGTGACTCCGAACTGAGTATGTATATAGGCGAAAAAATTGGTGAGTGGAAAATATGTCTGATTTTAGGCATAGGGGAAAAGTCCACAAATAGTGCGAGCAATTATCTAGAATGACTAAATAATATTTGTGGCTGGATACACTGGTGACAGTCGAGGTCTAAAGATCACAGTGTATTAATTGAAAATTGCGAGTGGCATGAATGGATGGTGCATAAAAAGGTAGCCGAGTGTGACTGCCTAACTGACAAGCATGACACAAAGTAGGGCTAGCACTTTTATTACATGGAGTAGCGGACGACTGTGCTAAGTGGGATAAAATTGCAGAACCAAGGTGTCCGAGACACTAGGGCCACAAGGAAGTTGTACACGCATGAAGGGTGGCAGCAGGTACTCGCAGAGGGTAGAGAGGTCCGGAGCTATCACATCTGATGAGCTCGCATCAAGTGGGGAGATCCTTCACAGAACAGCCAAATGGATCAAATTCGACAGAACAATTATTGACAGTGGTAAATTGACGAACGGGCATGAGATCTTTAATGATAGAGGAGGACACTAGCATATTTTTAAGAAAAAGGTTGAGGAAGAGTGACCAGTGGAGGTGACAGGAATAAAATTCCCATTGCCAATGACAATGTGAGAGGTAAGGCATCGGGAGGGGGAGGTTCTATGAGAGATAATACCAGCGTCAGAGGTCATGTGGCTGGTGGCACCGGTGTCAAAGTGTCATTCATGTTGTGGAGGTTGCAGGGTGACTGTCTGAAAGTTGGCAGCCAATGTCTGTTGATCCCAGACAGGTGTAGGCGGAGGAGAGTTGACGTAGCTCGGGGTTGGCCCATAGGCTGCTGGTGGATCCCCTCGTCGGCCAACCCATTGGCCAGGCGGACCGGCGACGAAGGCCGATGGCGAAGGAGGACCAGTAGGGAGCCATGATACAGAGGGTGGCTGTTGTCCTAGCCACATGTAGATAGATCTCGTCCATGGGTTGTAGTAGTTGTGGCATGTGTGAAAGCCATCGTCGCAGCCGCCGAAGTGTCTGCCACCATGCTTGCCCCTTTTTTCGCGCTGTCCGGAGCTCCCCCCCCCTCTGGGACGGATGCTGGGGGCCACGCTGGTGATGCTAGGGTGTTGGAGTGCACGGGGACTCAGCAGGGGTAGAGGACTTAGGGCCACCACTACTGCTACCTGTCCCAGAGACAGCACCAAGGGCAGCAGCTGGGGAGCCTTCGCCATGGTGAGCTCCTCGAGAACCAAGTCGTCGCGGACCTGTAAAAAACTTGGGAGCAGGTAGGTGCGACGGATGTGAAGTCCGAGCGCGAGGAAGCGCTCGTTGAGTCCCCGAACGATGTTGAGGACGAGAGTCCAATTGGAGACAGGCTCGCCAAGGTCACGAAGATCCTCAGCCAGCTTGTAGCAATGATAGTACTCGGCGACTGAGAGGTTGCCTTGAGAGGAGCGAAACTCCTGATCGGCGTAGAGTGCGCGAATGGTGCGATTCCCGTGGAACTGGGACTCGATGGAGAGCCACAGGACGCGGGCAGTAGCGTCGTGTTGAGACACCGTGTCGGCGAGGTCGTCAGAGATGGTGTCGAGGATCCAAGTGCGAACGACGACGTTCATGCGCACCGAGTCTGGTGAAGTGTTGGTGACGACATTTGATAGAACATGGCACTCTAGGGAGAACTTGGTGAGGGTGAGAAGAAATGACTCAGCGTAGAAGGTGGAACTGACGTCGAGGAGCAACGACACGAGGGTGCGGATTTACTTGAAGGCGATGCCTGGGCGTGCAGGTTGAGCAGAGTCATGGCTTCGTGATGAAGGAGAGCCGCAGAGAGAGACGAAGCAGGGTCGTCATTGTCTGCAGCGCCGATGGAGTGGGCTTCGTCCTCCGACTGGGAAAGGACGGCAGCGGCACGTTCTTGGGAGGCACGCTCCTGGGCGGCGCACACACGTTGTTCGGCAGCATCACACTCCTGTTGTGCTAGTGCAGCCTCTACCTCATGGTCAGCATCGGCCACACGGGCGAGGGCGACCGGCGAGTAGCCAGAGTCATGCGCTCGCGGTCCTCCTGGGCAGCGCGAAGGTCTTCGGCGCGCGTGAGGTCGGCAGCAGCAATGACATCGACAAAGGGGTCGGAGGATTTCCCAGGCTGGATGATGGTGGCGCCTGAGGCATAGAGTGGCGAGATGTCGGCCATGGGTAGCAGAGCAGCGCTAGATCTGGGTGGGTGGCGCGCTAGAGCGGAAGCGAAAAAATAACCTAGGCTCGTGATACCATGAAAATGTAGAGGAATTGGAGAAATAGTAGTATGTTTATCCAGGAGTGATACATGTACATATATATAGAAAAGGGAGACTTAGAGACAAAAGGAAACCTCCTATCACTAAGGAAACTGCATGATCGGTATGCAATGATCCTGCAGGATCACCTCCATAACAGCCCCCAATCAATCACTACCAAAACCAATACTACCATATGTAGCTGGCCGACATCACATGACAAGCACTAGCCATATATATGTCTATACACGGAATCTGTCTAACATATACGATGGCGAATAGACCTGCTGTATTGTATGGTGCAGAATGTTAACCTACAAAAAGATAAAATGTTCAACAGATAACTGTCGCGGAAATGCATATGTTACATTGGATTTGTGGTCATACAAAAGTGATCGAGTTTAGAATGATGATATACGTGAAAGGTTAGAAGTAACACCAATTAAAAAAACTTGTCTAACATAGATTAAGATGATTTGGACATGTCCAACGGAGGCCTCCATAGAAAATTCTAAGGTGTGATGGCAATGGGAAGAGAGGGTATCCTGGCAGATTCTATAAGGGTTGCTGCTCAGTAATTAAACATTATATTATGGCAGTTTGTTGACTTTACAGCAAGGCAATTCCCTCTACTTACTTGTTCAACCTACAAGTTGACATTACAGCAAGGCAATCACGGGTGCCTTAGGATGCAAGGTCTTTCTATGGCTTGCTATTAGAAACAAGTTTTGGACGGTCGATCATTTAGCAAAAGGGGGTTGCTGCCCATCCAGATAATTGTGTATTATGTGACCAAAAGGAGACAGTGCAGCACATCCTATTATCTTTGCTCGTCAGTTCTGACTCAATCTTGTTAGCCTTCTTGGGCTGGAGCATACAGTGTGTTAGCGCCTCGTCGCCATTACAAGTGCTTTGCAGACTACTGAAAAAAGCAAGTAAAAAGATTGGAAAGGCCAAAAGAAAAGGATGTAACAGTACTATCTACTTGGCACATGGATATTGTTGAACCACAGGAACCCTTGTTAATGATGGAGCTTTCTGCAAACAGCCTAGCAGATAGCACTTCCTTCAAAGAAGAGATGAGGCTGTGGTGTTTGGATGGAGTCTGAAAGCTCCAAGAGTTATTCTTTGGTCGCGTTCAGGGCACATGTAGTTTTTTGAGGTGTAATGTCTGCAACCTTCTCTTATCTCCTAGTTGGGTTAAGTGGGTTGTCTTGTATGGGACTCTTTCCCCTCTTTTTCCTCTCTCTAATACAAAGATATGCAGCTCTCCTGATTGTTTGAGAAAAAAGAGAACAGGCAGTAGAATCAGATCAGATATCAGAACCGAGGGTGAGAGGCAGCACAAAGGAGAACCAGAGAAGGTGATTCTGAAGCCTTTTGTTCTGTTCATTGATGCCCCTGACCAGCGGCTGTTCAGTTTCCCTTATTGCGTACCCCTGCAATGGCTTACAACTGTCCAGTTTGGTAGTACACTCTACAGGCTCATAAACATGATACTAGCGCACGCATACCCCAATTTGTTTGAGATTAAATGCTTTGTTCACAATGGTGCAGATGTGGAGCCAATCTTTTTTTTTCTCGAATGCGCAGGAGGACTGCACCATTTTATAACTTAAGAAGAGAGGGTACATGGTCATGAGAAGACCAAAAAATACAAAAGAAAAGAAATACAAAAACACAAAAAAAACATGGGTATTTTCATGGGCGGTGCATTTAAGACAGTGAGGGGGTTTTTTCAGAAAATGTTGACTGTTTGGATATCTCTACTACTATGAGAAGGTAAGGGATAGGCTGCCTCCCCGTGTTCTGCCTCTCCCTGTCTGCCACCCCCTTCACTGCCAGTGGGCCCCTCCTGCTCAGCCCCCGCGGAAAAAGAAAAGGGAAAACTGCAGTCTCCTGGGATCGAACCCGAGCCACGAACGAACTCGCACAGTCTTCTCTCTCACGCCTTCCTCCGGCGCTCACCTCAACCGCTAAAGGAATCTCGATCTGCTGCAAAACCGCAATGCTTGTCATGCTCTTGCGGCCATGCAAGGGAGGCTAAACAGACACGTGCTCCAACTCGCTGATTGAAACGTTTATCGTGGGAGATAAGAATCTCGTATCTTTCTTCACATGTTTCGTCTCAGCCTCTCAGGTGGTAGTGCTCTTGGCAGCTTCAGGTGACCATGTCTGAATGAACTTTGATCAGCCTAGCTAGCCCACTTTCGAGACGGGTAACATACTTATTGGCAGTCATTGGGTAGGCCCCGGCACGTGTTACTGTCAACTAAAGAGCAGCATAAAAGAATTATGGCATCGTCTACAAAAATCCTAAGAGGCAACACTAGCTACCTGTTGCAGATATGCGCTTTCTGAACCTTTATCCATACAGGCAGGCAGACATGATTGATCGCACATGATGTTTGGCCTGCTTGCACGCGAAATCAGATGCGGCCATGCAACGATGTGGTTGGTGGTGAGACTGAGCCCGGCCAAGCCAATGACAGGCACACATGAGGGTGCTCACAATGTTTTATCCCTTAGGGCTTGTTCGGTTATTTTTGTTCCATGTGGATTAGAGTGGATTGGGTAGGATTGAGATGTATTTTGACCTATTATAGATTTAAACCGACTCGATACCATCCAATACACATGGATACACATCAAAACGAACAAGCCCTTATGTGTTAGATTTTTAGAATATACTCAAAATTTTAATTTATCATATTTTTCAACTCTCAATGAAATAATTTACGATATTTTTTAGGTTTGGTGATTTCCATAATGGATCTTGTGTTGGATTGCTATTTGCTTTTCTCTATAACTGTGAAACTTGGCTCTGTTTTTAGATTGTCAACAATAGAAGTTGTTTGGTATGTTCATCTATGATACAGTTTAGTAGTAGTTCGTTGTTGAATCTGTGAGGCAACTCTCTGTTTAGGTTGCAACGATTATTGTCTGAAGCTGCTCGTCACTTGTGTTGAGCTTGGCAACGATGACTCAAGATGTGTATTGTGTGTGGGATTGCTGTTGTCTAGGTTGTTTGTGCGCCCTGTGTAGGTTTTGGGTCCGGTTTCCCTTAAAACTGGATCAATTCCTTTCTTCTTAATTGAGAGGCAGAGCTCCTGCCATTACGTTCAAAAAAAATTATTGTCTGAAGCTACAAAACAATTTTTTTCAGATGCTATTATTTTTTGTTTCAGTTCAGCTTTTAAACCAACAACATAACACTTGCTTTCGTGTTTATTTTTGCAGTGTCGTTGGATCTGTTCACTGCAACCACTATGTATGTAGGCAAGTCGATATTCACATTCATAATCTCAATGTATCTTAATAAAATGTGTTGATCTCAATGTATATTAATAAAATGTGTTGATTCCGTAGCAACGCACGGGTATATACCTAGTTTACATAGGAAGAATGGAAATGACTGAGGAATATAAGACTATTTGCAAGAAATTAATTACCTGTAAAAGAAGAAACCAAAATTCTTAGCAGCAGCCACAAGTGCAGCCTCATCAGGTGAGGCAGCCTGGTAACTTATCTTTTCCGGAGTTTCCTCACCCTCTGGAAGAACTGTATGACAGATTGCAAGGCATCTAAAGAATTCCTAAAAAACATAAGAAAACCGAAAGATTGATTTTCATAGCAAACTAGAATTTATCATCGTGTCTGAGTTAACAAGAGACGGATCAAAATGGCTTTTCATGCAGAAGACTCAAACTTATTTAAAATCTCCAAACACATACCTTGCAAGCCTCAAGATTAGGTTCATTTCTCCATGCACCGCGCATGATTCTAGCGTCATCAAAATTGAATCCTTTTTCATGGACCGCATTGGCAGACCTTTTACCCTATCAAAGTAAATAAAGAAGTGTAAATGTTGTTAGATTTGCAGACATAATGATACAATTTATTGACTTGAACAGCATAAAGATTGCACCTCATCATCATCGATTTTAATTCCAGCCCGCTCTGCTCCTCCTTTCTCAATCTCTGTGATGCCAGTTCCATACATTTCTCCACCAATCGAGCATTTAAAGAATTCCATCAGGTTTCTTGTAAGCGTTCCAGTTTTGTCAGAAAATATATATTCAACCTGAACCGTAATGTAAATGATGAGTTAGATCTAAATTCTAAAGTAAGGCGAAATGTACAAAATGTTTATATCTGTAATTTTTTAAATCAGAAAACATCCCGAGCATTCAGTGTAAATGTACAGATTATATAGAATATCCCCACAATATGGACAGAAAGAAGCCAAAAGACATTTCCTTATTTATGCTCAGAGGGCACTCCCCCCAA